>JAQPZY010001222.1:10000-692500 GCA_029931535.1 Margaritifera margaritifera | reverse complement strand
GTATATTGACAAATGTTAAGATATATTGTATGTATCAGCGATGATGATTACCTGGAGTTTCTTTTGGGATTCTTGCTTCTCATCCAATATTGACATGGACATGAAGATCTCAATGGCTTCGCGGTCACATGTCAGATGAACACGTGACAGCTCGTCAGGGATGTTTGTTGGCAACTGCACAGATGCCTGCATCCTCGTCTTGTAGTGGTCCAGTCCAGCCTGTACGGAAATATGAGTTGCAAACATGGTCATATACTTGAACATGTAAAAATCAAGTAGACCAGTGGGATTTTCCACTTCGACTACACCTTTATATGGCAACAGCTAGGAGGCTATAAAAGCAACGTTTAAAAGGTATGGAGTAGATCGTCATCTATGATTTACACCTCAAACAACCCGCGTTCAGGAATCCAGGTGCCATCGGAAACCCTGCAAGGATAAACAAGGTATGTGTGTTAATAATAATAATAATAATAATAATAATAATAATAATAATAATAATAAACAATAAACACTTTATTTTATGAGGATATTTCAGTTAATATAATATACTATTCTCCCCTGAGTCCCTCAGGATACATTAAGTATAAAACCACAAAGTTTATATTAGAAGTGTCCTCTCTTACTTTCATTTGGGATGATACAGTATGACATTGGAACTGAAAACTTCAGAATAATAGAGAAGTGGAATATTTCTTCTCTCGACAATCGGCTTGCGCATAGAAAAGAGGGACATACGACTTATGGGCATAATAACACTTGCCTGAGTTCTCTCCCCTTGCAATAAACAGTCGCTACACGCAAGGTAAACGACAATCTGAACACTATCAAGCCTTTCCGCCAATGATCGAAGAACATTTTACAGAAAAGTTACGAGGTGTTCCGATTTGGCGTAAGATAGTGATTGCAACTTTACTGCATTACTTTAACATATGTAATCATCATTGCCTTGCGTCACAAATGTCATATATCATGCTATGATTACCCTCCCCGCCCCCCCCCCCCCCCACCACCATAACCTTTCATAGTAACGCTATTATTTGACGTTATGGAAAGTTCAGTGAATAGAATCTTCAATGCAGTGAGTGATAAACGGTATAGAAAATATATTCGCAGCTTGCTACAAAAGCTGCATTGCACTAGGTTTTCTTTCGCTTGCATTTTTTTCGGAATAAAAAAATGTGTTGATATTAATAATGAGCGAATGTAAAACTTTGTCGAGGAATGTGTAGACTTCAAGAGCTAAATATCCGGCAAGTCATTTCCAAAAATATTTTCTTGCAGATTTTTTCATCTTAATACTTTTCACGTCATCTTTAGAGACGGGGGTATATAGTAACCATCGTGTCCGTCCATCCGCCCTTCCGTCTTGCACACGTTGGCGCAACTAGTCATGCAATTTTTGGTTTATTTCCATGAAACTTGAATAATATTATGATCACCTGAATTTGGTCATTTCAACAAATCACTTTGCTCTCGAAACTTTTGTTACTTATTGACCATTATGTATTGTAGCAGTGTATGACACAATCTCGTTAGCGCAACTAAAGATGCTCATATGGACAAATCACTTTGCCCATGCAATTTTTGTTGGAGTTATTACACTTGTTGTCATGTAGCTTAATGCTGTGTATTACACAATCTTGGTATTGCAACTAGTCACGCACCTTTTTATGGATTGCCATAAAACTTGTTTAGTGTTATGGTCATCATGTGAAGATGCGCATATCGACAAATCACTTTGCTCCCGCAATTCTTGTTATAGTTATTGTCCTTTTTGTCTGCCGCTGAAATCAGTTTATGACACAATCTCGTTAAAGCAACTAGGCCCACAGTTTTTGATGGATTTGCATTAAATTTGGTAAATGTTACAACTTACAGCCATCATCTCAAGATGCCCCTTTTGTCTTTGAGCTTAATGAATTGTTTGACACAATCTTGTTAGCGCAAATAATCCCGTAGTTTTGAATGGATTGCCATGAAACTTGGCAGATATTATGATCATCACCTGAAGATGCACATATCGACAAGTCGCTTTGCTGCGACACTTTTTGTTAGAGTTATTGGCTCTTTGCCTTGTAGAAGTGTATGACAATCTCGTTAACGCAATTAGTCCCCATGTTTTTAACGGATTGCCATAAAATTTGGTAAATGTTAGGGCCGTCATTTGAACCTGCGCGTATCGACAAATCATTTTGCTCCCGCAATTTCTTTTGGAGTAATTGCCCGTTTTGTCTTGTAGCTTAATGCAGTGTATGACAGTCTCATTAGCGCAACCATCATGGGGTATAGGTGGGATGCAGGCAGTGTCGGCGCTAGGGGGTCAGTGGGGTCAATTGCCCCCGGGAGCTAGGCGAAGGGGGGCACCGTTGGGAGGTTTTCTTTTTGCAGCTGTAACCAAGGCTTAGCTGAAGGGGGGGGGGGGTCAAGGATGGAGGTTGGCAACTGACATAAAAACTGTTCTCTGTGGCAAAGTAGGAGCGCCACTACAAAACAATACCCTCCGGGCGCCTCAATACCCTCGCGCCGCCACTGGATGCAGGAGAGGTGGGTGTACATTTTCGTGAGCAAATTGCTCACCATTCCTCTTGTCTATTATTCAGATCTTGCTAATGTCCAATTTCTGTCGTAAAGCCAATATGTGAAATAGTATATTGAGAGTGTACTGATAATTTTTTCTTTAATAGTAAGCGGTGGAAGAAAGAAAGGTATGATAAAACTAAAGAAGGGATCTCAAACCTGCACCGCTTTGGTGTTTTCAATTTTCGCCATTGCGTCAATGGCCCTTTCCATACAAGGAATGTCTCCACTCTGTATGGTATCCACATAGGTTTCTACCAGCCGACAAAACACTACAGCAATAATAAAGAATTTGTAATGAAATACAATATGCACCCTGTCGTCATATTAATCTTCAGTTTCTTTTGACATATAGTTTTAAATAAACGGGAGAGATATGTTGCTAACTTTTATTATCAGTTCATTTTCTTGCTTAAGTTCCGTTGCTTTACCCATCAGCTGGTCATGTATCAGTATTTATATTTACTTATACAAAATCTTCAGTTTCTATTTTATATAAAAATCAAAGTGCTTTTTTCTTTACATTATTGTCTATCAATCAATCTATCTACAAAGATGTCAACTACAATTTCTGAATATTATTAATCTGTTTGATTCCTGTGATAACCGAGTTTTTGATTTTTACCCAAAATCTAATCACTTGAGCAAAGTTTGAATACCACAAAAATAGGTCTGACGCATAAACGTAATTACACAAGAAATATTTGATGTACTAGTTTTTGTTCAGTCTTTATCATCTATATCTAAATTGGCAAAAAGTTCTCCCTGCACACGTGACGGCAAGCAACCATAGGCATGAACTAGTCGTGCAGTACATTCAGTACACGGGCTGTGTCAAAGACAAAAATAAACTAGGCAGACATTTTTAATTAGCAAAATCCCTTATTCCCCTTTATGACCAATATTTATTTCATCCACAAACACTGAGTGTACAGAAGATTCATAAGATGTGCATTTTACTATAATGGCATTTGATTAAACCAGTCTTTTATGTTTTGTATGCCTAACGGTCCCTTTCTATTTATAAATAACCCTTCGAACACATACAGGGATGCAGATGCAACGTGCGTTCACATACCATACTGACCATGGAACTAAGACATGTGCCTGGGATCAGAATTCGATGTAGAGAGAAATGGACATTAACTACGTAGAGAGAAGGTACACATTGCTAAGAAAAATATAGATTAAAAAGAAATAAACATTTTAAATAAATAATAGAAACATCCAAATCTTTTTGGCAAAATACGGATGCCAAAAGCAATTGCTATGAAATATTTTAAGATTTGCTGCAAGAAATAGATTTTGATAAAACTTAAAAAAAATAAAACTTGATAATCACAGGAATCAAATGGGCTATGCTTGTATGTTTCATATGTAACTATCCTTGTGAAACATTCAAATAGGAGCATAATTTAGATCATTTTGGACTCCCTTACTGCTGCCATTCAACTGACGTACCATGACAGACTTCGGCATTGAGCTGGTGCAGATGTAGTCATAGAAGTGATCAGCCTGCTGTACAAAATCCACATCAAGCTGAGAGTCCGGCACCGTATCAAGGCGACTGAACAATTCTCTCTTTTCTACAGGTCGGCTGAACACAAAGCAACGCTTTTCTTTGAAGAAATTACTGATACACTCACGCGGGAGGTTGAAGGCATTCACCCGCTTCCCAGTGCCTATTCAGAATAAATGGAGACAATGAATTAAATAATTCGTGATCAGTATCATGAAAAATGTTAAACCTACTTGACAGCACGTTTTTTTCTCTCAAAATTTGAACACATCAAAGTAACATTGATTATGCACAACCATCACAATGTTAATCATTAAGAGGTGCCTTGTGCTAAATGTCTATAAAATAACTGCCATTTATTTCAAGATCTTAAGTGAAAACATTGAGACGGTTATCGTCAGACACATGAACTAACAATTATTAAACTTATACCACGTTGATTAATTTATTTAATCTTTACAAGTGCAGTTTCGGGAGCCCTTTTGATTTTTCTCACAAATACAAAAAGTAAATAATGAACGATAAAAACCTGGTAATGCATGTAATAAAAATTACCATGAGCTATTCCAATAAATCTTGCTGCAATATGCAAAGTTTTGATTATTTGAACTTTAAATGTCTAATGACCCAAATAGTTGTCAGCCCTGGACTGCACTCAGCGAAATATAATTTTTTTTAAAAATCGGGTCTCGGATTGTAACTTCAATCGACGAGGAAAATCGTTAAATTAAATTCAATATTCCTTCAAAATATTTAAAGCGAATAGGAGTTCGAGCAGCTGTAGATCTCACTAGAAGAAGGTAGATATAGACAGACCCCACGGAAAATATCTCATAAAAATATCCTATTCAGGTTTCGCCACTGCCAGCGCAAGGGTAATTGAGAACAAACTGTAGCTGTCGAATCCGGTACATGATATACATAAAAAGATATTATTCTCATATGTTTTCACATACCTTGCTTCAGTTTCAAAGCGTCCATCAGATATTCATCCGATGTGATTTCTTTCCCGTCTTTTTCGAGTTCCAGCGTAAAATCCCTTAGAACCCAAACAAAGCTTGGAAAGAACTTGACGAATTCTGTGCCGTCTTCAAACTCTGTCCCGGCCCGGACTTTGATCAGATCCGTCAACTCCGTCACGTAACTGCAAGCTAAGGAATACTAGAAATCTAAGATTCATGGTCATCCATATAATCCTGTACAACTTTATTTTAAAAATGACACCAATACTTGTTTAAATTGAAGGTTGCAAGAGATTTATATACATGAAAAGTTGTGGCATGCACTCTTGAAAAAGCTATTGTTCTCAAATATCTTTGGAATGACAATATACATTTGTATAAATATTGTAATGCCAGAATTTAATGTGTAATTTATTAATGTATAATTTATATATGATGTAAACAGCTGTTTAAGAATTATAAATGGTAATTGTACCCTGAGAATACATAGAAATAACTGAACTAAACTTGATGTAGCACATTCCTATTTTATTACACGAACAGAGCCTGTGCGTGTGCAAAACAAAGATGAGACACAATGACCATGACAAAACTTTAATCTAAAACTTAAATCCTACTTTTTGTCTAAATTCAAGAAGTCCAGGGGATCATCATGTTCTATTACTCGCTGCTGAATCCGTAAAATGATACAGTTTGAACTCATCTTGAGAGTTTGGTAACAAAATGACGCTGAAGTGCCTTTGTGATGCACACGATATATCTGTCATTTATGACAGATAGAGTCAAACTAAAGGGATGGTTTTAAGGGACAGGGAGAATCTTACGTAAATTCATGTATTATGGTACTTTTATTATCTCTACCTGCCTCGACAAAATACCGTTCGGGCGAAAATCAACCCATTTGATCCAAACGTCGCTTAAGAATCTTGAACAATAAGGTCGCATTTTGTTGATGGTATCATGTTTTTACAAAATGGCATAAAATAAACCCCCAAAGACGGCCATTACAAACTTTTGTTTTAACGATAAAATGTAAAATATCTGCCCGAAAACAAACATCTTAACAACCTAACGAAATTCAATCCAAAACTCAACTTAATTGTTGTAGTCATTAACCTCTGTAAAAGCGACCATTTTTTCTTCAGAGACCAATTATCTCACTTCCTAGAGGTAGCTGCATAATTAGGGAATCAATCCACTATTCAAGATTCCGGGTTTGCATCTGATAATGGTATCTAAAGATAGATCTTCTCAAACCAGTTATCTTATTTGGAGTATTATATTTATGACAGTTGTAAATCAGTTTATGACACAATCTCGTTAAAGCAATATATATATATTATTTTTAAAAAAATCTTGATCCTCCAAAAAGATTCATCTCAATTTTGCTTGCTTTTCGTTATTCGAGTTCCAAGATAACCATGACATTAATAACTGGTTTGGATTCTGTGAGAACGTGAGTGGCTGATCGAGTCAATGTGACCTCTGAACTGTCTGTGAGATGCCTCTTTGGGTTGCTTGATCAATAGAGGACGTGCTGCAGTTCGGAGATTTACATTCCTCGCGCTTCTGCACTGCCTCTGTAATTCTCCTCTGCTCAAGGTCTCGAGCTCCAGCATGGATGAGACTGCGCCAGGAGGAACGATCCTGTGCAAGATCTTCGCACGACTCGGGTCAATGTTGAAATGTTTTAAGGATGACCTGAGGAATTATTTGACGCGTTTCTTCCGACCTCCGCGAGTTCCCTTTCCCTCTTTCAGTTCCCCGTAGAAGATCTTCTTTGGTAGTCGGTTGTCTGACATCCTTGTGACGTAGTCTGCCGATCTCATCTGAGATTTCATCAGCAGAGTGTAGATGCCTGGAATGACTGCCCGTGTGAGAACCTTAGTGTCTGGGACCTTGTCCTGCCATATTATCCTCATCAGTTTTCTCAGGCAACCGGTGCGAAAATGGTTCAGCTTCTTGGCATGGCGCCTGTACAACGTCCAGTTTTCACAGACATACAGGACCGTCGGCAACACAGTGGCTTTGTAGACCTTCAGTTTTGTTTGCAAACTGATGCCTCTGCGCTCCCCCACATTTGCGCGTAGTCTGCCAAAGGCCACACTTGCTTTGGCTATCCTGGCGTTGGTTTAGTCATCTATGTGGAATGCACGTGACAGTGTACTGCCGAAGTAGGTGAACCTGTCCACTGCCAGGAGGGTCTGGTCATTCACTGTGATGGTGGGGTCTACGTAAGGCTTTCCTGGTGCGGGTTGGTGCATCACCTCTGCCTTCTTAATACTGATTGTAAGACCAAAATCGTCACAAGCTGAAGATAAATGGTCCACACTCTTTTGCATGTCATACTCAGATCTGGCATTTAGGGAACAGTCGTCAGCAAATAGGAGACAACGAACAGTCACTTCATGTAACTTCGTCTTAGCCTGTAGTCTCCTCAGATTGAAGATCTTGTCATAAGTCTGGCATCTGATGTCGATCCCAGTGTCATTGTCACGGAAGACATCTGAAAGCACAGGAGAGAACATAATACTGAATAGGGTTGGGGCCAACACGCAGCTTTGCTTGACTCCATTGTTGACTGGGAATAGTTCAGATGACTCACCACCGTCGTCCACGATGCGAGCGAGTATGCCATTATGTAACAAAATTTATCCATGATCTGCCATTGGCTCTCACGACTGACTGTATCAAAGGCTTTTGTCAGGTCGACGAATGTCGTGTACAGGTTGGAGTTCAGTTCCTGATATTTCTTTGGGAGTTGATGAGCTGCAAATACCATGTCCGTGGTCCGTCGTCCTTTCCTGAAGTCACACTGACTCTCAGGCACGAGCCCTTGATCAATGTGATGCACAAGGCGATTCAGCAAAATTCTGGCGAGGATTTTGCCGGCTACTGACAGCAGGGAGATGCCCCGATGGTTGTCGCTTAGCAACTGGCGGAAAGATATTGTTTATAAAAAGTGTGACAAGGCTCGTCTTTGAAGCAGATTAAAAAACAATTTAAAGTTGGTATGTAACTTTTTGACCCGAAAATTTAGAAAAGTTACTGCCTGACCTTATATTACTTTGTCATATAAATTTCAACTAGCGGGAATGCTTTCAAGTCAGTGGAAATGGTCGAGTTCATTTTTCTAAAGATGTGGTGCATTATATGAGGTGGTGTGATACCTTAAAACAATTTTGTTTTATGTTGATTCGAATACAACCCATAGAATGATGTAACATGTAAGCAGGTGACAAAGGTAAATGACAAGCTGAGAGAAAATTTTATAACAGGAAGTATGTATCTCTTAAAATATAAATACCATACCCATATTTGCATATTCTACAACGTCGAACAAACAAACAAATATGTAAAATGTTCACAATGGCAAATAAGTCTGATACACCTTGTGGACTGTGAATAATTCAAATGGGATATGGGTTGCTTTTTAAAACACATTTATTAAACAGCATACGAGTTCCCGTTCACCAAAATATGGACTGTTCCTTTTAAACTATCTTTGGTGGATTTCATAGGTTAGATAAGCACAATTACAATTTGAAACTACCTATAACACGGTCATCTTGCAGTTTAATATGAAACAAGCAAAGTCTTCGAAATGGGCGTAACTTCAGCCATTAGTGTACTGACAGGAGTATGCACTGACTGGGCGGTTCTCCTTACGTGGAGGAATCTACTGGAAGAACAACATCAATATCGCGTGACGTCATGAAACCGTTTTGCATAAGAGCACGACCACGTCCTTCGCCTATGCAATCGGGGTGATTTTAGACGTGGAATATTCATTTCTTCGATTAACATGGAAACATTTTCTTTTTAAATTTTGAAGTTGTGGTGGGAAAAATGTCGACTTCTTCGCTGTTTTAGAGCATATTCTTCTGACATGCATTTGCTTCCGAAATGCTCATACGCACATAACGCAGGGAATCATGAGAAACCGTAGTCTGGACCCCGGCACGTCTATAGCTACCGCCTTACCGTAGCCAAAAGAACGACAGGGGACAAGATGAAAGAAACCGTTGCCTGGGTCGCCAGGCTTGCTTCGACTTAAAACGCTATGCAACAGAAAGCCAAACCGGGACCCAGATAGTCTCGTTCAACCAGACTCTCGCGTGGCGCCGTGATATCTTCGTCATACAAGCGTCTGGTAAAAGCACTGAGTTTTTCTCATAATGCCAGAACGATGTCTTCCGTCAATACCAGGATAAGATGATGTCACGTTTGTAGCCGCTTTTTGACTCTCATCAGAAAGAGAGGTGTTCCGAATGAAGATGTGCAGGTCGAGAAGCCGTGGCCTGGCAAATTACTCCCAACAACGCCATTGCCTGCACAGACCGTCTGATCGTGGTCAGTAAATTTTTGAGTTGTCATGTCAATAATTTCTGCGTTGAATGATGGCAAAAAGATCAAAAGTTCACAATAACAGTTGGAATTGCTGGCAGAGGTCTCAACATTTCTATAATTTCCGCTACTTTTTGAGAATCCCTTGAAAAATGAGGAAAAACTGGCTGATTTCAATTTGTGTTGGCAGAGGCGTTTCCAGAGAAGCGAGAACGGTACCTGGAGGAGCAGTTTGCGCAGCCTGGGTTACCTGGCCCTCTTCGGCTTTCATCGCTAAGCAATGGAAAGCCGTACCAGGGTCTGATAGCTGCAAATTCTCTTTCCAGATACATTCTGGGGTGCATTGTGGCGTTTGTGACCAAAAATATGGTTCGACCTTGATCATTACTCTGATGTTTCTGTGACTTTGGTTTAGCTGAATGCTAAACATAAATCTGTTACCTTTAATCACAACAAAGGTTATCAAGACACCTGAACAGATGAAAGGTGAACCAGAAACCGGAAATAGAAAACCGTAAACGAAGGATTTTAAGTCGGACTACTATGAAGATACTACGTCATTTGGAACATCGCTCGGCAATTTCCGTCAAATCGAGAAGAAAAAAAAACAAACAACGTCAGATATAATTGTAGAAATACTCATAGATTTGATGGGTTTGGTCATTCGCCTCCGGCTGAGTGCACCACATATGTTTCGACAGAAAATGCCGATAATGTTCCGACTGTGACTCCTTCCGCCGTCATATTGTGTGAAAATTAGTTCTGAATATAGTTCTCAATGGCGGCGAATTACATCCAAAGTTTCTTTCTCGACTTAGCGGAAAAGACCGATGATGTTCCGACTATTACTACGCGTGGTTATAAGAGCTTGTTTCGTGCTGCTCGAACTGCGCTCACAAATACGAATCAGACAAAGCTTAGGGGAAACGATCGCAGCATCGTCATGTGTGTGTGTGCTGACTAGGCACTTCTCCATACAGCGGAGGAATACACGCGGAGAAGAACAACACTAATGCGTGAGGTCATGTTTTATAACGGTACAGGTGAACGTTGTTCACTTGTGCAAAGGAAATGCTTTTGCGTTGCGTAGAATAATTATTTCTTCGACGAATAACAAATATATATTTTAAGGCATGAATTTATATTAGGAAAAATTAGTCTTCTCAGCCTTCTTTGATTGTATTATTCTGAATTTTGCATTTTCTTCTGAGGTACTCATACGAAGTAAATCATGAGAGAAACTGGAAACAGAAAATCAGAAACGAAGGTTTTACAGCTGGACCACTATGTAAGAGATACGCGTTACCGTAAGAGCCCGGTTATTGCCCGCTCAAGCTATGCATGCTGCTAGGAGTAATTAATCTTGTTTGCCTTTGATTTTATTGTTCTGAATTTTGCTTTCTCTGTTGAAGTAATCATACGGATTAAATGATAAGAGAAACCGAAACTGAAAAACCGGGACAGAAGGTTGCGCTAGTTGAGCTGCGCTCACTGTTACTGGTTCAATGAAGAAACGCAAATTTAAGTTCAAAATGCCCATAACCATTTTGACACAACTGAATGAGACATGTCATAATGAAGGATACTGGAGTTTTTCCAGCGCAGTTGTATACCAGAGTACTGCTGAGGAGGACTGATATGGCAAAAATCCAATTATCGTTGTTCTCATCACCCTGAAAAATATATAACCAAGTCAATTTAAGTCATCGATTGTACAGCAGTGCATCATTTCACAATACAAGTTCGATCCATATAACTATTTATGATAAAGCGGTGTTCGTTATAACAAGTGTTTTACTTTAATTTATGTGTATATGAGATGGGTCACATGCTATTATCTCATCATAATACCTGTGCATAAGGAAGAAATAAGTTTGTGATATACTGGTGAATTAAAGCAAAACCTAGAGAATTCTTTCTAAAATGATAAATAATTACGCAGTGAACATCAAAGAGATGTATGTCTTCTTCAGAGCAATATCAGATAAAATACTTTCCTTTTACGGCAGGGGTCCTTCTGTGTGTTACAGGGGAGAAAATACGCTGCGAAACACGGCCTCGAGCACGGAACCTCCCTAACTCTAGATGGGTGCTCTCACATCTAAACTATCCTAGTCGATGCCCAAGTCAGTTTTTGCGACACTTACCTCTTGCTTGTCAGATGCATGCCCCTCTGTCTCCATTTATCAACTATGTAGATCTTCCGCCCCCGAAATAAAACTCACTCTTTAGCACCCGTTTGTCAAAACGTGGTTACACGGGGTGAGAGCCAAATGCCTCAGGGAAGAGATAAATGTGCCGCAGGACTGGGGATCGAACCCAGGACATCTTCAAATGTAAAAGGAGGTTTTCTGAACATGTGCCCTTCGCCAGTTCCTGCCACGCGCACACAAATGTGCATCCTGGACATGGAAAACTTAGAGAGTTAGTTTAAACTCTTGCATCTACTTAAGATCTGTTGTTAAACATATTTAATATCAAATATTGCAAAGGATGTTTTCGTAAATTAACTTTACCTTCTTCACGTCACCAAGCCCTTCTGTATCCAGAAGCAGCAGGCATTGATCTCGGTTTATCGGGTGACGCCGACACCAAGCCCAGATTCCCTTTGTTTTTGACTCTATGGTGGAACCAAGTGCAAATCCTGGCAAAAATGTGAGGAAAACGAATTTTAGGAAGCTTACATGCTTAGATTGAATTGTTTACCAGAGTAAATAAACAAAAATGCCATAAAATAACAGATTGTACATTAGTCACGAGCAATGAAGAAAAAGCCCGCCCCCAGCTCCTCCCCCCCCAAAAAAAAAAAAAAAAAAAAAATCCACTGGCTGACCGTTGAGCCATGGTGTGAAAAATTGAGCTAATGGAATCTAATTTGTAAAGATCAACTTGCAGATGAACTATTAAAGTGTTTATCAAGATTTCTGTCATACTTCTGGCCTCAGATTGTGAAATCATGAATCATACACCAAACGGAAAATTAAAGTTTAAGAAAAGCTAAGTATTCATTTACAACAATTACAAAAATAAAATAATAGAGGACAACAGCTAAGGATAGCTATTTCAATATTTTAATATTAATGTTAGGATATTATCATTCGTACCTGTCTTTAACCATTGGACATGACATTGTAAGGATAGTTCTTCATTGTAAAAATGGGAGGATTCTACTAAATTAAATAATAGTTACATGAGTAGCGATATATGATTTATAATCAACTGATGGAGTAGAAGTAACATTACGTTATTAATTATCTCACATTAATACTGTCATGACCAATCGGAAAACTCTCGTCTTTACGCACCTCGGAAATACAACAGTAGCGACCATTGCATCAACATATATCTTGTTTTACATAATGACGTCATGTGCACGTCAAACACCATCATAACGTTCATAACGGCGACGCGATTGAGATGATTTATTTTAGTCCGAAACATTCCCAAGTTTTTGGGTTTGTTTTCAAGCATGAACTTACTAAAGAACTTTCATTTCCTGAATTTGTGCAAATAATTCCATAACGTTATCATAATGCTAGTTTTATTTTGCCTCCAAGGGTGGCGCGGTAGCCAAGTTGTGAGAGCATCAGACTCTTAATCCAAGGGTCGCGGGTTCAATACCCGCTAGGATCGGTTACCTCAGGGTGTCCTTGGGAAAGGCACTTAGTTTCCATTTCCTCGGCATGATATAGACAATAATGTTTTAAAAGTGCCGTTAAAACCAACGAAAATAAAAAAAAACATTTTGTCTAGCGTATTTTAACGTGTGACTGAGTTCTCTTGCATTTTCTAGTGATTTCCCCCTTTATACCCTGTATCACTCCATCGAAATATTTCCTGGTCTCGTTCAACCAGACTCTCGCTTTGCTACATGTGATCTTCGACACACGTTGGTCTGGTTTCAACAAAAAAGTTTTTCTCGTCACGCCAGAAGGAGACTTTCCCAAACGTTGGAAAAGTGATTGGTGGGGCTCTACAGTTTCGTAATTTGCATAGATTTTTAAAGAAAAAGAATTTGCCAGGTTTTCCTCACTGGTTATCCTGGCTATTTAAAAAAGACCTAGTATATCTGAGGTATTGTTAAAAGAACTTTTTATTCCCTTTATTTTGGTGTATGATTGATAGGTGTAATTTGGGTTATAGATTATACAGCCAGTCCTTATTTCAGATGTGCACAATCAAAAACTATAAGCTCCGCTTGATCATTTTTCACTTTCTTGACTTCAAAGGTCAATTGTAAAAAAAAGGAGCCGGTAACTTTGTTTACTTTTTTTATATTTATATACTTTCAGAAGCTGGTAGCGCCTACTCTGGCACAATTCGTTTTCCCTATTTTAATAGCTGTTAAAGTTAGTGTACTTTGGACTAATTCAAGTTGATTTTCGAGCACATGGGAGCAGCCATTTTGGTTAGTTGTGTGCTTAGATCATGAACAATTTCCACAAGTACAATATCTAAAGAAATTTCAGCCACAGTACATGAAAGTAGCATAGAGGTATGCCAATATTCACTTCAATGCGCATGTTGCAAATGCAAACAACTTCATCTTACACCTGTCACTCTCTCAGAAGCACATAATATATGTAGAGCGCCACCATTACACCGCTGATCAGGCATTGTCTTGCGTAATTGTTATGACACGGTGACGTCATACACATGGACATTTTCATTGGCTGATTGGTACACATATCTTGCATCAGTAGTGGTTTCAAAATTAGTTTGGTTTAAAAGATTGCAGAAAATATGTATAGAAAAATTTTGAGACATGGAGTGATATTCTAGTGATTTCATTTCTGGCACTTCTACAAAGTCTTACCAAAGAGCCTTCTAACTGTAATAGAGCTACGCGAGAGAGTCTGATTGAACGAGACTAAGTATTTCCGAGATGGATTTTTGGGAGAAAATGAACGAGGTGCTCCGATTGTCTCATGACCTGATCTTTTACTTTCACAAGTTTTCATATGTTTATATTTTTCAAATTACCAGATCTCTCTTCCATGATACGGTTCATGAGGAAAGATTTCCCGGTGCGATAGGGACCTACGATGGCCACGACTACCATGGGAAGTCTAACTTGAGATAATACCCTGACCGTATCCTCCCGCACAATCAGCCCATCCGAGGTATTCTCCACAAGGCACATAGGGACTGGCATCAGTAGTTGGTTATCCGCTGCTGCCATGACGATAGCCGATCACAGAACTCGTTCCAAATTTAAATTAATTTTGGAATCGGTTTTGCAAGGTTTGCTATGTAGAAAACTGTTAAAGAAGACAATATTGAATAAATTATTTACCGTTCATACACTAGCTCCGTATCAACACCAGGTGGCGAGTTTATTCATACTCCTCAAAGTGGTTTACCTCCCTTGGGTAGGTACGGCCATTGTCACAACACTGACAGTTTGGTAGTGAAATGACACCCGGAGAAACCCGTACGCTTTGATAACTTAATCACACTCAATTTAGATTGCCTTCGCTGTGATCTTTTCTCTCTTGTCTCTACAATGGTTTTAGTGCAGTATGCGACGATTAGCCAAATACGCGAGAGAGAGAGAGAGAAAAAAATTAGGAATATTCTTTACTTGCGGTCATTGAGCACGGGTCTGACTATGTTACAAGATAGCACGCGGCAAACTTTACAATATACCGATGACGTAACAAGCGTAGCTGAGCCGCCATACACATTGTGACTCTTTTCGTTTGTTTTTGAACCGATATTATGAGTGAAAGAGAAGGACTGGTGAAAGAGAATATCCAGTCAAAGGTGCTCGTGTACTAATGCGCGGAGACGATGCAGTAAGGTTTAGATGACCCAGGGATCAAAATAGACTTACGGCAGCGATATGCTCTGTAAGAGTATGAACTGTGACGAGCGTGGAGTTTATTCCAACAACACAATTACTGCAGAAGCATATGTATGAAAACACTAGCTCTTACGGTAGTAACAAATCACCTTTTCATTCATGCACTGATAGAAACATAAATAAAAGTTACATTGTAATATAAATTCATTATCTCCTGGATCCTTCTGAAGAGATAAAAATGCGGAGATTGCCAGAGAGATCGAGATACATCGTTGTTTGCAAAGAGGAAGAGGCTTTTACTGATATCACTACAAAGCTGCTGAGTGACACTAACACCATATTAAAGGTTAAGTTGACAGAAAACAGCTTCTGAAACAAAACTGTGGCAAAGAAAATCGAATTTATTTTATTGGAAATATTATTCGTTATTTCTTTTTCATACCCTACAAACCTCGGTTTATTATGATACATGCCAATAATATAACTCGGATCAAGTCCAATACCCGTCATTGTGGTAATAACGAATCAGTAAATTTTAATGTATAATGCAAAGCGTACTTACTGTAGGGGTCGTCTCAAAAATATATTGTCGATAAAAAATGTACGGAAATCAAATTAACAGTCTACAAAGACAAGATTTTCATTTGTCAAACATCTGTCTGTCTCTCTCTCTCTCTCGTTTGTAGAGCTCTTAAGTGTTATAATTGGATAAAGTTTCATTTTGCCATCACTATATTTTTATATTTTAATTTATTTATCAATATAAAGAATATGATGTTTATGTTATGTAATGGTTTCAAATATTTAGTTATTTTTAGAAATGCAAAGTGAACACACAGAGACAAAGCCAAGCAGTGAAGAGTGCTGGAAAGCTGAGGAAAAAGTACAAAAAAAGATTTCCAGTCTCACTTCCTATTGTCAATTAACCTAAAATAACAATCTTTAATTATGCAACATTCTCAAACGGCAGGTATGCCATTACTCCCGTTTTTTTAATGACAGTAGTGTAAATCTTCTCCTTTTTAATGCATGTACTAATCTGGTTTCCTTTTAATTTGCTTTGCTAATCAGATGCATCGCAACCTCTTCGATGTTTTCAATTCTCAAGTGACAAGTAGATTGCACATTTATTTGCTTTATAATTAAAGTGAAAAGGGCAACTGAAAATGCTCAATTTATTTATTATTTATTTATTGTCATTCACACAACTTTTACTGACAGTTGAAAAAAAATGTGAGATATCAGCAGCGTATGTAACAATGCTGAGAGTTAAGATAAGATTTATGGATTATTTTAAGACAAACAATGAAGCGTCCTAATCAGCAAATCTCTTTACTCAGATTTATCCAAGATTCTGCATGGTTCAAGTGTGCTATTGCTGAAAACGTTGGACACAATCCTCAACAGTATGTACATGGTGAGTCGTTATTGCCCTTACAACAACTGTTATTTAAAGGTTAATTAATATACAATACTAACGCATTTTGAAGAATACTTAAAATGCAAAAAGTTCAAACATTTGTCTATATGACGACACCAAAACATTCATCGAACATGGTTTGATTTACTGTTCTGCAGACATTTCCAGAAATGTAATTCATTAAGCCCTGTAACACCTTTCTTATTATGCTGTCATGATTGAAATTAACAATGTTAAAATAAGAACGTCTCATGAAGGAAGTAGTGATATCCTCCCTCACAATTTTGTCTTGGAGCCACTTATCGACAAGTAAGTTCTGCAGGTACTATCCAAATGAAATACAAAGGGTTAAACTGGTTTACGCAGAGCAATATGGTCACGATAATATTTGTTTTGGAAATATTGGAGTTTTCGTTAGGTATGTGAATTTACAGGAATCGTGAAACTTCTGCATATTGTTTCCGATAAATTTACACATATGTTCATCCTATCTATAGACAACTCTGTACAAAAATGAATTTGAAACAAAAGAGAAATCAAATATTGCAGAGAAATGGATTTGAAAAACACTAGATTTTCCTTCTTTTGTAATTGGTGACTGAACTGACCAGATTGTAAAAACGCTTTTTGGGTCCATCTCTCTGCCAAAGCGATGCATGATGTTTTAGAAATAGACAAGTTTCGGTTTATTTTGAAAATTTGCAGCAATAATTGGACAAATGCCGTAAATAATGAAAGTCATGTTGAAAATAAACATTGCGAAAGTACAAGTGAGACATATTAGCATTAGTTTTTACCTGCTTTGTAGTGTGGAAAGTCTTTTTTTGAGAGTTGTTTAAGACCCAGGCCTGGAGATTATAAAACTCTGAGTTTGCGATCGTATTTTCCCTCTCAGCCCTCTAACATACTGCATTCCATAGCTTTCGTTACTTTTCATACATTTTGATAAATGATGGAAATTTTTCTTTCAAGTCAAACTTATAAAATCGAATAATATCATAAAATTCAATCGCGGGAGAGGGGTCAGAGGTCAGACTGTGGCGGGTCATTTTTAAACGAATAAGATGGATATGTGTTTAATTCTCAGATTTGTAGGTGGATCTTAAGCCCGAAACAGTGCAGGTGGTATCTTGAACATGGAAAGTTTGACTTGGTGTTCACAGTTTGCACTCTTGGTGTTGACTTTGTAAGTACTTTTATGAATCAATGACCTTCGCGCTGTGTGTGTGAATAATGGCGGCGCACGGGTGTGTGTACATGACCTTCATGTGAAGCTTCTTATACAAAAATATGCATGCAGTGGGAAAGGGGGGTAATTGCCCTCGGGCGCCAGGCGAAGGTGGGCGCCGTCAGGAACTTTCTATTAGCTTACAAAATCATTGTATTTCACCTCACATTTATTGTAACGGGGGTAATTCTTGACAAAACTTATATTGGGGGTGGGGAGGAGGAGTGAGGTTGGCAACTGACATACAAACTGAAAAACTTTTCTCTGTGGCAAAGTAGATACGCCACTAAAGAACATTGCCCCCGGGTGCCTCTGTAGGGATGCCACTAAAGAATATTGCCCCCCGGGATCATCGAACCTTCGCGCCGCCACTGCATGCATGCATAACTGTTTTTTCTAACTTTGAAAAATGATAATCCACAATGGGTTACCTCCTTGGATTTGATATGGTGCGATTTTCCTAGAAGATAATAAATATTTCTTTGAACCAGAGTGTACATGTGCATAAGTGTGCTTGTTCCAATAGCCGTAATACAATCAGTCAGGATGCAAAGAAGAGGAGGAAACACTCTTAGGAACACTAATAGCGAGGGTTCCGAAGCTTCGGGTGTTAACATTCGTAGAGATGAACTCCAAACTGAAGTGCAAAAATACAAAAATAATGGGCAGAGTACCTCATCACGGGTTACGGATCAAACCCCAACCCCACCCCTAGCACAACAAGAATCCATACGGCAATTTGTAAGAAACCAGCTCCAGTCAGATGATAAGGGTGAGAGGGGAAAGAAAGATACCATTGAGGAAATGTTGGACGCACTCGCCGAGGTTATGGAAAGAATGGCGACATATTGAAAATTAAATAAAAGATGCTTGGATATTTGATTGCAAATTGTTTGCCAATCTCACTAACGACAGAATCAAACAAATTTGGTTTACCGATGATCTGTCAGAATTAATGGGTTAGATTGGGAAACTGCACTAAAGACTCATCTGTTTCAGTTAAAATCATCTTTTGTTTAATTTTATCTAAATTCTCATAATGAACATCTGATTACCTTCCTCACATGTGAATCGACGCCAGTAGTATGATCTGTTGATTTAGAACCACATACAGTGCTGTTTTTGATATTATATATTAAAGGTAAGTAACTTGAATATGCTTTATAGCGGGAAAAAAAAGAGTTCTTCATTTACCGTATAAAAATAACATAGGGAATACCCACTGTTCGGGGTATAATTTTCTGTGTTCTTTCTCAATATGCTGATGATATATCACTTACTCTTGATGGTTCAGAAAAATCGCTGATGTCTGCTTTACATTCGTTTATATCAATATTTCAAATTGTCTGGCCTTAGTACAGGCCCGCCGACAGAAATTCCGGGCCACTGGGCAAAGCAGTCATGGGTCCCAAAACTAGTTAAATTTTTGGTATATAAGACCTGTGCACAGTTTTGCATATAAAACCTGTAGTAATCTACCATAATGTAGACTCTTGCAAGGAACAAATTTTACTATTTACTGCAAAGAATAATTTATTTTTTATAACTGATTTGACGGCGCGTCACTAGAAAACGCAGCGCCCATGGGCAATTGACCCCACCCCCTCCTCGGCGGGCCTGCCTTAGTATAAATATTGAAGGAAAAAAAGAAAAGAAAGGTGGTTTGGATCGGAAGTAGAACTGATAGTAATATAAGTAATATAAACTATTGTCCGGAATATAAACTTAATTGGGATGTACTGAGTTTGTTGTTATACGTGTAAAGTTTTCAACTAATTTGGAAATATGTACAACTCTTAAGTCTTCATCTAATGTTCCAGAAATTAAGAACCTGCTAATTCAGTGGAACAAAAGGTTTTTAACTCCATTTGGAAAGATGACAGTGATAAAAAGTTTAACTATCTCCAAAATTAACCATCCCTTATTGTCATTACAAATCCATCTAAAGGTGTTCTTAGTGAACTAAATATACTCTTTCACAAGTTTTTCAGGCATGGGTCAAAGGACAAAATCAAAAGGAATATTGATGTAAAGGATTATCATAGGGGGAGGGTGATTAAATATGATTCATATATTTAATTTTGTGAATGCTTTGAAACTTGCACATTGTCGCAAGCTATGGGCGATAATCCACTTTACTCCTTTATTACGGAGTGAAGCGGATTATCGCCCGTTGCTTGCGACGATGAAAATTACATGGCTTAGAAGAATATTGTTTGAGGAGTCTAATGGAAAATTCTGTTACAATTGTCAGTATCAAATATCGATAATTTCTTTTTTCTTTCGAATAGACTTTATTAACTTGATAAAAAAGAATCCGACTCCTTTAGGGATAGAGGTTTTTGAAGCATACTTAAAACTAACTTGTGTATTCAGAATGGTCACAGCTGAACAATATTTAGAATCACAGATATGGTTTAATCTTTATATTGCAATAGATGGGAAAAGTGTGTATTACAAACCATGGTTTCAGAAAGTCATCAGATTTGTGAATGATTTTATTAACGAAGATGGTTCCTGGATAAGTTTTGATAGTTTTAAAAATAGGTTTTCTATTCACATTAAATTCAAAGATTTTCAAAGCATACTTACAGAGTTAAAGTCATAAAAAAACACACACAAAAAAAAAACAACAACAACACCCCCCCCCCACAAAATAACAAAGAAAAATTAATTATGACTCTAATTTACAACAACCTTTTATAAATATTGTTGTGTACACCATTATTCAAAATAAGAAAGGATGTAGAGATATATATTGATTAGAAGCAATGAGATACCAACTTCAATAAGGAAATGGAATTTTGAATTTGGTGAGTTAGAAGATAAAGACTGGCAGCAATGTTTCTAGATCCCGTATAAAACTACAAAATGTTCAAACCTTAGATTATTGCAGTTGAAAATATTGCAGAGAGTTCTATTATTAATTCTAACAAACAGTTAGAATTATTTCAAGTTAGCTGGGGTTTTCTTTTTTTTTGGGGGGGGGTCGGGTTGGGTTGGGGGTTGAATGTTGCATGCAGAGACAATATCTCATAATTTTTGGATTGTCAGGTAACACACACACACACACACACACACACACATATATATATATATATATATATATATATATATATATATATATATATATATATATATTAGCATGGTTACTTTAAACATATGTATATAAACAATATATCCTTTTCCTTCCTATTCTTTTGTCTTTTTTTCCTTAGCTTTTATATTTCATCTCACAGTGCCGCAAAATAATTATTTGTCTTATTGAAAAGTGGTTGAAATACTATTACACTATTTAATGTATCACATGTATGCATCATATTCTTCATGTCAATAAAACTTTGATAAAAAGAAGAAGAAAAAGACCATGTTAACTTTTATTCTCACAATTTTGTAATTTGTAGAAATTATATTATAATTGACTTTGAGATGTATAAGGCGTGATGAAGGATAAGTCCCAAGTAAACAAAATGTTTTCACATACCGGAAGCAGGGGTCTAATCCGTCTAGCTCGTATATTAAAATTATGGGTTAATGACACAGGAGGTTGACCCAAAAGCTGGTGGACACCTATTTCAAGGGAGGGGAAATAAAACCTATCTATTTTGGTAATCAGAGTTCTTAACAAGATTGGTTTCTTCAGAAATGCTTGAGATACACGCTGAGTAATTGTATTTGTATCTTTCAACATTTAGAGTGGGAGAATACTTTCGTTTTCTACAGGTGTACTTTCCCTTTTTAGACCGTAACAATGTCAAGTCATTTTTTTATATGTATCCGACGCTAAGTGTCCGAATGAAAATGAAAAAGGAAAGAAATATTGGTTATCACAACCAGTGTATTCTACTGACTTTTAAATTCGCGGTTTCTCGAGTTCATGCATATATCCCTAGCAGTCAGAAATCTAAAAGTGCGGTTTCTGAATGCTAGACCTATAGTTTTCGCACACCCTAGCTTTTGTTTGTACCCACATACCGATTTAAAAACAAATAACATCAAGGATATAAAAAAAGGCACAAAACGTAGTCATCTCATTCATCAATTTATAATTTTTAACCTGATTGTCGCCAGGGGGTCCCTAACACTATCAACCAGTTGGTATTTTGAATCAGACGGGACATTCTTTTGTAACACAGTCGCCATATTTCAATGGACGAGTCTATTTTTTTAAAACAATAGATGTGATGTATTTCATCGACTTTGATAATCTCAACAATTCCGTAAATTTAAGAGTATATCTCTTTGAACACATGTATACAAGAGTTCCTCCTATTTATTTCTTCAATTTTTTTTTTATAGAAATATTAAAACTAGACATTGCAAATAGTGGACGCAGACGACACAGCTTATACAGAAATGGACTGTTTGAAACCCTAAAAGGACAGTGAGCAGTCTGTCTGCTTGTTCACATCGAGAACTTCCGTTTGGTTTGAAACGCCAATAAGTTGACAGTGTTATGGACCCCCTGGCGACGGTCAGGTTAGACGTTATAAATTGATGAATGAAATAAGTACATTCTGTGCATTTTTCACATCCTTCATGCTTTTTGTTTTTAAAATCGGTGGTGGTGGTGGTGGTGGGGGTACAAACAAACTGGAGGGTGTGCGAATACTGTAGAACCTTACTAAAGTTTATTGCTTTTTTATATTTAGCATTGGAAAAATACTTTTGCTTCTGCAATTAAACTTTATCTTTTCCCATCGATATTGCCGAGCTACTGAAATAATCCATGTCAATAAACAGTAGTAAACACTACTTATCATTATCAAATATCCTTTGAAAACCATGAATACTGTTTTGTTTCCTGATAGATAATAATTATCGGCATTCCTTTCCGTAATTTTAGTACAGCTTAGTACTTTTGTTTATTAACTGCGCACTGTTCTTCCTGGTGTATTCCTCATTTCTGCCGTTCTAAAATCTCTCCCAGCTCCCACAAGAGGGATCAAAATGCTTGAATAGTTGTTAACATTCCCTTTCATCAGGAAATAATTTGATCAATGTAGGAAGTCTACATTTTAAACGACGTTGATGAATTATACAACATTATACACTCAAACACGGACGGACGGACAATACCTTATACTGCCTTCTGTATATTTATGCATCGTGTGCAAACGAGACTTAGAACAGCGTGTGCACATATTTCCTCCGATCTAGAGATAATGTGAGCGACATCTGACACACTTCTTAAGGATGGGTAGCAGTAAATTTTCATCAAGATATAAAATCGTACCGGAAACATAACGATAATAAAGGCGTTAGGTCCTCCATCGAAATATTTCACTTTCAGATTACAAACTCTATAAAGTGGCATACATCCTTGCTAATTTCAATTGAGCGACAGCGCTCCCCAGTCCCAACACCCTCATCCGTTAAACGAACTATTCAAATATCGCAAACATTTGTAATTTACGTCTAATAATAAATCTAGGTCAAAGGAAGCTTTACTCATTTATGTATAATAAAATACTTCTAACAGACGCACGTATAAACGAAGTTACACGAAGACCATAGGGAATAATGGATCCGCATGCATACCTCGTGTAATGCTAAAACTAGAAACAAACGTCTGTGTATTAAAAATGTAAAAAATGATGATTCTTTTTTTCATGGGGAAACCTTATTGCAGTCTCTGAAGTGGAATCAGCTTTCGCTTTCTGTATGTAATACAATCATACATTTTTGTGTGTATTTTATCAAGATATGTATCATATAGAAAAAGTTTCTAAGTTGTTTCATTATTTGATGTGTGTGTGCGTGTGTGTTTATGCCTTTTTCAGCATATATCCATAAAAGAACTCTCTTAAGCTTCTTTCACTCTATTTTCCCAGGTTTTTCAAATTCGTTCATCATTGCCTGTACTATTGTTTTTCAGGTCCCTTATTCGCAAAATAACGCTTTACAAAGTCATTTCTCATGCCCTATGCTGTCGTTTTCCAGGCCTCGTAATCACATACTAATTTTAGCACCAAATATGAACTATGACTAACATGTATAAACTTTGATCGCCAAAAGATTTACTCGGAATAAAAGTATGGAAAAAAAAGATCAGTTAAATATGGCATCATTAAGTACTACTCTTACCTACAAATCTCCTACTATCTCCAGCTTCATCTACTTGGAAGAGTGATACTAATCATGTTTGTTCAAAATTTTCATCGGAGAAAAGATTAAAAGTTGAATACTGTTGTTGTTTTTGAGAAAGATGACTACACTTTTAAAGTTTGGACAAACCTTTCTTGGAAAGAAGATTGCGGCCCTTATGTATTTTTGACAGTGCATATAATTTTTTTTAATCTATAAGTTTTCAAAAGTTGGATACGTAAAAGGCAGCTTTACTCCCACTTTTCCACGCCCTGTGTTAGAAAATATTATGCAGAGGGACCATTCCAAGTCAATTTTCTTGAATATTTGTTACAACATTGTTGCTAAGATTGTTTATTTTTAATATTGAAAATTATACTTATGCAGATTCTTGCAACCAGAAATGGATTAAAAGAAAATGAATTATAAGTATTCCATTTAATGATTTAATGATTTCTGATTGAAGTGATCGTGTGCAAGCAAGAAATTCGGATTTCATTTGGGATGTTCAACTGTTTTTCCCCTCCGAATTAACCGGCATTTTGCAGTGTAATGAAAATGTGAAGAAAAAAAAAACAAAACAAAAAAAAAAAAAACCAGATTAGCCGAGACATTAAGGCGGAAATACATTCTTTTGGTGTACAAAACGCGAAGGCTTTGAAGGAAAGAAGAAAGCAAAAAAAAAAAAAAAAAAAAAAAAAATTACAAACATTTTGAAAAAATGTACATTGTATTAAAAAACAACATTATGTACATTGTTGGCGGCATATGTATTACGGTAAGTACTGTAAATACGTATGTACTAAACCGGAAGTGTTACCCAGAAACGTGGAGAGAGAGAGAGAGAGAGAGAGAGAGAGAGAGAGAGAGAGAGAGAGAGAGAGAGAGAGAGAGAGAGAGAGAGATGTGTGTGTGGGTGGGTGGTGGTGGTGGTGGGGGGGGGGGGGGGGCGCTTGCCCAAAATGAAAAGGCTATCACCATCCTGAGGCAGAGACGAAAATAATCAAGTCGTTTGTCTGAAGTTGTTCATTGGGAATAAAGTACTAGAAATATATCTCCCACTAGAAACACCTAAATAAAATAGCATACATCGCCCATTAGAAACACCTAAATAAAATAGCATACATCGCCCACTAGAAAACACCTAAATAAAATCACAGGGGCTCGTATCGTTGCTTACAATTTACCTATCAATCATACATGTACTATATAAAGCTACAAGGGAGGACACTCTGGTATTCCATTCAGCTCGTTGCACTTGTATATTAAGCTGGCGCGATCGTGGCCATGTCGACTGGTAGCGTGGGAAAATGGTTTTGGCATTCCTTAAAAGTGTGGTAGTGAGTCAAACTTTGTGTAGGCATGAAAAGTCGAATGCCTGAGCTAAAGATCAGTACCAAATTTATTACGCTATGCGAAGTGTAGCTTGAAATATCAGCGTCGATTCTTAAATAGGTCGCGCGAGAAAGGAGAGAAGTGTCCTATAGTACATGTATGACTGACAGGTAAATTGTAAGCAACTTTACGAGCCCCTGTGAATACAATAGTATACATCTCCCACTAGAAACACCTACGTAAAAATACATTTAAGTTTAATTTTAACTAGAATACTAATGGGTGGTTGTGCACTAAGGCTTAATAATGCCTGTAAGCGTGGAATGGCAGGGTGGTGGGTGGGAGCAGATTCGATTGAATTCATATGTACTTAAGCTCTTGTTTTTTGTTTTTTGTTGTTTTTTTTTTTGTTTTTTTTTTTGGGGGGGGGATGCAGCTTTATATGTTATTCATCCACATTAGGATACAAATATGATTTTTTTAAAAGTCAACAAGAAAAACAAAACAATACGCAATGAAAATATAGCTGTGCCGAAAGTGTGATAGAAAATTATCGCATTAGATATCGTAGTTCAAGACTAGAATGTGATACAATTTGCTTACCAGTGTCCTTTCATTGGATAGACCACTTAAACCTAAATGCTTTGAGAAAGAATCCCAGAATGAAGAAATGAAAGAACGAACTTACCTTTTGGATTATGCAACAGAATGACGCTCACTCATAAATAATTGTACTCGTTCATCAGATGGGTTTTACTTTCACTTTTGCTACTTTCACTTCCTGTCAAGGTCGTAGCTATACCGTTGAGATTCAAACTTAATCAAATGCATCATTCACTGTATTAGGAGCAAAGGCACTAAATACCAATTGAATTATGTCTATGTACTTTTTTATTTTTAAAAAAGTTCTGCTTCTGTAGGGACAGTTTCTCGTAATTACCAGGCCCACCGAAATCCCGGGAGAATAACGAAGTGATCTATAAATAGAAACGGGTAATTTCCACGTCCTTTTGCGACATTGAATTACAGTTATGAAACACTTACAAATCCGTCAAGCAAGATACAAGGTAAGATTACATAAGCAAACACTGTCTGTATGTTTTCCAAAAGGATGTGACTGTTTTAAAATATTATTTAAATATTGGGTAATATATAAATTGAAACTTTCAGGTAACCTGCAAAATAAAAGTGCTATAAAAAGTTGGAAAAAAAGCTAAGTGACTTAGGAACCATACACACGTATCAAGTAATTGAAGCTGGTTGCCAGAAGTATAGGATGTAACATGTTATTGTATTGCGATTTCAAGCAGTTACAATGTCAGGATTGAATAAATATATGTAAAAGCGCTGGATCACAGTATGCTACTATGCGAAATGAGATTTCAAGGAGAAAAGAAGTAAACAATGAAATGAGCTGAAGGTATAGAATACTGACAGAAATAGAAAACATTACTGGACAATATTGAAAGTTAAATATGACATCGCTACAAAAATATTTCGAGACGAAAGTCGTGAGGACCGGGCAGAACAAGAAGCTCGTGGTGAGCAGACGACCAGGTACCCAAGAAATACAGGCCAAAGCTGAAACAACATATGGAGAAGTGCTGGAATCCTTACAGAAGCTTCAAATTAATTTGGAAGATATTGAAACCCTCACGTATGAGGGTCAGGGAAGATATAATTTACAACCCCAAAAGATAGGAAACGTGATTTGGCTAGGAAAGGAGATAAAAATTGGAAACCAAATGGCGAAGATAAGAGCGGCACCAGCCATAGAGAGAGAAGTGAAAATCAAGTACATAGACGTACACGTATCAGGAGTGCCAGCAGAAATTCTAATAGAAGCGACCGCGATTAGAATGAAGGAAAAGTTCAACATAGAAATTAAAGAAGCTAAAATGGCGACGTATAGTGACTATGCGAATATACAAACGGGCGCCAGGATTTTCTCGGTGGAAAAAGGATTTGAGGAGAGGATCACTCCCTCTTTCTACGTGCATAGCTTTAGGGCCAAATCGTGGTATAGAGGGTGTATCCACTACAGGAAATGTTATAAATGCGGAGAAGTAGGACACAGCCCACACAAAATGTAAAGTACAAGAAATAACTAGAATGGGAAACACGCAACCACCCGTAAAACCCGTGCCTAAAAGCGTATTACCAATCATGCCGGAAATAAATACCCAGAAAGGGACGGAAAAGCCACAAGAAACTTTAACGACACAGGAGAAAACACAGCGAAAAAAAGACATAGCACATCTAGAACCAGGGAAAACACAAACTATGCCCAAAAGACTAGAGATAAGCCTTACATCGGAGACATCCTGGAAGGAAACACAAAATAGAAAGAAAGCCAAAAAAAGGAGGAAGATATCGAAGTAACAGATTATTATAGATTAGAATTCAATAGTATGGAGAAGATCCTTCACCGAGACAAACAAGGATGGAACAGGGGAAAAAGAAAGACTATCTCACCCTTACAACTAACAACAACAGCAGTAAAGAAAAAATAAAGACAAACAAAGATGGAACAGGGGAAAATGACGACACTCTCATCCTTACAACCAACAACAATAGTTTAAAAAAAAAAAAAAAAAAAAAAAATTCAATATAACCATGTCATTATACATGTAATTACTCAATATAACTATGACCTAACCATAATATGCAAAATTATACTATACAATAATAATATAACACATTCTAAATAACATATCTAATAAAAACTAATATATCTACTAGTAGAAAACTAGTAATTTAATGAAAAAAAATTGGAAAAAAAATAAAAAGGATTTAACTCAATATGACATGTCATAACACATGTAATTACTCAATAAAATTAGAACTAATCATAGTATGCATGAAATAACCATTATTATAACAACGTATTTATTGAAAAATATAATTCAAATATCTAATAAAAACTAATATATCCAACAAAGAAAACTGGTAACAGGTAAGAACACTCACGTACTCATAAATATAAACTTAAGAAATAATCGAAACTCGGAACATTTGATCCATACTAGCCTAAAACTTTACAATCCCAAAACTTAAAGACATCAACACTTAAAAAACTTTTAAAAACTTAAAAGAAGACTGGTTCTGTTCCAAAAACTCAGACCTCTGGTAAAAGTCACTATACATCAATAATTCATCTAGGGAAGAAAGGGAAGGAAAGCCGACCGACAGGCAATACCTGAAGAGAGGCGAGTACGGACCTGGAACCCAAGAACAAGAAAATTTGAAAAATAGGATTCAACAAGCGAAAGCTCACTCTAAAATTATAGCTTAAATTTGTCATAAAGAAATTAACTATGTAAATCTAGATTAGATGGGTCAGTTCCAAAGTTTCTAACAAGCCATATATGCTGGGATGGACTAGGGATGGACCACAAAAAAAAAAAACATGTTAGGGAAGGGTGTTAACAGTGTCGGTTTTTATTAAGTTACAAACCCTTATTCTCAGACTCTCAGTCATCCTAAAATTTAGAACCAGGATGGAAGGGCTTTTAAAAAATCATTCCGAGCAATGTTTCAGCTATTCTAACTCTGATTTCGACTCTCTGGCTATGGACCTAAACTGGGGGTTATTTATTAATGTATAAACTGAAGATATTCCCTAGGAAATGAAAATCTGTTTGTGTAAATTAACACACATGGATCATCTAGTTGTGCCTTGAATACATCTCCTGATTCGAATAGCACTGATATAAAAGAATGTTTCTTGTACCGTTATAGAGAACTCTATCAAGATTTGGGCCCGTGCTTTCCTCATAGGAATTGTGTGAAAAGCTGGAAAGCGGGATATGGTAAAATAACTACTTTGCTTATAGGTAATAATAATAATATTAATAATAATATTTTAGCAGTCAAACCATTCAAATTTCTTGAATCTTAATTGATCATCAAATATTGGATCAGTAAGATTTCATGTTGATAAAAAAAATTTAATTTAGTATGTTTAATTTAAAGAAAATGTTACACCTATTGTATCTCACCTACATAAATCATATGGAAATTAAGTAGCCAGTCCGTCAGGCCAGTTGGATTTTTAGGCATATCGAGAAAATGTAATCTACACATTTTATATTTTATGATATTAAAAGAAATATTTAATGAAATAAATTTGTAAAGTATGGAAGGAGCTTAATATTCGTGTCTGCATTTTAGATGTGGTATGTTGTTAGTTTCCGAGATTTAGTACTGGGTATGATTCAGAATGTACTGTAGATGATGCAGATGATGTATGAATTAAATAAATGTATCTACATTTCTAGACGCTCATGTAAAAATTAACTAAGCTATATACACAAATATCATTCACGATGCTGAGCTGAACGAACTATAACTGTTCAGCTGCATTCTGGTGAAGTGGATGCATTTGATCCACTTCCAGTTCCAGCAATTCAATGTTGGGGCTCATCTCAATGTAGACCTAATTTCATGAGCAGCTAGCTGTACATTGGTTACCGCAGCCTCGTCTTTGGATGCTGGGTCTAGTTCTGATACTGTCATTGATGACAAGTCAATGGATGAGGATACTGATTCTTATTCAGACTATATTTCAGACTGGTCAGCAGTGGTTAGATTATGATGCCCAGCCTCTAGATGAGTTATACATGGATCTGGGTCAGCTAAACAGTAAGCATCATTGTCCTGGTCAGTAAACAGTGGCCATGTTATGCTGAATTTAATAAAATTTAATAAATTTGACATGATATAAATATGTTATTTTGTGTTTTTCTTTATATTCCATGTTTCTTTATATAAATAATCTTTCTAAGAACTGATATTCATGTCTACCTGAATATACTACTGAGTCATTGAGTACATTTTTTCGCCTTGTATGCTGTATTGTATGACCAGTTGGTTTTATTGACAGGACCAGTAGCATTATCAGGTTACTGATCTTGTGGGCTTGCATGATTTTTTTGGCGAGTTGCATGCACTGGTGTATGTACATTTTGTGCATGTATGTGTGTGAGTGCAAGAGAGAGAGAGAGAGAGAGAGAGAGAGAGAGAGAGAGAGAGAGAGAGAGAGAGAGAGAGAGAGAGAGTTGGTTGATATGGTTAGTTGGTTGGTTTTTATCGGCACTTTCAACACATTGGCTATATATCATGCCAAGGAGAGAGAGAGAGAGAGAGAGAGAGAGAGAGAGAGAGAGAGAGAGAGAGTCTAACTCAATCTGGAGGAAGATTATTAAATTTGATTCAGGACCCGCTTTACTGGAAATGATAATAATGTGGAAAAAGCTTCTTCCATATCTCTAATATGTTATATAAAAACAATGGTCTTAGTAAGTCAGTTTTGTTCAGTCATACTTTGTTGCTACGACATCTACTTTTTACGTAGTTGTAGTACGCGATATTCAATAACATCTCTGATTACACAAGTTTTCCAAGTATGTCTGCAACTTGGAAGTATCACCTACTTGCTGCGCATATAATTAAATATTTGACTCATTTCACCAAACAGAAACTGTTACACATGGAAGTGAGAGTGTTCTCACTAATTCAAAGAAGAACAAGAGAGACTCTGGTGTTCAATTTGGTGTCTCAGTGGGAGCATCTTACATAATCTTGTTATTTGTATTCGAGCATGTAAAACTTGTTGGGTGAAGTTTCATCTTGTACAAAGAAATTTGTCTTTTTGTTATATATGCGGAAGATAATTTACATTGACGCATATTATCTACCAAAATGGTCAGATCTCAGTATGTGTAAGTATTTGTTCTGTGTGTGTGTGTGTGTGTATGGGTGTGTGTGTGTGTGTGTGTGTGTGAGAGAGAGAGAGAGAGTTGGTTGATATGGTTTGTTGGTTGGTTTTTAACACATCTGCTATATATCATGCAGAGAGAGAGAGAGAGAGAGAGAGAGAGAGAGAGAGAGAGAGAGATCTAATCTAACTTGGAGGAAGGCTGTCTGAAAGTAATTGAGAACTTATTTATTGAGCAAAAACTGTAAAGGTTATGACATATTAGCTGTCCCTTAATTCTGGTTAAAAAAACAAAACTATGATTTTCAGTTATTTTACTTCTATGTCGTGTGCTACTTGTTAATATGGATAATTGATATTCACTCGGATTACACAAATCAATCCTAAAGGTCAGTAATTGAGAACACTACTTTAAGGCAGTTACAAGCATTAATTTTAAGGCAAACACCAAAATATCTCTACAGATGAAACCACTTTCACTTTAGCCCAATTATTTGTTTCGTTTTACAGGCGTGTGTCCCCGACTTTGAATCAAGATCAGTGATCTACAAGTTACATCAAACCTAATCTCTGACATATTTCAGCAACGATATCAGTGGAACTGAAATATCTCCAATAATCCTAGATAGAAAAGAGAAACTATGGTGTTCAGTTTGGTGACCACGTACGTGGGAAGCTCTTACGACTTCTAGTATCTTGTTTTTAATAAATTACACTGCTAAGTAAGTAGGGGTGAAACGATTATTCGATATATCTATGTATCGATACTTTTTCTATATCGATACCCATATCGATACAAGAGGGGAAGAATCGATACAAAACGATACTTACTCTATAGAAGTTACTTTAATCTTCATCAGTTGTGAATAATTATTATTCATTTGCCTTTTCATTCTTTAAATTGAGAATTCATCTGAGACAGCCGTAGCAAATACATGCACTCATTTCTGTCAGTATAAAATACAAACTATTGACAACACCCACTCGCCTTCTGCAAATTAACACAATGTGATTAACTCTCGTGGTTCGATATCTGCCCTCTTCCCCCGACCCAATTCCATGCTAATTAGTTTATCCTGTCTGCATCTTCAGCCACTGATAACATATATCAACGGAAAGAAGACATTGCAGATTTGTTCCCCATGTATGTTTTAAGTACTTTACTGATCATTTAATAACCACTTTTACGCGAAATTTATATGTTGCATCGCATCTTGTCTACTTCGATCGTATTGAGGGCTACACTTCCGGGTGTGTCACACAGTGAAATATATTACATTCAATTCCGATTAGTAGTTATTGTTTGTTCAAGTCCAGGGTAAAACAATAACCACCATTCATAACTAACTGTAGCGTGTTCACTGCGTGACATACCAGAAATATTGGCATCCAAACTCTATCCAAATAGATACCAAGCAACAAAGAAACTTCACACAAAAGTGTCTATTAAATGATCTGTAAAGTACTTAAATCGTACATGGGGAATAAGTTTGGAATGTCTCCTTTTACGTTGATATATGTAATCAGCGACCGAACGTGCCGATGGGATAAAAAAAAAGGCCACAGAATCGGCAAGGGGGCAGATTCCAAACCGCACGAGTTATAGCCACCTTGTCAATTTGTAGAAGGGGAGTGGGTGTTGTCAATAGTTTCCTTTTTCATTGACAGGAAGTAGAATGTGAAGGATTTGGTCGTTAGTCATTCCCGCTCCCACACTCAAACTTGTTTTAGATAAGATTTTCCTTGCACAAGGAAATTGCACTGTTTCTTTTGTTTTGAAGATAACACCGTAATGCCTTCAAAATTTAAGTGAGGTCATGAAATTGGTAATAAGATGTTTTTAAAAAAATTCATTCAATGCAAAACAAAGGGCGTGGTGACCAGGATGAGTCATGCATCTGACCGAATGGAGCAGCGTGAAATGACCTTAAAGGTTGAATAAAAATCACTAACAGCTAACAGGTTTGGAAGTATTATTATTATTATTATTTATCTTGTTAAGGATGAGAATGGCATATGAACAGATGATAAGTCTATGTTTGTTTGTAATCTGCATACTAGAAATAGACCCAATATGTCAACACATAAAAAATGGCACCACCCTACCATCGGCAGACCTTCTAAAGATGAAAAGATCATCAAGTTGATATGTGTATCGATAATGTATCGTATCGTAGACTGTTTATTGAGAATCGTATCGATACGTGGCAGAGGTGTATCGTTTCACCCCAATAAGTAAGTTTACAAATTGTAGAGATGTATGTTTCTTAAATATTTTGTAATAAAAGAATAATTTTGCAGGATTGTATGCCATCTACTGAGATGACTCGAATTTAAAACTTTTCATGTGTTTCATGTGCGTTCAATCTATCGATGGATTGAGAATACTAGTACAATTTAGAGCAAACAATAGCTTTTGTGCCCTAATGATACATAACCGGAGACCACTTTCATTTTTGTTTTCATTGTTCGTCGCATTTCTAATCGTGTTTGAAAATGGTCAGGAACTCCCTTCAAAAATGCACCCTGCGTGTATTGCTTGCTGAAAACATTCGTATATGCTTGGATAATAATGTGTGGAAGCGAAAGTACTTTCATTTTACGTACAGTGCGCGCACAATATAATGGCTATATGTGTCCATACCAGGACGAGATTACTCTCTAGAAACAGGGGTGCTGGCCTATGATAACCATAGTTATTACTCCAGATGTTATTAGAGGACGCTAGAGCGTCGTCTTTATTAGAATTGAGTTTTTGGCATCTGGGTGTTTTGGGGCTGTTTTTAATCTTTAAGTAGAAGAGTACTTCCTTTGTTGGACTGTCTTTCTTATACTCACACAAAAAGATGTAATGTAATAACTAAATATTGTACCCGTCTGACACCCCATAAATTGAATAGACAAGCTTACTGCAAATAGAATAGCTCATCTCCCAGGGCGTTAAATAACCGGATTTCCTTCCGCTTTCATCGTTGAATGCGAACTGCTGATTATGCGCATCACTGATCTAGATAGCTGAGGTGTTTCATTCAAATTACGTATACCCGCCATCAGAAGTGGTGTAGTTAGATATAAGTTTTTATTTATTGGTAGAATACATGCATAGAATAGAGATAAACAGTTTCATTTCCCTTTAAATATGTATAATTTATGAAATATTATGAATTTATCGATGAATATTATAAAATATTATAATTAGAACATTTCAGATATGCCTCACAGTATCCAAACGGTGACTCAAAATATTTCCTTTTAATAGACATTCCATTTCAGAAATAATATTGAATTATGCCTCTTTGTACAATTATTGTACAAAGTTTGTAAAATTGTAAAATTTTATGATATCAGATTTTAGTATTAGGAACGCTGAAAATATTTTGTATTATTTTCATATATATATAGTTCAAAAGAAGGACCATAGACATGACTGTACATTTTTAAAATGCACAATATATTTGTACTGATATTTTTGTCAGTTTTCAACCAATAATGCATACAATTGTAACATTTCAGTTCCATTGTTATGGGTTAGGCAATTTTCATTACATATACAGCAGTAGGGAAATGAGGCGATTGTGATTATAAATACAGCAGTAGGGAAAAATAAAGGACGAGGCTGCTGTATGTATAAAGAAAGTGCCGCTGAGAAAGAAAAATGACCAAAAGTCTTTGTAGGCAAAATACTTTAGAGTAGCTCAACCCAACCAGATTTTGAGCGAGTGTTTCTGACACACACACACACACAAAAAGGGTGGTTTTGCATTTAATCGTATATCATGCATATGTTATTGTGGATACATTTTTGTATCTTGTATCATGTAAATATGACAATACAATTTTATGCGGAAAAAAAAACTCAGCTGCGTTGTATAGCTTACCGCTGAGAAGTACAAATAGCCTAAAACATTGTAGGGAAAATACTTTAAAGCAGGTTCAGTCCAGCCAAACCAGTTATTGAGAATGTGTTTCTCACCCAGACCAATAACAACCGAAGTGACCAAATACAATATATTTACCAATCAAACTCATATATAATCTTAGAATTTAAACCTATTCAATAGATAGTATCCAGGCAGTGAATCCAATATGTTTCTTTTAACAGACGTTCCATTTCCGAATTAAGAATATGAATTGCCTTAAATGAAAATCTTGTAAATTTTGGAAGACGTCGAGATTAAAAGATGGACCGATAAAGTTGTTTATGTCAAAGCTATGTTTGTTCATGCGTTTATATACTTGCTGATGGGTTTGTCCAACATATATCGTTTCACAAGTTATCAAATAAACAACATTATATGTTGCACAGTTAGTATCATAACGCATCTTTAATGTTTCTTTGGTATTACTGCTACTGAAATAAGTATTTTTATTAATGAAAGAACAGTGCAGACATCTGGATCTATTCCATTTAGTTGATCAACCAAAATTTTTAAACATTTAACAACCTTAACTCTTGCAGTATTGAAATTTGCTGAAATTTTGAAATCTGACGTTAGAGCCAACACGCCTACTCCCCAGCTATATTTTTCATACTTAATAGACATTCTTATATTTCATCTTCGCCTCCTATTATTATTTATTCTTATGTACATATGTTAAGTTCTTCCATTCAGCTTTATTTCATCACTGTGTTCCTTATTGAATATGTATACATTACAAGGCAACGTAGGTAATAGTTACTTATCCCTTCTGTAATTACATTTTTCCTCTTACTTCGGCTTCTATCATACACTTTTTTATGCGATTATAAAACTTTATCGTATGTGCTACCAACTATAAGACTTTTATGTCCTGTACCAAACAGCGCCATCACTTCACAACAAACCATGCAACAGAAAATGATATGCAACAAACAAACTAAATTCCTCCCTTTTCACAGATTTCATGCATATTAACCTCAGTTAAAGTTTGGTTACATTTACACTGCGTCCTGTCTTGGTACTTTTCTAAAGTACCAATCTTATTCTTGTATATGGTCTTGAAGTAGCTACAACGTGCGGAGCTTTACAAGCCTTGCCTACCGTTGTTATAATTAGAGGTGCGCTATATTGCCTGTATTCCGGTTTACCGCGGTATTTTTTTCCCGGTGGTACGTACCACGGTACTTTTTCACTGTACCGGTACTTTGGTAGTTTCCATCAGTAAGGACTGTACGAAAATTCGTTACGAATCTAATGATATATTAAGTATCTTTTCATTTTTCATGGAAACATAATTAGAAAATAAATAAGGTTTTTACAAAATAGTTATATTTGTCACAAATTAATTTCGAATATTACAAATACAATTATATTTGTGAACCTTGAATTACATGTATGACACGTGTCACGCATGCCATCATAGCGGCCGATGTTGTGAAAGATATTCGGGCCAAATCCAACTTTTGGAAAATTTCGAATTAAAAAAAGAAGGAAAAAAATGTAATTTTTTTAGTTACATTCTAGCGTATGTTAACGTGTTAAGTACATGTATTCCTTTGCAAGACCTATAATCTTCATAAAATTTTCAGGAGAGTAGTTGTTTTCTGTTTGAATTTTACTTCCTTTTTCTAGTCCACTAAATATTTTGTCGTTTGTTGAGTCAGTGTGTTACTGGCCCTCTCTGATAAATGCCTTGCCCGGTGTTGGCATCCCACTCAAAGTTTCCCTTTTTACTGTATCAATTGTGTAGCTAGTAAATTGTATGATTCAGTGTCAAAACTTCCTATTTTTATCAACAAGCTCTCTAATGTCAGCACAATGTAATTACAGGGTGTCAGCTATAGTGCAAGCTTAATCAGCCCACTTTAGTTACAGTTTTTAGATGACAACTTATACAACAATTAACATATACATAGCAAATTCCTCTACTATAAGGCACTGACCGTTTAATTTTCGGGTGGAAGAGGGGGCCTGCGATTTTCTTTGTAATTTTTTTTCAAATAAAAATAATGAATATACTTTGGTGTTATTTGCTATAAATCAGAGCAAGATATTTTTTTCAGCTATTTGAGGGCCGAAAATTTAAAAAAAAAAACACCAGGCCCCTGCCACAACAAATTACATTGTTAGTCGCTAACATACTTGCGGTATAATGTGATATATATCGCGATACGTTCAGAAATACCGCGGTACAACATTTTTCGTGGTACCCAACTCTAGTTATAATATCGCAACACAGTCAGGTAACTGGCAGTCGTTCCCACGGCTTACAAACACTATAGTCTATTTTAAAATGTACCCGTGACACGCTCTTGATATGTAAATGAACACTGTTAGCTATCATTATTGCAGATGTAGAACAATGGAAATGATAGAACTACAGCAAAATATTATCCTTTTCAATTTAATCCTTCAGCATGATAAATATAAATTAATGTAATTCCTTTTAAAGACCGCAATCGGTTATAGTTCTCCCCCACCCAATGAAGTTGGCGGGAGATATAGAAATGTGTTCCGTCCGCTCGTCTGTACGTCCATCCAACTTTCGTTTTCGGAGCATAAAACCAAAATCGTTAAAGATATATCAATGAAACTTTATACACATAATAGACTAGCGGTCCAGATGTGCCTTTTGCTATCCATAATTCTTCAGTTTCAATATTATATATCTGTCTACTTATTTTCCTCTGACCTTTCCCACCTCGTTTAAGATATTTGGTTGGAGAGCATAAATGTTTAAATAATATCTAAAACGGCGTCGGAAATGGCATTCTCACATTCCTATAAGTGTATAATCGTATTTTCCAGTGTAGAACACCGGTGTAAGATAGTTCTATCGTACCTCACACGTGACCTTTATCCCGACTCATGGACTATTTTAACCTTCTACTGCGAGCATAGTGCACACAGCGTAGCAAAAACTTCCCTATTTCCATCATCACTTGAACATTCTTTGACAATAATAAAGATAAACATTAATTGCAACTCATTTACGTACCAAATGGAGCAATGGTTGAAGTTAAGTGCTCCGCAACAGGCAGTTTCGCACCGATCGACCAATCTACACGTACAGCTTCTTTAGTCGAATATCGAGTAGAAAAAAGCAGTTATTGTAATCGTTATTTAAAAAAAATTTATATCCTAATTATTATTTCGGAGGGTAGATCAATTCTAGATCAAAGTTAAATAGATGACTATATCATTATTTTTTGTCTGTCTCGATTAATCTTATGGATAAGAGTGGACTTTATTTTTTATTATACCTGTTCATATTTGTATCATTATGTAAGATATCTGCAGTACACTATTCGGGCGCTGTGTATTGCCATTACCATTGCCGTTTCAACCACTGTTCTTCGAAAGCTAAAATGTATTTAAACGTCATGTAAAGTTTACACTGAATTTTTCAGTGTAAACATATCTTTGTATGCTCCATCTTAAGGTAAGGGAATTTTCAATGGATGTTTACGCCATTTTGACTACGACCCTCATATTTCATTTAGAAATGTGAGAAAAGGATCGTTTATTATATATCAGTGTAGATAGGAAAATTCCACCCTGTGGATCAAAATTTGGCGTCAGACACGAGACACGCAAAATTCAGACCCTTATGTGTAATTGTCCTATCCCACACCGATGCATATATGAAGAATTCTATTAGATTAAACTCAGACTTTGAAATCTTCTGACAAATCCTTCTGTCTCCTAATCGACAGTTTGGCGTGGCATACACTGAGCGATTTGATCTTGGTCAAACAGCCAGGGTTCCGATACTTTGATTGCATAATAATTGCCTTTCCGCAGTAAATCGCCATACCATGTAGAAGGCTTTATCGTACGGTGGTAAATAAGACGGGCATGCATAGGATCTATAGTTCGTTCCGCACAGTATCGCGAATGATATTCGTGTCTGTTTCTCATTTAATTTTCACGTCAGCGTCTCGAAATATAGCTAAAAATATCGAATTCGCTTCGTGCACGAATGATTTAAACATAATAAAAGTGACCTGCGTACATATTAGCCGCCATGTTCGTCCGTGTGTAAGAGTCCATTTTTGATACGACACTGAGCCTTATGATAACCGTCGCGTGCCACATTTAAACAAACATCGTCTGCATTGTCTATAGCAGAAATGTCAAAACATAAGGCCCGCGGTCCGGATACGGCCCGCCAGACTCATTATTTATTATTATTATTATTTATTATTATTTATATCAAATCAAATTATAAACTGTAATTGCAATATATTAAAACATTGCAATACAGACTGGTTTACAGCATAAACTACATCCCAAGAACATAAAGGCAAAAAGAAATTGCAATTATTTCACTTGTGCAAATTTTGCAATATTTAATTCCAAATAAAATTGTATTTATTTACGATATATAAGTTATTTTGTATTCCATAGTGATTTTACTTTATTCATACACATTATAAATCATTATATTGATTTCACCTCCATTCATCCGTTTGTCTGTCCGTTCATAAGTCTTGCTATCTATTGAACATGCCTTATGGCTATATTTCAATAAAATTGAATATAAATAAAAATTGTTTTTATCATAGCTTAACATAGCTTGTTCCATGCTTACCAAGCAATATTTAGATATTGGACATAACTTATTATATATCTTATGCACAATTTTAACTTTACAAAACAACTATATATATATATATATATATATATATATATATATATATATATATATATATATATATATATATATATATATACATATTACACAATTTATTAATACTATATCATATTTCATACAATATAATTTATTTTAAATTAAAATATTTATTATATAATTTATGAATAATGTTCACAAAATTAAACATAATTTAATTAACACTATGTAACATAAATATTTTTCATTTGAAACATACATATGAGGGTGAGGTGCAGAAAAAAAAAATTAACATGCAACCTAAAATCCAAGTTTTCTAACGTGACAATAATACAAGTTCCAATTTAATGATGATAGTAATAGATTTCTTCCAAATTTTTAGCTTTGTTGGTCACGGACCAGTAAAACACTTGTTAAATGGCATATTGTCTGTCATCCACCCATTATAAAAATGTTCTATTGCTACTCCCGGAATAGTTGGTTGTAAATGAAAAGAGTTCAGACTTTATGTCCAACTTGGTCATTCATGATTTCCAAACATCTGTTCTGGGCTAGTAGAATGCCACTCCCTTTGAATTAATATAATGCTGAAAGGAACTGCAACAGTTTTTACTCTACTATAACTGTTTGATATACATGATTTATGGTAGGTTTATGAATGTACAATATTGTTTTTAAACATGTAACCTGCATATATATGTATGCATGTGTGAACATTATTGTATTAAATACATAATGCACCTCAGTCAAAAACTAACTCTATTATTATGTATTCCATTTAATGTGTTAAAATCATTGAAGGGAGTACAATTTATTTTGCAATGCTTATATAATTCATTTTTGTCTCGTCTGCTTTAGTAGAGAAAACAGTTATCATATTTTAAAATCAAACTTAGTTGATTTCCTGAACAAAAGTTCAAACTTCAAAAGAAGAACAAAATAAATATTTTATATGAATATTTGTGCTTTGATTATTCTGTGCCCTTATACCTTATATACATGTGTGTGTCTGTGTGTGTGTGTGTGTGTGTGTCAAATTCATCCTTTAAAAATATTTCCCTCATATGGTCACATATAATTAAATCCTTTCCCATGGACCACAATGTTATTGGACCATAGACCATAATCTTAGATGTTTCTGAAAATGAATACGTTATCAACTAAATTTGACATATTGTATGTAAACTTCGATACAACAAGCCTTGACTCACCCTTTTATGCCACCAGCATTAAATATTGCACTGCTTTTTAAAAAAAACTAAACAGCGGTGTACTGTCACACCATTATTTTGCAGGTAATTCCCCATTTTCACATGTCATATGAGATGCATACATCTTGATTAAAAGTGAGAAGAAAAAAAACGAACCTAATTAAACAGTGAACTTCATACTTTTCATTCAGACACCTTCAAATTTCATCATTGAGAAATTTAACCTACTGAACTTTGCATCACAGAATTCACCAACAACACTCATCCCAAGTTTTAAATGTTATCTTAATACACCACCAGATCTAGACTGATTCTGTAAACCATAAATAATTATTGGGGTGTATCCATATACAGCCTTAAGCAAAATTGATTACCACCCACTTTTAACAGTTATTTCAAGACTTAAAATGTGCTGACTCTACTATGGACTAAGACAAAAATACAATATTTTCATACAAATACTGGTATGTACCAACATATCTGAGTCAGTATAAGTTGGAGAGTTCCATCTCTTTATTTTCACTAGAGAACCAAAATACTAGTCAGAGTGACCTAATTAGAAGTAAATATTTGTATCATGTACTATGTACTATAAATGTCATGAGCATTCACTCTATGAAGAGGTGACCAGTTTCATCTTTTACTAACCTAGCAAGCACAATGCAGTGAAAATGGACATTAAACTTTTTAATTTGGTATTAAAAGTAAAACACAGAATCATATTAGAGAAATTTAATTCGATTAACACATTTTTGCTAACTCAAGCAAGTTCGGATATTTAATTATCAGCACTTGCTCAATTACTGACAATGATTTGCTCACAAAGATTTCAAAATATTTTCAATAATTATGCAACAACACCGTCTCGATTTCTTGCTACTTATTACAATTGCAACTCTATTATGGGTAACATTAATATATATATCATTGATATTACGAGTTTAGCATGAACTTTGTCTCGGATAATAAATGAATAACAACTGGATTTTATTTTTAAATCTGAACATAAACATGGAAGCTAACACATAGCTTCCACTTTTCAATTGATCATCACAATTACATGTTTTCAATGTGTCATTACCTCCTTTGCCACTTTATCATCATAATGTGATATGCCTCAGTTCAATTCAGTTTCATATTTCAACAAACTTTTAAATGATCATTGATAAGTAATTTCTAACAAAATCTGTGCAACTATGCCAATTTGCTTGCGAGGTATTTCACTATCCCTACTGTAAGAACCATGCCATATAGCTACAGTGTACTAAACCTAGGGGGAATACACAGTGGCTGAGTGTTTAATGTTGTGACTCGAGATTACTTTCATATCAAACACGGAAATAAAGTCATCACAAGGACAAGAGAAAATCCAATTAGTGTTTACAAACAAAGACATAATCTTATATTAGGATAACATTTTCTTTAAGAATTATTGCTTCTTGGAACAACTGACATGAGACAGGTTTTAAATGCAGTGAAGTTAACCCATACTGGAATGATTTGTCCTTTGAATTCTCTCTATAATGTTACCAATGTATACACATCTCAGCATTCCTATAAGTTTAGATAAAAAATGAAAACAAAAGGGCCATGAAAAGTTCACAAAACAACATATGACCGTGGATCCAACATGATATCAAGTAAGTTTTGCGAGTTTGAATACCAACAGGATGACCTTCAGGTTCTGAAGTATGGAGTTGCTTTTGTTTTTTTTTTAAAAACCCTCCTTACTGCCTGCAGGCCTTCTTTGAATAAATGCAGTAGTACTAACAATTGAGAAAAACTTCCACATTTATAACCACACGAAGTATTTGGCACTAATTATTACTATAAAAAATAACTGGTCAGGGAAAACTGTGCTATAATATAATCAATGGAACCATCATTTTATATATATATATATATATATATATATATATATATATATATATATATATAAATCCATATCTAGCCAGAACAGTTGCATGAGCTGAAACGTATTCTGGCAACTGTTTAAACATGTTTTGCAGTATCATGGTGATCATAATTTTAAACTTTAGTGTCTCTATCACGAATATACAAGGTAACTATCCCAGTGCTGATTTATTTGTCACTTTAATTCGTTTACTTGATAGTTTCTACAAAAATAACTTCAGAAGGCAAATAATAAACATTAAAGTTGATTGTATGAAGGCGAAATATAGAACAGATCAAAGGTTATAATGACTTTGTGTCAAAGTATATTTTTCATTATCATGCTACCAGTTAGCAAAGTTCTGTAATAAGTTGTCTTAATGCTAAATTATTATACTATCTCAATACTTCAATAAACGATGCCGTTGAAATGTATGGCATCGAAAATAGGTAATAGATGTTCTGTCTTTTAAAAAAAAACAAATAAAGACAAATGATAAACTATTTTAAATTCCTATTTAATGTCTGTTTATGCTATGATTTGTCTGATAAGCAATAAAATCTATATGTCGATACAAAGAAAACGACTTGTTGTGAGAAGCGTAACGTCTGACTTAATTGAGGTACATGTATAACGACGCAATAGCCAAGAAATCGCAAGGGAGGCAACTACATGATGACTAAAAATAGCCTAATAGGAAAGCTGATCACTCCTTAATAAGCAATCGACTCTTCCACAGGTCATGTCGTAGTCAAAGAATTGGATGTAAACAGACCACCCTGTTTCAACATGTATTGAATGAGATGTGTTACGCTGTATGTCGATTCGAATGGTGTAAAATAGTTCGAGCGAGTAAGGTATTTGTAGCTACATTTAACGAAGCTAATCTAAAAATTAACTGAGCTAAAGACTCGGATAGCAATCGCGATCCTGTGCGGAACCAACCAGAAAACATTTCATCCCAACATGGAATGATAGCCTTTGTCCATGTTCCGCCATCATCTTTTTCTCGAAGACAGCAAGTAATCAAATTAATACGCTATAAGCACAACAGCTATGAAGTTTTCAGCTTGCTTACGTAGATGTAGCCCTCTTACAACTGTCTAACTACAATTAGCATTTAAAGCGACTTCTCTATGATAAACATTTTGTTGCAGTAGGGTACAGTATCATGGAATTTGAACTGATTTCATCATTTACTATTAATGAAATATTACGTAACCTATAATTTTCAACATTGAAAACTGGATGCACTACAAATACAAACCCGCGCTCATTTCCAATGCTTAGACGAGCTGATTAGATAATTCTACATACCACCAACCATCTATCCCTCCTCTTCAAAATGGCATATTCCGATAAGAATACTTCGAATCATTGAAACGATAACCTTAATCTACCCCCTCCTGTGAACGTATCATGATGTGTGCATTATGTGCTTGCTTTTGTGCCCATTCGCCATTTAATGCGAAGGTGAGTAATTATGGTCATGGAGAAAACGTATTCGCGTATTTTTGTGTGCTGTTTTGCATTGCACACTTCCTCATCTGCAATGCGGACGTCGAATTTTGAGATCCGGTTTGTTTGTTAGTTTGTCCATCTTATCGTATCGCTAAATTCTTGCATATTGGAAAATAGACACACATTAACTCTTTAACATTCTTTCCTTTGATACAAACTGATGCATGAAATATAATTCTAATGTCAGTAATAACTTACCTGTCACTATTATTAAGCTTTATCTTTCCACTTGGAAAGACGTCGTCCGTGTTAGATGCACCAACTCCCTGTTCTAGTGATTTCGTAGAACACATGCATCGACCCAGTCTGATCTACGTCATCGGCCCGTGCGCTATAGCGCGTCCTCATTGTTTTTCGGACGTCCATTGAGTCAAACGACCACTGAGTCAACTCATGGAAACACTATGAAGAGAAAAATATCTACAAGTGCAATGGTTTGTTGCTAGTTACCAGGACTTTTGATTAATAGTTCTTTGAAGTGAACTTACCTGTGTCCGTATTTATCAAAATAGTTTTGATAAGATAACATTGATAATTTCATTCGTGCTATGTCACACGACGAGCCAGCTACCCTCCCTCCTCCTAACGTAAAGGGCGTGGGACATTGCGGTAGAAACAGATACTCACGATTCTGGGTTCTCAAACAGTTATCCATTTACAACAGTGTTTACAAATGACGGGGATTCCGACAGTATTGCGATTATGGTTTATTAATGCAATAACGTGGTCATGACACGGAATCTTATTAGTAGAGATTCTAGGCACCCCAAATGTTTCAGTATGTTTTATAACATTACTACAACTCAACAATGATGTTCTTGTGTTTATAATTCGTAAACGGACTAAACCGAATAAACTCAGACATTCTTGTTCTGCAATACAAATAAAAGTATTAAAGAGTTACGAGGCCGACGCAAACCTTGTTGTTATTATAATTCATCTGTACATTTTGTCATACTAAAGCTTCTTGTTTTTAGAACGTTATTTACTGATGTCTCAAACTGGGGGTAAGTGTGGGCATAGGAAAGACCCATGGGACTCTCAATCAAGTTGTATATCGTGCACAAAATGTACACGAATGGACGGATGTCCCATGTGTTGTATATGGTCAGACGACATTTCAGTTTCCACTCGTATAAGAGGAAGGAAGTATGTTCTTCCTCTTCGGGATCTATTAACTCTCAAATGGTGAAAATTTTGCTGGAATTAACTGCATCTCCCTAATAAAACGGGGAGAGACAGCATCTTCCTGGAGCGAAATACTGTTACTACATGTGAAGTAGTAACATATATTTCCTGTGGGGGTTGAACTGAGCCCTAATATGGAGAATCCTTGTGTCTAACCCTCGGGGGAGGGGCAAGGTCCCCATAGTACCAGAGGTTAGGCCAAAGAATTAGGACGCACTATCGCGCATGGGCTGATGACGTAGATCAGACTGGGTCGATGCATGTGTTCTAAGAAATCTCCAGAACAGAGAGTTGGTGCATCTAGCACAGACGAGATCTTTCCATGCGGAAAGGTAAAGCTTACGGTAATAATAGTGACAGGTAAGTATTACATAATTAAAATTCGTTTTACTCCCCCCCCCCCTACATATTGTTGACTTTACCACCTTGACTCCCGAGGACTTGTTCAAAGTCCTTTTCCTCAAACTTCAAATCATCACACATTTTCATTCCAAGTTATCTTTGGGATCCCTTCCACTTTTCTCGAAGGCTGTGGGAAGTGTCAGAGCTTCCAACTGTTTGCTAAAGTTGTCATCGTTTCATTAGTTTTCCTTTTTTTCTTTTCTTTCCTTCTGTAGATGGAATACCAAAACTTTTAGTAAATTACTTGTGTTTATGTGTTTGAAACAATTTGATGAAAAGGCAACTAACAGTGTAGTATTTCTTTACTTTTTAGTTGTATTTTCATACGAGGAAGAAAACTTATGGACGATCCGTTGACTGGTTAAAAGGGATAAATATATTACCCAGTCAGATTCTACGAGGACAAAGATGGAGCCCGCTGGTAAATACGGGCACATGGCGATTTTTCAAAGACCCCACTGTTGGATTGGTACTGGTAGAGGGGATACACTGCAGATAGATCGAAATATTTCGCAGGAAATACAATGCATAGAGGAAGAACTTGTGGTTGTCGCCATTGCAGGCCCTTATCGGACTGGGAAATCCTACCTACTTAATAGATTGGCTGGACACAACTGGGGTATGTTTCTATGGGTATTAGTAGTTTAATTGTATTTTCTCATGTCAAACGTGGTTTCCAGTTTATGAAAGGAAACGCAGGGAGAATGTGATGTCAGCCTGTGCGTGCATCTGCGAGTTGAAACACGCTTCTGTTAATTGTATGTATCTGTTTGATCACCTTTAAAGAGACATATAGATTACCATATTACTTTATATTTCTACCCAAGAATCAGATTAAATGGACCGTGTCACCATACGTCAGTCATACACTCCTCATAATATTTCCTATTCAGGTTGCTAATTTATTAATTAAATATTTAGGATTTTATAACATTTTTTTGTAGCATTTTGTCAGAGAGAGAGAGAGAGAGAGAGAGAGAGAGAGAGATAGAGAGAGAATGTTCAAGTAAACGTGAAAATAAAATAATTAGCGCGGATTGGACAGGATGTGCTATTGTCACAAATAATTATTTACATATAAGTAAGGCATTATTTACATGGCAGGCTTTCCTCTGGGTTCTACCATAGAGAGCGTTACCAAAGGTCTATGGGTATGGTGTTTAATGCACCCAAAGGAAAAGGGCAAGGTTATGCTACTTTTGGATACAGAAGGACTTGGTGATATCAAAAAGGTAACATTATCCATCTTTCTTGTTGTTTTCTTCTTTCCTTCGTGAATATTTACCCTGTTACATGTAGCAATATACTCTCAATTACCTAGCTTTCTAAAGAAAGGACTTACTACTTACTTACAATGACTGGTCTATTGAACAACTAAGTCTGTAACTCGCTTCCTAACTAATTAATTCACGAACTAGATAATAAATAAATAAATAAATAAACAAAAAAATAAATAAACGTACTCTCGCTGCAACCATCTGCTCGTCAGCTGTTATCTATCATATATTTCTTTTCCCTCTTCATGTACTTTATAATAGTTCATTTACTACATTATTTCCTATGTGTGTCCAACTGTATGCTCTACTCGCCATTAGATTGTATGTATAATACTTTATTTTTCTGTATAATTGAAAGAAACATATCCGTTTTTATGAACCCATTTCTTATCCTTTTGTAAACATAATACTATATGACAATAAAATATGTCAAAGTAATGAAACAAATTATTGTTCATAATTTAGAATAAAATATGTTCAGTATTCCACTAAATCTATTACCTGTATCATATACTTCAGTTCATTGAACCTAATGCCAATATGCATGCAATTCGAATTCATGCGACTCATCTCATATATATATATATATATATATATATATATATATATATATATATATTATTTTTTTTAAATGGCCCATTGCCCCAATACAAGACTGTTTCCTAACGTTTCAAAGTACTCAAGATCTTGATCAGGAGAAACGACAGCTTGTATTCACAAAACAAACACCATACACAAAAGCCGAGCGTTAACCCGGACTATTTAGAGGACGCTAGAACATCCTCTTTAGGTGGCGATCTACAGTTTCGTACTTTGCATAGGGTTTAATGTTTAAAGAAAAAGCATTTCCCATGTTTTCCTTACTAGTTATCCTTGAGATTTAAATAAGACCATGTATATCTTAGGTATCGTTAAAAGAACTTTTAATTCCCTTTATTTTGGTGTATGATTGATTGGTGAAATATGGTTAATAGAGTATTCAGATTGGCCTTACTTAAGATGTGCACCTATAAAAAAAACTGCTTGTTCCGCTTGGTCGTTTTCCATTTCTGCACTTCAAAGGTAAATTGTAAAACAACATGCTGATACTTTGTTTTTTGTTTTACATGTTATATATTTTGTAATTGATTTATTGCACTTTAAGACGCTGGTACTGCCTAGTATAGGCGAAATTCGTTTTCCCTGTTTTATTACCTGCTAAAGTTGATTTCCACAACTACAACATGTAAAGAAATTTCATCCACAGTACACGAAAGTACTATAGAGGTATGCCAACATTATCTCCACTGTGCATGTTGCAAATCCAAACAACTTTCCCTTACACCCGTCACTCTGTCAGAAGTATGTAATATCTGTAGAGCAGATTAGATTTCTTTTTTGGCATCCAGGTGTTTTTGGTTTGTAACAACTGAATACTCTACCTGTCCATGCCACCTCCGTAAATTGAATAGACTATCATATATATATATATATATATATATATATATATATATATATATATATATATATATATATATATATATATATATATAATAGGTCACCTCTCAGGGTGTATACCCTTCAGCTTTCTTCGCTCAATGCAAACTGCTGAGCATGCGCAGCACTGCATCTAGTGAGCTGAGGTGTTTCGTTTATAGTGAAAGTAAAATTATACCAGGCAACAGAAGTGGTGTTGGTAGATACAAGTTTTTCGTATTTATTGGTAGAACATATATAAAGAAATAGAGACAAGCAGCTTTTATTTCCATTAAAATATGTATAATTGATTAAATATGAAATTATCATTGAAGATTATAAATATTCATATAATTTAGAACTTTTCAGATATGTCTGACAGTATCCAAACGGTGAATCCAATGTTTCATTTATTAAACGTTCCATTTCAGAATTAAAGTTGAAATATGCCCTTTTTCAATTATTGTACAAAGTTTTAAAGATTGTTAAGTTTTATAATATCAGATTTTAAAATTACAAATAATATTAGGAAATTATTTTTGTATTCTATTCATAAATAAATAGTTCAAAAGAAGGACTATAGAGAGAATTGTACATTTTTAAATTGCACAATACTTTTGTATTTATATTTTTGTCTGTTTTCTACAAATAATAAATATAAAATTTCATTTCCATTGTTAAGGGTTCGGCAATATATATATTTAGTTTCTAATCATATATATATATATATATATATATATATATATATATATATATATATATATATATATATATATACATACATATACACACACATACATTTTGTACCTTTTATTCACTGTGTTCCATATGGTATATGTATACACGTACAAAGCAACTTAATTAACAGTTACCTATCCCTTCTATAATTACATTTTTTCTTTTACTTCTTTATGTGATTATAAAACTTTCTCATATGTGCCACCAAATGTAAGACTTTTCTATTCCAAACAGTGCCTTCACTTCATACAGAAAATAATGTGTTAAAAATACCCTTCAAAACAAACCGTGCAAGAAAAAATTACATGCACAAAGAAACTAAATTCCTTTCTTTTCACACATTTCACGAGTATTAACCTTAGTTACAACTTTGCTACACGACCCCATTCTCTTGCGTCCTCTGTAAAGTATCAATCTTGTTCTTGTACATACTTGAATGGACCGGGTGGGGGTGGAAAGAGGGAACTTAACTTAACAAATGAATTAAATAATGGAGACGGGAAGAAGTAATTTAAAAATTAAAACTGTTTGTTTTGTGCTGTTGTCAGATTAGTAAATGTACAGGACAATAATACAATATGTGGTAATATGGGTAATTATTATGTGTTAATCGTTCGGAAAATTTATTTTGACCTACTTTCAGGTTGCAGACAAAGGATGGAAACCATGCATGTTGAAAATCTACACTATTTTAGACTAGATTCTACAATATGTACTTAACGTATTATATCGCTGTAAAGTTATGTGTAGAGAAGGTAGTAAAGGAAATATGTGATAAGAATTTTGTAGCAGATAATGAAAAAGGGATAATAATAATATTAATAAAAAAATTATTATTAATATCTTTTTTTTAATTAATATTATTAATTCATATAAAGAGTTAAGGAATATTTACTTTGGGTAAATATTCCAGACATAATTGCGTACGGGTGATAAACTGGTGCCTGACTATATATATATGTATATATATATATATATATATATATATATATATATATATATATATATATATATATATATAAAGCTATATATACTTTTTTATGAAAGGGCAATCCGGAACATGACGTATGGATTCTGACATTAGCCCTCCTTTTATGCAGCACATTAGTGTATAACGTTATTACAGTTTTGAACCAGGATCTAGTGGAAAAACTGGAGTATCCTTTTGCCAAATTTTGTCTTGCCTGTTACCGATTTTATTTAATATCAATCGCATATGTGTATGCTTTTCAGCGTCAACATTTTAGAAGTACAGTATCGTGAAACTTAATTTCATGTACCATAGTGTGATTTGGAGAGATATTTCCTACAACGTGTGTGTCAAATACAATAAAATGAAAACGCGACATGTTACGTAAAACTGGAATTATTACTTCCTTAGTTTCATGAATTGAAAATCTTATAATTTATTTCGTAAGATTGATTGATTTTAATAAAAATGTATGCTGCTAATATTTGACAAGGTACAGTTCATTCTTAAAAAAAAATCATTTCCTTATTGTATTAAAGCTTAGTAGCAGAAGTTGCTAAGAAGCTTGCAGACAAAAGATCTGCAGATGTGATCATATTTCCTGACCTTATTCTTTCTCTACGAGATTTTACTCTTGATTTGAGTATTGACAATAGAGAGGTAAGCCCGGATGAATATTTTGAACACTCATTGGAGTTACGGACTGACGATGGCACCGATGAAAACGTCAAAGCTTACAATGACCAAAGAAAACGAATCAAGAAAGGTTTTCCCAGGCGAAAGTGCTTTACCTTCGAGCGCCCCGCCCGTAAAAATGTACTCAAGAGGCTGTCAGAGGTAACAGATGAAGAACTGGATTGCGATTTTGTGCAACAAGCCGTTAAATTTTGTAACTTCATCTTCGAGAACAGTCCGGTGAAGCTTATAGACGTTGATATCCATGCTAGAGGAAGAAGTGAGTTCATGATTTAATTTAAAATCAAATGTCTGTTATGAAATTACTGGTTATTATTAAAAAAATTAACGGTATTTAAAAAGAAATTCACTTTGCAAATTCTGAAACTGTTTTACTTGCTAAACGAAGAAATGTATCTGCATCATCTAGACATTCGAGATTATCATCATTTCTGGTTTCCCATTACCTATAACAAATTTTGTAATTTCTAAAACTTTAGTTTGGTGATGTATATTCTGCTAAACTTTTTCTGATGTTGCCACTTAGTTTTTGAGTCACAGCCAGATAGATGCCTTAGTTGTTCAGTTCATTGTCGGGTAGGTAATCAACCAAATTAATTTCACACATATGATCAAGTGCAGCGAAGCAACGATTATAATTTATACAAATTAAAAACCGTTGAAGTTTAAACAAATTATCGATATATCTGAACTACCTCGTACTCTAGCGAGAACATTTGACTTTTTAGATACATTTTTCCTATTAAGACGATCTTCAATCACTCATCATAATATTTTAATATATCTGTAACAAGTATTCACAAAACGTTTTGACCGCAATCAAGTTTTAGCTGAAAGTTCGAACTTTTTACATTATGTTTTATTTATAATGATATAGATTACAGAGTTTTCCAAACTTTGGTTTCTGTGATGACATACCAATATTTAACGACATACACGTATTAAAAAAAAATAGTATCTGATTTGGGTTTAAAGCTTGAGTTTCCTGCTTGAAAAGTTACAAGACTGTGCTAAGGTATTTTTCACTTGTGCTGCTAACCAAATATATCTCTTTCGAAATGTTATCCACTCCAGTATTCTGCGATTTGGCTGAAAGCTATGTTCATAGGATTCGACAAGGAGACCTTCCAAACTTCTACGACACCCTACAGGCTTTATATCTCAAGGAGAGCCAACGAGCGACAGATGATTCTGTAGCTATGTACCTTAGAATCATGTTCGCCTCTATCGAAATTCCAACCGACAAACTGGACACACTCCATGCTGCCCATGATAGATGTCTTGAAGAAGTACAGGACATATTCAGAGGAAGGGCAATGAAGGGAAAGAATGGGGAATTTATACAGAAGCTTATGGTAGGTTACGTTAAGGGTATCTTTAAATACAGGTACATAGAAAACAAACTTTGCATATCATATTCATTATTGAAAATATTATTTTAAATTTTAGAATTCAATTAAAATGTTTTCTTAAGCATCACATGCTTATCAATAATTATTTCCTACAAACACAAGGGATGAAAGGTACTGTTAACAGAGCAAAAATATAATATAGATTATTTATGACGAAAAATGTTAGACAAATTACATTCAGTTGTTGATATGAAATCTTAAACCATTACAATGCATCCTTATATCATTTGTGAGCATTTAGAGCTAATTTATGTTAGAGTTATTGCCTATTTTCTTCTGCAGGCTGAATCCAGTGTAAGACAAAATCTTGTGAACTTAATTTGTCTTGCAGTATTTTATGGATCAATGTGAAACTTGGTACATATTTATGGTCCTTATCTAAAAATACACATACTTACAAATCTTTTTGTTCCCGGGATTTTTTGAAAAGGTTTATTGCCGTTGTTTACTTGTATCTTAATGCAATGTATAGCATTATTTTTTGAATGCAACTACACTTTTCAGTTTTTAGTGGAATGCTGTGAAACTTTATATATACTATGTTTATCATTAGAAGATATGCATGTTGCCCAGCCATTGTACTTGCACTATTTACAGAAGAATTGTATCATCTCCATCATGGGGTAGGGGTGAGAGTCGGGTATATTTACGAGAGTAAATTGCTTATTCCTCTAGTCTAAACAATACTTTACCTACAACATTTAATCTTATTCTAGATAGATAGATTATATTTGCAGATCAGCTTGAGCAAAGAGTTCCATCACATAGACCAGCAGAACAAAGAGGAGTCTATCAGGCGATCGCGTACACTGCTTCAGGAGCTATATGCTCCAACTGCTGAAAAGTTGCTGGCTGGTGACTACAACAGGAGGTCTGGGTTTTTGAAATACAGTAATGACCGCGAGAAAATCAGAAATGCGTACGTGGAGAATGTGCATGTACTTGGTTACAAGGTGAGGTATTTATAACGGATTGGCAAATAGATAGACGGATTCACACACACACACACACACACACACACACACACACACAAACACACACACACACACCAGGTTTGCACTGTTGTTTGTGATTTTTTCACACACACAGATATATAGTTAAAGCTGCATTTCCTCCGACAAACAATTTTGTCGAGCGCGATCTTTTTAGCTCTTAACTATTTAAAATGACTGTCTTACCACCAAAATCTATCTTGTTCCTCCGGTTCAGCTTGTTTAGTTTTTGGGGAAAACCCAGTTGTTGCTTATTAAAAATAGTATTGATTAGACACAGTCACAATGAGATTTTGGAAACGACACTTGCTTTCTCAAGCTTGTAATCATGCACAGTGTTAAGATGATTGGTTTGGATTTGAGGTTTTATGTTGAGTGTAAATCGTCTGATGGCAGCACTGAGCTGGTAAGAGTACACGGTATACACTTTGCTTTGACAGTCCTCGAGTTAATTTTGGGTGGGCTGTGTACAGTTGCATGTGAACGCAGACCTTTTCATCATTTTGTTAACGTGATACACGTGCATGTCGAACGACGTACTGGAAATCAACCTAGCCTATTTATATGTTATCTCATGTGTCAGACGTTACACTCTCCCCCTCATTCCCTCTTTTTTCTTTACTCTGGTATACCTAGTATACATTGTTGCAACGTGTGTTTCACTATTTCTTTACTGGAAGAGTCACAAAATCATTTCATGCCATGGTCTCGATTTGCGGTTTCTGTAATGGAATGCCGTTTAAAACAAAAATGTTGAAACAATGTTGCATTAAGAATGAAAATAATCATCAAAAAGCAAAAGAATTCACTAATATAATGGTTATATCCCACAATTCCATTTAACTAATAGAAAGAAATCTGGCGTACCAATTGAAGGTTATTATAACTTATAGCAACTGAATGAATACACGTTTTTGCAGTTGAATGACTTGTTGCAAATTAATACAAAAGTATTGCATATAAATGATGTGTTTAATCAAAAGAATACAAAATGCATGCTAGTCAAACAATACTTTATTCCATATACATAACAAGCATATCAATTAAATGAGTTTTGATGTAACTGAATGGAAACTATAGCATATAAATGAAAAAACTATAGCATATTAAGATTATTTCTTTTACAATCGAATACGTATGATAGCAGTTAAAGGCAGTATTTGTTACATATGGAAAGATACATTTTGCATATGAATGACTTTTGTACCAATTATATACTAGAACAATCACATATAAATGAGCCAATATTACATTTAAATGAATAATTATACTATAAGAAATACTAATATTACATTTTTCAATGTCGTACACGCAATATTTAAAACTTCGGCAACGCTTTGTTGTCATAAAATGGTTTATTCGGGATCTATTTAAGAATAAGTTCAAATGTAGAGATAGAAATAAGGTGTGCTTGTCTTATATCTTTAGCTTTGATATTTAACAAATCATGTGGAAAAACCAGTGGGATGATTACAGGATAACAGAGATATATTTATTTGAATATCAGGGCATTATATTTTAAAAGCATTATTATATCTTCAATTATTTTAGGCCTTTGAAGTACTTGAAGAATTTGAGAAAGAAAAACAAACAGAGTCAGAAATGTTAGAACAACTGGTCCTGCGGATAACAGAACATGCCTTTCGCATGGAAGGTAAACTAACAGAAATTATAAAGCAAGACAGATAACATGGTTATAATCCTAGTCCAATTTCATGTTCTAAGATTCTTTTATATACATGTGCCTGAAAAAGACACGCAAGTTTGAATTTGGAGAGATCTTTTTGTCAAGGAAGGACACCCTCAATACTTTTTCATGAAACTGAGTGAAATTTGAAGGTGGAAAGAAAAATAAATTGACTAAGTGATATATCTAAAACTGATGACAAATGTGCAGGACAGAATAATTTGAATCTTCCTTTCTTTTTAAGCAAAGACAATATCCTTCATACATAGCCTCGGCTGATAACTCTGCTTATCTTTATCATGAATGAAAGGAAGTGGAGTTGATCATCCCTGTGTATTCAAGATATTCTTTAGAATGTGTGCTTTTATATAATGAATATCATTACATTAGGCCCATTCCTCACAATCAAGTTCAGCACCAAAGTACAAGACGCTTTTTTGCCATTTTTCTCCATCCCAAAGACCAACTCTCTTAAAAGGACATCACTCTTGTAAGGCCATATCTTCATTAAAGAAATGGTTGCCTTATAAGAGTGGATGTATTTCTTTGTCATTCATTTGCAAAGGAAGGGTTTAATGATTTTAATATCAAGAGCATATGCCACTTCATAATTTAGCAAACAAGAAAATATACTCTCCATTTTAGATCTACAAGATGAACTGAATCAAATAAGCATGCATGCACAATTGCCGACACAGATCAATCAGGAAGATCAGAGACGTATGCAGAAGAGGAAAGAGAAATTCCAGAGGCAGTTGATAGAAATGAAGGAAAACCACAAGGCCGAGTTGCAGAGAATACATCAGACTTTACAAAATACATGCAGCGAGGCTTTATCCAGGCAAAGAGATCAGCTGAACCGGGAGCACGAGGAGCAACTTGGGGCATTAAGGAGACAGCTTCATTAGAGTGTTAGTGTACTTGACTCATGTTTAGTGGTGTGTGGGTTTGAATAGTGCCCAGACCAGTCCAGTTCATATTCAACTGTGCATCTCTTGGCAAAGTCACATTACTCTATTGTATCATCACTAAGCAGTCTTCATGTACTGATCAATCTTTAAACACTAACAATGAATCAATTATCAGATTATTACAAGTGAAAAATAACTTAAACATTTAAGAGACAATTGTATATCTTGGGTGGAAATTTTGATTATAGGTACATTTCTTCATATGTAATTTTATCTTACTAAGTATACAACTTACACAAAGCTCTCTGTACAATCAGATGTTAGTGTAAGATGTTCTTTGAGATGGAGAACACATTTGAAACTGGAGGAAACAACGAACTATTCCTTTGGCTAAAACTAATAATGAAACAAAAGACTACAGAAAATGCAAAGCAACTGCATACTCACTATGCTATCCAGAACACGATACACAATTTCTGTAATGCATACTCACTATACTTTCAAGTATACCATGTATCATTTCTGTAAGTATTAAGTATTCTACATTCTCCTTGTAGATCTGCAACACTTTTAGTGATATTACCACTTAAATCCACCTTGATAAGCTATTTGAACGATTTTTCTTTTGTAAGGACACGCGTGATTCTGCCCGCACCCTCCCACCCCCAGATAAGCCCAGGTGGGCCTGATATCGTTCAGGGTAACTGACACATGTAAGTTTGATAAAGCAAATTCATGCATATATTGAATCTGTGGAGTGGAAAGAAAGTTGAAGCACTTAGTTGCCATATTGTCTGTTAAGTGTAAAAAAAATAATGCGCGTGTTTCCGGTTTCATGCTTTAAAAATAAAGAGTTGGTCGGTTAGAATAAAATTGTTTTTTTTTTATATTTTTTTCCTCGATTTTACTAAATTGAACCACTGTTACATGACCTAATTTTATTTATTTAATAAAATACCTTGTCAATGTTACTGAATGATTAAATAGTAACAGGCGCACTCTCTATATAATTATTTAAATAATTTGCAATTTATAAAACTGGCTGTAATATTTGAACCGACCACAAATAGCCAACATTATGCGCTACAATATTGGGAGAAATAGCAAACATCTCAATGAGCATGAGATCTAACACAGTTACCTATGAATGAAATGGAATGCAATCTGGTTACAACATTAAAAAATCTTGAATTCGTTTGCTTGTTTATGCTTTTTTCAAATTGTTTAAGTTAAATTTGAGGGTATAGATTTTTGATGGTAATTCAGTTTGAAAGTGTTTCAGGAAAAAAAAGCATCTTGGGTGCTTGCTTTTTTATATTAAAAGCCAAAAATACACAATATACATTTAAAATATTGTTTGATTATTGGCATTCAATCTATAACTGAATATACATTTAACATATATGAAATGCCAGAAAATAATGCATATACATGTCCTAAAATAAAAACAACAAATATTTAAAATATTTTAATATGGCAATACCATTTAACGTATTTAATAGCCTCAGTTAGTTTCTGTTGGGCAAAGAGGTTATTGATGTGCATCAGAGATGCAAAAACAGTACATGATTAGTTGCGATGAGCCCACTTTAAAAGGCACTATTTAGCAAAGAGACACACTACAGCAAATTTATTCCCAAGACTGCATTACTTCATTGTTTTCCATGCTAATCTTAAACACAATTTGTTTAATCTACTTTGAGCTTTACTTGTTATATTTACATTTTATTTTTTTCTTCAGCTTTAAATTACGTATTATTCAATTGAATCTCAAAGATGTTAATTTAAAAAACCTTTTTTCTGAAAATTAAGAATTATTTATTTTACATTTTTTTGTATTTGTATAAATCTGTTTTAAATTTTTCCACAAGGAAAGAATTCAGCATCACCCCAAAACCTATGATTCCCAGCAGTTCGCATCGTAGGTTATTATTCCATGCTTTAATAGACAGACTGGCTAGAACATTATTTGTCTTTTTTAATGATGCGCGACACATTTAACAGTAGATTAGCACCATTTGTACACACCCTATGTCAGAATGATTTTTGTCAATTTGTTTTGAATTCTATTGAGCGTTTTGTTTGAGAAGACACAATATAAAGATATTTTTATTTTTAGCAATATTAGTCATATTTGATGGTGGTTTGGCAGCATTTGATCAAATTTTGAAAGGTGTTCATGCGAGGATACTTTCTGTCGAGTTTTGTCAAACTCTGTTAAGCGTTTTTGGAGAAGTCATTTTAAGGATTTTCAATTTTTAGTAACGGTGGCCATATTTCATAGCAGATCAGCATCATTCGTACAAACTTGAAAGATCTTTATATAAGGATGCTTTCTGTCAAACTTGGTCAAATTCTAGTAAGTGGTTTTGGAGCAGTCTTTTAAAGGCTTTTTTATTTTATGCAATAGTGGCTTTCATATTTTTAGTAACTGTCATATTTAAAGTGGATTGGCATGATTTGTACAAACCCGAAAGGTCTTCTCACCAGGATGTTGTCTGAAAAATTGATCAAATTCTGTGCTGCAGTTTCCGAGAAGTTGTTTAAGGATTTTTTTTAGTATTTTTAGTAATGGTGGCCATATTTGATGATGGATTGATTTTATTTGTATAAATTTGAAATCTCTTCCTGCCAGGATGCTCTTTACCAAATTTGGTCAAAATTGGTACCTTAGTTTTTGGAGAAGAAGTTTTAAATAGCAATTGTTAATGGATGACACATGAAGGATGCTGCGCTATGCAATAAGCTCACCTGGCCTTAAGACAAGGTTAGCTAAAAAATCAAAGCATCCATAAAAGTTACTATTTGGATATGACTGAGTCGGTCTTATGAGTAAACCAAGCTCATAGTCTAGCAATTTCATGCAACTCCTCTCAGCATGGTGTATTGATAGCCTTTGTGTACATATGATGCAGTAATTTTTGAAAAGGACTATACCCAACTAGCTTTTTGACGTGGATTATTTAATTTATTTAACTGGCACATTGCATTTGTCATTGTTTATTGTTGGGACTACAAATTTACTCAAAGCATTGTAAAGACTTTTCAGAAACAAAGAAAAAAAATATTAATACTTAGTAAAAAGAAAAGCAACAAAATTATTGAACGGCATTTACAGAAGTGACATCACAATCTTATTCTTGAAAGAACTGTATCTATTACATTTTGTCATTCAACTATATAAAACAACAAAAGCTACCATAGGATGGTTATAAATGTCGTCAGATGTCCAGTGTTTGTGTTTCTTGCTTTGTTGTGATCTACTTTAGGGATGAAATGTTCTACCTTATATAACTGAGAGAGAGAGAGAGAGAGATTTTGTAATGTAATGTGTATGAAAGGACATTAATTGAGCATGCTAAAACTTTAGATAGATGTTTCAAGTAAATTATGACGAGATTTCCATTGTTGTATCAATTTTGTTTTCTGAGAGTTGCGATTTTCACAGTGTTAATTTTTGTTACCTATAATTCTTTTCTACAGAGTAAAATAAGGTATGTTTCATAATCTGGAAACTTATTGATATGTTGCTGAATCTAAACTTCTTGGTGAGTGATTCCTGTAAAACCAAGGTTTCCAAAGTAATGTAAAATAGTAACTGTATGGCCATTTGAGCGGCACTACTGGATTTGTGATTCACTTGGGATCTTTTATGACAATAAGACATATTCACTTAAGAAATCGCAATTTCCAGAAAAAACTGAGTAGCATTACTACATTGTGATTTCATATAACTTTAATTTTGCACACCAAAGCCATACTGATACACATCCAGGTTGTAACAGCTATAATGGTAGAGCAAAGTAGTTATATCTAGTACCAGTCGCTTGTGAATAGGTTTTAACAACGAATGCCCCTGGATTTTCTATATTTGAAGTATTTTTGGTATATCATTACAAACAAAGATCGAATGGCTGGATCAAAACCCCAAGTGAGGAATTAGAAGTCTTTTGTACAAAGACATAATATGTTCAATAAGTCTGACAATTGTTGTAATCCAAACTTGGTCTAAACACTAGATATCTAATAAACGTATTAGTGTGCACAACTAATTCAAATAGGTTAAACATTCCTTAATTATCTACGATAATTAGTAAAAATTGATGAGGTATATAATTTAATAAAGTTCTCAGATATCTAATGTATTGGGCAATATGTAAGATAGTTGAAAACTTTTGAAGATATGTTATAATCATAAGGATATTTTACAAATTACTGTATTTATCTTACAGACTTAACAAAATATATTGTTAGACAAATTGAAATATATAATATTTATTTTCATGGGTATCAGTTTTTATGGTTTTGTGAAAAATAGGATTTTTATTACAACTTAATTTCATGGATTGGGAAAGGGGATTATTTTTTTTTCACAGAAGACTCGCTGTTCGTTGGGTTTTTAAATTCATGGTGAATAACAAGTGCAGCAAAATCTACAACAATTGCTACCCCACGTGAAATGCTGAATACACAGTACCTAATGTTCATAAGATATCTAATATTTGAAATGATAATTATAACATTTATGAGCTGTCATCAAGTTTTATACAAATATCTTATTAAATATTATTTAAGAAAATTTGATTTATACAAGATGCTTTTAAAGATTTTTTTGTAAGGTGTAAAGAAAATAACTTAAATTTTTGTAAATAATGTATCTTAATATATTGAGATTGGTACTTCACAGAACAGATTTAGAAAAAGTGCACTGAATCAGTAACATTTCATTGACTTTATGCTACTAATTGTCTGTCATTCAAGAGCACCTCACAGAAGTGCAACTCATGTTTACATACAAGACACAAACAGGTATGAACAAAGCCTGCATCTTAATGATAAATATACAAAACAGCTTTCATTTTTAGCCATATATGTGACAGAACAGAGAAGTCAGCTTAGGACAAATCGGGAGATTTGCAAAATTTGGTGTGGAGTTTGGACTTCTAAAGAGGGAGGATTGTGAATGAGAATGGCAAATATTTCAATGCGGCACATGTCTTCGACTTTTTTTTTATCCCAATGAGGACCCAAAGCTTGGGTCACTAAGTGAGTAGTTTTCGTTCTTTTTCATCCCGTTTGTGAGAACTTGTGTGCGATTTCCGAGTCAGGGAACATTTTGAATAGATCTGAAAAATGATCTACTACCGTAAATGTGAGTTTATATTCGGGTATATAATCGGCAAACAGTGTCTTGGCACCTATATTTTTTATCTACATTTGATGCAGATTTCACAAACATGGATTTCACTGATGGCGTATTTGTTGTCATTTTCAATATGCTATGCTGCATGACGTGTACTGTCATTCTTGCAACAGTAGCAGATTTTTAAATCAGCTTTAAGGGAAGGGCAGAATGCATACTCATGTCCTTTGAACTTGATTCCAACCGTTGAAATTCCCATTTCCAACCATCAATTACTTTCGTGTGATATTTCATTTGCTTAGATTTTGACGTTTTAGCATTGGGAGATAATGCACGCTTAGACATCTCGATAAACTTTAAACAGCGAAGCCAAACTGACACTATTTAATTCTGATTGAGGAGATCTTTAATAATCCAACCATAATCAATTACTCTCTTTAATCCTTTCGGAGTTACTTATCACCCGTAGTATAATCCATGTTGACAAACTTCAAACAGTGAGGCCAACCGACCCTGCCGACAGAATCAAAGGGATGTTAACTGTTTTATACTGCTTGAAATTAGCAACTGAATCGTCTTCTCTGCTTAAGCGAGTTTACAGTCATGTGATCATAGGCAGTATTAGCGTACATACAACTACACAGGAAGCAAGGTGTGATTAAATATGGAAAAAGTAAAAATTTTCAATAATAATTTTGCGTACATGGGAGATTTCAGTGAGTGATGGGAGGGACGGTAGAAACCCTCTCATCCGGGAGGTTCACATGTATATTCTGCTCTGACTGCCTCTTTTATATCGCACACCAACAAGACAAGACAACTTGAAACACAACCAAGAAATCCCCTTGTCATAAGGCATATTACTAATTTACTGTCGTTATTTTATTTTTCTGGGTATCATTTTCATGGTTTTGTGAACAATAACCCTTTCATGGATACTTAAATTTGTGGATGTGCTTTTGGCTTCTGTATTCTTATAAGGCATAACTGCTTTATGGGGACTTTAATTTCGTGATTTGAAGCAACAACGAAATAAATGAAAATTGGTAACACCATGAATAATAATAGTGAACTCACAGTAGGAGAATAGCAACTGTTTATTATTTTCTTGATAAACCAATGGACCTTAAATCCTCAATACACACACACACACACACACACACACACACACACACACACACACACACACACACATATATATATATATATCCAAGAGGAGTATATCAACTACTTTAATTGTGAACAATGCAAACCAAATTGTAAACATTGTAAATCCAGATCCAACCTTTTATAGTGAACTGGCAGGCAGGAAAGAAACTTGAGCTAAAAGCACCCAAATTAAATGATATTTAGGGTGCACGTTCGTACTTAACATTTGGCAATCTAGTAGAGGATCTTCAATTAAGAAAAAATCTGAAAGTTCTATGATTCTAGCTTTATTCTAACATAACACTCACATAATCACACCGAAAGGTGCACAAATGCTATAATATATACCATATTAAGATGGGCATATTAAAAGTAAAAAAACTCTATAATATACACCATATGGGCATATTAAAGGTAGTTCTAGTGTTAACTTTCAATAAATAAACAATTATAATCAGATTGTGAAAGCTGTATCAGCTCTCATGTTTATGTGACTTCGGGATCACACTCGACAATATGCATCTCATGAGATCTAATGATATCGGACACATTTGAAATGATATTACAAAAATGACCAGTAAAATGGTATGATTTTGATATGTATTGTAAACTGAACGGAGTAAAAACTATACTTAAAGATTGATATGGATTTACACATTGTTCATATCGAACTCAATGTGGCTCCTTAAGGATTGTGTTCCACTAATGTTTTTTTTTCTTTCTGTTGTTGAAGAAAATACTAGCGAAACAACAATCTTGGTTGAACCAAAACAGCATGATTTTTGGAAAACACAAGGCTTATGTCCAAAGTCTATCTGTATGGCAAACAATACTTTCATAATAATTTACAGAAAACAACGGAGAACCACATTTGGCTATAAATGCCCATCAAATAACTATTACCCACCTATCTAAACACTGCAGCTTCTAAAACTCAAGCAGCGACAATATAAGGAAAGTGTCCAGAAACACACCAAAGTAGCCAAACCAAACTGATCTGATGGTAGGATTGTAACCTGCATCCTTCTCTCTGTTCACGTGTCTGGCATGCTAAACACTTAGCTAATGTGGCTCTGTATTTAGAGAGACAATGTTATTGCATATGAGAAAATATTGTGCAATTTTGTGAGAATGTGTTGTTTTTGTGAAATCAGTTTAACTCTATGACATTGCCATGCTATTGGAGACACACGTTTTGAAAACTCTACTACATCTGTAAAATTCAATTAGGTTTTTGCTAGATTCAATTTGTGTAATCTGTAATTGTGTGAAGAAAATCACAAAAAATGCAAGTTAGTTCCGCATACGGGATATGCTAACCCCTTCCAATGGTGGGTATATGACAAGTTTAAAGCTTGTGATAAAGAGCAAAACGTTTGGGTTTTAGTTCAATAACATGAACAATATGATCAATAAGGATACTGACAAACAAGTTATGGACAAAGTATATTACTTTTAACATTCATCTGAACTTTTGATGTGTTGTTAAAAACAATAAATGAAACTGCTAATTAATGCAGTGTACATGCTTGTGAAAATATAAAATATAACCACACTGTAGCCATGGGAAGAGTTTGTGCTTTGTGCTTTTTAAGTTTGATCCCAGTGTAGATTTTTATCTTTGTTACCATATCTACATCTTAGCAGAATAATGTTAGTTGGTTGGATGATTGACTTTATACGGGACTTTTAATACATTATTGGTTCTATGTAATCGTACATATGATAGGTACTTATATGTAATTTTCAGTGGGGTACATTCCAATAAAGTTCACCTCAGAAAGGAAGAGTGAAAGTAAGATGATTATTTATTTATTGTTATCGGGTGCTCAAACTTGGCAGCAATGTGAAGCAACATTGATGGAAAGCATCTCCGTCGTGCAAAACTTTTGTGGTTTTGTGGAAATTGTTTTTCATTCTTTCAGTCCCTGTGACTTTGACCTTTGACCATTTGACCCAAAATGAACAGGAGTCTTCCCTGTCTCAAACGCAAGAAATCTCCAAAGCTTGGTCAAAGTAGGTGACAAAAAACTCAATATAGCAGAAACCATTTTTTCTTAGTCACTGTTACCTTGTCTTTCTTACCTCAAACGCAAGCCATTTACAAAGTTTGGTCAAGGTAGCTGGTACACAATTTAAGTTAGTGTGTGGAATCAATTTTCCTCCGTTTAGTCCATAATACTTTGACCTTTGATCTTTTGAACCCAAAATCAATAGGTTCTGTCTATGCCCCAAATTGCAAGCTACTTACAAAGTGTGATGATGGTAGATAGTGGAGGACTGGAGTTATTGTGTATAAACAAACTAGAGCAAGGCCAGATAAAGCAATAATGCATAAAATCAGGCTCAGATAATGCAAGAATACATAAAGCAGGGTGAAATAATTCAAAAATACATAGAACAGGGTCAGATAATGCAAAAATACAAGAAGCAGGTCAAATAATTCAAAAAATGCATAGAACATGCGTATGGTCAGATAATGCAATAATAAAGAGCTAAGTCAGATAATGCAATAACACATAGAGCTGGGTCAGATAATGCAATAATACACATTTGAAATCTCTTCATGCCAGAATGCTTTCTGTCAAGTTTGGTCAAATTCTATTCAACACTTCTGCAGAAGAAGTCGATGAAAGATTGTTTTTTTTGTTTTAGTAATGTCTATGTCTGATGGTGGATCGGCATCATTTACACAAAAGTGCAAGGTCTTAATGCCAGGATGTTTTCTGTTAAATACAATTAAATTCTACTGAGTCGTTTTGGAGAAGTCATTTCATGGTTTTCTATTTTTAGTAACAGTGGCTATATTTGACAGCATATCAGCATCAGTTGTATAAACTTAAAATCTCTCTATGCTAGGATGCTTTTTGTTCGATTTGTTCAAATTCAGTGAAGCAATTGTAGAGAAGAAGTCATATAAAGCTTTTTATATTTTTAGTAATGGCAGGCCATATCTGAAGTTTCAAGTTTTGTCAAATTCTATTCAGCGGTTTTGGAGAAGAAGTGATTGAAAAGTGATATATTTTTTGTAATGTTGGCCATATTTGATGGTGGATCGGCATAATTTGTACAAATCTTAAAGTCTTCATGCCAGGATGGTTTCTGTCGAGTTTTGTCAAATTCTGTTTAACAGTTATGTAGAAGCAGTCATTAAAGGTTTTTCTGTTTTTAGTAATGGTAGCAATATTTGATAACGGATCTCCATCTATTTTTTACAAATTTAAACCATCTCCTCGGATGCTTTATGTCAAATATAATAAAATTCAGATCAGCGGTTTTGTAGAAGTTAAATTGTTTTCTCCTTGTAGTAAACCGGTCATATTTGATGGTGGCTCAGCATAAGCTGCATAAACTTGAACACCCTCAATGCCAGGATGCTTTCTGTCAAATTTGGTCAAAAATTCTGTTAAGTCTTTTATGAAAAGAAGTCATTTAAAGGTTGTAATATTTTTAGGAACGGTGGCCATATTTGTATAAATTTGAAAGCCCTTTATACCATGATGCTATGTGGCACATTTGGTCAAAATTAGTTTGGGGAGTTTTGAAAATTTATAATAACAATTGTTGATTGGCAGATGATGCACAATGACCGAAGGACCATATATCAGTTCACTTGACTCTATGGTCAGGTGAGCTTAAAAATAATATTCTTCTTACACCTAGTTACTATGCCGGCAAGTTAATTTTCAAGTTTGGTGTAATTTTATGCAATGTGACAGATTAATGTCATGACAGACATGGACAGGGTATTGGTAACCTGATAAACAATGGTTCCTGACTGTAAATAACCCCCTCTATTAAGAAATCCTGAATGTAATGACTATAATTGTTTCATTTTCACATATACATACATAAGGGTATATTGCATTTATAACACTTTTTACCATGGTGCAACATGTTTTTATGGTTAAGTAGTCAAGACATATAAGACAAGAACATATGCAAATATGCATATCAGCTTTAGACCTATAGTAGTATTATCCCAAAATTTCAGTTGAATACAGCAACATATGTAGAAGATGTCTGACTTCAAAAAGTTTAAAACAAAATATTGTGAACATCTATGAAACATGCTTTTATGCAGGCAAAACAGTCAAGTCAATAACTCCTAACATATCAACGTATGACCTTAAGACCAGAGATCCTGAAATTGTAATGGCTGTTGTTGTACATTTTTCACAAAACATTACGTGGCAGGATATGTTTTGCGAAATTTAATATGAAAAGATTCAAAGGAGATATCAAAAGCTGTGACAAAAGAGAAAATATTGATATACCAAATTATTAAATGTACCAGAAATTGTGTAATTTTAGGTTCCAGATTTGCTGCTGCTTTAGTGTTAATATTGGTTTCCTCTCAAATTAATTATTTATAAAACTCATTTTTTGGTGGAGAATGTATAATGTAGAATTTCACCGAACAACAGTGTTTTATTTCGTTCTATTGTTTTCAAAAATTAATTAATAAGTGACAACGAACGTAACACCTACTTAACATGCATTTCCGGTAAAGTCGGATGGTGGCGTTTTATTTGATCAGGCTCCCAAATCAGTCTAAGGAGGATGGTAATAAAAGTTTTGTTGTTGTAGCTAGTATATTGTTTTCTTAATCTGGGTCTAGACTTTGCATATTTTGCTCCAAAGATGTCATTTGCTGACACACCTCGACACAAACCACATAGTGTAAGGAACTGATCTAATGCCTATTATAGTACTGACCCTGAGGTCATTCTTCAGTTAAAGTGGTTTTTTACAAGTCCAGGAGATACACTTTAACACCCCTTTTTTGTCTTGTATTTTGTGGTTATAGAGTGCTTAAACAATTGGGAAACATACTAATGGAACAAGCTTAGTCGACGACACCTCTATTGATTGTCCGACAAAGAAACTGTAAATTAAACCTAGCCAACTTTTTGAATTAAGCCTAATTGACAACATATTTATTGATTGTCCGACAAAGAAACAATCTGTAAACTAGACCTAGTAAACTTTTTAATTTACTTCGTTGAGGTGTTTATTTTGCAGTTAAATAGATAAACAAATCAGAGACAAGTTGATACAATGATATTTGAGAACTCCTAAGACTGATGTCCCGTTGCTCAGAGTATGTGCCGGTCAAAACCTTTGATCTACCGGGCATATTTGGCAAATACAGGGGTTTTAGAATCTCTGCTTGAAACCTATAGCAATATTATGCCAAAGTTTCATCTGAATGCAGCAACAAATGTAGAAGACTTTAATAACACTTTAGCACAAAACTTCAACATTGTTCACAATGATGAACCAAGCTTTCAACTAGCCAAAACAAGTACGAGAACAACTCCTAGCATATCAGTATACAAACTTGAGACCTATCATAATATCATCCTAAAGTTTAAAGTGAATGCAGCCACAGAATGAGATGTAGAAGATATGCAGCTTTTGAAACGTTAATGCAAAACTATAACATTGTTCACCATGATCCAACAAGCTTTCTGCTCAAGCTTCATCTGCCACTGAGATTGAATGATTATCAACAGGGGTTTCATATGCAGGCAGCTCAGACTGATATTTGACTCTACAAGAGGAAAAATAGACTCCACGAGGGTCATCATCAAGGCACAGCCCTGAGGGAGTTGAACCCAATCGAGGAAGATTGTGAACTGCCTATCCAGATGCGTGCAAAGTTGGGATATAATAAAACTGGATATGTCATTGTTGAAAAGGAAATCCGAGGCAAACAAGATAGGAACAAGCAATAATGTGTTTTGGAGGCCGTCGTTCTAGTAGTGGTCCTGCAGGTGGGGTCCCTAGGAGCAAGATTAAAAACATGTATGGGAAAACCTGTAAATAGGAATATGAAGGCACAAATCTTGATGGTCTACGTTGACTATAGACAATCCCTCTTGGATTGTATTTGAGAATGACCTCAGGGTCTCTATTTTTGATTTGGGTGCCCACGTGTATTGTGAGTAGAATCCAGGCTTGTTTCTGTTGTGAATGATCTCTACTATCCTTTTCTTGAGGAGAGCATATATGGTAAGTTGTTGAAGTCTTCTTCCTACCAGGATGTTGGAACTAGGTGCCGTTAGTATGGCGTCATTTTCTGCAGTAAAAGGGTGGTGGGGATAGGAACAGGACTGAAATCGGTCTTTCTCTATGTGCTATGTTTTCTCTTTATCTGGAAAACCAGATCATTGCTGAAGAGAAAGGTTTAGAGGAGGGTTTCCTGTCAGGATTGTCTTAGTTGGGTCATCTTGCAGTCAGAGTTGTGGTCTGACAAAGAAGCACCTGGATATCAGATCAGCATCATTTTCAGGATCAACAAGACGCCATAGAAATATGTTGGTTATACCACATGTTGATACGAGTTTCCATTCAGGAGAAGTAGTGATAAGATTTGCGAGATGGCTGCCATGGCAGCAATAATGGACGTCTGATCGGCATCAATTTCGTTTACGACCAACTAGACGTCATAAGATGTTTTTTTTTTTGTGAAAACCCATTTTAAGAAGGCGTAGTAATAATTAAGATTTTCAAGATAGTCACTATGGTGGCGATATTGGATGTCAAATTGGTAGCATTTGCATTTAGGACCAACTAGACATCATACAAATTCTTTTGGCGAAAACTCCATGTTGATATGGCCATCCATACAGAAGTGATAACAAAAATTTCAAGACGGCCATGGCCAGGGCTCAAATTTCATGGAAAATGTGATTTGAGAATTCAAGCTCCTGCATTTTGTGCAAGTGCTAAATTTTTCAATGATATAGAGCAAATCATTAGCAAAATTCCTTAAGTTCATAATACTTCTGCAAAAAACACATGCAAACTGCAGAAGCATAAAACAAAGCTTGTTTTGGCACTGATTTCTTTACTGTGAGATAAACTGTTTAATAGCGTGTAGTTTAATGCTGTGGTCATATATGCACATTGTGATAATACACTGTGGACTAGGGCATAACCATCATGTTTTCAAGGGAAAGCAGGATACCTCTTTGGTGCCAAACCATTTTAATCACAAATACAGAAATATTTCTCGAATATTTTCTGTATTTAGATAAAATCTATTATTATTCAATGTCTCCTTTGATGACTTGCTCTGCTAGTATTTTCATGAGATAGCTGTTTAACATGTAACCTAATGTTGTGACCTTACATGTACCTATGGTAATGATAATATAATACATCGTGGACTAGAACACAATCATTATGTTTTCACAAATAAACAGGATATCTTTTTCGATGCCTGACCATTATATTCACAAATACAGAAATATTTCTTCGTTATCTTTATTTATGTAAAATATGTACCTGTGTTTCCTATGATGACTTGCCAGGCAAAAAATGTTTTCTAGGGCAGCGAATCGCAGATATTTTTCTTGCATCTCCCGACTATCCACTTCAAATAAAACAGTTGCCCCTGAAACATTCTAAATATATTGCTGAGGCCACAAGTCAGTGAAACGTATTATTATCATCTTATTTGTGATAACTGCTGATTAATACTGATCCTTGATACTATGTTATTAAATTATGCTTTCCCTAGACTATGATTCATGATGTACATCTAGTTGAAGTTGGAAATATTGAGAACGATTGCAAGTCATTTTTTGCCAAGAAGTGGTAAAAAGCAAACATTATTGGGCTAATATGATTTAGAAGCAGGTGAAGAGCAAAACAAACATTCAAATTCCAACCAGTCAAGTTCTGGTAGCACTATGGGTGAACACAAGTCTGAAATAAAATTCCCACACAGCAGCGTCTGCATCACTCAGGACAGTTAAAAATGGCAAATGGAATTTTAAATTACGCTAGGATAAAGCAGATGAGAATGATATTGTAAATTAAATCTGGTGCACTGTATTCAAAGATTTTTCACCAGAGCAGTCTTCTACTTTTGTATCTGGCTGCTTATCAGTAAAACAAAAATCTGTGAAATACTACAAATTATCTTCCAATCATTGAAGAGCACCGAGTATCAAATGTGCCAGGGAAAAAAGAAAGCCAAAATGAATCTACAACTATTGAGTAGGGTTTCCAGAAAATGGACAAGGACACATTTTTGCAAAATGCACAAGCTCTTATGTACTGCTTACTACATTGCAAAGCAAGAACAGCCTTTGTTGATTTATTGAAGCTTCAGAGTTTGGGTGAAATGTATCACAATGACAAAGCTGCTAGAGACTTCATTGATCACATTATCAGGTAGCTACTTTGACGAATTTAAAGAATGCGTGCACGAGTCAGAATTCATAAGTATTTATTGTGATTGTTCAACTGACAAATTTGAAAGCGAGAAAGAAATTATCATTTTGTATGTTCTAAATAACTTCTACCCTTCAATAAAATTTCTGAACCTTGAAGAAACACCCAAAACAAAAGCTGTTGGTACTTTTGTTGCAATTGACAAGCATTCGGTGATTATGGCATGCCTGATTACAAAACGAAAGGCTGTTGGATTTTGCTTATATTGTGCAAGTGTCATGATGGGTAACAGGCAGTGTGTGATAAAGTTACAGAAAAAGACTGGTCAAGCTGATTGGATATTATCAGGTATCCAGAATACAGGTTGGAGCTTGCTGTGAAAAACTGCTTTAAAGCAACTTACATAGAAAAAAGTCACTGATGTCTTCACCTGTGTGTTTTACTTTTACAAATGTTCAGCCAAAAGGAACAAGGAGGCTGCAGCAATTGCAGACATTATGGAGGAACAGTACCCCAAACCTGAAATAGCCAACAGTATTTGATGGGTAGATCATAAATTGAAAACAATCTTCAGAATGAGTATTAACTGTAAAATAATCATAATGCATTTCATTAATTACTCTGAGAACTTTAGCAATATAGGATAGGTCAGGGTAAAGGCAATGGGTATTGTAAGTAAACTCCAACAATAAAAACTTGTTTGGTACCTTCATTATTTGAAAGATACACTGAATGAAGTTGTCAAGATTTCCTTGACATCGCAATGGGAGGACATCAATGTTTCAAGTGCAGTCACAAAACTTCAGTGTGCTCCAAAAAAGCTGCAATCAATGACTGAAAATACGGGTGAATACTTACAACAGCCTGAGCCTGAGTTGCAAGGTGATCAATATCAGAATAAAATACTGCAATGTCATTCCTTATCAAAGTCTTGTGGCTGAGAGAAGAAGAATTATTCAATCAGTAGCTGACTGCATACAATCAAGGTTTGAAAACCTCTAGGAGGACACCCTCTGTTTCTCTTGCTACATATAATTAGTCATAAAAACTGTCCTGATTACAACTGTATCGACTTGTGTGCATGAAACTACTTTTGTATTATGTACGGACATAAATGCAGATGGGTTTCGTTGCTGTGTACAGCGTTACCCCATGTGTATAGTTTTAGCCTTGGCAATTTAAAAAAAACTGACTTATGTTCGCTAGCTGCAGAACGAACAAAGCACAAGCAGTGGGGCCCATTTATCTAGAAATCTCTGGTCGTGCATTTGATAACAACCATAGTACTTATAGCCCAAATTCTCTCTGTATCATTACAATACAGATGAATCTTGTCAGGAAGCTCTCCACTTTATGGAAGCAATGTTCAGCTGCAGAGGTATGAGAATTGTAATACTATATTCGTTCTCACTATCTGTTGCATTTGTTTAATATACTGAATGTATCAGAATTTTTCTTAAGGTATCGGACCACTAATTATTTTACAGCCAGAGAACCAGTCTACTGGTGGGGGAATACATAATAGAGGAGTAATAAGTATTTTGAGATGCACCATTTGGCTAGTAAATCGATTTTATTTTCTTCCATTATACGTTTCATAAAATTCAATATATGTACTATAGTTGACAACAAAATATGTACTTTTATCTTTATATCCTGTATTTAATTTCCTACTGACAAAAGTGCATATGGACTCTTTGTACGAGGTTATGCTATTAAGTGCAGACAAGGGATTCCCCCTGTTTAGGAGCACGAGGTTCACAAAAATGCTGTGAAACACATGTATTTCAAGACTGAAAACAATTGCTCTAACTCTAATGAACGGAAGCATGTGTGATTTGTATGCCTATATAATGAAGAACTCATTTTTAGTTTTTTATATATTAACAGTAAGTTCTATGGGAAATGAATTAGTGGTCCCTTAAGGTCGACTAAGTTAGACATAATGTTACATACTTCCTTGCTATTGGATAGGATATAGTCTGTTCCACATATTATAGCTGAATAGACAAGTTGAATTCAATTAGCTGTTATATGCATTAAATGATGATCAACATAGGAGCTTTTATAATCCAATGCAATTAGTATTGTCAGAGACAGATTCTTCCATGAACGTGATTATAATTATAATAATCTCGTACAGTTATTTTTATGAAAGAATTTAATGTGTAATAAGTCAGTTCGTGTGCACGCATGCATAATGTATATGACTTTTGTCGCACGCAAACGTGTCTCAAGTAGTACACCGCTCAGTTATTGTACTTTTAGCTCTTATGAGGAGTAGTGGAACTATGTGGGGTTGTATAATCCGGATACTGCAGTAAATGGTAGGATGAAGCGATTAATCGATATATCGAGGTATCGATACTTTTTCTATATCGATACCCATATCGATACAAGAGGGGAAGAATCGACACAAAACGATACTTACTCTATGCAAGTTAATTTAATCTTCACCAGTCGTGATTAATTATTAGCCATTTGCCTTTTCATTCTTTAAATTAAGAATTCATCTGAGACAACCGTAGCAAGTACATGCACTCATTTATGTCAGTAAAAATAAAAGCAATTGACAACACCCACTCGCCTTCTACAAATAAACACAAGGTGACTAACTTACGTGGTTCGAAATCTGCCCCCTTTTCCCGCCCCATTTCCATGCTAATTAGTTTATCTCGTCTGCAACTTCAGCCACTGATAACATATATCAACAGAAAGAAGACATTGCAGATTTTTTCCCTATGTATGATTTAAGTACTTTACTGATCATTTAATAACCACTTTTACGCGAAATTTATCTGTTGCACCGCATCTTGTCTACTTGGATCGAATTGAAGGCTACGCATCCGGTGTGTCACGCAGTATTACATGCAGTTCTGATTAGTGGTTATTCTTTGTTCAAGTCCAGGGTAAACCATAATCACCAATCATAACTAACTGTAGCGTGTTCACTGCGTGACATACCGGAAATATTGGCATCCAAACTCTATCCAAATAGATACACGGCAACATAGTAACTTCACACAAATGTGACAATTAAATGTTATGTGTAAAGTACTAGTATTGTACATGGGGAATAAGTTTGAAATATCTCATTATTACATGCAGTTCTGATTAGTGGTTATTCTTTGTTCAAGTCCAGGGTAAACCATAATCACCAATCATAACTAACTGTAGCGTGTTCACTGCGTGACATACCGGAAATATTGGCATCCAAACTCTATCCAAATAGATACACGGCAACATAGTAACTTCACACAAATGTGACAATTAAATGTTATGTGTAAAGTACTAGTATTGTACATGGGGAATAAGTTTGAAATATCTCATTTTACATTGATATATGTAATTAACGACCGAACCTGCCAATGGGATAAGAAAATAGCACAGAATCGGCAAGGGGGCAGATTCCAGACCGCACGAGTTATATCCACCTCGTCAATTTGTAGAAAGGGAGTGGGTGTTGTCAATAATTTCCTTTTTCACTGCCAGAAACAAACGTGTGTGGCCGCGGCAGTTATTTGCATCTGCAGGAAGTACAACGTGAAGAATATGGCAATTAGTCATCTCCGCTCCCACCCTCGGATTTTGTTCTAGATAAGAATTTCCTTGCACAAGGAAATTGCACTGTTTCTTCTGTTTTGAAGATAACAGAGTAATCTCTTCAAAATTTAAGTGAAGTCATGAAACTGGCAATAAGATGTTTTAAAAACATTCATTCAATGTAAAACAAAGGGCGTGGTGACCAGGATGAGTCATGCATATGATCGAATGGAGCAGCCTGAAATGGCCTAAAAGGGTGAATAAAAATCACTAGCAGCTAGTCTGTTTAGGAGTATTTTTTTATTTAAATCTTGTCAAGGATGTGAATGACATATGAACAGATGATAAGTCTATGTTTGTTTGTAATCTGCATAGTGGAAATACACCCAATATGTCAACAACAAAAATGGCACCTTCCTACCATTGACAGACATTCTAAAGATGAAAAAAATCATCAAGTTGATATGTGCATCGATAATGTATCGTATCGTAGGCTGTGTATCGAGAATCGTATCGATGCGTGGCAGAGGTGTATCGTTTCACCCCTAGTAAATGGTGATGTTGATTTGACAAACGATACTGGCTTACTAGGTGTGAGGGGCCAACGATTCTGGACCAATGGTGTCTGCGCGATAGGGAGGTTCTTGAGGGATCCTTCAGCAGGCTAGGAATAGCAGATCGCACAAGGTTGTTTATGAACAATTTGTCGGGAGCTGTGGATTGTAGATATCACATATCCATGGCTTGGATGCCACGAGATATTATCATATATATATATATATATATATATATATATATATATATATATATATATATATATATATATATATATATATATAACTGTTTTTTATTTGTGCTGTTATGCATTTTTTGACAATATATATATATATATATATATATATATATATATATATATATATATATATATATATATATATATATATATCCAAAGTATCAATGTCATTATATGTGTGACAACTTAATGCACATTCATACTTGTTGATTTTACTGACAGTAAAAGGGCATACCAGTTGGTGAAAGACCTGACAACTGAGAAACAGGGGAGATCTAATACAATTCAGGACAAAGCTGGTAAGAGTCTGTCAGAAAACCAAGACATTCTTAACAGATGGACGGAATACTGTTCGGAACTTTACAACCAGGAGACTTCTGGAGACAAAGCTGTACTAAACGTACCACTGACCACAACAGAGGTTGACCACCCGATCCTCAGGGACGAAGTAGAGGCTGCAGTAAAGGCGCTAAAAATGGGGAAGTCAGCTGGGGTAGACAATATACATGCAGAACTTGTTAAAGCAGGCGGAACTTCCTTGATAGATGTCCTCACAACAATCTGCAACCAAATCTGGCAAACAGGAGAATGACCCACAACATGGACCCAGTCTCTAATCGTGACTCTTATTAAAAAAGGGAATCTCCAACTGTGCCAGAACTACCTAACAATCAGTCTCATCAGTCACCCAAGCAAGGTTATGCTTAAGATCATCCTCAATAGACTGAAACCCCAAGCAGAGCACATCATTGCTGAAGAACAGGCAGGTTTTAAAGCAGGACGTAGCACTATTGAACAGATCTTCAATCTTAGAATCCTCTGTGAAAAATATCTCCAGCATCAACAGAACCGTTATCATATCTTCATTGACTTCAAGAAGGCTTTCGACAAGGCTGGCATGCAGCCTTGTGGGCCACCATGCGGATATACAACATAAACGCAAAATTAATCCGCACTATAGAAACCCTGTATGACAAGGCGACTAGTACAGTTCTCGTCAATGGCAACATATGAGACTGGTTCAGAACCACAGTCGGAGTCTGACAGTGGTGCCTTCTCTCAACCATTCTCTTCAACATCTACCTGGAAAGGATCATGTCCGACGCCTTGGAAGACCATGAGGGCAGTGTCAGTGTTGAAGGCAGAACAATCACCAACCTGCGCTTCGCTGATGATATCGATGGCTTAGCAGGTGATGAAGAAGAAATGGAAACCTTAGTGAACCGTCTCATTCAAGCATCACTAAGATATGGGATGGAGATCAACGCTGAAAAGACAAACCTAATGACAAACAACCCGAGTGGCATCCAAAAGGAAATAAGAGTGAATGGACAGAAGCTGGGTGTGCTATCGTCTCTGATGAAGGTTCAAAACCTGAGGTTCTTTCCAGGATTGCGCAGACAACAGCTGCTCTGGCTAGTCTGAAGCATATTTGGAAAGACAGCAACATCACGCTTGGGTCCAAGATCAAGCTTATGCGCTCCCTCGTCATGTCCATATTTCTATATGCATGTGAGACATCTACCCTAACATCAGAATTAGAGAGAAGAATCCATGCCTTAGAGATGAGATGTTATCGAAGGATCCTGAAAATCTCATACTTTGACCACGTCTCCAATGCGTCATCCTGTTACATATAGCAATGCATCAGCATTGCATTAAGTATGGAAGTTATGAGTTCAAAGTGCTTCACAGATATTTTATAGTGCTACTAGAAACTGCACACTGTGACATAGACAAGGCTCAGAGTCAATGGAATGATTTAAAATAATATGTATCAAGGAACCGTCACTTCAGACCATTTTATCCACAAGTAGTGTGGCAGAGAGTTAGGAAGGAGGATTCAGGGAGAAATGACTACTAGAAAATCCTCAAAATGATTCATGTTACCTGTCTCTATCCTCTTAGCAATGCTGTGTGTAAGAGGGCCTTCTCTGCTATGAAAAGGGTCAAAAGTGATTTGAGATGCTCATTGAGTACAAAGATTTTGAAACAACTGGTGAGACTTTCTTTGATGGGCCTTCCTATTCAAGAATTTCTCCAAGAACCAGCAGTAAGAAGGTGGTGGTTGGCTGGTCTGAGGCTGAAGAGGCCTACCATACAACCTTTTGGACCAAGACACTAATCCAACATTCTTGTTCAATCTGGTGAGACTGATTATTTGTGAACCTTTCATGGTTCACAAAATAAATACAAACTTGGACATGTGTGTAAATCAGACTTTAATTAACTTATAAACAAGTAAAACATTTCAGCTGACATTACGTGTAGTTTTTATTTTAAATGATTATAAAAAGTGCAATTAAAACTGATAGAAAAGTAGTTTCTTCTAATTCCTAAATTAATGGATTATTGTACAGGTAGCAACAGCAATGGTTACAAAAATTCTAGTACAGTATTTCATTAAGTTGATTTATTCTCTCCACACATTAAAAAACATAGTAACAAAAGTTAAATTCGAGCCCTGATGGTGGCTATATTGGAGGCCAGATCAGAACCATTTTAATTAAGGACCAACTAGACACCATAAGAAGTATACTGCAGAAAACTGAATATCAAGACAAATTCCTGTTCAGGAAAAATAGCAATAACAAGATTTTCAAGATGGCTGCTATGACAGCCATAGTGGACATCAGATTGGCACCATCTTCAATTAGGGCCAGTAGACATCATAAGATAACTTTTAGGAAAAATCCCATGTTGATATGACCATTTGTTCAGAACGAGTAGCGATAACAAGAGTTTTAAGATGGCCACTATGGCAACCATATTGGATGTCCAAGCAGCACCATTTTCATTTTGAACCAACTGGTCCTTGGGATGAATGTGTATGCAAATTTTCATGGCAATCCTCCAAGTAGTTTAGGATAAGCTGCAATAACAAACTAACATAACAATGGACTACACACAACAGGCCATCCCATAAGATCTTCTGGTATAGCAGAGCTAAAAACAAAACGAGTATGCTATATGTTTCTTATGAAAGGGGAAAGAGTGGAAATTGTCAATATCGATCAATCAGTTTTACATTTAAGTTGGTCAATAAAAGTTCGTTCTATTAGTCAGTAATGGTGATTACTTTTTATGATGGCTTGGCATATATTTGTTCAAATTTGAAAGGCATTCATGCCAGAATGTGCTCTAACAAATTTGCTTTAACATTTTTGAAGTTAAATATGTTTCTTCAATCATACTTACCTGATCATAATACCTTAGAAGTACAACTAGTAGGATGTAAATGCGGGGAGACTGAGAGGGTGTATCCATATTATGATTGGGTACGTATTATCGAAAAAGCATATTTTACTCCAAAAATTGATTTCATCTTCAAATACGTTACTCGATCATAACACCTTTGGAGTATAGTTAAGAGGTGGATGGAGTTAAATCCCCTTACTCCGGAGAGAGGCCATCTCCAGTCCCCTAAGGTATGTGAGGCAGCTTCTAAATCTTTTGATATACCCAGCTGGAATATTGATTCCGTATGCCTAGACGCGGCTTTTGGGAGAAAGTGAAAAATATTTCACCCGCAAATCCAGTGTAAAATGTATATATTTACATCTTGGATTCATTGTAATTGAATCGGTATGAAACTACACGAGATAGCTGGCATACCTACTAATTTCTCACAGCTTTATTTTCAATATTCTTTCCCGTACAAGTTAGAGTGGGGGCCTATATTAAAAATACATGAAAACATCAAAAGTGTTCTCTTAATCAAAATCTCCTAGCTTCATGCTCGTGCATTACGCATTACGTTTCTATCTTTAAACATAATAAAAAAAAAAATACAAAAATAAATAAATCAATAAAGAAAGAAATACAAGTGTGATGAATTAATAGAATCCCTCATATGAATCAGTGTAGGATAGAAAAATTCCACCCGTGGGTCAGAAGTTTGCGTCAGACACTAGGCTTTGATCCCGATGGTGGAATTTTCCTATCATGCACTGAAGCATAATTAAAATTCTTTTTCTCGCATTTCTAAACAAAATATAAGGGTGGAAGATAAATGGCGTATTCTTAATTCTGATGTAACTTTCAAACAGCAAAACACCCATTGAAAATTTCCTTTCCTTAACATAGAGCGTAAAAAGTTAGGTTTGCACTGAATAATTCAGTGTAAAGTTTAAATGATGTTTAAACGCATTTTCATTTTAGCTTTCAAAAAACAGCAGTTGATACCGCCATGGTAATGGCAATACATAGCGTTCGAATTGTATGCTAGCAGATAGGATAAATTGTGAGCAAGTAAAAAAATAAAGTCCACTCTTATCCATGAGATTAATCGAGACATATAAAATATAATGAAATAGTCCTCGATTCAATTTTGTTGTAGAACTGATTTACCCTTCAGAAATAATAATAAAAATATGAATTAAAAACAAAATAACAATTACAATAACCGTTTATTTTCGACTCGAAATTAGTCTAAAGATACCGTGCATGTAGCTAGGTAGATCAGTGAAACAACCTGCTTGCAGGACACTTAACTTGAACCACTGCTCGGTTTAGTAAGCAAATGTGTTGCAATTAATGTTTGTCTTGATTTTTGTGAAAGAATATTCAAGTGATGATGGAAATCGGGAAAGTTTTTTGCGATTTTGTATATACTTTGCTCGCAGTAGAAGGTCGAAATAGTCCACGAGTAAAGATAAAGGTCACGTGTGAGGTAGGATAGAACTATCCTGCACCGGTGTTCTACACTGGAAAACACGACCGTAATTGATTGGACGTCAGAGATGTTCAATATCCACACTGAGTATATTACAATCCAAATGCTTGTTTTGCACGGATGGAGAAGCGGAACATCCGAAATGTTCATTTTTTTCTTCCTCTGAGAGCATGTTTGATTTTGAGCTAAACCAGCAATGCAAGTATGTTTTAGTATGATTTCTTTTACTAAAAATGGATTTTACACTCATTTAATCATGGATTCCTCGCTTTGCATTATGAAGTTGAGTATTCAAAAATATGTTTCTTTTAAATATCATCGCTGCTTTGAAACTATGTGTCCGCACCTTTTCTCTCTTGCATTTTTATCTTTATTTCGATGTCTTTATTAGATCATTTATTAGATGTTAAATTGAATGAAATTGCCAATCCAGTAAAGCTTAATTCAAGCAACAAACGTTTGCATTTTAGATTCTTTGAAACCAGAGTTTCAATCTTTTCTTGTTGAGAATCAAAATTTCATGATAGGTTCTCCAGTGCAACGATGTGTTATATGAGCGGCAGGAAGGGCATTGGCATATAGGTGCCGCATATATTATATTTCTTTTCTTGTAGTCTTTTATGAATTGATCTTTGCTTCCTCCTTTAGGAGATTAATTAAAAAAATAAGAAAGGAAAGATATATTGAGAATGATGAGGACATTGCATACAAACGCAAATATAATTGAACCCCATTTTTGAGATCAAATTGTCCATTGTACTGTATGTTCCAAGCACTGGCACGTGCTACATCGGGCGCATCGACTTCGAAAATTCACACCAAAAAAGATTCGTCCCATCTTTGCAAAGTTTGCTTACTTTCCGGATAAAGAAAAAGGGAAAACAAATTCCCGTAATCTTAAGAGGATACCTTTCGGATTAAGCGGGCAGTTTCCCAAAGAAGTGCATAGAACACGTACAAATGTATTTCCGATATTTTAAAAAAAAAAAAAGGAAAGGCGCAGGGAACGAAGGCGGTATTGGTGACATATAAACTATTCATAAATACAAAACTGGTAACACTACCGATGGTTCAAATGAGAGAACAGATTAACAAACAAAGGGAACGTTGGCGAGGAGAAGGGCACAACAACGGCCAAATCAGAGGCCAAAACGGACATAATGAGCACTATAATTGCAATGATGATTATGATCAGAGAAACCCGGTTATTTAAGAGATCCGCACATAATAGGCGAGGGAAGAGAAAACTGGATTGGTTAAAATAATGACGTGGAATGTAGATGGACTTCTGGAAGAGAAAAAACAACAAATAAGTTTCATGAATTTTTTTCAAAATTTGGCCTAGTATGCTTGCTAGAAACATCGATTAAACAAAATGCTCACATAGATTGTAATGATTACCAGGTTTATCATTTCTCCATAAAATTAGTTAAGAAAAAGGCAAAACGTGTCAGTTATGATTAGGAAAAGGTTATTATGTTGTGATGATGATGTTTATATTTGCTTGTTTATATTCCACCTGAACAATCACCGATACATAATCTTCTTAATTTCGATTTATTTGGTGAACTACTGATGGAAGTCAATCATTACACGCATAAATAAACCGTTATATTAGCGGGTGATCTTAATATGAGGGCTGGTCGAAGGCGGATTACATAGAAAATGACTCTAGCTTCATAACGCATGACGAGTTAAATACTCCTGACTTTCCAATTCCAACAGTTTTGAAAATCACCCACTCGACTTATATAAGAGCACTGGTATACGCATTCTAAATATAAGATTAGGTGACGATAAGGGTCAGTACACATGTTTCACAATAAATAGAGAAAGTAGAACTGCTTATGTCTTGACTACTGAGAATAATGTATCCTTCATTAAACCAAAGTTCATTGTCCGTCTCGTTAAAAACCTTGTACCATGTACCGTAAAAACTAAGAATCGGGAAAACAATACAATAAACTAAATTGGAGAATTCAATAAATATATCGAAACAACTAACTTTGGATCCAATTGCAATTGAGTAAATGAAAAAGCAATTAGGACCGATGATAAGACACACAAAAGATGGCCTTAATTGGAAGTTGGTCTGATTTCCTGTCATTATTTTAATATTTTATAAAATAATTCTGAAATACAAAATGCGATCCTTTTATTAGAATGCTTCTAAATAAGGTGTGCTCGCAAAAAAATAATTTACAATTTGCCGTCTGGAAAAAATTCTGTATTTGAAATATTAAGAGTATTTGTTTTTATCTCTGTTATCAAAACATGTCATAAATTCCCTTGACTGGCATTTTCTATTTTTTCTTCTCAATAATCCATGATATATAGACAAAATTCTCAACACTTTTCAACACATATCCCCAAATAATCTCTATAATACATGTCCGTTTCTTTCGAATCAGGAATGTTATTATTTAATAAATATATCGGACATAATACAGCTCACAAGCTATATTGTGGTATGAAAAAATCTGTTTGATATTTTCTTTAACTTCAGATTATTTCTCTGCGACTGATATACTGTAGTTATGTCCCATACAGTCCATACAAACATTAAAATGGGATGCCCATAATGTAGTCCTTCAAGCCAACAGAATAATCTAAAACTGTTACAGATATACTAGTCTTTGGGCTGCCAGACTGTATCTGCAAAAAGAATTTGCTAATATCAGTCTAGGAAAATACAATGAAAACAACGCTCCCTTGCGGGTTGCTAACATTCAGCGGATACGTTTTGATCTCATCTCATGAGAAAGTGTTGACATCATCGATATTATAACATCACAATGTACGTGACGTCAAAACGATGCTATTCTTCTATTTAACTAAATTAATTTGTACAACATTCTTCCTGACTGATCTAAAAGTTTCCGTGATCGTGTGAATTGGCATGCTTTCTTCATTAGTTTAATTTACCTTAATCAACATTTATAGCGCCGTCTAGGCCCCACAATTTGGGGCTCATCGTTTTCATTTCACTTCGTTTTTCTCCAGGCCTTGGTTTGACTTTCCATTGGCATAGCGATGAAAGCTAAAGCGGGCCGGTGACCCTATCTACAGGTATACTACTCTCCTCACAGCTCATACTCTTTCAGAACACATCGCTGCCGTAGGGTTGTTTGACTCCTGGATCATCTAAACCTTAGTACATTGTCTCCGTACATTAGTACGCTGATCGGATTCTATCTTACTTCTCGTATAACACATTGAAATCAAGTCAAACCAGACTGTGTATTGCGGCTCAGATGCGCTTCATTGTGACCTCATAGGTATATTGTGACGACAGTCGTGTGCTGCCTTGTAACATCATCAGCCATTTGGAATATCCTCGTCTCTTTCCTATACAAGTCGAATAACTTCGACTCAATGAACGAGACTTGGAGGTACTCGCTGTGGAACATACCAAATTTGAAAATGTTTGGCGGACGAACATCCGGCTAGATGTGCGAAGAGCAGATTCTTATATAATGATGGGTGTCGAAATAACACCGGACGTTTGAACAATCAATGAAATACCTGCACTTTTAATTTTTAATGTTATTCCTGCAACTTTGGAATGAAATAAAATTAGGAAATCACTCGGTTTTAATAGCCCGAAACTATTGCTTACGCTGCTGTTCGTGATTGAAGTAATCTAATCATTGTAACTTCATTGAAGTAATTAAGACGTAAACACAACTACAAGTTTTAGGGCAGTTTAAATTGACCATTTTTACAAATGAGGTTTTTTCCAGCATGCGATGGAAAAGGTCGAGCATGTTCCGATTGATTAAAACCCCTGTCCTCCATCACTGCAATTAAAGAATTCTTAACTTTTGTAACCTACGTATTTGGCAAAATCTTCACATTCTACACTAAAGTGATTGTAGAGAAAGTATCGCACCCAATGCAGTCTGCACAGAGTACGATGTGGTTATAAAGGCCTTCGATTTTCTCCTGGTGGCATTATACGACCATATTTTCAGAGTCGTTGCAGTAGTATTATCCAATCCAAGGGAGGCAACTCATTGCGAGGAGTATGCAGATATACTAGCCTGAATCTGACCAGACAGTATCTGCATAGGAACATGTGCAGAAATCAGTTAGGGGGAAATATAGTAAACCCTGTAGATTGTTTACCTCAAGAAGAAATATTTTGACTCCATTCCTTGAGTAAGTCTTTGCAGCATTGAAATTATGACACAATCATGGGCATGATATCAAAAATCATGTTTGACTAACATACACAGAAATTTATCTTACAACATTCTTCCTGGCTGATATAATTGTTACCATTGTTTACGTTGAAGGTGTGATTTGGTGTGCGTTGTTTTCCATTGTTAATTTAATTTGCCTTGTCAACGTTAACAGCGCTATCTAGCGCCCCAAAATTTTAGGCACCTCGTTTTCGTTTCACTTCGGGTTTTTTTTTTCTTTTTTTTTCTTCTTTCTTTTGGTGGTGGTGGTAGTGGTCTTGGTTCGATGTTTCATCGCTTAACAATCAAAGCCGATGTGGGCCGGGTGACACATATTAGTCTCATTCATACCACCTCTGCTAATTCTGGGACACAAAACTAAGCCTCGTATGTATCTCGGCATTGTAATTTGCAGACCCCCCCCCCCCCCATACAATAAAAAAAGAAAATCAATAAAAAAACATACATTTATTTGTCCGAAATTTCTTCGGAATAAAAGAAACTGCAATCTATTCGGACCATCTTTGCAAAGTTCGACGATTGGATTGACCGAGAAGTTGCATATGAAAAAATAGTTGCATTCTTAACTTCTCGGTCAATCCTTGTTTCGTAACTAACAGAAGTGGTCCGAATGGCCGCTATCGGCTTTACATCTGAGGTGTGATCTGTAGGACTGGCCGAGAAGTAGCGAATGAGGCTAGCCTCTGTCTGCCCAGACTTTATCTGACCCATGTATACATGTATATATATAAAGAATACAAAACATAAATTTTGTCGTTTTTTTCCCTTAACAGAATTGATTGAGAGGATATGGTGCACTAAAACCAAAGGCATATGCTAGATTATGCCAGTATCGCTGTGATTATGTTTATCAATCTTGAGTGTGCTAATTGTGCGTTGGATTTATAATGAATTGCGTTCATATCGACTTTTGAACTATTTTCTTAAAATAAATAGGAAACTTAAGATATGATTATGTTTCGTTGAGATGATGTGTCATAACTTAAAAAATAATTTATTGGGACGATATGGTTAATTTCACCAAAGAGGTAAATGTCAGCATCCCATCAGGTTTGTTAAAAATGTGTTCTCTCTGTCTTCGTAGGCTGAGTTCACATCAGATTTTACCGAATATGATCTAGTTTCCATTTGCTGTACGATTTATTCATACACAATTTTTAAACTGTGAATTTACATCGCAATATGACAATAAAGGTCATGCTGCCGTGATCTGAGCTGATAATAACAAAAATGAAGTGAGCACGTAAATTGCATAGGTAAATTTATTGTAGCATTAGGCAATATAAGAGGATTCATGTCTTTATAGAGATAACTACAAAGTTTACCACCCTATCGATTTTGGGAATATTGAACTGGCTCTTTCAGAATTAAAACAAAGCCACGAAATAAGAGGTTTCGTTATTTGTTTGGTTTTTAACGGCACATTAAACGCATGCAAAGCATTTGGAATAAAGTGCCTTGCTCAGGGTCACACGACGGCAACCAACCCAGCATGGTTTGGGCAGAATTCAAACCTGCACCCTTCTGGTCGCGAGTCAGGTACGCACTGAAATAAAGGGGAACAATCCCCTACATTGAAATCACGAAGAATGAAAGAGTACGCTTTTGTCAGGAACATTTTAACATGCCACTGTAATTAAACCTGCGGCAATAAAGTATGTTTAAACAAAGAAACAAACAAATAAATAGTGAATAAAGAGCCCCGCTATGTCAGACATATAACTAATTCGGTAGACAGTAAATACACAGAATAATTGCAGAAATGTCAACATACAGTTGGAACTAGCTGTTGACCAATGTTTAGGATCAAACATGTTTAATTTTATAAAATATAGGGTCACACATATTCGACTATAAACTCCTGATAAAACCTATTCTACAAAGAATAAACGCTCAGGTTTATCATTAGACTAGAGAGGTGGTACATTAAAATCACTCTTCCGGAATTAAAGAAAAATATTACATACAAAATTAAAAACTACATAATCACTCAATAAGTATTTATATCAGAACTACAAATAGACACATATTAATTATGAAAGGAACAAATTATTTGTGTAAAAGAGACAAAACCAAATTTAAAAAATACATTCTGGATGTATTGGTACTGTATAGCAAAAAATCTCACCTAAAGTTTAAGGAATAGAGCAACTTTAAACAACCCTTTGACGATGCAAAACATTGTCGGTCGGTGTGTGGTGGGTGTGTGTGGCTGGCACAGTGTCAATAGAATACGGTATATGTGACAAAATGCAAGAACTTAAATGTAGAATAACTCGGTAATGTGTCAAAAACTCCAAATTTTGTATTCAAACCTTGATGTCAACTTGAATTTCAAATTTTATTCCATTGAGAGCTAAATCAGCCACAAACAGCCAATTTTAGTCATTAAATTTGGGAATAGTCGTGTGTACAAATGAAAGTATAATAGTATTCTTGCTATAGAAAGCACCGTTTGGTATTGCTTCCTTGCTAGTAACCCTCAATGAAATAGTCTTATGATAAACATTCATTATTTATGTAGACGTTTTGTCGTGTGAACCTATCAAATTGTAAAGAATGTCTGAGATACTGAGAGAAATTTATAGAAATCAAATTATTGATAAGGACAGACCATTTATAATAATCAATTATAGTGACGCATGTTACAGAGACAATTTTATAAGGAAAGTGCGTAACTATTACAAAAAATGCAGGTTTCATACGTTTGTAAGCAAATATACAGGAACTAGTTTGTTTGCATTGCATCTTGCTCAAACTAATGTTAACCTTGAATGTCTACATAATGAATAACTCATGATATTGGAATAGCGTAAGTACACTAGTTTACCTTGTTTATTTTAAAGAATTATTCTGACTTTTAATTTAGTACTGAGAGAATCTAATGAATGGTATTCGAAATTGCAAGATAAACCAGAATTATCGTTTTGAATATAAACAAAATCATAATTGTGTGATTATATAAACAAAATCATGATGATGTGGATATATAAACAAAATCACAATTCTGTGGATATCTGGATTATGCTAAAAATGTACAATAAAATGTAATGTAAAAGGTAGCATGAATTATACATAATTATGCTGTCTACGCGAGTGACTCTTATCATCGTTCTGCACGACTGATAACTGATAAAGGCATCTCATAATTACGGACTCTCTGGTTAAATCCCATAGATGTCCTTAATTCTCAGGCTTAATTGTACTTTGTGAGCAATCATAATTTTGTAGAAATATTCACAAGAGAAAATGATTATCATATTACATAAACTAAGTGTGCACTTATTTAAGAACTGTGTTACTAACGGTATATGTAGTAACTAAAGCCCCGAAAAAATTCAAACATGACTTTTATATATTCTTCATCAAAATCAATTAATTGAATTCAAACTCTTGAAAGTGTATTGATATTATATTATGTACATTCAAAATCTGTTTGCGATTATAAAAGTGTGACATATAAGCATTTTTTTTATATATATTATTTAAGAAGTCTGTTACAAGAGCTTCCGCAGCAATGAGTCCAATTGCGGCTGGAATACTTCCGCCAAACGCATAAATTTGAGGCAACATTAAAGTTCCTGCAGCTGTCAAAAGGCCAAGGAATCCAGAGGAGTCCTGCTTAAAGAAAGAAATTAAGAATAAAGGATACAGACGAATCTATCAACATTTGTGACCTACACATTTTGTGGCAAATAACAAAGAATTAAGAAAATAGGAAAATAAAATTAAAATTGTACTTTCCTAGTTTACTTTTTGGAAAGTTGATTACTTTCTATTTAAAAATAGTTCTTTTTTTGTCGATGAAAATTAGTTCCTGTCAAAGAAATTGCGATCTTAGGTTGATGGACAATAACCATATCAATAAAGGCAAGTCACAGTTACTGACTGAAATGAATCAATGATTCAGATACATGTAATATTATTAATGAGACATATCATTGGTTAAACAGTATTCAATTTGATTTCAGAACTATTGAAAAAGAAGAAAAGAACACTATTAAGTATGTCAAAGCACAAGAAAAATAAGTGATTTGCATGACAAAAGAATTAAATAACATTGTCGGGTAAAATCTGTGTCAAAAAGAAAACCTCGTCAACCATTGAAAAGATATTTCTTTTTAATGATACAAATATGACGTACCCGGTATATAATTATCTACTTGAATACAAATATAGAGGTCGAATTGCAATGTTATACCCTATTTAACCCTGGAATAAATTACCAGAGAAGATTTAATCAAGGAGCACCTCAAAATAAGTCTAAGCAGAGAGAGCTAAAAAACGGGGAAGTATTGGAATTCTGAATGGTCAAAAGAGAGACAAGGTGTGCAAAATACCTCATTTATTCACATATAAAACTCAGCCTCTGCGAATAGTGTAAACCAAGATCATCCGGCTCATCATGTGCCGGAAAAATCAGGAACTACGATTTGTCGCATAAAATAAGTAGAACGAATAGCGTAGACCCGGTTCTGCCAACGCATTAAAGAGACGACAGATCTGGGTATACGCGTGAATATGGTAAAAATAAAGCAACAACAAAAAAAATAAAAAAAATAAAAAATTAAATGTCATCGGATCACAGAATAAACTATGCTATCTGCAAATCATGATAACTAATTCTCCGTCACAGTAAATATGTTGAACAAATAAGTAAACTTAATTTAATTATTGACATAAGAGGCATATTTAGCAAGTTCTGGATATTAGTGGACTGTACAACAATGTTCTTTATAAGTGAACAGTACGTCAGTGCATTCCATCAAAGTATTTCCCATGCACTTCTACACACTTTCTCACTCATTTTGTATTCACTTTTGGGTACGTTGTTTACACACTGGAACGTTGCACTTCCAACAGCATGGCAGCTTTCAAATCGTCTGTGCCTCAGTGAATCTTTGATAATGGGATTCAGCCAAGAATCACCTGGACCTGTATGGAAGATGTGGCAAAGTTGGACACTGCGCTTCTTCAGGAAGTTTGTCACGACGGGGCCAATATCAGCGAGTGTGTTATCATGGAGTTGATGGATAATTCGGATACAGGTTCGCGGACGAGTGGTACAGTAGTATTCCACAACTTTTGGCAACACTTTGAAGGCATACAAATGTCTAGTGACACCAGCAGAGTCCAGCAAAGGTATCTGGACAACCAGGTTTTTCACATAAAATATAATACGTTTAAAATTCTCTTGACAGTCCGACTATGTTTGCTCATTTTCTCTGATCTAAACTTTATTATTTTCTATTGAGTCGGGTTGTGGAAGGTAAATCCATATTTCATCACCTGTGACAATTTTATTGAAACGTCTCTGATCACTCTTTTCATATTTGGCGAGAAGCTGTTTAGCGATTTAAACCGGAGTCTGTTTTTGACCAGCCGTCAACAAATACTTGACCCATCTTGTACAAACATTTCTGAGCTTCAAATGATTCTTCAGTATATTAAAAACAGCTGACGAATTAATGTCCGTGATAATAGAAATATCTTCCACTGTGTATCGAGCATCTTCAACAATTTTCCCCTTCACAGCAGACACTTGCCGCTCACCGATGGCAGACAAAGATCTTCCATGGATTCACGACCATTTAAAAATGATTAAACCACCTCAAAATTGCAGGATATGACAGAGAATTACATCAGTAAACTTTATCCAAGTCGGCCTTGATATCAATCGGAGAGCACCTCAAGATCACCTGGATTTTACAGTTTGTTCTTTGCACAGTAGCAGAACTCGTCTACACTTACATTTTTAGGTCAGTGTCATTTACCTATGTTCTGTCACCTGCATAACCGGCGTGCTGCATGTGCAGCTGTAAATCGTTTTATAGAACGTTATTTTGTCTATCAAACGTCATTAAATTTATTGACAGATTCAAGAAAATAAAAATGTAACAAAATATTTAGAACTGTTCAAATGCCCCTCATATTCAGAATAAAAATAAAATAAACAATGTAAACCATAAAAAATTCTCTCTCTCTCTCTCTCTCTCTCTCTCTCTCTCTCTCTCTCTCTATATATATATATATATATATATATATATATGCTCTAATATTTTTTATATTTCAATTATATATATATATATATATATATATATATATATATATATCTGAGAGAGAGAGAGAGATAAAGAGAGAGGTGTATGTTTTTATGTCTAGGTGAGTTATGTTTTGTATGCAAATTAAACTAACTATGAGACTTTCCCATAATTTTCAAGTGCATGCTTTTATTATTCAATCGCTCTATTCTGATATAATGAAATTCATCAAACTTCTCATCGGCTTCACATTCTGATGTGACAATTTTCATTGGATTTTCCTCTCTAGCTGCCTTTGTTGTAACACCTAATGTGCTGTAGGTCTAATATCTTGTATTTAGAAAAGAGGCGATATTTGTATAGTTCCAACAGGAAGGCATCATAGTCAGGAAGTCTGTAGTCTTGTAGTAGTAGTAGCGGTAGTAGTTGTAAGAGGAGGAGGAGGAGAAGCAAAAGGAGAAATAGTAGTTATATAGTAGTTATAGTTGTAGTAATAGCGGTAGTAATAGTGGTAGTTATGGCAGTAGTAATAGCAGCAGTACTAGTAGCAATTGTGGTGGTTGTGATGATAATAATAATAATAATAATAATAATACTATTATTATTACTATTATTATTATTATTATTATTATTATTATTATTATTTATGATGATGATAAAGATGATGACAGTGATGATGACCTTCACACAAAATATCAACCTTTAATCTACAAGATGCTTCTTGACGCCATTTGCTGTTGTTTTTGACGGCTTTCCTTTTATTTTATTTTCAGCCTGCATGCAAGTGCATCAAATATAGGCTCTATCAAACGATGTCCCACTTTCTCCAGTCCATGAATCAAGGAACTGCCAAAGCTTTTTAATACTTGTAAGAATCCAGTGCCATCTTTCCCTGCCTGTATTATTGATAAATTAGATAACTTAAATTTACAAATCTTAATTGATAAAAAAGAACCAAAAAAAAGCATATATGTTACACAACAATTTAATCAAGAGTTTATAAATATGAACGTCAAAAGTCAAAAAGTCATAAATAGATATAAGGTCTATTCCTCTAATCTTGGAAAACCTTTTGAAAGAACAGAGGCAGTAAATTTATAATACATTTACTTCATCTGATGGATATTGACCCAATTGGAACAAAGAGAGCTTTGTTGAATGTACGATGAGCCACTTAAGAAAAATTAAGTATACTGATTAATTATCCACACACCATTTGTACTTGTCGTTTCTATAGCCATTTCTTTACAAATATCCGTCTTTTACCGTATTCGCTCACGCAATTATAGGACAAAACATCAAACAATGTAAAGCCAGTTATGCCGTCGTACAAGGCGTTAGCAGACCAGGGTCTAATGTATTTATACTATTATGTTTTCCAAGTGAGCATCGTAGACCCTAATCAGTTCATGCATCGTGTGACGGTAGTTCTGCACCAACGCTGTTCTCATTTGGGTGAGTGTTTTACACAGGTAAATATGGCATACACTGTAGGCAAATTTGGGTCAAGACTCAGTGCATTTATTTGAAGAGAGGAAGCTTCAAGTAGATTATGGGGTTATTTTTTAAAAATTATTTTATAAACAAACATAATGCGTTATATATTGTACACTACAAGTATTTCAGAAAAAAGACTAACTGCATAAGTGGATTTAACTGTAAGGAAATATGTACCAAGAATAGTGTTAAGATACTCTGTGGTACACACAGAGTGCTTCATATTTAAAGTGATGATACTAGGAAATACAGATTTGAAGTGTAAGAGAATGTGTAAATACGGTCGAAAGTCATTTATCAAACATACACAACATAAATAAGAGAAATCTTTCGTATGGAATCTAAAAGAACTCGTAGCGATTCAAATCCATACATCTCTATTGATGTAGATGAAGCAAGGCCAATAACAATTGGCTTTTGATACTAAAAATATGGCAGCGTATTTTTGACAGAAACAAAAAATCTGATCTTTGGCATTGCGAGTTGTGACAATAAATGATTGTAGATGTTAAATAAATTTTCTCCAATACAAAGCTGAAGAAGGGATGAGCAACAGAAGTACTCTTACTTAAAGAAGTATTTTTTCTTGACCTTGTGAGAGGTAATACTCTTCCTATTCTGTAAGAATTGTCTTCATTTAGGTAATTTCTTATTCTAATAGACAAGAGCTCTACATCATTTACTCTACCTTAACAGTTTTTTTATATATTACCTGCTGAATCCGACTTCTTTCATCCATGTCTCTCTGTATCTGATCTCTAAGCTCCCTTATTTCTTGTTTCCGTAGCTGTACCACCTTCTCCAGCTCATCCGTAACGGCACGTTTGTGCTCTTGTAGTTTTTGTTCCAGAAGTTTCTCGTTCTCGGCAATGAGATTTTGCTTCTCTTCCAGCATCTTTTGCTGCAATAGCTCAAGGTTCCTCTGGTAACTTTCCCGCTGGTCTTGTTGCAATTGCTCCTGTCGCGCTCGCTCCTCTTCTGCTGCACGCGCCTTTTGCTCGCTGATCTCCGCCGCACGCACCTCCTCTGAAACACATCGAAGTAGTTTTGACTGAGGAAAAGGATGTAGTCAAACATGTAGCACTTGGTCAAAAATCGCATCAAGATTAAAGATAAAATTAATCTTGCTATATATAGAACGTATTTTCATATACCACCGCTTTGTGTGCAACTGAAATAGTTCATTATATTGACAGGGTCTCTATATATTAGCATTATTTTCGATAAAACCAAGGTTAACAAAGGATTACCTGCCCTAATTCGTTCCTCTTCAGTTAAAGCCTGATCACTGGCAAGGATTGCCTCTGCCTCTGAATCCCTCTCCCTCATGAATTCCCCCAGAACATCTTCAGCCTACATAAAAAGAGTAAAGAAATCTTAACAAAGTATGAAGTGACTCAATTACACCGTGGTAACATGCTTCGGAAGTTTTATCTTCATGCATTCGATCCACAGTTCTGGCTCATGCCTGAGGCCCATGCAAGTATAAGTGGTTGCCCACTTTTTCGACTTTTGTCCTCAATGTTCTCCGGTGTTGTTCACCACAAAGGCCACTTAGCATAAGCATCTTAATCTTCTGAATACGGTTGACGTAATGTACACAAAATTATTGATATATGTGACAAAATGCACCGTTCGTTTGTGCCTAATACTTGTGTAAATGAGCATGGTTTTGCTTAAACTAAAATATTATTTTGCATACAAAAATTATTTTCATTTGCAAGATTAAGGTATATGTATACATTTGCTGTATTATTTCAGTGTATCCAGAATTTGGGGTATTAATTTATAGTTTAAATAATCATGTTATTTAAGTTTAAAATTAGGGTGCATTACACTTTCTCTAGGATGAGCTATCAAAGGTTTGTCTGAAAGGTCCAGAGCAATAATATATATATAAAAAATCATTGGTCTAATACAGCTGTCAATTTTTCTCAAACTTGTGACAGATGATTTCCGAAGACTATCTAAAATGCTTCTAAGCTTTATGATATACACGTCAATACCGGAAGACAACTACTATATAAAGACCCAACATCAAGCGTGATTTAAAAGCCGACAATGTATATTGGATACATTATGACCCGCACTAAATATGAGATGTTTTGAAGAACTGTACAGAAATATTGAAAATAATGTTATTTTAGAACTTCATATTTTCATACAGATGGTGAAGGCAAACAAAAGGCACTACAGGTTTAGGATGCGAGTAAATTAATAGCTTTACGTTCCACCAGGCCAATCAACTTTATTGAACACCTCCATATTACTTTGCCAGTGACCATACAAAGGCCTGACTGATTGGCACAGTGTTACACAACACAGGTAAAGATTTTGGAAGAAAAATTTACATGGTCCCACAATAGAGACTAAAATGTAGAATATATATATATATATATATATATATATATATATATATATATATATATATATATATATATATATATATATATATATATATATATATAGTAATAAGGCTTTCATGACTGACCTAGTTCTAGTTGACATCACCGTGTTACCATCACCGGGTGGCTGAAGATACGGAAACCGTGAAAGCTCAGCTTTCAACTAGGGTGTAATCAATGATTACAGAGTTCACCTCCACTTTTGATAGCTCTAGTAGAAATTGTAAACATAATTATCATGCAGAAAATAAGTTCAGACTAAAGTGATCTTGACAATGAAATGTTGTCTCCTTTACTAGTTCAAGTTTTACGACAAAATTTGTTCTCTATTTTTTAATCATTTTACAATTTAACATTTGAACTTTTAATCGGCACTACATACCCAGTATTGTGCTGACAGGGCAAACAGGACATAAAACAATAAAAAAGTACATTCCTTTCTATGATATCAAAGTAGCGGTACTATATTTCCTATTGTTTAAATCATTATTCTTAAAATCTACTTCAAAAGCTGTTACCAGTGTCCACCCTTAGAAGCCAGATTTACTCGGTGAAAGCCACATGTTTTGAGTAACCTTTAAATGACAGCTAGTAGTATACGCATAGCTCAAGCATCAATAATTATCTTGATCAGTCACTACAGATGAGGTCTCACATGCAAAGTATGTAATCCACTGATCTAGTTCCTTTACACATTCACATGCACAATACAAAGTTAACCTGTTGAGGGTAACCTATCACAATACACAATGTATAGTCAATAATATGGAACATTTACCATTGAAGAAACATATTTAACCCTACTTACAACTGCACTGTTCATAAAGGGCATTCTGTATATATCATGGAAGAATGTATGTGGTTATAAACACAAATACTTAACCCATGTTATTAAAGCATAAAATGTAGTTTAAAAACAAAATATGAACGAAGTCAATGAAGCATGAAATACATATCACAGAGACCTCTTTTTGCAATAAGGATGTATAACTTTATTAAGATGCATCACGTCACCAAGTTTCATGATTCTGAATAGAATAATATGCCTATAACATGTCAAAACTCTTGTGGTTATGAGTTATACACACAAACTGAACCAAAGCAAGTAAAAGATGAAATATATGTCACGACGAGCTTCTTTTGTTGTAAACGTGTTGAAGTAACAGATATACATGTCATCATCAATTACACGATTCTAACAGTACGAACAGTACTTGAGAAATGAATATCCAACACAAAATTTAACCCAAGTCAGTGAAGCATAAAGTATGAGTCATAATGACCTGGTACTGAAAGGAGGGATTAGTGCTCATTAAGATGCATCCCGTCACAAAGTTACATGATTCTAAACAGGGTAGTGTGTACATTGCATGCAGAAAACCTATTTGGTCATGAGTTAAATGCAAAAACTGAAAATAAGCCAGTACATTGTGAAATGCAGGTCACAGTGAAATGTTCTTGCAGGTGTGAGGTACTAAGACAGAGTACGCAGTCATCTAGTTTATGATTCAAGCATCAACAGAAAAAAACACACAATGTAACCAGAGACAGTGTAGTGTGAAACATGGCTCACATTGAAATACTTTTAACATGAAGGTTTGGTACTCATCAATGTGCATCCACTCACACAAGTTTCATGATTCCAGGTATAACTATAGTATACTGACGGTAAAAAAAATAATATTTGGTCATGAGCTAAACAAAACATTGCCCAGTAAAATGTGAATTTAGGTCACAGTGACCTTTTGTTGTTAGGGTGTGGTGCTAACAGTCATGCATACAATCATTTAGTTTGATGATTCTTCAAAGTCATTGAAGTGTGAAATGTGGGTCACAGTGAACTAATTTTGTGATATGGGTGTAGTACCCATCAAAATGCATTCCCTCACCAAATTTCATGAATCTAGATATAGCTCCATATAGTGGATGCAAAAGGTCTATTTGGTCATGATTTAAATTCAAGAGCTTAACCCAAGCTAGTAAGTGTTAAACGTTGGTCAGCGTGATCTTATTTTGTTCTGAGTGTCTGGTACTAATATAGATTTAGTTTGATGATTCTAGCATAAACGGAGTTTGAGAAATTAACTTTAAACACATAATTTAAGCAATGTCAGGAAAGCGTGAAATATGAGTCACAGTGGCCTACTTTTGTGATGAGTCTGTAGTAGAAGAATCAAGATGTGTTCTCTGATCAAGTTTAATAATTTCATGTATGACAGTATTTATACAGTGTGCAAATAATTTGAGCTAAACGCAAAACTTAACAAAGAAAAACGTAACCATGAATGCACAAATAATTTGCATGCTAGTACCAATTTAGCCCTCTCAGACCTCTTACAAGCGGGTGGATGATATGAAACCCACTCCAAACTGTTGATAAGGACCTAAGAAGGGTGTGGGGGTGGGGGTATAATGATGATATTATACCTCAATTTGAAAACATTTGTGAATAAGAAAATATTATTTTTGCTAAATTTGCTTAAATAGCTCCCCTGTTCACACTAAGCCTCTGTATTTCTGCCACCCGGGCTTTGTTCCAAATGGTATGTCGCGTGACCATGTTACGTGAGCGTGAAATACCTAATCTACGTTAGGTTCCGCTCTACATTTTGTTATGTTTATTGAATTTATAATATGTGTCCATGATTGTAAGTTGTACTTTAATCAGATTATGGTAAAGACAATGTTTACATAGCATTTGAGTTAAAGGCAGGTTTTGTTAGCAGCTGCACTGTTATTTTCATGTCTTGTTATGACAACAGTCAGGCATAGAAAGTAATTTTCCATAAAATTACTCATATTCTGATGTGAGAATTGTCAGGTAGGTCAGTATTTCATAGGCATTTCGCGATTAGACTTATGTGGCATAGGTCATTTTGGCATGTGTATTTATATACAGATTTTGGTGAACAAATTCATTCCTATTCTAAAATTTCGGTTCTTAAAGATCAGTCTGTAAGGAATCTATTTTAGTTGTGTTTTGAAATCAGACGTTACAGTTGTGAAAATCAGATATAATTCAGAGAGAGGAATTATTAATTAAAATATTCATTGGAAATACTCAAGTGGTCGCTCGTTTTGTGATTAATACAGTATTTTGGGATTTATGGGAACTCATTCAAATACATTCTGGATTACATCATTGTGGTACATCAGGACATCCAAGACTTGTGGTACATTAGGACATTCAAGGCTATTGGAATTCATTCGGAACATTTTGTACTTTTGGAACTGAGACTAGGAGACTTAGGATTATTTGGACTTAAATTCACGTTATTGTAAGTGTTATTTGAATTTTCACTTTAATTGTCTAGACATACATTGCTTGTTGATTTTACTTGATTTTGTTTCACTGTCTTTCTGTTACATATTTTTAGGCCATCGAGCCGTAACAAGTTATTAAGTATGTCTGAAAGTGGGAACGATTAAGGTAAATGTGTCTGCATTTGCAACAAGCACAGTGAAGGGAATGTTGCTACTTTCATGTATTATATCAAAAATTTCTTTATATGCGGTATTGGGGAAACGACCTGCTGCCTAAAGCAGAGAGCTGATCGAAATGACTGTTCCCATGTGCTCGAGAAATGAGCTTGAACTAGTTCAAATGGCACTAATTTTACAGGAATAAATGAATTCTGCCACAGTAGATAATACTAACTTCAGAAAGTGCAATAAAAGAATTATAAAATATATAATAAAATGTGATCGGCTAGTTTGTTTTTCTCCAGTTTACCGATTAAGTCCCGGAGGTGAAAATGACAAAGCGGGGATAGCATTCTTGTGAGAGGTGCACATATGAACTAAGGCCAATCTCTATACTCTATAACCCAAATTACACCCAACAATCATACGCCAAATAAAGGAATGAACAATTATTTTAACACTACTTAAGCTTTATAAGGTCTTTTTGGTTTTAAATAACCAGAATATCTAGTGAGGAAATCCTGAGAAGTACTTTTCTTTCAAAATCAAACCTGTGCAAAGTATGAAACTGTAGAGCGGAACCTTAAGCGTTAATAACTCCAAAAGTATTGACTGGATTTAGTAAAGATTTCCCCTTGCAAATGAAGGTAAACTAAGCTTAGGTAAAATAGGGGAACTATTAATTGTTGCACATTATCATGATGCAAAGGTTACCATGATTCCCTTCCCTGGAGTCTGTCGGTATTGCAATAAAGCTCGTTCCCTGTCTATGAGGTACTCCTGATATCCCCCGGGTTTGTTGTACACACCTTCGGCCATGTTCTGTGATAATGGTGTCGTCACTTCTGTTAGAATGTGATCACATTTTTCTTTGGAGGCACGTCTATTTAAATCACAGATCCTCTCATATTCTTCTTCGATAGAATCCTACAAAATTGGTACGAGTTAGGACCAAATGTAAACAGCGTGCTGCATTTGTATAAAATACGATCGCGAGTTACAAGTCATGGAATGAGGGAAAGTAGATATGTGTCAAACTGTACCTTAACGAATAGCTAGGTATACGTGTTGCTTCTTATGATTACGAAATGTAATGATAATCGCATCACCAGAATTCTCCAAACCACATTACAGTAACAAAAAGCTCAAGTGGGACTGGTATCGCTCACCTGTCTTGTATAACTTAACAGTTTACCATTTCACTAAATAGGCTTTTGTAGCATTGTAAAAACACAAACCTATGTAAAGATTGCTCAAACTTTCAATTATGTCGATTTTATCTATTTACTATAGTCTAATAAAAAAATCTTTACAAAGATAATTATATAATTATCTCTTTCTCATAATTTAAGTCATCCAAGATTTGGGACAATGATGATATAAGCCCATATTCCAAGTTTGATCAAAATCTGATCAGAAAGTAGGTCTCCAGAGTGGTAACAAGCTCAGCTAATCAGATACAAGATCACCTTTTTATTATACGTGGATCTCCCACATTATCGAACCTGTCCGAGATATTGATGATGTAAACTCATATTTCAAGTTTGATCAGAATCGGATGAGAAATATGGCCTCCAAAGTGGTAACGAACAATTGTTTAAGGACGTCGGACGATGAACGAAAATCGCAGGGCCATGCAAGAAGCTGACTTGACCTTACGGCCAGGTGACATAAACACCAAACGTCAGCATATACAACGGGCCGCTGATTAGACGATCACTTGAACACTGTGGTGAATTTTATCTAAGATTTTTAAAAAGCCCAGAAAGAAACAATTCTTATTCCTTTCCGTCATACTTTACTACACCAAACTGGCACATGGAGGGAATGTAATAAAACCACACATGCAGGGAATACAACCATTTGTTGTTTAGAAAAAGTTGTAATACATATGCTCTAGGTTTATCTACAAAACTTAAATCTGATATATTGTTCAAATCTTTAAAACAGAACACCTTGTTATAAATCCAGACTTGAAATTTGATACATGCATCTTTTCTTAATCATCCTGTAACACTCATTATTTGAGCATCTATCTAGATAGCTAACTAGCTAACCATCCATGTATGCATGTATTTATGTATGCATGTACGAACGTACGAACGTACGTACGTATGTATGGATGGATGTATGAATGTATGTATTTATGTATGTATGTATGTATGTATGTATGCATGTATTCATGTATGTTTCAATGTCTGTCTGTCTGAATGTACGTATGTATATATGTATGTATGTATGTATGTATGTATGTATGTATGTATGTATGTTTGTATATATATATATATATATATATATATATATATATATATATATATATATATGTAGACGTGTGCATGGATGGATGGATGGATGCATTCATACATGTATCTTTGTATGCATGTATGTATGGATGCATGGATGGATGGAAGAATGGATGGATGGATGGATGCATTCATTCATGCATGTATCTATGTATGCATGTATGTATGGATGCATGGATGGATGGAAGAATGGATGGATGGATGGATGCATTTATGTATGCATGTATGTATGTATATATATGTAAGTATGCATGTATGTATGTATGTATGTATGTATGTATGTATGTATGTATGTATGTATGTATGTATGTATGTATGTATGTATGTATGTATGTATGTAGTACGTATGTATGTATGCATCAAATGGATGGATGGATGGATGGATGGATACATGTATGTATGTATGTATGTATGTATGCATGCATGGATATATGCATGTATGTATGTATATATGTACGTATGTATGCATGGATGCATGTATGTATGTATATATGTATGTATGTATGTATGTATGTATGTATGTATGTATGTATGTATGTATGTATGTATGTATGTATGTATGTATGTATGTATGTATGTTTTATGTATGTATATCGCGAAAAATAAAATGTAGTATATATTGACCAATCTTAGGATATATTGTATGTATCAGTGATGACGATAACCTGGAGTTTCTTTTGAGATTCTTGCTTCTCATCCAAGATGGACATGGACATGAAGATCTCAATGGCTTCGCGGTCACATGTCAGATGAACACGTGACAGCTCGTCCGGGAAATTTGTTGGCAAATGCACAGATGCCTGCATCCTCGTGTTGTAGTGGTCCAGTCCAGCCTGTACAGAAATAGGAATTGCAAACATGGTCATATACTTGAACATGTAAAAATCAAGTTGACCAGTGAGATTTTCCACTTCCACTTCCACCATGCCTTTATATGGCAACATTTTGGAGGCTCTAAAAGCAACGTTTGAAAGGTATGGAGTAGATCGTGATCTATGATTTACACCTCAAACAACCCGCGTTCGGGAATCCAGGTGCGATCGGGAACCGGGGAAAGATAAACAAGGTATGTGTGTTAATAATAATAATAATAATAATAATAATAATAATAATAAAAACTTTATTTTATGATGATATCTCAGTCAGTATAATATGCTATTCTACTCTGAGGCCCTCAGGATACGTTAACTATAAAATCACAAAGTTTATATGATATACATTAACAGAGCAAACTGAAGAGCACGTATATCAATATTTCAATATTTAAAATGACAATTTCTCTTCATGATAATGGTTTATTCAATTGTGTTTTGAGCACATTTAGATTTGTTTCTGGTTATGGGGAGTTGATTCTAGAAAATAGCACCAGAGTAAGCAAATGATTTTTTAAAAGTATTTAGTTTTGGAAATGTTATTCTGCACTGATAATTTGTAATTGATCTCAGTTTAGGTCCTTGGTGTTATTCTTCTGACTTAAAATGGAACATGCCATGCAAATATTGAGGGCAACGTTAATTCTTAACTTTGAACATAAATAATGATTTGTGATAGGCTAATCTATATTTAAATTTCAGCCATTTTAATTCTGAGAATAGAATTTTGGAAGGTGTGTCAAATGGTAAATCTAGAATAGTTCTAGCTGACCTATTTTGAAGTTCGTGGATTGTTTCAATATCGCAATCAGTTGTATTTCCCCAAATTGTGAAGCTGTAGTCTAAAAGAGATGAATGAATGCATTGTAGAATATTTTATGTTAGTTGAGTGGTAAATAACTTTTTATCCTCTATAAAAGTTAAATTCTTGACCCTACAACAGAGCAAACACGTTTCACTTGCTTACACCAGTCTAGATTATTATGAACATGAGTTCCCCAAAGTTTTTCTGTATCAACATTTTAAGTTAGATTATATTCAATACGCAGCTTAAGATTCAGTTGAATTGGGAAGATTTCCTTAGTAATGCTTTGATTAATTATGTAGAGAAGAGATGGATTTGCTTTTTGTTATTTCTTCTGTCACAATTTTGGTGATGCTAGTCAATTTTACACAGAATGTAGATCTTCAGGCGAATATTGTGAGAAAGAATATTTACGGAAGGTTAAAGTTGCTATTCACGTTTTTGCATATAAAACATTATTTTTCTTATTACTCAAATGGTATGCGCAAAATCTGACACTGTAATTTAAAAATACAATCTCGTTCTCTCTTTGTCCAATGTGCCACATTGCACGTGAATAATTAGTGTACAAAGGGTTAACATTTTTCATCGAAATGTTGATGTGATTATCTTCTTGCGAGCAGGTACGCACTTACGACAGAAAATGTGAACCATTTATATAGTGATTCATTACCTGTAATTTAGCACATATGATGGGGAAAGACCGTGTTGCTAAATGATAGCGTTCGGTTTTGTGCAGACAATATCGCTAATACAAAATAAAGTTTAAAATGCAAAACCGATGCAGCAATAATATGAAAATCAACTTCAATCTTTCATTCTGATCAGAATATTTGTCAGAAAATCTTTGTATAATCTACATTCTCTATGCAATTAATTACATCGACCAAATTGTGACAGAAAAAAAACAACACAATAACAACAACACAAAAACCTTGCTTAGTCGCCGTCTTGCTTACTCTTCCCGGTTCCTAAAATCGCGGGTTGATCAAGGTGATCTAAGATAATCATTGGTTTTAAACTCATGGTATTTATCAAATTAAAGACTTTAATTTGGACTGCATTACTGTGTCTTTTAAGTTATTCTTCTAAAGATATTGGGAAAGCATATTTTCTTTTTCATCATCATCACAGTCAAGATTCATGTGGTAACATGTTTTGGATCTTTCGTTTAAAGTTGTATATAACATATCGTAAATAACATCCGTGTTTCTAACTTCCTGGAATAGGACGTTTTCCTGCAATGGAAACAATAAAGAATGGTGCATATTGTAGCTTTAAACTTTGACTGGGGGATTCGGGAACGATGACAACATAATCTATTGGATCTTGGCATCTTTTTTTTCTTTCTTTCTTTTAGAAGTGTCTTCTCTTGCTTTCATTTGGGATTATATAGTATGATCTTGGAACTGAAAACTTGCAAAATAATAGAGAAGTGGAATATTTCTTCCCTCGACAATCGGCTTGCGCATAGAAAAGAGGGACATACGACTGCTGGATATATTGTAACCATCGTGTCAGTCCGTCCGTCCTTCCGTCCTGCACGCGTTGGCGCCACTAGTCATGCAATTTTTAATGGACTGCCATGAAACTTGAATAATATTATGATCACCTGAATTATGGATTGACATGAAAATTGTTAAATGTTATGGTCATCATGTAAAGATGCGAATATGGACAAATCACTTTGCTCCCGCAATTCTTGTTAGAGTTATTGCCCTTTTTGTCTGCCACTTAAATCAGTTTATGACACAATCTCGTTAAAGCAACTGGTCCCACAGTTTTGAATGGATTGCCATGAAACTTGGCAGATATTATGATCATCACCTGAAGATGTACATATCGACAAATCGCTTTGCTATGACACTTTATATTAGAATTATTAGCTCTTTGTAGAAGTGTATGACACAATCTCGTTAGCGCAATTAGTCTCGACGTTTTTTAACGGATTGGCATAAAACTTGGTAAATGTTATATCCATTATCTGAAGATGCGCGTATCGACAAATCAATTTGCTCTCGCAATTTTTGTTGGAGTTATTGCCCGTTTTGTCTTGTAGCTTAATGCAGTGTATGACAGTCCCATTGGCGCGAGGGGTCTGGGGGGGGGGGGGCAATTGCGAAGGGGGGTGCCGTTGGGAGCTTTTTAGCCGCTGTAACCGGGGCTTAGATGGTGGGGAGGGAGGATGGAGGTTGGCAACTGACATAAAAACTGTTCTCTGTGGCAAATTAAGGGCGCCATTAAAGAACATTGCCCCCTCGAACCATCGTGCCGCCACTCGATGCAGGAGAGGTGGGGGTAGTTTTTCGTGAGCAAATTGGTCACCATTCCTCTAGTATATTATTCAGATCTTGCTAATGTCCAATTTCTGTCGCAAAACGAATATGTGAAATAGTATATTGAGAGTGTACTGATAATTGTTTCTTTAATAGTAAGCGGAGGAAAAAAGAAAGATATGATAAAACTAAAGAAGGGATCTCAAACCTGCACCGCTTTGGTGTTTTCAATTTTCGCCATTGCGTCAATGGCTCTTTCCATACAAGGAATGTTTCCACTCTGTATGGTATCCACATAGGTTTCCACCAGCCGACAAAACACTATAGCAATTAGAAGGAATTTGTAATGAAATACAAATATGCACCCTGTCGTCATATTAATCTTTAGTTTCTTTTGACATATAGTTTTAACTAAATGGGAGAATTATCTTGCTAACTTTATTATCAGTTCCCTTTTCTTGCTTAAGTTCCGTTGCTTTACCCATCAGCAGGTCATGTATCAGTATTTATATTTATTTATATAAAATCTTCAGTTTCTATTTTATATAAAAATCAAAGTGCTTTTTTATTTACATTATTATATATCTATCAATCTATCCACAAAGATGTAAACTACTATTTATGAATATTATAATCTCTTTGATTCCTGTGATAACCTAGTTTTTCATGTTTACTCAGAATCTAATCACTTAGGTCTGACACATATACATAATTACACAAGACATTTTTCATGTACTAACTAGTTTTTGTTCAGTCTGTATGATCTATATCTAAATTGGCAAAATGTTCTCCCTGCACACGTGACGGCAAGCAACCATAGGCATGAACTAGTCGTGCAGTACATACAGTACACGGGCTGTCTCAAAGACAAAAATAATCTAGGCAGACATTTTTAATTTGCCAAATTGCCTTGTTCCCCTTTATGACCAATATTTATTTCATTCACATACACTGAGTGTACAGAAGATTCATAAGATGTGCATTTTACTGTCTGAGCAATTACTTTAAACCAGTCTTTTTATATTTTTTATGCTTAACTGTCCCTTTCTATTTATAAATAACCATTCCAATAAATACAGGGATGCAGATGCAACGTGTGCTCACATACCCTACTGACCATGGAATAAGCCATGTGTCTGAGATCAGAATTTGATGTAGAGCGAAATGGACATGACCTACGTAGAGAGAAGGTACAAATTGCTAAGAGAAAATAGATAACAAAGAAATAAACATTTTAAATAGATAATTTAAAAAAATCCAAATCAGTTTGGCTATTTACGTATGTCAAAAGCAATTGCTATGAGATATTTTAAGATTTGCTACAAGAAATAGATTTTGATAAAACTTAAAGGAAAAATAAAACTTGGTAATCATAGGAATCAAAGGGATTATACTTGTATGTTTCATATGTTAACTATCCTTGTGAAACATTCAAATAGGAGCATAATTTACATCATTTTGGGCTCCCTTGGGTTTGACTTTACGAACTACATACTGTTGCCATTCAACTGACGTCCCATGACAGACTTCGGCATTGAGCTGGTGCAGATGTAGTCATAGAAGTGATCAGCCTGTTGTACAAAATCCACCTCAAGCTGAGAGTCCGGCACCGTCTCAAGGCGACTGAACAGTTCTCTCTTTTCTACAGGTCGGCTGAACACAAAACAACGCTTTTCTTTGAAGAAATTACTGATACACTCACGCGGGAGGTTGTAGTCATTCACCCGCTTCCCAATGCCTATTCAGAATGAATGGAGACAACGAATACAAAATTTCGTGATCAGTATAATGAAACATGTTAAACTTACTTGACAACACATGTTTTTTTCTCTCAAAATTTTAACACATCAAAGTAACATTGATTATGCACAACCATCACAATGTTAATCATTAAGAGATGCCTTGAGCTAATTGTCTCTAGTGCCATTTATTTCAATATTTTCGTGATGTGCACATCTTAAGTGAAAACATTGAGACGGTTATCGTCAGACACATGAACTAACAATTTTTATAATTATTGATTAATTTATTTAATCTTTACACGTGCAGTTTCGAGAGCCCTTTTGAATTTTCTCACAAATACAAAAGTAAATAATGGACGATAACAACCTGGCAATGCATGTAATAAAACTTACCATGAGCTATTCCAATAAATCATGCAGCAATATGCAAAGTTTTGACTATTTGAACTTTAAATGTCTAATAAATGAAATAGTTATCAGCCCTGGACTGCACTCAGCGAAATGGCAATAAAAGAATCGGGCCTCGGATGTTAATTTCAATTGACGAGGAAAATGGTTAAATTACATTCAGTATTCCTTCAAAATGTTCAAAGCGAATTGGAGTTCGAGAAGCTCTAGATATCACTAGAAGAAGGTGGATAGAGACCGACCAAACGGAAAATATCTCATAAAAATATCTTATTCAGGTGCACCACTGTCAGCGCAGGGGTGATGGAGAACAACTGCAGCTGTCGTGGTCCTGTGTGATATACACAAAAAGATATTATTTCTCATATTTTTCACATACCTCGCTTCAGTTTCAAAGCGTCCATCAGATATTCATCCGATGTGATTTCTTTCCCGTCTTTTTCGAGTTCCAGCGTAAAATCCCTTAGAACCCAAACAAAGCTTGGAAAGAACTTGACGAATTCTGTGCCGTCTTCAAACTCTGTCCCGGCCCGGACTTTGATCAGATCTGTTAACTCCGTCACGTAACTACAGGCTAAGGAATACTAGAAACCTAGGATTCATGGTCAACCATATCATCCTGTACAACTTTATTTTACAAATGACATCATTACTTGTTTAAATTGGAGGTTAAAAGAGATTCATATACATGAAAAATTGTGGCATGCACTCCTGAAATATAAAGCTATTGTTCTCAAATATCTTAGGAATGACACTATATATTTTCATCAATATTGTAATGCCAGAATTAAATGTGTAATTAATTAATGTGTAGTTTATATATGTTGTAAACAGCTGTTTATAAATTATGAATTGTAATTGTGCCCAAGAATACATAGAAATAACTAAACTAAACTGGATGTAGCACATTCCTATTTTATAACACGAACAATGCCTGTGCGTGTGCAAAACAAAGATGAGACACATTGACCATGACAAAACTTTAATCTAAAACTTAAATCCTATTTTCTATCTAAATCCAAGAATCCAGGGGATCATCATCTTCTATTTCTCGTTGTTTTTAAATCCGTAAAATGATACAGTTTGAACTCATCTTGATAATATGGTAACACAATGCCGTTGAAATGCCTTTGTGATGCATACGAAATGTTTGTCATTTATGACAAATAGTGTCAAACTAAAGGGATGGTTTTAAGGGACAGGGAAAATCTTAGATATATTCATGTATTATAGTACTTTTGTTATCTCTACCTGTCTCGACAAAATAACGTTCGGGCGCAAACAATCCATTTGATTCAAACGTCGCTTAAGAATCTTGAACAATAAGGTCGCATTTTGTTGAGGGTATCATGTCTTTACAAAATGGCATAAAATAGACCCCCAAAGACGGCCATTACAAACTTTCGTTTTGACGATAAAATGTAAAATATCAGCCAGAAAACTAACATCTTCAGAACCTAACGAAATTGAATTAAAAAAACTCGGAAAAATAGTACGTATAACCAACATCCTGTCTTGAATGGCTAATTTTTCAAGGTCCCGTCAACTTAATTTTTATAGTCATTAACCTCTGTAAAAGAGACCAAATCTCTTCAGAGACCAATTTTCTCACTTCCTAGAGGTAACTGCATAATTAGGGTATCAATCCACTATTTGAGACTCCGGATCTGCATTTGACAATGCATCTAAAAATAGATCTTTTCTGACCAGTTATCTTTTATGGAGTATGTATAACAGTTGTAATTATCAGTAAGCAAGCATATATATATATATATATATATATATATATATATATATATATATATATATATATATATATATATATATACACACACACACACACATTTTGAAAAAATCTTGATCCTCCAAAAAGGATCATCTCAATTCTGCTTGCTGTTTATTCTTTGAGTTCGAAGATAACCATAACATGACTAAATGGTTTGGTTTCTGTGAGCACGTAAGTGGCTGATCGGGCCAATTTGAGCTCTGAACTGTCTGTGAGATGCCGCTTTGGGTTGCTTGATCAATAGAGGACGTGGTGCTTTTCCGAGATCTACGCTTCTCGCGCTTCTCCACTGCGTCTGCAACTCTCCTCAACTCAAAGTCTGGAGCTCCAGTACGGATGAGAGTGCGCCAGGTGGAACGATCCTGTGGAACATCTTCCCACAACTCAGGGTCAATGTTGAAATGTTTTAAAGCTGACTTGAGGGAGTCTTTGAAGCGTTTCTTCTGACCTTCATGAGTTCACTTTCCCTCCTTTAGTTCCCTGTAGAAGATCTTCTTTGATAGTCTGTTGTCTGACATTCTGGTGACGTGGCCTGCAGATATCATCTGTGATTTCATCAGCAGAGTGTAGATGCTTGGAATATCTGCCCGTGTGAGAACCTTAGTGTCTGGGACTTTGTCCTTCCATATTATCCTCATCAGTTTCCACGGGCAGCCAATGTGAAAATGGTTCAGCTTCTTCGCATGGCGTCTGCACACCGTCCAGGTTTCACAGACATACAGCAGCACCGTCAACAGATTGGCTTTGTAGACCTTCAGTTTTGCTTGCAGACTGATGCCTCTGCGCTCCCAGCCATTTATGCGCAGTCTGCCAAAGGGCACATTTGCTTTGACTATTCTGAAATTGGTTTCGTCATCGATGTGAAATTGACTTGACAGTGTACTGCCGAGGTAGGTGAACTTGTCCACTGACAGGACGGTTTGACCATTCACTGTGATGGTGGGCTCTACGTAAGGCTTTCCTGGTGCGGGTTGGTGCAGAACCTCTGCCTTCTTGATACTGATTGTAAGACTAAAATCGTCACAAGCTGATGATAAATGGTCTTTTGCATGTCAGAAGATAAATGGTCCATACTCTTGTGCATGTCAGACTCAGATTTGGCATTCTGGGAACAGTCGTCAGCATATAAGAGATCACGATCAGTCACTTCCTGTAACTTCGTCATTGCCTGTAGTATCGTCAGATTGAAGAGGTTGCCATCAGTCCGGTATCTGATGTCGATCCCAGTGTCACTTTCACGGGAGACATCTGTAAGCACAGGAGAGAACGTCATACTGATGCCATGATCTTCCAGAGGCGCCCACCACTGACTCTATCAAAGGCTTTTGTCAGGTCGACTAATGTCGTGTACAGGTTTGAGTACTGTTCTTGGAATTTATTTGCGAATTGACGAGCTGCAAGTACCATGTCCGTGATCCCTCGTCCTTTTCTGAAGCCACACTGACTCTCAGGCACGAGCTCTTGATCGACGTGATGCACAAGGCGATTCAGCAGAATTCTGGCGAGAATTTTGCCTGCTACTGACATCAGCGAGATGCACAGATGGTTGTCGCTTAGCAACTGGCGGAAAGATATTGTTCATAAACAAATGTGACGAGGCTCGTCTTTGAAGCAGCCTAACAGACGATTTAAATTTGCTATGTAACTTTTTGACCCAAAAATTTAGAAAAGTTACTTGCTGACCCTATATTATTTTGTCATATAAATTTCAACTAGCGGCAGTACTTTCAAGTCAATAGAAATAGTCGACTTCTTTTTTCTAAAGATGTGGTGAATTATATGAGGTGGTGTGATACCTTAAAACACTTTTTACTGTATGTTGATTTGAATACAGGTGACAAAGGTCAATGACAAGTTGAGAGAAAATTTAATGTAATGAATAGTAAGTGTGTATCTCTAAAATATATGAAATATAAATACCATATCCATATTTGCATATTCTACAATGTCGAACAAAGAAATAAATATGTGAAATATTGACAATGGCGAATAAGGCTGGTACACCTGGTGAACTGTGAATAATTCAAATAGGATATGGGTTGCTTTTTAAAACACATTTATTAAACAGCATACGAGTTCCCGTTCACAAGATACTGACTGTTCCTATTAAACAGTCTTTGGTGGATTTCGGAGGTTAGATAAGCGCAATTACAGTTTTAAACTACGTATAACACGGTCGTCTTGCAGTTTAATATGAAACACGCAAAATATTCGAAACGGGCGTAGCTCCAGCCATTGGTGTACTGACCGGTGTGTGCATTGACTCGGTGGTTCTCCTTGCGTGGAGGAATCTACTCGAAGAACAATATCAATATCGCGTGACGACATGAAACCGTTTTGCATAAGATCACGACCATGGCCTATGCAATCGGGGTGATTTTAGATGTGGAGTATTTATTTCTTCGATTAATACGGATAGATTTTTTTTTTAAATTTTCAAGTTGTGGTGGGAAAAATTCGACTTCTCCGCTGTTTTAGAGTATATTCTTCTGACATCTGCATTTGCTACCAAAATGCTCATACGCACATTATGCAGGGAATCATGAGAAACCGTAGTCTGAACCCCAGCACATCTGTAAGTACCCCCTTACCGTAGCCAAAGGAACGATAGGGGACAAGATGAAAGAAATCGTTGCCTGGGTCGGCAGGCCCGTTTCGGCTTAAAACGCTATGCAATGGAAAGCCAAACCGGGACATGGGTAGTCTCATTCAACCAGACTCTCGCGTGGCGTCGTGATATCTTCGTCATACGAGGGTTTGGTAAAACCACTGAGTTTTTCTCATAATGCCAGAACGATGTCTTCCGTCACTACCAGGATAAGATGATGTCACGTGTCACCTAAGCCGCTATTAGACTCGCATCGGAAAGAGAGGGTGTTCCGAATGAAGCTGCGTAGGTCGAGAAACCGTAGCCTGTCAAACTACTCCCCACACAGGCACCGCCTGCTCAGACCGTTTGACCGTGGTTAGTCTCTTTTTGAGTTATCATGTCAGTAATTTCTGCATTAAATGATGGCAAAAAGATCAAAAGATTACTATAACCGTTGTAGTTGCTGGCAGAAGTCTTAAAATTTCAATAATTGCCACTACTTTTTGAAAATCCCTTGAAAAATGAGATAAACACAAGACCAGACGTTTCTGCAAGAAAATGGCTGATTTCAATTTGTGGAGGCAGTGGCGTTTTCAGAGAAGCGAGAACGGCGCCTGGGGTAACAGTTTGCGTAGCCTGGGGTCCGGCTACGGACAGGCCGAGACTAGAGAAACTGGAAATAGAAAACCGTAAACGAAGGATTTTAAGTAGGACCACTATGAAGATACTACGTCATTTGGAACATCGCTGGGCAATTTACGTCAAGTTGAGAAAAACCCTCGGATATAGTTGTAGAAATACACATAAATTTGATGGGTTTGATCATTTGCCTCCGGCTGAGTGCACCATATATGTTTCGACAGAAAATGCCGACAAAGTTCCGATTGTGACCTTGTCTCCTTCCGTCGCCATATTGTGTGAAAAGTAGTTCTGAAATATAATTCTCAATGGCGTCGAATTATTGCGCTCACTAATATGAATCAGACAAAGCTTAGGAGAAATGATCACAGCATCGTCATGTTTGTGTGTGTGTAGTGACTGACATTTTGCGTGTGCCTACTAAGCACTTCGTTGATTTTATTGTTCTGAATTTTGCATTTTCTGCTGAGGTTCTCATACGGAGTAAATCATGAGAGAAACTGAAAACAGAAAACCAGAAATGAAGGTTTAACAGCTGGACCACTACGTAGTAAATACGCGTTACCGTAAGAGCCCGCTTATTTCCTTCTCAAGCTATGCATGCTGTTAGGAGTAATTAATCTTATCTGGCATTGATATTATTGTTCTGAATTTTGCATTCTCTGCTGAAGTAATCATACGTATTAAATCATGAGAGAAACCGAAAATGGAAAACCGGAAAAGAAGGTCGCGTAATGAGCTGCGCTCGCCAATACTCTTCCAATGAAGAAACGCAAATCTAAGTTCAAAAAGCACATAACTATTTTGATACGACTGAATGAGACATCTCATAATGAAGGATACTGCAGTTTTTCCAGCGCATCTTGCTGGAGGGTCGAAAGACAGTTGTATACCAGAGTACTGCTGAGGAGGACTGATATAGCAAAGATCCTATTATCGTTGTTCTCATCACCCTGCAAAGTATTTAACCAAGTCAATTTAAGTCATCGATTGTCTATTTAAGTACAGCAGTCCATCATTTCACAATACAAGTTCGGTCCATATAACTATTCATGATAACGCGGTGTTCGTTATAATAAGTGTTCTAGTTTAATTTATGTGTATATGAGATAGGTTACATGCCATTATCTCATCATAATAACTATACATAAGGATCAAATAAGTTTGTGATAGACTGAAGAATTTAACCAAACTAGATAATTCTTTCTAAAATGATAATAAATTACGCAGTGAACATCAAAGAGATTTATATCTTCTTCAGAGAAATATCAGATAAAATTCTTTCCTTTTGCATGTTGCAGGGGATAAAATACGCTGCGGAACACGGCCTCGAGCACGAGACCTCCCTAACTCTCGATGGGTGCTCTCAAATCTAAACTACCCTAGTCGATGGCCAGGTCAGTTTCTGCGACACTTACCTCTTGCTTGTCGGATGGATGCCGTCTGTCTCCATTTATCAGCTATGTAGATCTTCCGTCACCCACCCCTCCCCGATATAAAACTCACTCTTTAGTACCCGTTTGTACAAACGTGGTAACACGGGGTGAGAGCCAAATGCCTCAGGAAAGATAAATATGCGGTAGGACTGGGGATCGAACCCAGGACCTCTCTAAATGTAAAGGGAGGTTTTCTGAGCCTATGTTCTTCGCCAGTTCCTGTCACGCGCACAAATATGCATCCTGGACATGGGGAACTTAAAGAATTAGTTTAAACTCTAGCATCTGCGTTTTGAAAAATGTAACAAATATACTTAAGATCTGTTGTTAAACATATTTGTTATTAAATATTGCAAAGGATGTTTTCGTAAGTTAACTTTACCTTCTTCGCGTCACCAAGACCTTCTGTATCCAGAAGCAGCAGGCATTGATCTCGGTTTATCGGGTGACGCCGACACCAAGCCCAGATTCCCTTTGTTTTTGACTCTATGGTGGAACCAAGTGCAAATCCTGGCAAAAATGTGAGAAAAATAAGTTTTAGGAAGCTTACATGCTTAGATTGATTTGTTTACCAGATAACAAAGAAATGCCATCAAATAACAAATTATACATTGGTCACGAGCAGGGAAAAAAAAGCCACCTCCCCCCCCAAAAAAAAAAAATCGACTGGCCTACTGTTGAGCCATGGTGTGAAGAATGGATCTAAAGAATCTAATCTGTAAAGATCAACTTGCAGATGAACTATTAAAGTGTGTTATCCAGAATTATGTCATACTTCTGGCCGCAGACTGTGATATAATGAATCATATACCAATCGGAGACTTAAAGTTTAAGAAAAGATATGTATTCATTTGGAACAATTACAAAAATAAAATAATAGAGGGCAACAGCTAAGGAACGCTATTTCAATATTTTAATTCTAATGTTAGGCTTATTATCATTTGTACCTCTTTGTAAAAATGAGAAGTTTCTACTAACTTAAGCAATAGTTACATGAGTAGTGATATATGATTTATAACCAACTGATGGAGTGAAAGTAACATTACGTAATTAATTATCTCACATTAACACTGTCATGACCAATCGGAAAACTCTCGCCTTTACGCACCTCGGAAACACTACAGTAGCCACCATTGCATCAACATGTATCTTGTTTTACATAATGACGTCATGTGCACGTCAAACACCATCATAGCGTTCATAACGGCGACACGATTGAGAGGATTTATTCGGGTCCGAAACATTCCCAAGTTTTTGGTCTTTTTTCAAGCATGAACTTACTAGAGAACTTTTATTTTCTGAACTTGAGCAAATAATTCCATATCGTTATGATAATGCTGGTTCTGTTTTGCCTACAAGGGTGCCGCAGTAGCTAAGTTGGTAGAACATCAGACTCTTAATCCAAGGGTCTCGAGTTCAATACCCGCCCGGGTCGGTTGCCTCGGAATGTCCTTGCGAAAGATACTTAGCTTCCATTTCCTCGGTATGATATAGGCAATAATGTGTTAAAAGTGCCGATGAAACCAACGAAAATAAAAAAGAATCTATTTTGCCTAAAGTACTTTAACGTGGAACTGAGTTCTCCTGCAATTTCCTCTGATTGACCCATTTATACCCTGTATCACTCCATCGAAATATTTCCTGGTCTCGTTCAAACCGACTCTCGCGTTGCTTCATGTGATCTTCGACACAAGTTTGTCTGGTTATATAAAAAAAAATTTCTCGTCACACCAGAACGAGACTTTCCCAAAAGTTGGAAAAGCGATTACACTGGCTGATGAGATGAGTCAATGTCTTGCGTAATTGTTATGCCATTATGACGTATTAAATATGGACATTTTCATTGGCTGATTGATTCACACCTCCTGCATCAGTAGTGGTTTCAAAATTAGTTTAGTTTAAAAGATTGCAGAAAATATCTATAGAAAAAGTTTGTGATAGTGAGTGATATTTTAGTGATTTCATTTCTGTCACTTCTACAAAGTCTTACCAAAGAACATTCTAACGGTAACAGAGCTACGCGATAGTCTGGTTGAACGAGACTAAGTATTTCCGAGATGGATTTTTGGAGGAGAAAATCCACGAGGTGCTCCGATTGTCTCATGACCTGATCTTTTACTTTCACGAGTTTTCATATGTTTATATTTTTCAAATTACCGGATCTCTCTTCCATGAGACGGTTCATGAGGAAAGATTTCCCGGTGCGATAGGGACCTACGATGGCCACGACTACCATGGGAAGTCTAACTTGAGATAATACCCTGACCGTATCCTCCCGCACAATCAGCCCATCCGGGGTGTTCTCCACAAGGCACATAGGGACTGGCATCAGTAGTTGGTTATCCGCTGCTGCCATGACGATAGCCGACCACAGAACTCGTTCCAAATTTAAATTAATTTTGGAATCGGTATTGCAAGGTTTGCTATGTAGACAACTGTAAAAGAAGACAATATAGGACGAATTATTTACTGTTCATACGCTAGCTCCGTACCAACACCAGGTGGCGAGTTTATTCATACTCCTCACAACGCTGTCAATTTGGTAGTGAAATGACACCCGGAGAAACCGGTACGCTTTGATAACTGAATCACACTCAATTTAGATTGCCTTCGCTGTGATCTTTTCTCTACAATGGTTTTAGTGCAATATGCGACGATTAGCCAAATACGTAAGAGAAAATAAATAATTAAATACTTTACTTGCAGAAATGGATCACAGGCCTGTCTATGCTACAAGATAACACGTTTCAGACTTCAGAATATACCGATGACGTAACAAGCGTATTTTGGCCGGCATCCACATTGTGGCTCTTTTCGTTTGTTTTTGAATGTATATTATGAATGAAAGAGAAGCGCTGGGGGATACAGTCAAAGGTGCTCGTGTACTAATGCGCGGTGACGATGCATTAAGGTTTAGATGACCCAGGGATCAAAGTAGACTTACGGCAGCGATATACTCTGTAAGAGAATGAGCTGTGAGGGGCGTGGAGTTTATTCCAACAACACAATTACTGCAGGAGCATATATATGAAAACATCAGCTCTTACAGTAGTAAGAAATCACCTTTTCATTCATGCACTGATATAAACATAAATAAAAGTTACATTGTAATATAAATTCATTATCTCCTGGATCCTTGTGAAGAGATAAAAATGTGGAGATTGTCAGAGAGAGAGATCGAGAGAGATCTATACTTTTCTGCAAAGAGGAAGAGGCTTTTACCGATAGAACTACAAAGCGGTTGAGTGACACTAACACCATCTTAGAGGTTACGTTAACAGAAAACAGGCTTCTGAAAAAAAAATGTCGCAATGAAAACCACATTTATTTGATTGGAAATATAGCTCATTATTTCTTTTTTATACCCTACATACCTCGGTTTATTATGATACCTGAAAATAATATAACTCAATTCAAGTCAAATGCCCGTTATTGTGGTAACAAGGAGTGTGTCGGTTTTAATACAGAGCGTACTTACTGTAGGGGTCGTCTCAAAAGTACATAGTCGGTAAACAATGTACGGAAATCAAATTAGCTGTCTACAAAGACAAGATTTTCATTTGTCAAACACATGGAATTTATGGTCACATTCAAGAAGATGACACATGTTCCATAAAATCACCCCTCTCTCTCTCTCTCTCTTTCTCTTTTGTAGCTCTCACATGTTATAACTGGATAAAGTTTCATCTTGTCATCCATATATTTTTTATATTTTCATTTATATATTAAGAATATGATGCTTATGTTATGTAACGGTTTTAAAGATTGAGTTTGTTTAAAAATGCGAAGCGAACACACATATACAAAGCCAAGCAGTGAAGCGTGCTGGAAAGCTGAGTAAAAAGTACAAGAAAAGATTTCCAGTCTCACTTCCTAGTGTCAATTAACCTAAAATAACAATCTTTAATTATGCAACATTGGTTCCCAAACGGCAGGTATGCCATTTTTTTTCAATGACAGTAGTGTAAATCTTCTGCTCCTTTTCCAATGCATGTAATAATTGTCTTTGTAATTTTCTCAAATAAATGTTATGTTGATTGATCATGATCTGGTTTCCTTTTCATTTGCTTTGCTAATCAGATGCATCGCAACCTCTTCGATGTTTTCAATTCTCAAGTGACAAGTAGCATGCACATTTATTTGCTTTATAATTATATTAAAGTGAAAAGGGCAACTGAAAATGCTCAATTTATTTATTATTTATTTATTCTGTCATTCACACAACTTTTACTGTCAGTTAAAACAATAAGAGATATCAGCAGCATTTGTAACAAAGCTGATACATTAAGATAAGATTTATGGATTATTTTAAGACGAACAATGAAGCTTCCTAATCGGCAAATCTCTTTATTCATATTTATTCAGGACGCTCCGTGGTTCATGTGTGCTATTGCCGAAAACGTTGAACACAATCCTCAGCAGTATGTTCATCGTAAGAGAAGTGAGTCGTTATTGCTTTTACAACAACTGTTATTTAAACGTTAATTAACATACAGTACTAACGCATTTTGACGAATATTTAAAATGCAAAAATGTCAAACATTTGTCTATGTGACGACACCAAAACATTCATAGAACATGGTTTGATTTACTGTTCTGCAGACATTCCCAGAAAAGTAATTCGTTACTCCCGTAAGCCCTGTAACACCTTTCTTATTATGCTGTCATTATTGAAATTAACAATGTTAAAATAAGAACATCTCATAAAGGAAGTAGTGATATCCTCCCTCACAATGTTGTCTTGGAGCCACTTATCGACATGTAAGTTCTGCAGGTATTATCCAAAAGAAATACAAAGGGTTAAACTGGTTTACCCGCTGCAATATGGTCATGATAATATTTGTTTTGCAAATATTGGAGTTTTCGCTAGGTATGTGAATTTACAGGAATCGTGAAAGTTTTGGATATTTGCGATAAATTTACACATAAAAATTTAGCTATCTCCAAAATTAATCATTCGTTATTGTCATTACCAAATCCACGGAAACTGGTTCTTAGTGAACTAAATATACTCTTTCACTAGTTTTTATGGCATGGGTCAAAGGACAAAATCAAAAGAAATATTGATGTAAAGGATTATCATGGGGGATTAAATATGATTCATATATTTAATTTTGTGAATGCTTTGAAACTTGCACATTGTCGCAAGCTCTGGGCGATAATCCGCTTAACTCCTTCATTACGGAGTGAAGCGGACTATCGCCCGTGGCTTGCGACGATGAAAATTTCATGGCTTAGAAGAATGTTATCTGAGGAGTCTAAATGGAAAAATCTGTAACAATTGTCAGTATCAAATATCGATAATTTCTTTTTTCTTTGGAATAGATTTTATTAACTCAATAAGAAAGGATCCGACTCCGTTAAGGATAGAAGTTTTTGAAGGGTACTTAAAACTAACTAGACGAGTTAGAATGGTCACAGCTGAACAATATTTAGAAACACATATATGGTGTAATCCTTATATTACAATAGATGTGAAAAATGTGTATTACAAATCTATGTTTTCAGAAAGGCATCAGATTTGTGAATGATTTTGTTAACGAAGATTGATCCTGGATAAGTTTTGAAAGTTTTAAAAATAGTTTTTTATTCACATTAAATTCAAAGATTTTCAAAGCATACTTACAGCTATAGGGTCATAAAACAACAACAAAGAAAAAATTAATTATGACTAATTTACAACAACCTATTATAAATATTGTTGTGTACACCATTATTCAAAATAAGAAAGGATGTAGAGGTATATATGAGGTATATATGAAAAATGTATTGGAAGCAATACCAACTTCTAGAAGGAAATATTATTTTGAATTTAGTGCGTTAGAAGACAAAGACTAGCAGCAATGTTTCTATCTACCATATAATAATACACAATGTCCAAATCTTAGATGATTGCGGTTGAAAATATTGCATAGAATTTAGCTAAGAATGTATTTCTCAAAAGAGTTAGAATTATTTCAAATGAGCTGGGGGATTGGGGATTTTGGGGGTTGGGATGTATGTTGCATGCAGAGACATATCTCCTAGTTTTTGGGATTGTTAGGTAAGACACACACACACACACACACACACATATATATATATATATATATATATATATATATATATATATATTAGCATGGTTACTTGAAAAATATGTATATAAACAATATATCCTTTTTCTTTCCTATTCTTTTGTCTTTTTCTCCTTAGCTTTTATTTTTCATCTCACAGTGCCACAAAATAATTGTTTAGAATTGCCTACATTGTTTGTCTTATTGAAAACTGCTTGAAATACTGTTACATTATTTAATGTAGAACATCGATGTGTCATATTCTTCATGTCAATCAAATCTTGAAAAAAAAGAAGAAGAAAAAAACCATGTTAACATTTATTATCACAATTTTGTAAGATTAATTTGTAGAAATTCTATTATAATAGAATTTTAGATGTATAAGGCGTGATGAATGATAAGTCCCAAGTAAACCAAATGTTTTCACATACCGGAAACAGGGGTCTAACCCGTCTAGCTCGTGTGTTAAATTTATGGGTTAATTCCACGGGAGGTTGACCCAAAAGCTGGTAGACACATATTTCAAGAGAAGGCAAATAAAACTTATCTATTCTGGTAATCAGAGTTCTTAACTAGATTGGTTTATTCAGAAATGCTTGAGATACACGCTGAATAATTGTATTTGTATCTTTGAACATTTAGAGTGGGAGAATACTTTTGTTTTCTACAGGTGTACTTTCCCTTTTTGGACCATAAAAGTGTCAAGTCAATCGAAACATATATGATCAAGTCTCTTCAGTGTGCCATATATATTTTAAACTCGTGCAGAGACCAGTTGCAACATCTCGGGATCTTTCTGCGACTGAAATAGGTCCTATGAGTCACGAATGTTGCAGACACGTATTTAAAATTATAAAATGTACAGAACCAGTCTTTCTTAGAGCTATTAGAGACTAAAAATATGAAATCCTGTGAATACTTAAACAGTTCTAAAAGAACATAATCATGTATAGAAAGTGTCTAATTGGAAACATTTTAATTTTAGACCCTCCATCCACATCCTCCCTTCCATTTCGTACCCCCCTTCCCACCCCCAATCCCCGCCAGGAATGACACATACTTAACAGTTGAAATATGTTGCATAGATTCTGCGTCTTCGTGACAGCTATGACGGCATAGATAAGGTCTGGTCGATATTTTCCAAAATGTCCCTATACTTGATGTTTATGTTTGTGTGTGCGCGTACATTTTACCTTTGACCCCCTCCTATGGGGTCCAGTGGAGAAAAACAAAAATTAAACCATTTTTGCACATGGTTACCAATCCAATATTGGGAAACAACTACTATGTTTGGTTTCTGAATGCTAGACCTATAGTATTCGCACACCCTTCCGTTTGTTTGTACCCACCCCTACCGATTTTAACAACAAATAACGTCAAAGATATAAAACAATGCACAAAACTTAGTCGTCTCATTCAGCAATTTATAATTTCTAACCTGATTGTCACCAGCGGGTCCCTTACACTATCAACCTGTTGGCATTTGGAATCAGACGGGAGTTTCTTTCTTAACACAGTCACCATATTTGAATGGACGAGTCTATTTTTTCAAGCAATAGATGTGATGTAGTTCATCGACTTTGATAATGTCAACAGTTACATAAATTTAAGAATATATCTCTTTGAACACATGTATACAAGAGTTCCGCCATTTTATTTGTTCAATTTGTTTTGGCTAAAAATATTAAAACTAGACATTGCAAATATTGGACGCAGACGACACAAGTTTTACAGAAATGGACTGTTCTAGAACCCCTTAAAGGACAGTGAGCAGTCTGTCTGGTTGTTTACACCAATAAACTGACAGTGTTATGGACCCCTGGCGACAGTCAGGTTAGAAACTATAAATTGATGAATGAAATAAGTACATTTTGTGCATTTTTCATATCCTTCATGCTTTTTGTTTTTAAAAGGGGGGGGGGGTACAAACAAACTGGAGGGTGTGTGAATACTATAGAAACTTACTAAAGTTTATGGCTTTTTATATTTAGCGTTGGAAAAATACTTTCGCTTCTGCAAGGAAACTTTTTCTTTCCCCCACGTTATTGCCGAGCTACTGAAATAATCCATGTCAATAATCAAAAGGAAACACTACTGATCATCATCAAACGACTGGAATCCTTTTACAACCATAAATGCTGTTTTGTTTCCTGATAGATAATAGTTATGGGCACTCCTTTCCGTTATTTGAGTACAGCTTAGTGCTTTTGTTTATTAACTGATCAAGCCGCGCACTGTTCTTTCCTGGTGTATTCGTCAGCATCCACGAGAGGGATTATTCAAATGCTTGAATAGATGCTAATATTCACTTTCATCAGTAAATAATTGTATCAATGTAGGAAGTCTACATTTTAAACGACGTTGATGAATTATATAGCATTATACACTCAAACACGTATTTATGCAAGGACGGACTTACGGACAATACCTTATACTGTCTTCTGTATCTTTATACATTGTGCGATAAATAAGATTTAGAACAACATGTGCACATATTTCCTCCGATCTAGAGATAATGTGAGCGACATCTGACACACCTGTTAAGCATGGGTAGCAGTAAATTTTCATGAAGATATAAAATAGTACGATAATAGAGGCGTTATGTCCTCCATCGAAATATTTCACTTTCAAATTACAAACTCTGTCAAGTGGCATAGATCCTTGCTCATTTCAATTGAGCGACAGCACTCCCCCGTCCCAATATCCTCATCCGTTAAACGAACCATTCAAATATCCCAAACATTTGTAATTTGCGTCGACATTCTATCGATAAATATAGGTCAAAGGAAGCTTTACTCATTCATGTATAATAACATACTTCTAACAGACGCACGCATGAACGAAGTCACACGAAAACCGTAGGGAATAATGGATCCGCATGCATACGTCGTGTAATGCTAAACTACAAACAAACGTCTGTGTATTAAAATCGTTAAGGTACAAAATGATGATCCACATTTTTTCATGGGGAAACTTTACTCCAGTTTCCCGGAAGTGGAATCAGGTTTCGCTTTTTATATGTAATACAATCATACATTTTTAAACACAATTTTGTGTTTATTTTATCAAGATATATATCATCTTGAACAAGTTTCTAAGTTGTTTCATTACTTTATGTGTGTGTTTGTTTGTGTGTGTGTGTGTGTGTGTGTGCGTGTGTTTATGCCCTTTTCAGCATATGCAAATAAAAGAACTCTCTTAAGCTCCTTTCGCTGTATTTTCCCAGGTTTTACAAATTCATTCATCATTGCCCGTACTGTCATTTTACAGGCCCCGTAATCACATACTAAGTTTAGCACCAACTATGAACTAAGACTAACATTTATAAACTTTTAACGACAAAAGATTTACTCGGAATAAAAGTATGGATAAAAAAAGATCTGATAAATATGGCATAATTAAGTACTACTCTTACTTACAAATGCCTTACCATCTCCAGCTTCATCTACTTAGAAGATTGGTACTAATAATGTTTGTTCACAATTTTCATCGGGGAAAAGATTAAAGGTTGAATACCGTTGTCGTTTTCGAGAAAGATGACTAATTTTACATTTTTAAAGTTCGGACAAACATTTCCTGGAAAGAAGTTCTCGGCCCTTATGTATTTTTGACAATGCAGATAATTTTTTTAATATATAAGTTTTTAAAAGTTGGATACGTAAAAGGCAGCTTTACTCCCACTTTTCCACGCCCTGTGTTTGAAAATATTATGCAGAGGGACCATTCCATGTCAATATTCTTCAAAATTTGTTGCAACATTGTTGCTAAGATTGTTCATTTTTAATATTCAAAATTATACTTATGCAGATTATTGCAACCAGTCATGTATTAAAAGAAAATGAATTATAAGTATTCCATTTAATGATTTCTGATCGAAGTGAAGTGATCGTGTGCAAGCAAGAATTAGCCGAAGAAAATTCGTATTTCATTTGGGATGTTCAACATTTTTTTCCCTCTCGAATTAACCAACATTTTGCAGTGTAATGAAAATGTGAAGAAAAAAAAAATTGAAAAAATGTACGTTGTATTAAAAAACAACTGTTGGCGGCATATTTTGTTACGGTAAATACTGTAAGTACGTATGTTCTAAACCAGAAGTGTTACTCAGAAACGTGTGGAGAGAGAGGGGGAGAGGGTGTGTGTGTGTGCGGGGGGGGGGGGGAGGCGCTTGCTCAACATGAAAAAGCTACAACCATCCTGAGGCAGAGACGAAGATAATGAAGTTGTTTGTTGGAAGTTGTTCATTGGGAATAAAATACTAGAAATACATCTCCCACTAGAAACACCTAAATAAAACAGCATACATCTCGCACTAGCAACACCTAAATAAAATAGTATACATCTCCAACTAAAAACACCTACATAAAAATACATTTAAGTTGAATTTTAACTAGAATACTAATGGGTGATTGTGAGTGGTGCATATGTTTTTTTATTATTTTTATTTTTTGCGCTAAGATTTAGTAATGCCTGTAAGCGTGGAATAAGAGGGTGGTAGGTGGGAGCAGATTCAATCGAATTCATGTGTACTTAAGCTCTTGTGTTGGGGAAAATGCAGCTTTATGTGATATTCATTCACATTAGCATACAAATATGATTTTAAAAAAGTCAACAAGAAAAACAAAACAACACGCAATGAAAATATAGCTGTGCCGAAAGTGTGATAGAAAATTGTCGCGTTAGATACTGTAGTTCAAAACTAGAATGTGATGCAATTTACTTACCAGTCTTCTTTGATCGGATAGACCACTTAAACTTAAATGCTTTGAGAAAGAATCCCAGAATTAATAAATTAAATAACAAACTTATCGTGTTGGATTACACAACAGAATGACGCTCACTTATAAATAATTTCCTCGTTCATTAGTTGGGTTTTAGTTTCACCTTTACTAATTTCATTTTCTGTCAAGGTCGTCGCTATGCCGTTGCGATTCAAACTTAATCAAATGCATCATTCACTGTATTAGGAGCAAAGGCACTAAATACCAATTTTATTATGTCTGTGTGCTTTTTTACTTTTAAAATAGTTCTGCTTCTGTAGTGACACAGTGTTTCGTGATTAAAAGACCCACCGAAATCCCGGGAGAATAACGAAGCGATCTATAAATAGAAACAGGTAAATTCCACGTCCTTTTGCGAGTTTGAATTACAGTTATGAAAAACTTACAAATCCGTCAAGCAAGATACAAGGTAAGATTATATGCGGATACACCGTCTGTATGTTTTCCAAAATGAGGCGACTGTGTTAAAGTATTATTTAAATGTTGGGTGATATATAAATTAAAACTTTCAGGTAACTTGCAAAATAAAAGTGCTATAACAAGTTGGAAAAAAAGGTATGTCACTTAGGCACATTGCATACGAAATCAAGTGGTTTAAACCGGTTGCCAGAAGTATAGTATGTAACATGTTAGGGAAGGGTGTTGAGTACAATGCATCCAAATCAAGCCACTGGAAGTAAGGGTGATTCGAGCAGGTGCACTCCACAGGTATACTACTGAACAACTTGCATACCAGAGTGAGCACGCTCACTACTTTGACAGAATACATGTGAAACATCGAGAGAGTTTTCGCACATTACAGGGCTGTGGAGTCATATTGCTCATTGACTGTGGACATCCCGTGCCTTAGGGAAAGGTATATATGAGTTTATTTTCGTGCTTTAAAATGTAATACTTACATTTGTAAATTTAATTTCCCTTGTGGGTGGAAAAGATAATTATTGTGTATTAATTTCATTTTGAACTATTTCAAATTTACAGTTTGTAATTCTCTTTTCCTTTTGTGGAGAAGATATTTTTGTATATATTGTTGGAAGAGAATCATTACTCTCTAAGACAAGACTCTTTTCCTCTTGTGGAGAAGATAATGTGAAACATATTTGTAATTACTACTTTACAATATACCGTTTTTTTCTCTCGGTGGAGAGGATATTTATTGTATCTAGATTTAGATATTCAAGACCTTTTGGAAATGAAAGGGAGGAGATTAGAAGAATATTTTGAGACATGTGTTGAGACGCCAGGAGAAGATAGAATTCTCCTGGCACATCGTAAACCTGGGTACCATCTCTATGACTGCGACCACATAGCAGAAGCTGATATACTGGAAGCCTTAGTAGCTAAGGGAGTTAAAAATAGATGATATGTCAGGCATCCAGAATGGAGGGAATGGGAGATTTTACTTGTACGCACAAAAGAATGCAGTAATACCTCCAAATGAGACTAATTTTGAAGCCATGTGGAAATTGATACAAGTGTTCAGCCCCCCCCCCCCCAATAGAAAGAGTGATAGAAACCAAAGCGATGGAAATCCACTTCTCTGGACTACGGTAGAAATCCCAACATTGGAAATAAAAGTAAAAATTGCTAAGAAGTTCCAAATACTGACAAGAAAAAAGAGAATAGCAACAGTATGGGGATATCCCACTATTAAAACTGGGGTCAGAGTATGCACGCTAAGCATAGAGGACGCAAAAAAAACTTCCGACATTATATATGTTATGGTTCTTCTTGTTAAGTCGTGCTATAGGGTGTGGATTTATCACCGGAAATGCACAAGATGCCATGAAACAGGGCATATGCCCAGGGATTGTAAAAATCCTACATAAAGGGCCAAACCTACTCAAGAAACATATGCCGCAAAGGCATATAAGGAAACCATGCAGGAGCAGGGTCAGGAAATGGCGACGGCGATGGACGCAATATCTGATCCTGAACCTGAATCAATGCAAAACCAAAATTCAAATGAAGTTCGTCAGCAAACCAAATTGAAGAGGAGTTAGACCTGGAATGGTAAGAATTCGCCAATAAAAACGAAATCCTCAACCAAACCAAAGAAACGAAAACAAAATCAAATAGGAAAAAGAAAAGAAAGCAACGAAAGAAAAACAGTCCAATCAAATTAATAGAGCAAACTTTTGCACCATACAACGTCATGGAAGAACTTAGCTTCAAGGACGTAGAAGAAAATGGAAACAAATCAGAGGCAAGTCTCCCCATTGAGGAAGACATTGAGAAAGAACAAATAAATACGGAGTTGAAGAACAGTGTGTTCATCTAGCAATGGGATAAGAGGAATTTCTGGAGAAAGTAGATTGGAATACCCCGCTAACCTCAACACCGAAAATTTCCAATAAAAGGAAGAGGCAAAACACTGTGTATGCAGAATGGCCCTCAAAGGAGGAAATAGAAGAAATGATTAGTACGCATAGATCTCCTTAACATGTAGATATGAGTTCCTCCCTCCCGCGAACAATGAACTCATGAGAAAGAATCACAAAAAAGACTTAACTATAGAGCAATACCGCTCCAAGAAATTCAAACAAATAAACCCCAAAGGGAATACAGATCAGGCCGAGTTAGACCTGAATGAATCACAATAAATAACAATTAAACATAATGCTAACAATATGGATGAAAAAAAACACCGTATTTAAATATACAATGGAGGAAGTAAACCTCAACGTCATATCTTTAAATATAAATGGAGAGAATACTCAGATATATAATGATATATAATGAATTAACTACCTACATTACAAGTGTAATGAAGACATGTGAGACAATAACAAGACATGCAGTCCTTTACGAATGATACAAAATTAATAATAAATATATATACATTTAATCTTATATTTATTTCCTAAATAAGACTATTTATGATAATATACAAGTAACTAAAAATAACATAATATTTGTGTAAACATACAAACACTGAAGGGAGAGGAACCAGTAGGCCTCTCCACTAGGGAGAGGTTCGCGGATGGGCGATCTAGATCACATTCATTCTAATGTTTGGAAAACACAAATAAAACTTCTGATCAATTAACACTACTAAACAAGACTCAGTAGAATACGGAACGGGATTTAACATAAGAAATATAGGAGACACAACACTAATTGTACAAAAGTAAATTCATAATAAATAATTATACTATACATTTTATTTTACATTTATTATCTAAATAATATTACTTATATGATAATATACAAAAAAAAAATCTATTTGAGAGGAAGTTAATAAATCTAAACACCGAAGACAGAGGAACCAGTAGACATCTCCACTAGGGAGAGGTATGCGGCTGGGCGAACTGGATCCCTCCCATTCGAATGTTTGGAAAATACAAATTATTCCTTTTGATTTATAAACAATACTTCTAATTCGTGTAATAAAAAAGTCTTTTTTCGGAAAACAGATCCAGAAGAAGATGGAACTATAGAAGATGCAACACTACCTGAGCAGTCATATCTGCCTGAAACGGAAGAGGAGAGGTAGCTGATGGGAAGGGAAAGGAAAGTGTACTCTTCCCATTAGGGGGAGAGCACCTAAACAGGGAACCGAAAAACCACTCCCCAGGGGCTTCATACCGCAAACTAACGTAAAGGTGTACTCGCAGAAATTAACATAACCTAATACAATAGATGGGGACAATAGGAAATAAACACATAAACACAGGGGAATTATGCCCTTCCAAGTAAGTAATGAGGCCGGGTGACACCTATGCTATCAGGCTCACGCGAGGTAGTATGGGTCACGCCAGAGTTACTAAAAAAGGAAGGCATACTATAACTAACATAAACAAAACAACAATACAAGGGGATACAGAACCTTTTACTAATAATTTCGAGTATTAAAATTATTGTTGTTAAACAAAAAAACTAGCTGTGATTGGTGCATTATGAAAGAGTGGTAGTTCCTGTCAGGCCAGGCTTAAAAAAAATGTTGAGTCTCTTGGCAACATGTAAGATTATATTAATTCGTATCTAGATCATATTTTGTATTTTTATTGATTTTTTAAAAAATGTGAAACACATCATTGAAATGATCACATCATTAAAAATGCCTCTGTTGTGACTGGATCACTCTTACCCCTGTTTAGTTCCAGCAGAGTTATCTTTCTTAAATGCAATGGAGTATCTGCCTCTGTTCTTGCCAAATTGACAATCTAACATTGGTCTCTTTGACAGTGTGTGACACGCATGCTGAAGTAGGATAAAAATTATTTGTATTTCAGCAAACAGTAGCATTGAGGTCTATGGAAAAACAATTGGTACCGTGATACCTATAGGTAACAACAGCCTCGCAGTGTATCCATAGAAACGCATACACGTGAACACCATTTATAAACTGTACTAGTGTTATGTATGATGTTTATATAATATTATAAATATTTTAGGAAATTATAAATGTTTCTTCACTTTAATATTTGCTTAAATCTTTATGTTTATCAGGAAAAACATGTTTAACTAGTGTCCTTGAATTAGGTTGTTTTGATCAATATGTTTTCTGAATTTGAAGGTCAAGGTTGAATTTTGTTTACAGTTAGAATTCCATTCAGATGACTCATGTTCTAGAACATTCTGTCATGTGACCAATCTTTATATATATACCATGTTTGGTGGACATTTATTCAGTTTTGACATTACCATCAGTCTTGTAAAGAGCTATTACAGTTGTGAAAATTCATTACAAATTCTAAGAGAGGAATTATTTTAAATATTCATTGGATTATAACAGTGCTCATAAACTTTTGGATTTTGGATTTTTAATTGATGATTTTGGAATTTATGTGAACTTATTCAGAGATTTTGGAATACTTCATTTTGACATCAGCACATCAAAGATTACTAGTACATCAGGACTTTGGAGACCATTAGCACATCATAACATTCAAGGACACAGCCGTGAATTCGGAACATTCTATATTTAGGACTTGTGATTAGAACAATCATTCTTATTGGATTATTAGGATTTCAAAACACATTACTGTAAGTGACTTTTTGATTTTTCATTTTAATTATCTAGTAATAAATTGCTTGTTGATTTTTACTTGATTTGTTGGTTTCACTTTCTTTCTGTTACATTTTTCTTAGACCATAGAGTCGTAACAGAAATTGGGGGCTCGTCTTCTGGGATCTGAATTTCTTTAAAGCATTTTAGAGATATTAAAGTTATTTTTGAAATTCATATTGATTTTGTCTCGGAGAATTTTTTTTTTGTCTTTGGCAAAGATTTTTAATAGAGAAATTTTTTTTGTGTGAAACCAACAAGCATTTACAATGGCATCTAATATTCAGAATTTCATTTCAAAACCTACCCAGGAGGGGTTAGAGTGCATGAGAAAGGATGAGTTGCTCGAGCTCGCCAGAAAATACAGTCTATCTGAGGCAAAAGTATCATTGACAAAACAGGAGATAAAGATTACTTTAATTCAGTATTTAGTAGGAAAGGGAAATTTTGATAGTAGTGCTTTAAGTTCGAAGAGAAAGCCTGTATCTGGTTCTGACAGGAAATTAAGGGAATTAGAGTTAAAGAACCAGATGGATTTAGAATTGGCAAAGCTTCAGATTCAGAGAGAGAGAGAGAAAGAAGAGAGGTAGCTACAAATGCAGAAGGAAGAGAGGCAAATACAAATGCAGATGCAGATGCAAAGAGAAGAAAGGGAAATGCAATTTAAATTAAGAGAATTAGAACTGGCAAACAGAGCACACTCCACTCCTTTAAACACAAGCCCAGGTTTTGATGTTACTAGATATATTAGGTTAGTACCCCCTTTTCAGGAAAAAGAAGTAGATAAATACTTTCTTCATTTCGAAAAAATAGCTGAAAATTTGAAATGGCCCAGAGAGCATTGGACTTTGTTATTACAAAGTGTACTAATTGGCAAAGCTCGTGAAGTCTACACTTCACTGTCAGTACAACAAAGCACTGATTATGATGTGGTTAAGGAGTACATCTTGAAAGCTTATGAGTTGGTACCAGAGGCATATCGACAAAGGTTTAGGAATTGTAGAAAAGAAACTGGACAAACTCATGTCGAATTTGCAAGGGATAAAGAACAACTATTTGATAGGTGGTGCTCAGCCAAGAAAGTTGATCAAGGTTATGATAACCTCCGACAGCTCGTATTAATTGAAGAGTTCAAAAGGTGCATCCATAGTGATGTTAGAACCTATCTTGACGAGCAGAATGTGGAAACTTTGGAAAATGCTGCTCGTATGGCTGATGATTATTCCTTGACTCACAAAATTCCATTTGTAATAAATCGTCCTCTCAGCAGTTTTCTGGTAAAAAACCATTTCAATCTCATTCGAGTACTTCCAAATTTCACAACAGCACAATTGTTAGGAATCAAACATCTGATAAGACTGATCAGAAATCCTTATCTCTTCCTACGTGCACTTATTGTAAAAAGAAAGGGCACGTTATTTCTGATTGCTTCAAGTTGAAAAATAAGCAACAGAGAAAAGACAGAGCTTTTCCAAATGCTCTTATTTCTACGAGGTCAAGGTCACGGTCTTGTATTGAAAGCAATACATTTGTTGGGTCAAACAAACCCCAGTCTGATTCTATTTTGGAGGCTTATGAACCATTCATGTCAGAAGGTTCTATATCACTTATTGGTGATTCTGCCAAACCTATCCCAATTAAAATATTAAGGGACACAGGAGCTTCTCAGAGTCTTTTATTATCAGGTACTTTGGCTTTGTCTGAGGAGTCTTCTTCAAGTGAAAGTGTTCTTGTTCAGGGAGTAGAGTGCGGCTTTGTAAATGTTCCTCTCCATTGTGTAAATTTGGCATCAGACTTAGTTTCTGGACCTGTGACTGTTGGGGCAGTGACTTCTTTACCCATAGAGGGTGTTCATTTATTACTAGGCAATGACCTAGCTGGAGATAAGGTTGTGGTTAATCCACTTGTAACTGACAAGCCTTGTTTGGATCAGAAAGTTGATCCTGTCGAAACTGAAATCCCTGATTTGTACCCTGCTTGTGCAGTTACTAGAGCTATGGCAAAAAGAGCTCTTGAGAGTGATGTTGATCAGGATATTATTCCTTTAGCTGACACATGTATTGGTCAGTTTTTTGATGAGGTCACTTTTTCCTCAGGTATTGATCAATCAAATGGTATTGATCACAGTGATCCTCTTTTGGCAACTCATTCTCTTTGTTCTAATCGGGATGACAAACGACAATCCCTTGTCGTTGAACAGGAGCAAGATCCCGAGATATCATGTTTGTTTCAGAGGGCTATTAGTGAAACTGAAGCCACACAAGTTCCAGTGTGTTACTTTGTGAAAAATGGGGTCCTTATGAAGAAATGGAGACCACCTGATGTAGCCGCTGGTGACGAGTGGTCAGTGAGCTATCAAATTGTTGTTCCTAAGTCATATCGACAGGAAATTCTTAATTTAGCCAATGAAACTCCTTTGGCCGGTCATTTAGGAGTCCGTAAGACTTATCACAAGATCTTGAATCATTTTTATTGGCCGAAACTCAAAAGTGATGTTTCTAAATACTGCAGATCTTGTCACACTTGTCAAATGGTAGGAAAACCCAATCAGAAAATACCTAAGGCTCATTTACAACCTATTCCTGCATTTGATGAACCATTTAGTAGAATAATTGTAGACTGTGTTGGTCCTTTACCTAAAACGAAGTCAGGCAACCAATACTTGTTGACCATCATGTGTGCATCTACAAGATTTCCAGAGGCAATTCCTCTGAGAAATATAAAAACTAAAACTATTGTGAAAGCTTTGGTGAAGTTTTTTACACTTGTTGGCCTTCCCAAATCTGTCCAGTCAGATCAAGGTCAAATTTTATGTCTGGAATTTTCCAACAAGTTATGCATGAACTAGGCATCCAACAGTTTAAATCTTCTGCCTATCACCCTGAAAGTCAAGGTGCTTTGGAAAGATTTCATCAAACTTTGAAGAATATGATTCGATCATATTGCTTTGATACAGAAAAGGATTGGGATGAGGGTGTTCATTTGTTGTTGTTTGCTGTTAGGGAATCAGTTCAAGAGTCGTTGGGTTTTAGTCCCTTTGAACTAGTTTTTGGTCATACTGTCCGTGGACCATTGAAATTATTGAAAGAGAAACTTCTTTCAAATGAAGACTCAAATATTAATCTTCTTGATTATGTCTCTGATTTCAAATACAAGTTGTCAAAGGCCTGTGAAGTAGCAAGAACTAATCTTCACACTACCCAGTCAAAAATGAAATTAAGGTATGACATAAATTCACAGGAAAGGAGTTTTAAACCTGGTGACAAAGTTCTGGCTCTCTTTCCCATACCTCAGAATCCTCTTCAGGCTAAATATTTTGGTCCTTATACCGTTGAAAAGAAAGTAAATGACTTAAATTATATCATTAACACTCCTGGGAGACGGAAACAGAAACAACTTTGTCATATAAATATGTTAAAGGAATATTTTGACAGAGATTGCTCAGCTAATTATTCAGTTAATTTAGTTGTACCTGTCCCACACAGTGAAGATATCAACGATGGAGTACAATCAGACTATAGTGACTCTGGTATAACCAATCTTCGGAATTCAGAAATATTGAACAACCTAGACCAGAAACTTTCACATCTACAACAACAGGAAAGAAATGAACTAAAACAGCTATTACATGAATATGAGCACTTGTTTCCTGATGTTCCAACACGAACAAGTAAAATTTATCATGACGTTGACATTGTAGATTCTGCGCCTGTGAAACAGCATCCTTATAGGATGAATCCTCTCAAACAGAACTATCTGAAGAAAGAAATTCAGTATTTACTGGAGAATGATTTCATAGAACCAAGTAAAAATAACTGGAGTTCACCATGTATTCTTGTTCCCAAGCCAGATAATACATTCCGTATGTGTACTGACTATAGAAAAGTCAACAGTGTCACCAAAACTGATTCATTTCCAATCCCAAGAATGGACGATTGCATTGATAAAATTGGAAATGCGGAATATGTCACCAAGTTTGACCTTTTAAAAGGATTCTGGCAAATTCCACTGACGGAAAGGGCAAAAGAAATTTCAACATTTGTAACTCCAGATGGACTTTATCAATATAAAGTCATGCCGTTTGGAATGAAAAATTCGCCTGCAACGTTTCAACGTCTGATGAACATGATAACATTTGGTCTTGATAATTGTGACGCTTATATCGATGACGTCATTATCTACAACAACACCTGGGAAGATCATTTGGAAACCATTCGAAAATTCTTCGATCGACTCAGCGATGCGAATCTGACAATTAATTTGAGCAAAAGTGAGTTTTGCCATGCTTGTGTCACATTTTTAGGACATATTGTGGGACAAGGTCAAGTTAAACCTATAGAAGCTAAGGTCAAAGCTATCTCTGAATTTCAAGTTCCAATTTGTAAAAAGCAACTGATGCGATTTCTAGGTATGGCTGGATATTATCGGAAATTTTGTTCCAATTTTTCCAAAATTGCTGAACCTTTGACAAGTTTATTGAGTAAGAAAACCAAATTTCATTGGTCTGACAAGTGTCAGGAATCTTTTGACAAGTTAAAGGCCATGCTTAAGAATGCACCAGTTCTTTCTGCACCAAATTTCAGCTAATCATTTAAATTATCTGTTGATGCAAGTGATGTAGGGGTTGGTGGAGTATTGATTCAGGAAGACAAAAGTGGTGTGGATCACCCTGTGTGTTATTTTTCTAAAAAACTAAACAAGCACCAGAAAAATTATTCCACAATTGAGAAGGAATGTTTGGCTTTGATATTGGCTTTACAGCATTTTGAAGTGTATGTTACCTCAGCTCTTTCTCCAATTATTGTGTACAGTGATCACAATCCCCTTACTTTCATCAACAAAATGAAAGATAACAATCGGAGATTGTTGAGATGGAGTTTGATATTGCAGGAATATAACATTGACATCAAACACATCAGGGGAAAAGACGATGTGATTGCAGATGCACTCTCACGTGCCTAGAAATGTAATATTGCTTGATGTAATTAAGTCCAGTATCATAAAACATGTTCTTATGTAATTTTGGTTATTATAGTATCAGATATATATTCAAAAGAAAGCTTTATTATAGAAATCTTTCTTTTTCTTTATGAGGGGAGGTGTTATGTATGATGTTTATATAATATTATAAATATTTTAGGAAATTATAAATGTTTCTTCACTTTAATATTTGCTTAAATCTTTATGTTTATCAGGAAAAACATGTTTAACTAGTGTCCTTGAATTAGGTTGTTTTGATCAATATGTTTTCTGAATTTGAAGGTCAAGGTTGAATTTTGTTTACAGTTAGAATTCCATTCAGATGACTCATGTTCTAGAACATTCTGTCATGTGACCAATCTTTATATATACCATGTTTGGTGGACATTTATTCAGTTTTGACATTACCATCAGTCTTGTAAAGAGCTATTACAGTTGTGAAAATTCATTACAAATTCTAAGAGAGGAATTATTTTAAATATTCATTGGATTATAACAGTGCTCATAAACTTTTGGATTTTGGATTTTTAATTGATGATTTTGGAATTTATGTGAACTTATTCAGAGATTTTGGAATACTTCATTTTGACATCAGCACATCAAAGATTACTAGTACATCAGGACTTTGGAGACCATTAGCACATCATAACATTCAAGGACACAGCCGTGAATTCTAAACATTCTATATTTAGGACTTGTGATTAGAACAATCATTCTTATTGGATTATTAGGATTTCAAAACACATTACTGTAAGTGACTTTTTGATTTTTCATTTTAATTATCTAGTAATAAATTGCTTGTTGATTTTTACTTGATTTGTTGGTTTCACTTTCTTTCTGTTGCAGTTTTCTTAGACCATAGAGTCGTAACACTAGTTTGATGTAGTAAAACAAATGGACACGGAACATTTTTGGTCAAATATTGACAGGCTTTTAACAATACAATGTATGAAATCGTCCTAAAGTAACACATGCTGGCTTTGGAGGGGAGCTTTTGATAAAGATTGCTACGGCAGACAAAGAGTTGTATAGCCTGATGGCTTTATATCAGTGGAGTCAGCTCAGAGATTGCCATGCATGCAACAAAACAAGTTATGTAAACACATATTAACTGTTTCACCTGCATATCATGATAAATCATGTATAAACAGTAACTACCTGCTTCTTGAAAAGCATGCCATAAACCAGGATAGAGAAAACTAAAAGTCTCAAGGAAAGTGCTTCAGTTGTTGTAGATCACTTTGTATCTCATATGTTATGCTGGTATGAGTAATTCTAGGGAACTTATTATAGGTTTGGTCTTCCTTCCCACTTTGTTTTTATTGCAACAATTGCCCCTTTTTGTACACTTTCTTATCTTGAAATTCTTCGTGCAGTTTATAAAGATTAGTTCTGTTGCATTCCCTTTTGTAGAAGTAGTAGTAACATCATTAGACAAGAGCAATTTCTTTAAATCAGCATGTCTCATTGACACTTGCATATGCTCATTTATAATCCTCTATTGACTTTCAATTAATCCTATTTATTTCTGTCCAACTGGAATGTAACACTTTAGATATGAATGTTATGTCCGAACACGGTAAAGAATAGTTTGATAATTTATTATTTATTTTATCTTGAGGATTTTTGCATGATTTCATATGTATATAGTTTTGATTTCTCAGTAAACTGAATGCAAATTACAACTCTCTTATGGAACAGTTGGACATTATGATGGCATTTAATCCTGACACCATCACTGAGGTCAGGATACAATTTGGCAATGTACTTAACACTTTGCTTCAAAATTTTAGTTTCTAAATTTATTTTATTAATAGTCAATTAAATATAAATCAATGTTATCTCTCTATTGTTGATTGCAAATGACATAAGCACCATCTTTGAGTTCTGTTGACTATTTCAGGAAATTCTGCTATATCTTACAGACACAACAGTTACTTTATGATATCAAATTCTGTACCATATGTACCATGGCAACAATAAAGATGTAAACCTTTGAATAACAGATATTTATCACAAAAAAGGTTAATCCTTATTCAGTCCTACCCATTATCTTCATAAAAAAAATCTGCAGGCTGAACAAAGATGTGGTAAAATATTTCCCTTTATGGAAATTTGCATCCAATGACATGAACACATACCTGATTATTTAACAAACAGTGATAGCTACGGCTAGGAAAAATGAGACTTTTCACAAAATGTAACAAATATAAGCGAAACATATTTTTAAAAAATATGAACTAGACCAGATCCCATATTCACAAACCTCCTCAACTTGAGATCACAGTCAGATTCAAATTTTGAAAGCTTACAATAAATAAACCAAATGAAACACAAGAGATTTCAAAGTAGCAAAACATTTTATATAGATGTCTGTTAATATGTTTAGTTTTTTCTTTCTTTTTAAAAACATTTTAACAAATATAAGACTTAATGACAACATAATTTTGAGTTTGAGTGTGTACTCAAGTTAATGTGTTTCATGAATTCGGGGCCAGTTAAATATTATCACACTTTTCAGATTATTAATTAAAAATGAACTATTGCTTTTTCTGTTTTGTGTGACTAACGCTAAGAGGGCACTGACAAAAACACAAACAGTGGAAGAATTTACGTTAGAACAAGAGCTAGCAAAAAAGGCTTCTATCCCTGATAAGCAAAATAACATGTAAAAATAAAGAATGCACTGAACTTAACAAAAACCAAAAGATCGCGAAAACATATTACACATCAATTTGCACATAAATGTTTAAGTGTATGTCAATCAGTTACTTTCTTTGCAGCATTAAATAGCCCCCCCCCCCTCCAAAAAATGATAATAATAAATAAATAAATGAAAACATACTGAAAAGAATAACTATTCGTGTGCGACATTGAAAACTACGATAACTTTGGGTAAAACCTGAAACAAATTCGTTCGACAGCACTGAAGCCATTTTCCACAAAATAAAATTGAACATGATCTTGGTCGCAGCGACTCTTGGAATGAATACGCAAATAAGCCCATTTGAATCTACCTCAGAAATTTCTGCAAGACCAAAATATGTCTCGAATGTATGTTGGCGTAGTAATTTAGAGAAAAATCATTCATTTTCTTCTTGCCGGGAATGTCTCCGCAAAAAGGACACTGTTTTTGATTGGCCATTTTGCCAGTGCATGTACAGAAGGGTGAATATTGTGTTTTGTTTTTTGTTTATAGGACCCATGATTTTTGTGTCCTGGACCCTTTTTGCTCCAAATCTCTAACTTCTCCTACTTTTTGCAAAGGTTCCTCTATCCGTGTACAGTTTGGATTGGTCTGCTTTATATCCAAGGGCAAAAGGGCTAAAATCCGGACACCAACTCTTTTCCGAAACTGGTAACATTTGGCCTAAAATATCTGGTTTAAAAAGACTAGGTTTCTTCCGTTGTATTTTTTTAATGTGATTAGAAAATCTCCATTATTTGGTTTCATTGTAGAACTACATCTTTCTCCTTTTCTCTAATACAACCTGCTTTCATGTATCATGAATGATGTTGACGTTACAGCGCTTGGATCTAGGGTACCTGGGTATAATAAGTTAACAAGTGGACTTGTGTCAGATGTATATAATAAAACATGTGATGACATGCCGTTTCATAGTTAATTGATCAGTTTATTATGTTAATTGAGTACCCCCAAGACCCTGCAATTGATAAAATATAATAAATGCCAGGGCAGAATTGGCCATGTGTTCTTCCATGCATCAAGTAAATAAGGGTGATGATGGTCAAAACAGTCAGTTTGCATGCCAAACTAGCCTGGTACCCTGGAACGATGCATTAATTTCAATACTGATGATATAAAATGATATTGGGTTTCAGGATAGTGCCAAAACTTGGCCAATCGGAAACGGTTGTGTTGGCTGACTCAGTGAACAATGCAGAATTATATTGAATCAGGGTTCTACAGAACGCAAAAATCCGGATAAAAGTACGCATGCATTTCACTTTTGGATGCTTGAAAATTCCAATAGCGGAGTCCTCGGGATGCTACATTTTTATCGGTGAAATTCTCTTCTATTTGATCCATTTCTACAAGGCAAGTATCAATCGTGTAGCGTGCAAGCTATGAAACAAAGTGAAAGCGATTGTAATGGGATTAGGTGAAACTGCATAGGCTAGATCTTCGCAGACAAGGAGACTAAGACACATGTTACGTGACTGTCAGTGTCTAGTGATCATTTCAATCAAAAGACTAATTACACGTGTATGTAATTGGACACATCTCTTTGATAAGCATTACTCAACACAGTTTTAATCCATCATATTATAAATCCTTACGCGATGTTTGGAACAGTCGCATTTTATCATATACCGTATTTAGAAACATAGGGCCAAGATTTTTGAATTAGTTTTGTTTATCGAAGGAATATGAACTCCCTTATGACTCTAGGTCTTACAAATATGTAATAGAAACAAAGTGAAAACAACGATGTAAGTTAAACCAACAAGCAATTTATTTCCAGCCAATTTAAGTGAAAATTCAAAAAACTTACAATTTGTGAGTTAAATTCCAAATAATCCTAAATATTCTAATCATAAGTCCAAAATAATAGAATATTCCGAGTGAATTCCAATATCATAGAATGTCCTGATGTACCACAAGATGTTATCCAGAATGTATTTGAATGAGTTCACATAAATCCCAAAATCATGTATTATTCCAAAAATGAGTGAGCACTTTAGTGTTTTCAATGAATATTGCAAATAAACAAGTCCTCTCAAATTATATGTGATTTCAACAACACAACTAAAATAGATTCCTTAAAGACTGATCTTTAGAACCGGAATTCTAGAATAGGAATGAATTGGTTTACCAAAATCTGTATATAAATGCACATGCCTACATGACCTATGTCACATCACAATATGATTGATTCTAATATAACAATACCAGCCTACCTGACATATGCCACAAAAGTCTAATTGCGAAATGCCTACGAAAATAATATGTAAACAACTGGACAAAAGTTATGTATGTATTTTCAGATAACCACACAACTTACAATCATAGACAAAAGTTAAGTATATAAACATCATACATAAGAACTCCCATGTTAAACGTCATGAAATCCGCTGTTTGTCGGTCATGTACAGATATACTTCGTTTTCGAGTGATTATCACATGTTTACTTTTCCGATGGCAACTTTACGTAATTTGTTTTGGTGCCAAGCGCAAAGCGGCAGATGAACATAATTTTTGCGAGATCTTGTTTTGATAAACAAAACAGAACTCCAAAGAGACTTAGAGATGAATGGAATGAATCATGGAATAGGATATTCTCATGGGCTGAAAAACAAGAGAACAATCGAACATTATTAGCTTTATACACATGATGTTGCAACTGTGGAAGGAAAAAGGCAATGGCAACCCAAGGAAAACTAGATCCAGAACTTCTTTCAAAACCCGCATTACAGACTTTGACCAAATTTGACAGAAAGCATTCTGGCATGAAGGTCTTTGATCTTTCTACAAATGATACCGATCTGCTGTTAAATGTGGCCACCATTACTAAAAACAACTTTTTTAAAAATTACTTTTCAAACACTACTCAACAGAATTTGACCAAATATGTTAGAAAGCATCCTAGCATGAAGGGCTTTCACATTTGTACTAATGATGCTAAACAACCATCACGTATGGTCATCAATACCGGTACTAAATACCGCTTTACAGAAATTTACAAAATTTGACAGAAAGCACTCTAGCTTAAAGGCCTTTTAAATTTATACAATAATGCATATTTGTCATCAAATATCTCCACCTGTACTAAAATTTAAACAACTTTATCTCAGAAAACTGCTCAAAAAATATTACCAACATTGACAAAGCATTTTTGCATAAAGGCCTTTGAATATTCGACAAATAATGCTCATATGCCATAAAATATGGATTAAGATGAAACAAATAAATAAATCTCATACCATATGCAATCAGCAGTGGTGGAAGAAATCTCTACAGAAAACATCCCGCTGACCCAGATATCTTGGCCAACTGCTCTTCGATTTGGCTGTAAGGCATATGTGAGCCAGGTGAGTGACATCAAGCTTACTTAGGCCTCATTTTGACTGTTAATCATCACTAAACAGCATGGTTGTCAAGTACCATGACACCAACTCATGTTTATTGAGTGCTGTGTGCTTTCCTAGATTCTTTGACACTTTTACTTCTAATTACTGAGAACATGATGGATAGTCGTTTATTCCATCTTATTGCAAGTAACTTAAGTCAGTTTTCAGACGCAATTTACATTTCACATGCCTATATCTATTATTAATATCGGAAGTTAAGGGATTTTGCTATCAGACCTTGTGCCACATTGACAGTCGATACGTATTGCTTTGGATTGCTAATAAAGGAATTTTAAAAAAAATAAGTTCATGTCTGCTGTTGGTCAAATTAATTCTGAAAACATTCATTGTACAAATTATTGTATTCTAGAAATTGCAACCGAAACTTGAATTAAGCTGATATTTGTGTCCCCCTGTCTTATTCTACTGTCTATCATGAGATTTTATCTTTGATAAGGAACATCCTGTTATAACACTGATCCCACATATGTCACTATGTTACTTTATGGACCCAGACCATCATGTTATAGTGAGGTTTATCTGTAATTTTGACATATGGACTATGTGCTTCTGCTATTCTTTGGATACTGAAACTCATTGTTGTGTTGTTATTGTTTGGGCTATTTAACATAAATATAATAAAACTCAAAGTGTAGTGGGGCAAACATTTTTGCTTGGAGCTCAAATCATTTTGGTTTTTTGAGGTTGCATGCAGCACAAGACTTTGCTGTAGAGATGAGTAATGTGCTTTTGATCAGCAAGTAATCACATGAGAGTAGGGGACAGAAATCTGCAAATTTGAAATTTCAGGTTCAATCAGCTGTGTAAAAGTGATTTTTGGATGTTTTCAGTTCAGTGTCCTTTGATTTGTTCTTTAGAATAGTTATTTCTTCTATTCCATTGTAACAAAAAGTTTCTTTACTAATACACAGGGGATGAAAAGTAAGTGCATATGGTCACAGAATGAATCAGTGATGAGCATAATACAGTGTATAATAATATATCATTCATATGTACTCCACGTCTCCATACTTCTAGAGCATACACACTAATGAAATATCCTCTGAATACACACCTTATCTATAATTTTGACATATGGACTATGTGCTTCCGCTGTTCTTTGCATACTGAAACTCACTGTTGTGTTGTCGTCATTTGGGCTATTTAGCATAAATATAAAAAAACTCAAAGTGTAGTGGGTCAAAAATGTTTGCTTGGAGCTCAGATTGTTTTGGTTTGTTGATGTTGCACGCATTACTAGACTTTGCTGTGGAATTGAACAAGTCATACTGTCCCTCTGTTCCTCAGCTGTCCATATTGATTTTGATGCATTGGAATTATACTGTTTTGGATGACAGCAATGTGCAACCACGTGAGAGTAGGTGACATAAATCTGGAAATTTTAGATTTCAGGTTCAGTCAGCTGTGAAAAAGTGATTTTTGGATGTTTTCAGTTCAGTGTCCTTTGATTTGTTCTTTAGAATAGTTATTTCTTCTATTCCATTGTAACAAAAAGTTTCTTTACTAATACACAGGGGATGAAAAGTAAGTGCATATGGTCACAGAATGAATCAGTGATGAGCATAATACAGTGTATAATAATATATCATTCATATGTACTCCACGTCTCCATACTTCTAGAGCATACACACTAATGAAATATCCTCTGAATACACACCTTATCTATAATTTTGACATATGGACTATGTGCTTCCGCTGTTCTTTGCATACTGAAACTCACTGTTGTGTTGTCGTCATTTGGGCTATTTAGCATAAATATAATAAAACTCAAAGTGTAGTGGGTCAAAAATGTTTGCTTGGAGCTCAGATTGTTTTGGTTTGTTGATGTTGCACGCATTACTAGACTTTGCTGTGGAATTGAACAAGTCATACTGTCCCTCTGTTCCTCAGCTGTCCATATTGATTTTGATGCATTGGAATTATACTGTTTTGGATGACAGCAATGTGCAACCACGTGAGAGTAGGTGACATAAATCTGGAAATTTTAGATTTCAGGTTCAGTCAGCTGTGAAAAAGTGATTTTTGGATGTTCTCTGTTCAGTGTCCTTTCATTTGTCATTTAGAATAGTTTTTTCTTCTATTCCATTGTAACAAAAAGTTTTTTGTACTAATACACAGGGAATGAAAAGTAAGTTCATATAGTCACAGAATGAATCAGTGATGAGCAACATAACACAGTGTACAATAATATATCACTCATATGTACTACACGTCTCCATACTTCTTGATCATACACAGTAATGGAATGACCTCTGAATATACACCTTATTCTGTATAAATTTGTCAGTTATCAAGAAAGTGATTATCCGTTCAAAGCCCATGCCTCCAAGTGGGTCCAGATAATGTACATGGAACTGTACAGCTTTTGCCAGCACACCCATACATTTGCAAAATTGCAAGAAAAGTGAAGAATTTCAAATATGTAGTAAAATAAATATTGTGGTCAACCCTGTATGAGTTTCTCTCATATTATCCATTTTAGTAGAATTGTACTTTATGAGTCCATAGGGAGAGCCTGCAACATTGTAATTAGTATTTCATAGCATTTTATCTGAGATATTTTGCACATATTTAGTGTTGTTCTGCATATTCATATGATTGTACATCTGCTTTGTTCAGTGGAATGTCCAATACTTAAACTTTATATTATTGATTTTGATTAAAATCCACTTCTGTGTCATTTCCACAATTGTGGACTTATGCCCATTTGTTCCTGCATCTTCATTCATCTAGATGAAACAATTAAAAATTATTTATATTTGAGGAAACTGGGACTTTATTCAGTTTAGGAGAATATTATGATTTTCTAAATTGCTATGTGATTTTATTTAGATTTGCTTGGATAACATTATCATCCCACTAAGGACTCCGGTAAAATCCCTGTTTTACTATATATACTCAAATATTGTGCTGACAGATCAGGGTCTAGGTTGTTTGTTCTCTGAGTACTCCTAATGAACTGCATAGACCCAGATCGGACGGCTCATTAGGTAGATCTGTGTCTGTGCAGTTTGCGGTTGGACTTAACTTATAAACAAGCATATATGGTAGGTGAGATGTGGAAAATACATACATATTTATTTGGTTATCGATCAGCTAAAACAAACTGTTGATGGATTACAAAAGTTTGACTAGTTTCCAATACTACAATAATTTAATGTTGTATGAATGTTACTGTTATATTGGTACGTTATGATGATTTTCATTTATTTCCTCCATTTTTGTACCCCACGACAAATGTATTCATATCCTTGTTATATGGATACATGTTTCGTCTGATATGTTCTGAGTCATGTTATATGGATACATGTTTAGTCTGAGATGTTCTGGCCTTTGATACATTGCTTCTGTGATGCGCAAACAGTTTACACTTTATACGTTTTATCAATGTCTACACTACAGCTGTATTAGTTTTATCAATGTTTATACTAAAGCTGTGTTAGTTTTATCAATGTCTACACTACAGGTGTATTAGTTTTATCATGTAAACACTAAAGCTGTATTAGTTTTATCAATGTCTACACTACAGCTGTGTTAGTTTTATCAATGTTTACACTACAGCTTTGTTAGTTTTATCAATGTCAACACTACAGCTGAGTTAGTTTATCAATGTCTACAACTAAAGCTGTGTTAGTCTTATCAATGTTTACACTGCAGCTTTGTTAGTTTTATCAATATAGACACTCTAAGCTTATCAATGTTTACACTACAAGTTTTATGAATGTTTACACTATAAGTTGTTTCAATGTTTACAATATTAGTTTCATCTGTGTTGAGTGGGGAATGTATATAGCCACTACATCTCTGATAAGACAAACAATACTGTGAATTTAGTTATTTTCGAGGGTGGATTTTTTCAAACTTTCTAAAAAAAAGGCATTTTCATTGATTTTTACATTCATTGATTTTTACATTCATTGATTTTTACATTCATTGATATGCCTCTTCTGAAAAAAGCATTTGCATCAGTTACAATTATTTTATGGTTTATAGCAACCAGAAAATCCACAGAAATTAGTACCACCTAAGTAATAGTGCATTCATAATACCCTTCATGTGCACAAATGCTGTATTGCTTATTCCTTTAAACATTTATATAACTTCTCTGATCTGTTCATTCTTTGAATTTTCTAAAACAAAATAATGTATCATCAAATACATGTTTACAATATGCAGGTAATTATTGTTATCCAGAAAATGAGTATCATTAACTAGCAAGTACATAGAGGATATTTTCTTTTCCTATGTTAATAACCGGGATATTTCATCGTGTGGCACAAAAAACGTGATATATCGTTTTTGGTACCAAAAGATGAAATATATCCGGTATCTACGCAGGAAAAGAACATTTTCTTTCTAGTATACACCAAATTTGCACCAGAATCAAAGATTAGAAGATTAAACTCACTCTTCAGCACCACCCACCCACCCCCCTTTTTAAGAAATTCACCTCACTTTCATAGGCCAATCATATAAATATCAGTGACTTAAGAGAGCAGTAGGATTGAGATGAATAAATCTGTCGCAGTACATTACATTTTTGGCACTTTGTAAACTATTTGATCATATCTAACCAGAAAGCAAGACCGATTCAACAAAGCATCACAGTGGGTTTATCATTGTTGTCAATGAAATAAGGGGAAATAACTAACAGAAACCTGAACAGCGTCAAGTCAAATTTATTTAGCAAGAGTTAATTTCCAAAGCTGAAATGTAATGCAGTTTCTATTTATTTGTTCTAGCTCACACAGTGCTCGTTTTTGTTGCTGCAGTTATAAATTCTGTTGTCACACACAATCAAGCGACGCATTGTATGATGGGAAATCTTGTATTTTTATATGTGAAAATATAAGGATGTATTTTTCACATGTGAAAATATAGGAATAAAACAAAAGAAAATTATTTTGCCAATAACTTTCTATATTGCATACGTAAGTATATAATAAAAAAACTTTACGTTACTTCTGTAGATCTGAAGAAAGCCAGATGGTATCTTTTAAATCTAACAGATGTGATCATTTCTCAATTTCAAGAAATTAAATGGCAGAGGGAAAAAATCAGTTTTCAATCCCTCAATTGAATGAAGAAATATTTTGAAGCATACTTTTAACTTGCTCAGTTGTACAATTGGACAAGTAAAACCAAGGAGAGATTAGCTCTGTGTTTGGACAAAGAACACTTACACGAGGACTATACAGCTGGAATACTGTCTACAGACACACCCCCAACTGGGGTTACGGGTGGTGGACGCAGTGATGAACATTGCACTTTATTTCTGTATAGTATCGAGGATTATATGCTGCTGGAGTACCTGGATTTATCCCAAAAAGACCCAGACATTGGTGGCCAAAATTATTCCTCTCAAGCCAATATTAGAGATTCTTTCTTGATAAATGCCACCATGAAAGTTCCTACCCAGAGACTACCAATAAGAGTTATAATGCTGGTTTTCAGGCAAGCCCATCTTTTCAGGATACAAACCGTTTCAACTTTCCAGCTTCCAAAGAAGACCGAACTCAACGGGACTATTTTAATTTAGTACGTCTAGATATCTTAATAAATAATCCACCATTTTAGACACAGTTTGGAAGTCTGTCAGTTGCTGCTTCTCGCCAGCCAGATAAGTTTCCTGTTGATCGTTATGACAATTGCAGCCCTGTTCCTATTGTATCAAATTCTTTTCATTACAATGCAGATATGACTTGTGAACTATTTGAAACCTCAGTTCCTTTGCAAGAGGTGTTTCAATACAAATCTGTCAAATTATCCAATGATAATTTACAATGCGATTTTGCAAAAGCTAACCAAGTTAACAGTTCTACAGATAATTCTCAACTTGAACGTCTTCCATGTCATTTAAGTAAATCAAATGTTTCTAGTCAACCAGGAAAGAAAACGAAATTGCATAAACTTGTATAGAGTTCCATGACTGATAATGTTCCTGATAATAAAGTAGGATGTATTCAACCATTTGCCAATCAGAGAGCAAGTTCAGACTTATGCTGTTGATAAATCATATGAATATAATCTAAGAAAATTAAGACAGAGAGGAAATAGCCAAAGCTTGAACATTTTGGCTTGTATACAGGGGAGGTAATTCTGGATAGGACAAAGTATTCCTGCAAGAGTTGTGACTACAAGACATACAACCACAACCACATGAAAGAACATTTAGTGAAACAAAATAATTTGAGTGAGATAGTGAAGAAATGCCCTTTTTGCCAATATACATGATGTGAAGCAATACGTATGCAGATTCATCTTTTGAAGCATGCAAATATTACTCTTTGCCCAGAATGTGGAGAAACTTTTCATGAGAAGGCAACATTGGAGGATCACATAAGTGAAGTACACACAGGTAATTTGAGATTAAAATGTAATGTGTACTTTGTTTTCCTAGAGCATTACATGCAAAGATCATGGCCTCAGGTAACATTTTAGAGGTCTTTTATTCTCCATAATATTGAGATCACTTAAATCTCAAGCTTAAAATACTTACTTGTTTGTAGTATGTATTTAGATATAGAATATGTTATATTCACATTTCACTGAGCTCAAGACAACTTTGACCTGGTGTATTATATGTACATAATATTTGTCTCTCATCCTGTATATTGTCTCAAAATTTAAAAAGGTTATTCATACTGATTAAGGAAGAAGTTATTCAACATTTTACTACACTTTGAACTCGAACATCATTCAGACCAAGGTTTTGATTTACGCCAAAATTTGCATATAATTATCTATGTTTTGCTGTCTGGATATAGAAATATCACATTATGGGTGCTGATTTATAGATTGTGGTGAAATAGCTGAGTATAGAACTTGCAGAACTTAAAACATTACAAACATAACATGATCTCTCACTTTTGGTCTCTGTGTGTTTTTTGGACTTGCCCACTGACCTGAGCTTTTCAAAGCCGAATTTGAGCTTGTTCGCGGTGTTGGTAAGTGGATTTGTCCAGCCCAATTATACATGTGCTGCATATTACCACAGTATTTAATGCTAGTAGTAATAATGATAGGCAAAATAAAAGCAGCATCGATTGTTAGATTATAATCATAAGGTAGGAAACATAACAGCAGCTAATAAGTATTTATTATAAATTTAAAAGGGCTGGAAGGGTAAATCAAGTCACACTTAGCACACTTCTCTAAGTTAGCTCTTTAAACAAAACGGTCTTCTACCTCAATTCCAAGCCTTTGTCATTTAATTTAATTGCTGCATCTGCTTGTTGCTATACATGCTGTGAACAGGTCAGTCTCTTTTCCTTGTCAGCAAATAAGAAAGTAGAAAGTGGTGCATTCTTTACTTTTATTTACAAGTAAAAATAATGCCTTAATCACAATAACATTTGACAATAGAATGTCGATTCTTGGTAATCCTAATTTTTTGAGTGTGACTTCAGCTTTTGAATCCCAACGAGGACCCTGTTGTGATATCCATTTTTTCTTGAACTGAGAGAGAGAGAGAGAGAGAGAGAGAGAGAGAGAGAGAGAGAGAGAGAGAGAGAGAGAGAGAGAGAGAGAGAGAGAGAGAGAGAGAGAGAGAGAGAGAGAGAGAGAGATACTTGCTATGAAATGTTGTTCAAACAGGTCAGAAAAAATTAATACCACATTTACATGTACCTTAAAAGTTTGCTGCAGGTGGGATACAACTTTTAACATTTTGGTCACAATCAACTAATTATTTTATGAGCTATGAAAACCAACATATTTTGGGTGATATATTAAATATTGTTATTAAAAAACTGAAGGTTTGAAGATTTGCTGAAAATAATTACTAGAAGATATTAACATAATTTTTCAGAAGTATGGTAACTTGTACACAATAGTCGGCTTGAGCCTAAAACCATTTTCATTTTATCGCTGTCACCGCACATTTACTGCTGCATGTAAACAGTGAGATCTTACCGGGCCAGATTTTTATAGTAGACATCTACAAGGGGATTTGTCTCAAAAACAAGCCATGCAGCATATCATTTTCATTGTTATAAATGCTTTCTCTTGAATAGAATGTTGATAGGATGTAAGCGTGATTTGCTGGTGTAAACACATACAGATACTAATTTGGCCAAACATTAACATTATGGTCTGTGGGAATTGAATTAGTTGTCTGTGCCCTTTATGAAGAGATGTACCCATTGGAAAAAGACCAGGATAATCCTTTCTCACACGTTTTATCACACATTTTGGGTAAATTTGTTTGAAAGTTAATTATGTAAGTTTGTGACGTTTCTACTTGCAGTACCAAATTTAGTTACGGTCGATTTTAAAAACAGGTATCCTGGGATAGCTTAATAAAATGATGTAGAATGAATTTTCACAGCAGTAGTATTAATTACATGTGTCCCCAAAATCTTTGACATAAATTCAAGCACATAAATGTGCGATTAACAATTCTAAACTTTTAAAAGTGGATGTAGATGATTGCAATTATTGCATTTTTCTCTATTATGTCAAACAGGAACATCTATTTCGAGAAAACTGGACCACTCGATATGGTTGCATGATCACTATCTGTTAAGTTTTGTATTTTGTTTCTGTAACTTGGCAATTAATTTATGATAATATTTGTCTGATTTTTCCAGACTTTTCAACCATTTTTTTTAGATGTTTGACTGATTTTATTATGTGAAGATCTATCTCTCTCTCTATCTCTCTCTCTCTCTCTCTCTCTCTCTCTCTCTCTCTCTCTCTCTCTCTCTCTCTGCACTTCAGGTACAATAATACAGATTATAAAGAAATTTTGTTTTTTTTTTATAATCAATACAATGTTTAACTTGGAATGCCATTAAGAGTGAAAGGGTCTGCATGGTTTCTCAGACTTGGTGAAAATTAAAGTCTGTGAAAAAGGAGAAATATGTTCAAAGATTTACTTCGTGTCTCTAAGGCAATCACTGTAGATGCACACCTTTCATATAAACATTTGCCAGATATGCCACTTGAAGGGAAGAAAGACAAATGATAGCGATTTTATGTAAGCACATTCAATGACGTTTAGTAGTGTTTTGAGAAACGCAACAATTTTGAATTTTGCATATGTAACTATTCCAGATTACCTCCCTTTGTCAGAGTCATGTTGCAATGTGCTTCACAATTCATTTAGGTTAGGATATACACTACATATCAACATATGAACCAAAATGCTTCTTCTGATATATGAAAAAGTTCAAAGGGAAACTTTTCTTTTGTTTAAAATATTATTAATTTATCATTACAGCCAGCTCCTAAAATAAAATAAATTCCTCAATATCTTAAAAATGGTAAATGTGTGACAACTGTGCTATTGCAGTTTTCAAGGAAAAGCGCTGTTGACTGTGAATAATTATTATGAAAAAAATATTTGATTATGTGTCCTTCATATGTGTAATAGTGTATCAGAAACATCACAACAGTGCACTTGTGAGCGTATGTATTATACCAATTTCTTTTAATAATTTATATATACATGATTGCAATTTCCACCTTTTGTTTTAGGAAAATAAAAGTTCATTTGTTCCCAGTGCTCATACACCACAAACTACAGGATTGGATTTGAGGAGCACCAGAGAAATCATACATGTATTGAATATATAAGAAGCTTTATAAATACCGAGTTAAATGTCTTTTGCAGGCCACTTTGAATTTGAAGTATTCAACATTTTCCTTGCCGATTCTATCTACCTAATATAGTACTGTATCAATGAAACCTACTTACACCTCTCCCTCAATAGTTTACAAGTGACGGGGTCAATAAACATCAACTGTAGTATAGGCGAGGGCACTAGAAAGCAATGGCAAGTACAATTTTGGTTAATAATTTGGGGTTAAAGGGGATTGTGTGCCTGTAACTCTTGCTGATACATGAGAATTATAATCTCCATTGTCCTACTCAAATATTCATCTAATATATTTTAATATTTGTGGATATTAGATCTGTAGAAGTCAGTTCAAGTCGATACATTTATGCCATACTTTAAATATACTTCAGGTTGACATGCAGCTGTCACACATTTGTGTATCAGTAACGTTGAAGTTGCTTCACTTTCAAAGTCAGCAACTCCAACTTGCTAAAGCTTCATAGCCAGAATTACGCCCATAAACTGCTGGAGCCAAACTCATCAATATATTTGCACTGATTAATTCCTCAAGACAGTGATCTAAAATGTTACTTTCGAAATAGCACATGACAAGTTCTAAGTAGAACCCTGTATATATATATATATATATATATATATATATATATATATATATATATATATATATATATATAAACAGTCAGCACACGGTAGTTGCACTGTTTCATACCACTAAATCTGGATTGAGAAAAAAAATAGTCCCGAAAGAAATAGAAATGACAATAATGTGTGCGTTTTGTTAGAACTTGCAAGTTTATCTTTTAATGTATAAATTTTGAAGAACAATATGATTGATAAGGCAAGAGTTCTTTGTGGTGTGTGATTTTAACAAGAAATGAGTCTGACCCTGCACAATATTTCCATTATTATGTTATCTGAGACAATTAATCTGTTAATCAGCTTGTGTTATCATGCTAAAAGACAATTAAATTTTCACAAATTGTCAAAATAAATACAACTAGGTTGCTGAGTTAGCATTCAGTTTGGTTCTTATAGAAATGCTAGCGGGCATCGTTGTGAGAGTCGGCTGACAATTTTCATATTTGAATAAAAGAGTGCGTGCCACATTTATAATAATTGGATTTAAATGTAATTAACAAATAAAATGTAAGCACGAATTTCACTTCTTTTAGAGATTTCTTTTATTGGTATTTACCGTAATTATCCTAACTAGCCAAACGTGCCAATGTTCTGGACACATTTTCTAAATTTGCAATAATTTTAAATGGTTAAAGAATATTCCCAACACCTAGAAAGTTTTTTTTAAATCCGACGAAAAATAAAAAAAAATTAAAGATGGAACGGAAACTAAGGAATATTTTACCAGTAATCATAAACTGGTAATTGAATTGTCAATCCTTAGGTCATCATACCACTTTAATTACCCAAATTATCATGTGGATTAACTGAAGGTTTTGTCAATAGGCAGCAACAAAAACAGCTGAGACATACCACAACTCATCATCAAGCAGTGTGTTTAACAGATCTAATCGCAAGCTTGTTAAAGTTAATCATAAAGGAAACACTCCATTTCATCTCAAGACCGTGGGCTAAATTGCTAAATAACTCATTTTGATAACTGTAAAATCAATGGTAATCTGCATTTCATCCATCCGAGATGTGATTGTGTGATAAGTATATGTTGAATAAGTTGAAAAAGTTTTGGCATGTTAATTTACCATATGAAATATCTTTGATGTAATAGATATTCACCCTCCCCCTTCATCTGTCGGTTAAAAACATAGTTAAATTTACTCTGACATTAATCTCACTGAATTTATTAGTTCAGTATAATCTTGTTTTCCAAAACTACCGTGACTACGACACTCAACAAGTTCTTTTTGCTGCTTTCAGATGGAGTACTCTATGTTCTTCCACCAGAGGAATCCTCTTTGAAGCCATCAAAGAAGAGATACAATGTGGACTGGGATGACAAAGAAAAGCCCCAGTGACTAAAAGTGACAGTGCCAAGCCTGTAAATCCTTCAGAAATTGCCACTTATGACTATACAAAGGAAATTTGCAATAATGGAAGCATTACATAAAATTGTGGATGCTGCACAGTTTTGACGAAATACAAGAAATTGATAGTTTCAGGGAAATGTGAAATTGTTAAGGAGGAAATTTTGGCTGGCATATGACCAACATTTCCAAAATCACTTCTGTGACTAGATGAAAATGGATTTTTCTCTGTCTATTCAGTGAACTCACGAGAGACCCATTCCCGATGCTGGGTACCCACTGAGTTATCCAGTGGAAAAAGAACAAGAAATGATGTCATGGATTCATCATGTTCCTATAACAATAGAAATGGTGCAGAACAACTATGCTTTGACACTTATCATTTAGAAGAGTTATGACCCCTGAATCCCCATCTTCTTTAAACTTTGGTTTTCAAGCAGAGATTTATCTATTTAAGGCCCTGCGAAGCAACTTTGAGACAACGATGTCCTTTGTGATGCATCCATCACTACTAGCTCTGATATCAAATTTGCCTTCACTCCCTAGTAATGCAATATCTCCCTGGCAACCACAAGTAAAACCTATGGTTGACGTCTTTTCCAGAACAGCTGAGTCAGTTTTGATCAAACTATGGTAGAAATGCTCATCAGGACACGCTAACACAAAATTGTGTCTGAGATTAAATCCTTGGCAATGGTGTTGATTCTATAGCAGTCAGGTGCAAAACATTTGTCACTTCTTTTTTCAGAATGGCTGCGCAGGACTCGAAATAAGGATTCTTTTTCACTAACCCAAAGATCACAAAATATATTTGTTTACTGATCCTGCCTTAATTTCACTGATCCTGCTAAAATCAAACAGAAGCCAGTTCAGTTTTTAATTTAACATTTATTATTCATTAACATCAACTCAAAACAGTAACAACTGCATTTCACCAACAAGACTCACGAATGAAGTACCCCACACACTTTCGTGTTTCTCCAAATACTCAGTGCAGAAAGTGCACAACATCATAGCCTCTCCTGGGTTATACTTCAGCCATCTGTGTTCATTTTCCCAGCATTTCTGGTACTTCCTTATTGTCTTATCTTGATCATATTTGCGATCATGCTCTCTCTTGTCATCATCTGACTTCTACCGTTTTGGTGGTGACTGCACATCATGCAAAGACTTCCACATGTATGTAGTTATCACTGCACAATGCATTGAATGTTTATAAACAACAATGTAAATATTAAAACACGTTGTTCGATATAATTTTGGATTATTTGTTGAGTCACCAAACGTGACCATTTCAGATTGGTCAATACTAACCTGGGACCCTATACCTTTTGTTATCATCAGTAATGAGATCAGTGCTTGCGAGCAGTACACCAGGCTAGTTCCACATGTGTGAAGACTGTTTTTTTTAAAATAATACTCACACTTGATGAGTGGATGAGTGGTTTCTCACGTGTTATTTGCACTGCGAACATTTATTGTACTTTGTCAAGTGCAGCATGTAGGTATGTACTTTTTTAACAAAATAAACAAATCAATTAACCATTAAAGGGATTGCCAGCTCATGATTTATAGCGTCTGGCGGTATTTTGCACTTCTCCAACGCATTAGTGACAGATGGGTTTTAGTGATCAGCAAAATCACTAACAACGTGATAGTTGATTAGCGTTAGTTCTGAGCCAATTTGATTTGTCTTCCAATGAATGTTTCTTAAGACATGCTCTACTAAAAGTATTTCTGAACTTTATTTTTCAGTGGTTGTGGTTATTACAGCATCCAAGCGTAAACAGCTATTTTTAACTTTTTCTCAAGAAGTACTAAGTCAGTTTTGATCAAACTTAATAGGAACTTGATATGAATACTGTAACAAATGTTCTTTCTAGCCTCAAGGTCTCTCATATCTGCTACCCAATACGACTGCTTTATAAATAGTGTGACTAATATTGAATAATATTGACTAAACATGACAAATGGCTAATTGACATAATGATTTTTCAATTTCGCACAAAAGATGCTGATCAGCCATCCAGTTTTACTAAAAGCAGAAGAAAAAGGCTAAAGTCATTTTACTGTGAATAAACTGTGTCTAAATGCATTCCCAATATAGATACACAGGAATGGACTTGGTATTTAAATAATATAATCTGTTTGAAAATGCCACTGAAAGAATTTTCTGTAAGTGCTATATTCATGAATATTAAAGAATATTGGGACATAATGTTCATTGCATTGACATGGATAAGAATTTCTTGGTGTTTCATCATTGCATTTTGCAGAAATGAGACTGTCCTTACACAGATTGGCGATCCACATGGTTATATTGAGAAACAGAGCATATTTTTTGAATGCCACAAGAATAAATCTAAATGTCCATCTTACTTCTTGATACTGTGATTTCATCTGAAGGCATTGTTTGTTCGTGATATTTTGCCTTTTGACCAGATTTGATATAAAATTAACATAAGCATCCCAAAACAGAATTACTACCTATTGCTTTATATTCTCTTATTATGGTTCCTTCTGACAAGAAAAGTAGTCCTATTATACAAGACTTCCCATTCTTAAGCATTATTATTGACTTTAATATACTGATAATTTTATTTTTGCTTATTTATGCTCCGATTTTTATCAAGTTGAAAAATGAGCTTATATCATCAAGTTTTTGGATGGATTCGATAATAAGCGAAATTAGCACATATTAATGATCCGATTGGCTGACCTTATTTGTAATTGTGGATGCCAGATTTCTGATCTGATTTTGATCAGACTTGGAATATATGCCTATATCATCAGGAAGCCATGCTAGCTCAGTTACTAGAGTGTCGGATTTATAATCCAAGGCTCATGGGCTCAATACCCACCCAGGCTAGCCTGAGTCAGCTGCCTTTGTTTTGTCCATGGGAACGGCACTTAGCAACCATTTTCTCTGCATCATATAGCCAATAAGGTGTTAAAAGTGCTGTTAAAACCAACAAAAACAAACAAAAGCTTCTACCATAAAAAACTTGGATGAGTTCAACAACAAAAAAGGAGCAAGATCCACGCATTTTAATGAAGTGATCTTGCATCTGATTGGCTGAGCTTGTTACCACTCTGAAGGCCGTATTTCTGAACTGATTTAGATCAGACTTGGAATATATACTTATATCATCAAGATCGTGTACAAGTTCGATAATGAGCAAGATGCACACATATTAATGAGGTGATCTTTCATCTGATTGTCTGAGCTTGTTGCCACTCTGGGAGGCATATTTCTAATTTGATTTTGATCAGACTTGAAATATAAGCTTATACAGTGTATCATCAGGATCTTGGATCGGATGGATAATGAGTGAGATACACGCATAATAATGATGTAATTTTGCATCTGATTGGTTGGGCATGTTACAACTCTGGAAATCATATTTGTGATCCTATTTCGATCAAACCTGGAATATATACTTATATAGTCAAGATCTTGGACTGTTTCAATAATGAGTGAGATCCATGCATATTTATGAGGTGATCTTGCAAATGATTTGCTAATATATGGGCTTATATCATCAAAATTGTGGACAATTTCAAAAGTAAGCAGGATCCACACATATTGACAAAGTGATTTCCTTCCTGTCTTCTGGTTTGCAATTATTTATACAAATCATAATGAGATTGTTCCCATTCTTGTGATTGTTTTTTTCACGGTGATGTGATTATTCTATACAGGCGAGATTTGTGTTTTAGAAATTAAAGCCCCTCGCAAGTGCAGACAATGAGGGACACAATCAGGACCTAATGGACTCGTTTGTATGTTATGTTTGAATGGTAATTGTTTTATTATAAATACATAAAACTTGTGTGATTTATCTTGACAACATTTCACGTCTGCAATTTCAAGATTCTAACTTTAAAACCCATATGTTTCCTAATATTAAATCATCTTTTCTTTAAAGAGCCCGCATTCTATCTCACCCTTTCATATAGGTTTAAATCTTATGGCATTTAGCACTGTTTACTAATCAACATATTTTTATTTTGAGTTGAATTAGTTTTTTGGACATGTGCTGCTTGGTGTATATTTCCAATCTTTCTTGTTTCATTTAGCTTTGTTTATCAGTGTTAATGTATATGCTATATTGTTATGCCAGGTGCTCTACGCATGCAGGTTTCTTAACCAATGGCACTTTTGAACTTGCTGACAGAAGTGTCAAATCATGGAATTCAAAATAACATATAGCTTGGAATGAGCAAAGATGAGACAAGATGCTGCCTAAATATAGGAAGTGTACATGCACTTACTGATAAAGGATACTCTTTCTTGGTGGGAATGTAGACATCATTTCACTTGCAGAAAAGCCAACACAACATGCTAAATGATCATTCTGGGGATTTAAACTAAATGGAGTACATATGGATATAAATATTGTCAATATTTAAATATAAATTATATATCTTTGAAAACGAAAGAGTATGGTAGGTATATTTTATAATTTCCATTTACTGTTTTAATACTGCTTTTACTTTGACAAAAGCTTAAGCTAAATCGAGCGAATCCACAAAAAGGAAAACGAGAGCATCAAGAAGCCTTTCTGTGATGAGTGCGATTATGCTGCAGTTAAGGTATATCAGCATTATCTTCTCTTTGTGTCTGCTGTAAGACTGGAAAAATCCTACAAATTGTTTCCTTGCCAGAGCAGAGGTTTTGTTTAATAGGACACATTTTCCTCAATATTTTCATACATTTCAAGGCTCAGGACCTTAACTTTTACTTGCCCTCTCAGTGCACCCTCGCCCTAAATTACCTCTTGCTCAGGGCTGCTAGACAAAGATGTTTATTGGCCTTGCAATGCTATGTGCTGAGCAAGAAAAAACATAATTATCATTTTGTCTTGATTATCTATAGTCTAACAGGAATTTCAGATTCTTAAAGCCTCTTGCCCCATACACATAAAAGCTGCTACCAGACTCATTGATTTTCAAGGACTTAAGTCCAATGGACTTATATCGTTTGAGAAAAAAAGTATCAAACCAACTGCTGCAGTTAAGATCGATCATATTGCCATATAAATAGTGATGGGATTTTTAGAGGAGAGATAACTCATGGAGTCAACACTAAACGTCGATACATAGAGCTTTATTTATCAGGATAAAAATGCTGTCAGTTCTTCCCTCCATATTGCATACTACAATCCAGCGTTCTACCAAATGTCGTCTCCGGTTAAACTAATCCATGTTCACACTAGCGATCACAAAATTGCAAATTGTGATAAAATATTTCAGTAGACAGTTCTTGTCAATTAAAACAACAAATATGGAGATGGAAAATTTCCAGGTGTGTCCTTCTGTGTTCCAAGTTGCAGTGCAATTTCGATGTTGGCCACTATTGTAATGTATTTTCGAGGTTTAATTGATGATAAAATGAACCTAGTTTTTGATAGAAATTAACTTTCAGAAATATATAATGTATTATTAAATTAAACGTTTTCTTTGCTCGAAAAATAAATATTAATGAAAGAAAGTGTGAGTTATCTTATAAAACACTGATAAATCATAGGTGAATACTAAGGTTAAATAACTGCAAGATCACGAATGGAAAATTTCCAGAATTTAACCTTTGAATGGTAAAGCAAATAGTCAAACATTTCATTAATTCTGTTGAACCAAATTTAGTAACTAAGACTTCTAAAGAAATTAGAAGGCCAATCTAGACAAAGCATCAATCCAGTATATTTATTATGCTATTCCTAAATGGTACAAATCCAGGAGAAAATCAGAATTAAACAATCCTTATTTATTTATGAACTTTACATTAGGGAAAAATAAATGTCCTTTCATATATTTCTTTGATCAATAATGAACAGCCATTACAAAGATAAAGCTAACATCCTTTTTATAATAATAATAATAATAATAATAATAATAATAATAATAATAATAATATTTTTTTAGTTTACCCATGCACGTTAAAGTCAGACTTCCTGTAATTTCATGACTTAAGTCCCAGACTCCACAACTAAGAGAACAATTTCAACCACTGTCCAATATCAAAGTTTGGTTTACATTAGCTTATGTGTGTTTATTATTTGTTTTAATGGTTATAATTTGTACTCATATTTAGTGATAGTTATTTGACTTTGTACATGTGTTTATTATGGGACATTTAATTGGGGATAGGTTTTTATGCACGGTAGACTGAACATCTTGGTGCATGTATACAGCCATGAGATGGGAACTGAAGGAAGCATGGAGACAATCCTAATTTACTGCATCATTCTAGTAATTCACATGAATTGACGCAAGTCATGAATGGATAATAATTACTAAATTAATTTTTCAGCTGCAGAGTAATATTGCTTTGTTTACAATTTTCCTATTTGCTGACGATTGTTCCCTAAATGCCAAATCTGAGTCTGACATGCACAAGAGTATGGACCAACCATTTATCTTCAGTTTTTGACAATTTCGATCTCACAATCAGTATCAATAAGACAGAGGTGATGCACCAACCTGCACCAAGAAAGCCTTACGTAGAGCCTACCATCATAGTAAATGGCCAAACCCACCTTTCAGCAGACAAGTTCACCTATCTCGGCAGTACACTGTAAGATGCAGTCCACATCGATGATGAAACCAACGTCAAAATTGCTAAAGCAAGCGTGACCTCTGGCAGACTACGTGCAACTGTGTGGGATCGAAGAGGCATCACTCTGCAAACAAAATGGAAGGTCTACAAAGCCATTGTGTTGCCAATCTTGCTGTATATATGCGAAACCTGGACAATGTATAGACGCTATGCCAAGAACCTGTACCATTTTTACATAGGCTGCCGAAGGAAACTGATAAGGATAAAATAGCAGAACAGGGATCCAGACACTGAGGTTCTCACACGGGCAGACATTCCAAGCATCCATGGGCAGGCCACGTCACCAGGATGTCAGAAGAGCGACTATCAAAGGAGATCTTCTACGTCGAGCTGAAGGAGGTAAAGCCATCTCAGGGTGGTCAGATGGAACGCGTCAAGGATTCCATCAAGTCATCATTGAAACACTTCAGCATTGACCCTGAGTCTTCGGAAGATCTCGCACAGGATCGCTCCACTTGGCGCAGTCTCACCCATACTGAAGCAACCGACTTTGAACTGAGGAGAATTACAGAGGAAGTGCAGAAGCGTGAGCAGCGTAAATATCAGAACTGAAGCACGTCCTCTATTGATCAAGCAACCCCAAGCGGCATCTCCTGTCAAGTGTGGCACAGACAGTCCAAAGCACAAATTGGCCTGACCAGCCACTCACGTACTCACAGAAAGCAAGCCAGTCAGTGATGCCATGCTAATCTTCGAACTCGAAGGACAAACAACAACAAGCCTAGTGAGGTAAACTCGCCATTATATTTCAATTTGGAGAGATCCTCGCCTGAGTTCTCTACTTAACACAGACAAAATCTTAAAAGAGCATTGACCAAGCACGACGACTCATCCGTTTGTTAGTATTAGTATTAATTGATTAATTAATGGCAGTCCTTTGAGTCCTAAGAGGACGGAATATGTGCAATCATCTGTGGACACCGAGATGGCTCTGCAGTCCCAGTCTTGACTTGCAGTGTCGATGACAGATGGAACATTGGAATTTCGTTGTAGTTGCAGGGTCGGACGCTGACCTGTGGCGACACTCCCGGGCTGCCTCCATCTCGCTCTGGCGTTTTTTTTTCAAAGTCAACGGACGCTTGGCGGGTGAGGGCACGCGAGTGGCTTCCGTCTTGTGTTAGTAGAAACATCTTAAATATACGGTTATTTGCAAGATTTAGAAGTAAAGCAAAATGTATTGTTTTATATGAAACAAAAACTAGCCACTCACGTACTCATAGAAAGAAAGCAAGTTAGTGATGCCATGGTCATCTTCGAACTAGAGGGACGAACAACAACAAGCCTAGTCAGGTAAACTCACCATTCTATTTCATTCTGGGGAGATCCTCGCTAGAGGGCGCTACTTAATACAGACAAAATCTTAAAAGAGCATCGTCTAAATCACCACGATTCTTCCGTTTGCTAGTATTAGTAGAAACATCTTAAACATACGGCTAGTTGCAAGATTTAGAAATAATGCAAATTTTATTAGTATATAAGAAAGAATTCCTTTATAGTAACATGCATTTACATAAAGATAAACTAAGGAGTCTACTACTGGTACTTAAAACATTTACAGGAATTTCACTAACTTTGGAGTTTTGAAAAGTTAAGATTTAAAGGTTTAACTGTATCTCTCCCCCTTTCTTTATAATTGGATTGATTTGTTTTCTTGTTGTTAATTCACCTGTTAGAATCTTTTTATATGCATTTTCCATCATCAAGAAAATCACCAAATAATGCCTGTTTATTTTACAGTTGGTTGTGAGAAAGGATAACGCATTTTTTGTTATAAATGTTTTGCTGAAAGTTGTTGATCCAACTTAAACTTTGCTAAGTTGGTGTTTAACAATATGTCCACTCATGATCAATATAGATCTTTTTCAACAAGGCCACTAATGTACGATAACCTCATTAGTAATAAATTTGCCAGTATGGTGGACAACCTAGCGGGCAGTCCTAATACAATTCAAAAAAAAATTGCCCATTTCAACAAGGCCTACTGAGACAAAATATAAGAACATTTTCTTTTCTAATATAGTCACTAACAAAAACTGCTCTTCCTATGGGTGTTTATTTCACAATATGTCTTTAAGAGCCATTTCAACTGTCATGCATCGTATAACATTAGTAAGTTTTCTGCCAAAAAGACCAAAATGCACTTTTATCTGTGGCAGAAGAATCATTAACTACACTGTACAATTTCTCAATAAAGAACACTGATCAGAGTGGGCAAAAGTCATCTATTTCATAACACAAGTTTGCCTGCAACCAAATAACAGCGTGAGGTTGTAAGCTATAATATATCAGGGGTGGTTTCATTTTGAGGGTGGAGGAAGGAGTTGTTTTGCTATATTAATGTTTCACAAACATATTTTCATAGTTGGCTTTCACTTGTTGGACCCGCATCAGGGGCGGATATAAGGGGAAAGGGGGTGGGTGGGTGGGGGCTACACCGGAACGCTTCCTAGAGTAACTCTGGATCCGCACCTGCACATGTTTATAACTAATGAAGCTCTAGTTGCAGTACCATTAAGTGTTTTGTTGTATTCATTTTTGACAAACATCTTTTCATAATCGGCTCTCACTTGTCTGACCCGCACCAGGGCGGATCCAATGGGAAAAGGGGCGGAACCGGAACGTTCACTAGAGTAAGTTTTCTTTACAGTTAGATGGTTAAAATTATGCTCTAGAAACACTTAAATGAAGGAGCTTCGGGTTCAATCCCAGAGACCCATTGCCTGCTTGGGTGGGGGCTAGACCGGAGTAAGTCTGGATCCGCACCTGCACATGTTTATAACTGATGAGGTTCTAACTGCAGTGCCATTAAGTGTGTCACTGATTTTGTCAGGTGCATACATAAAGGTACATTATTTTGTATCGTATTGTCTTCATTGTACATAAAGATTGTATACTAGAGCTACAAGTTGCATCTCAAATATTTGTAATTCACTTAGATTTCTGAGATCAAGAAATGTAGTATTCATGGAACACGAATTACCCTGCATATCGACTCAAATGCACAACTAAATCGGATGGACATAAATGGAGCAACATGAACATGCTAGATACCTAGTGGTGGATGGGCTGTAAGGGGTACAGATAGTATCTTAGGTAGATGGTATGTTTTTCTCTTTCTTCACAAGTGAGATGCCTGAAACGTGTTGATTATACAGATGTGATATTGTATAACTGCCTACTCACCTACAACAAAGTAGCCAACTTAATTACCTATTTATATATCAAACTGTCTGCTTCTCTTCCCTCCAGCAGAAACATAAATGCTGTCCATTCTTAGAATTTTTGTTTCATCTTTCTACCATGTTACTGGTGATTCGTCTAAGTGATTTCAATACCTTTTATCTAGATTTTGCTGTGATGTGAAGAATATTCAGGGCTTTCCTCAGGTCACACCATAATGCTTTCCGTGCCAGACAGGTGTTTGCCACATGCTTTACCAGCAATTTTGTTCGCCACATTTAGTGATTAAGTTTAATATCAGAATTGTAACATTTGCAAGGATTATACGAGCTAGATCGTTGTTCTCTTTTGTTATTATAAGAATGTATTGAATGTCTTAATGTCTATATAGATCTCAGGACAAAACTCCATACAACTCTTTTAGATTTTAAAAAAAGTCGTTGGAAGAATGAATTATTAATAGAAGAGATTCCATTCGACCCAATCATTCTATGCTTGTCATCTCTTGGTACCACCGTGTCTTTTTTGTTTTTCTCCACCTTAGGTGCTTAGCTAGGGACTTATTTGATGTTAGTACTTAATGTTAGTCATTTAAAGTTAGTAGGCTGTCGGAAATAATCAATGGTAGTCGTTCATATTTATTGCAGTCGTGTGTGCGTTATACGCTTATCAATACAGGTATTAAAACTTTAATTCAGGAATGTGCTTATCATTTTCATCAAACTGTCAAGAGAGAACAATGACACTGAGAATAATTCAAAACAATGGCAAAAGTGGATTTAAAAAGCGTTGCAGCCTTTTTCTTTAAAAAATAAAGGCCATAAGGGGAGCACTCTGGTCAGTAGTATGAGGCATCATCCAGATAAATAAATCGGATATGACGTAGTTTCGATATGGGTAAACACAAATAAGTTTTAAGTAGCATATTGATTTATAGCATTCAAAAAGATTACATGTGTCAAAATGAACAATTGTTTTTGTCAGCGATACAATTTTCAAGGAATTTTTATTTCTTTATTTATTTTTTAATTTATTTTAATTTATTTATAGAAAAGCTCAGACATGTAAATATGGCTTCTGGCAATAATTAAAGCCTAGGAGATGGCAGTACTGTTCTCCATCCGTCTTCCTGCGTGGTTGAAATTTCCGTTTCTGTTTGAAAGCCATTATAAATCAATAGTTGGGAATATTTCTTCGAAGCAGAATTCAGTAAGTGCTACATTTGATCTTCCAGATCAGTTTTAAAACGACGGAAATATAAATGCAGCAACTAAATGATGACTAAGAACCCTTTCATCACAAAAAGTCGAACCAGAATTTGACTTTGTATGTGTATGCAGCTTTCGGGCATTAACCACCTTTCATCTATAGTCAGGCATTAAAGGTTAATAAGCATGATGAAAAAATTGAATCTTTTGCTTTTGCTTTAGGCGACAACGGTTTTCAGAACTATGCAACATCACTGCGGCAATTATATCTTCCAATATATCAGAAATATCGGAGGCATATATAACACAGAGACTAGCAACTCCCCGCCGGGTCTTTTGTTATCCAAAGATCTCAGTAACATCACGTGGCACTGCGTGATTAATCGATAGCACTATATGGGCAGCTATATTGCTAGTCTACCGCAAGAACACGCGTCTTCATATTACGTCTCAAAATTGAGTTTGATGTTATTATTCTGTGATATTTCTTTTATATTTAACACGAAAATAAGAATGGTATTATAATGGGGATATCTTCTTTGAAATCTTGTGAGCAAAGGATTGCAGTAAGTTAGTAATGAGGCCAAGGGGTGGAAGTGACATTAATAGTCAAATTGGCGAGTAATACCTCCGTTGCCTATTATATATGAATTTCTTCATTTTGCATAACATCAAGTCATATTTGGCAGCATTGGCAGCATTTACAAGCTAAATTAATATTCTGCTGATTGCTTAAGCTTTAGGGAAACTAGTTTTAATTTTAAGGGCCCTATTAAAGGTTTAAACACGTGCATACATTTCTGTCTTTGAAATAACTTGCACTGCTTTTCTGTCGTAACTTTCAAATGTGTTCCAGTCACTCTATTTTATACGTTTCTTCATCTTCTTTTCAGTTAAGTCATATCTGGTAACATTTAAAAGATAAATGACATTTCTGCTGAGTGCACCAGCTTTAAGAAAGCAAATTTTAATTTTAATGGTCATATCCAAGGTTTCACCACGAACATACAATTCTGTCTTTGAAATAACTTGTACCGCTTTTACGTTGCTACTGTCAATCACGTACAAATTACTCTATTTTATGCATTTCTTCATCTTCCATTCAATTAAGTCATGTTTGGTATCATTTAAAAGATAAATGACATTTCTGCTGAGTGCACCAGCTTTAAGAAAGCAAAATTAAGTTTAAGGGTCATATCTAAGGCTTAAACACGAGCAAACAATTCTGTTTTTGAAATAACTTGTACCGCTTTTCCGTTGCAACTGTCATTTAGGTACCAATTGCTCTATGTTATGCATTTCTTCCATTCAATAAAGTCATTTTTGGAATCATTTAAAAAACAAATTAAGTTTCTGCTGATTGAACAAGCTTTAGGAAAGCTAATTTTTAATTGTAAGGGTCATATCAAATGTTTAAACACAAGCATACAATTTTGTATTTGAAATAGCTTGAACTGCTTTTCCGTCGCAACTTTCAAATACGTATCAGTTGCTCTGTTGTATGCATTTTGTCATCTTCCATTCAATTAAGTCATATTTGGTATCATTTAAAAAGCTAATTTTGATTTTAAGGGTCATATACAGTGTTTTAGTACAGTATTTAGGGTATAAACATGAGCGAAAAGGGCACTTCTGTCTGATGATAATGAAATACTGATGCAGATGTGTAGAACAGTGCCGCAATGTATCCTCAAAAGTGTTTATCAACTGGCTTTATCTTATTGCCGAAATGTCGGCACAAATATTTGGCTTGTGAAAACTCATTACTGCTAAAAGTCTCTCTCTAAAAATAACCGGCTAAAGTGTCATCACCTGTTTACTACTTTACATACAGTTACTTGTAGCTTACATCCCTGACTCGTTAACCACTGCGCAAGCATAAACGACCCCTTACCTGGATACTCACCATACCGGTACCCTCGTTTGCATCTGAAAAGGGTGACACTAGATAGTAAAAAGACAGTGATGGAGTTGCCAATCTCTGTGTTATAATAATCTCAGGAAATATGCATATACACTCATTTTACCTCCGCACAATTTGCAATATTTGAATAGGATCAGACTAATCAAGAACATGCATTTGAAGAGTTATACGTGTAGCGTCATTCTCAAAAGTCATAAATCAAATTTAGTTGTTTCAGAATGTGTCCAAAAGGGATCAAGCTATTACTGGGTTGTACAACCAATAAATTATCACAAGGCATCCTCTGAATATCAACATGACCTTGAGGCAGCAATGGCATCTTTTCCATTACGATATGTCATGGCTTGTTGGAACTTTGCCATTTCATAAATACAATTGTCTAGATACCCCTGGCATAGTCCTTCACAAAACATATACAAGCATTACCTGAAGACAGAATTGTTGACTCGACGAGCGTCAATTTTACAGTCGGGATGGAGAATTTTATACCATGGTCTCAGCCGGGCAGTCTTACCAATAAATGTGAAGTTTACAGTCGGGGTGGAGGATAATATACTATAGTCGCAGCCGGGCTGTCTTACGGATAAGCAGTAATGTCACAGTTTGCTTGGAGGATGATTCTACGGTCTCAAACAGGCTGTATTACCGATAGCTAAGCATATACTCGCGTAGCAATAGCTTGTCTGTCGTGCAAATAGAGCTCTTATCCTAAAACTTACTGCCATGTTTTATAGTGCAGAAGTTGGTGCCTTCTATAATAGGTATTTTATGGTTACCTTTTGGTGTGGAAAATTCTTGTGCAGTATACAAATTCGGCATTCTCCTGCTTTTGTTTGTTTCGTGGACGTTTCGCATGTTAAGGAAGCTATGTTCTCTCTTTACGAACGCTTAATGACGCAAAGAAAGTTAGGGAGAGGAAAAGGCTACTTCTGTATGTGGTTAGAAGCGGTTTGCTGTCGTAATATGGTCCAGGTGGAGGGACATGGGGCTGGTGAAGCATTCCTAACTTTCCTTACATAAGGGAATCGCGTGATGGATGGTAGTTATAACTCAAGCAAGCTTTAAACTGGGTTTGAAACTTGTTGATTCATAGGATGTAGTCTCCCTATTTTCGACAGAAGTGATTGTAGGGCAATTTAAAAATTTGGTAGATTTAAAGTTTTTTATAAGCGTGTTTCAAAAGCTTAAGTTCGCAGAAGTGGCGTTCCTAGTGTCAGAAGGAAACTGCTTCAAAGACAGCGTACGATATGATAAGGACGTACTGTGTTAATACAGCGTTAATACAGCGACTGGAGTCCGACTCAATGCCCTTTTATACCACTTGCATGCTCGTTCAGTTGCGACTATAGTAGTTCTATGATAGTTGATCAAAATACGACTACCTTTTAGAAAGCCGTTTTAAGGCTTTATGTTTTATATCGACTCTGTGCGCAACCCCCCAACCCCGACTATGTCTGGTGTTAGATGCGATGTTTATTTTTGGTTATTTTTCTGTTATTCTCTAGTCATCTTTAGTTTATAAAATAGTCCTTTGCTTGGTGTTACCCCTACATTTTACTGTATGATAAAGGACCGAACACTTACACCTTGGAATGGCAATTTTATGCTACTCTGAAGGTTCCTTTACTACCTACGTTGCAATATTTTCTTGGGTTCGCCCCTATCTTGCGTATACAAATTTCACCCTGCTCCATTCCCCCCCCCCCCCCCTTGGAGTTACGCAGCTGATAGTAACAATTCTTCATGAGTATATTCCGACTCTCTGATATATCATCTTTAAGCAAATAATTACCCAAAAGTTTATAATGGCTTGATAAAATTACCACCAGGAACCGTCGATGTTGTTACTGTATTCATTTTTTATAATACATTTGTAAATATTTTTGAAACCTTTTTTGTCTTTAATACATTGTAAATAGTGTGATGCATCAAAGTCATCTGTATCTTACCATAGATCTATATATTCTATTTATTCTTCAGTTTCGTGTATTGTGTAAACGTCATTCATAGTGAGTTATTTGCTTGCACATTTACTTTTCTTTATGTATTTTTTCACATTTATTTTATATTTTCGTATCAATTTCCCAAATGGATTAATTTAAGTGCCATAAACTTTTCGGGGTAAAACATGAAATTGAATGATAAGCTATTTTTTTCTTTTGTATTTAGAATAACTAAATTAACTACCTTGAGGTGGTTTAATGAACAAATTTTACATCGAATACTCACTACCAATATGTATTTCATACAAATAGGTAAAATGGACAACAACAAATGTAGTTTTGTCGTGAATTTTCTGAAACAATTTTACACATGTTATGGGAATGTATGCACAGTCTTTTTGGAATAACTTTGCATTAAGTATAAATAGAAAATGTATACATGTGCGAAGCTTTGCTATTTCAGCAGAAAAAGTGCTGCTTGTATACATGATAATTAACAAGAAAGTATGTAGGGTCTAGTCAATGTGCTCGTCTACTAATGCGCGAAGACGATAGACTAAGGTTATCTGTAAGTTTTATGGCACAAATATATTATGAAAGAATTTGATTGGTGCTGAGCGTGTCAATATCCATACTGATCGCATGTCAGAGATGTTCAATATCCACACTGAGTTTATTACAATCCAAATGCTTGTTTTGCACGCATGGAGAAGCAGAACATCTGAAATGTTCATTTTATATTTCCTCTGAAAGCATGCTTGAATTTGAACTTAACCAGCGATGCAAATATGTTTTAGTACGATTTCTTTTACGAAAATAAATTGTACTGTCATTTAATCATGGATTCCTCGCTTTGCATTATGAAGTTGAGTATTCAAAAATATGCTTCTTTTAAATATCAGCACTGCTTTGAAACTATGTGTCCGCACCTTTTCTCTCTGGCATTTTTATCTTTATTTTGATGTCTTTATTAGCTCATTTATTAGATGTTATATTGAATGAAACTACCATGACATTAAAGCTTAATTCAAGCAACAAACGTTTGCATTTGCAATTTACATTCGTCGAAATCAGAGTTTCAATCTTTTCTTGTTGAGAATCAAAATTTCATGATAGGTTCTCCAGTGCAACGATGTGTTATGTGAGTGGTAGGAAGGGCAATGGTATGCAGGTGCCGCATATATTATATTTCTTTTCTTGTAGTCATTAAATAATTGATCTTTGTTTCCTCCTTTAGGAGATTAATTACAAAATAAGAAAGGGAAGATATGAGAATGACTAGGACATTATATACAAACGTAAATATAATTTAACGCTATTTTTGAGATCAAATTGTCCATTGTACTGTATGTTCCAAGCTCTGGCACCTGCTACATCGGGCGCATAGACTTGGAAAATTCACACCAATAAAGATTCGTCCCATCGATGCAAAGTGTGCATACTTTTTGGATGGAGAAAAAGTGAGAAAAAAAAAATCGCTGGTAATCTTAATAGGACACCTTTCTGATTAAGCTAGCAGTTTCCCAACGAACTGCATAGAAGATGTAAGAATGTATTTCCTATATTTAAAAAAGCAAAGGCGGAAAAAAAGATGGCGGTATGATGATGGATAAACTATTCATAAATGCAAAACAGGTAACATTACCGGCGGTTCAAATAAGAGAACAGATTACAAAAACAAAGGGAACATCGGCAAGGAGAAGGGCACAACCACGGCCAAATCAGAGGATGCCAAGTACATAATGAGCACCATGAGTACATGAAATGATGATCAGAGATACCCGGTTATTTAAGAGATCCACGCATAATAGTCGAGCGGAGAGAAAAATGGATCGGTTAAGATATTGACGTGGAATGTAGAAGGATTTACGGTAGAAAAAAAAGAAACAAATAAGTTTTTTGAATTTCATTCGACATTTGGCTTAGTATGATTGCCAAGAACATGGACTCAAGAAAATGTTCACATGTAGTGTTACGGTTACCAGGTGTATTATTTCCCCATACAATTTGTTAAGAAAAAGACAAAACGTGCAAGTGGAGGTACTATCTTATATGCAAGGTAAAGTCTTGTAAAAGGTATACAGGTTATAGAAAGTAATTTTGATTGGATTTTTTAGTAACGATTAGGAAAAGATTATTTTGGTTGTGATGATGATGTTTATATTTGATTTGTTTATATTCTACCTGAACAATCACCGATATATAATCTTCTTAATTTCAACTTATTTAGTAAACTACAAATGGAAGTCAATCATTTACACGCTTAAGGAAACCGTTATAGTAGCGGGTAACCTTAATAATAGGGCTGGTCAAAGGCTGATAATATAGAAAAATGCTCTAGATTCATAACGCATGACGAGGTAAATACTTCTGGCTTCGAATTCAAATTGCTAATTATGACCAAAATAGTAACAGTTTGGAAATCATCTACTTATGTAAGAGCACTGTTATACACATTGTAAATGGAAAAGTTAGATGACGATGCCGATAAGGGTCAGTACACATGTTTCACAACAAATGGAGAAAGTATAATTGATTATGGCTTGTGTACTGAGAATAATTTCAAGATCATTAAAAACTTCATAGTTCATAGATGTACAGCATTTAAAATCAAAGTTCATTGTCCGTCTCGTTTAAAACCGGAAATAATCTGCAGAATTACATGAAATGTACAATGCTATAACATACACGGAATCCTGATTTTAAAACTGCGTTCCTTGGTAATATACAACGAGACACTGGGGAATTGGAAGAACACTTTAATGTTAGTGATATTGAACTCATAGACCAAAGCATAATCGATGAAAAATCTGAAGGATGGACGCTCTTTAGAACAAAAAGGCACATAGATATTTTGAAAAAAAAGGTTTATTTTCAATGTTCGTATAATGATCCTTGCTTTAATGGTCAATGAAGAGAAAAAAGGGAACTATATGAAAGTGCTTTGATTAATTACAATTCTTTCAAATAAGATGTAAATAGAACTAATTACATAATGAAGAAAGAAAAGCACAAAAAGCTATGCTGAACGTGTAAATTACTCTATCGTAGATCCAGAGGGCAAAAATTGCATGATTTACGAAAAGGAAATCCACGTGAGTTTTGGAATCTTTTTTAATGTCTGAAACGTTTCAGTCATTATTCGAATGATTGTTGTATATTTTTAAGAACATTTTAAGAAATTTGCAACAGCCTTACCAGAAATTAATACTGGTCAATTAGAGCAAGAGTTATTACGACTCTATGGTCTAAGAAAAATGTAACAGAAAGAAAGTGAAACCAACAAATCAAGTAAAAATCAACAAGCAATTTATTACTAGATAATTAAAATGAAAAATCAAAAAGTCACTTACAGTAATGTGTTTTGAAATCCTAATAATCCAATAAGAATGATTGTTCTAATCACAAGTCCTAAATATAGAATGTTCCGAATTCACGGCTGTGTCCTTGAATGTTATGATGTGCTAATGGTCTCCAAAGTCCTGATGTACTAGAAATCTTGATGTGCTGATGTCAAAATGAAGTATTCCAAAATCTCTGAATAAGTTCACATAAATTTCAAAATCATCAATTAAAAATCCAAAATCCAAAAGTTTATGAGCACAGTTATAATCCAATGAATATTTAAAATAATTCCTCTCTTAGAATTTGGAATGAATTTTCACAACTGTAATAGCTCTTTACAAGACTGATGGTAATGTCAAAACTGAATAAATGTCCACCAAACATGGTATATATAAAGATTGGTCACATGACAGAATGTTCTAGAATGTGTGTCATCTTAATGGAATTTTACTTGTAAACAAAATTCAACCTTGACCTTCAAATTGAGAAAACATATTGATCAAAACAACCTAATTCAAGGACACTAGTTAAACATGTTTTTCCTGATAACATTAAGATTTAAGCAAATATTAAAGTGAAGAAACATTTATAATTTCCTAAAATATTTATAATATTATATAAACATCATACATAACAGAGTATAAACATATAAAACGAAGGCAAAACTGAGTATTTATGCGAACTAAAACTCCAATTATAATTCAAGAACTTAACTCAGCTGTAAAAATATTAAACAATAATAAACCACTAGGTCTTGAGACAGTTTTGAATGAATACATTACTGAGCCGTTTCCACTATTATCAAATTACAGGCTGAAACGTTTAATATGATATTTAGAAGCGGTATTGGTCCTTCAAATTAGAGCAAGGGTCTTTCTTATTCTACCAGTTTTTGAAAAAGGTGACCCATCCGATGCAAATAATTGTAGAGGGATAACATTGCTTAACTGCATGGGAAATGTTTTCACTAACATCTTAAATCAAAGACTCTTCTCTTGGGCCATTAAATATGTTATTATTACTGATGCACAAGTTGGTTTTTAGAAGAATAATAGTACAGTAGACGCCATTTTTATATGAATTTTTTTTTTCTCAAAACATTTCGATGAAAAGAAAACCCTTATTGCTTTTTTGATTTTATAAAAGCACTTGATTATGTAGAAAGCAAAAGTCTATGACAAAAAGTAGTAAGTGGGAAAATGTTAACTATAATACAATCTATTTACAGCTCAATGCAGTCATGTGTAACGCACTTAAACTCACATTCAGACTTTTTCGATTGTTCACTTGCGATTCTTCAAGGCGGGAACCTCTCTCCATTTCTATTTTCTCTTTAATGAATGATCTGGAAACTGCATTGCAATCATTTTATAAGAATTTTCTTTATATCTTTTATTTTTTTAATGATACGGGGATAGTTTCAGAGAGCAGATTGTATACAAGCAAGAACATTTTGATAAGTTACATACATACTGTATAAGATGGAATATAGCTGTAAATATTGATAAAACAAAGGTTATGGCTTTTAGCAAAAGAGTTAGAAGACTACACATTTTATTTAAGTACGGAGATGTATTTCTATACCTTATGGATAATTTTAATTATTTAGAACTTGTTTTTACCAGCAGAGGCTCGTTTCAATCTGCTTCAGATACTATTGCTGGCAAAGGTGTTAAAGCAATTAACATGCTACTGAATAATACTAATAATCTACAATGTACAGTGAATATAATGTTTGGTTTATTTGATTCCTTCGAATCTCCAATTTTGTCTCATTGCTGGGAGATTTGGGGATTTTTGAAAGCTGAAATTATAAAACGGGTACATAGAAAATATTGTAATTGGTTATTAGATGTTAAAATATCTACCAACAATATGTTTGTGTATAGAGAGTTTGGACGATATTCAATTTATATAAATAGATATGAGCGCATCATTTATTACTGGTTTAAATTGCTAAACACAGAAAATTGTACTCTTCGCAAAATATACCAATTAATGCTTACCGATTACAAAGAAACGAATGATAAAAACTGTGTTTCTAATGTGAGAAAGATGCTACTGATCTCATGCTTTGGAAAAGTTTGGTATCACCCTAATTCAGCCCAGATAGCTTCCATTTTATCGTTTTTAACCAAAGACAAAAAGACATATTTCATTCTGATTGGAGTTCTGGAGTGGCTTTGAAATATAAAATTTATCTTCGAAACCGCTTCTTATCTTAGATTAATAGCTAACGCCAGCCACACAAAAGCTAAATTACAGAGATCACAATTATTTCAAAAATCATCATTCCGACTCTGCTTCATGTCACTAGTTGCAAAATTCATTTAAAGTTCCTGCAAACAAATATTGCAGTTGAAATTATAGCATTTGTATAGACTTCGGGGTCATTTAATCCACATACATCTGCGAATTCACTACCAAGAAAGTGCTGAACAAATGTTTAATACCAAGAAAGTGCTGAACAAATGTTTAATACCAAGAAAGTGCTGAACAAATGTTTATTCAGATATATTGTGCAGATAGATGCCAATAAGAATGTTCATGTTATTGATAATATGAGACCAAAATAGAACCCATATTCTCTGTGTGTTTTGGACACAAGATTAATGAATGTTCAATGATATTAGCGTAAGGAGTATTGCAGTGATGTTAGTTATGAAGCATGATAGTGTATCTATTGATCAGAAATTTGCCAAACATTTTTGTACAGTTTAAGCTCTTTGGCTTACCGCGGTATTTGTCACAAATTGGCAGGTTTAGTATGATGTACTTCCATTCCTTCTTAACTGTAAATATATTATGTTGTACACTAGATGAATAAAGTCATTAAAGTCATATTTCAAGATATATATATATATATATATATATATATATATATATATATATATATATATATATATATATTTATATATATATATATAAGTCCCTTTTTATTCATAAGGTCATTCTGAAGAGGTATATCATTTGAACAAAATTATTCTCTGAGGCAAGGCATTCTTTGGCATATGGTATAATTTAGAAAAGAAATGGAGCTTTTTATTAACAAATTTCAGCGACAATTCTGTTCATTTAAAGCATGCTGTTTTCGCTCGTTCTATATCTAGTGTTACGTGCAAATTCTTCAAAGCGTTTCACACATTGATGTTGAAATACACCTAATGGTTTAATGTCTTTCTATCCAATATTTGACCACGCTTTGCATCCAAGAAGCGCTGCATGAATAACATTCCTTATAAATATACTTGCAGAAGTTTTCTCAATCACGACAAGGGAATATAATGATTTTTCCTCATTTCAGCAGCCTATTCTACTTTAGCTGCGCATCTCATGTCCGTGCACATGGGAATACATACGTGCTCGGCAGCTCGGGGAATTAGTATAGAGTTACGACCAATTTTCCACTTGAAATTGCAATAATATTCTGTGTTTTTCTTCTAAAACAATGATAAAGCTCCTGTTATCATTGATTTTAAAATGTCCGGTTACCGAGGAAAAGCGAGAGATATAAAACCTTGCTTGAAAATGAGCTGAGATTGTCGTTGTAAGTGTGACATCATCGGGTAAAGTAGGTTTTTGGAGGAATTTACCCATATATTCCTATGTTTGAATCTTCTAGGAACTTTAACATATCATTGATATATATCAGGTTGAGAAAAGCAGTATGAGTCCTTTATTGCAATGAAGACTTTGTTAGTAATTTCCAATACAGAAAGCTTTTTAAAAGTCTCACGTGACATACTGTATCTAACGCTTTTCTTATGTTCACAAATACGTCTAGTAATTTTTATTCTAATTTCAGGTTAGCGAAGAGAGCTTCATACAAGTTAAAAAATGCCAACTCAGTTTAGCTTGGAAGCTCTGATATTTAGTATTTGGAACATTTCCAGTTACACATTCTTTCCGAATAATTTATATAAAACAGACAGTAAAGATACAACCCTCTACTGTCAGGATCATGTATACCTATTCCTCTACCTATATAAATTGGTACTATCATGGCGACTTTCCAGTTAGGTACATGTATATGACAGTTTGTGGCTATTGCATTGAATGGATCTATAGGTACATGTATATGAGGGTGTGTGGGTATTGGATTGGATAGATTTATAATCATTTTTATAAAATTCCTGCCACCATATCGAATATGTTCCTTCTGAATACTGTCTACCCACAACGCTTTACGTAACTTCAATTGTTTAATGGCTGCTGCTATTTCATTAACGGTAAAATTAACATTGAAACTGGGGTTTTAAAGATCAGTCAATTGTTTTCACTTGATAGCGCGATGATGACCGTTTCTTTGGGGTGTGTAGGTATTTAAAGCATTGGGCATATAAGTTAAATATTGATTTGTGAATTGCATGCTATTTTTATACAAAATGTTAGATTGAAGCAGCTTTAAGAGTTCCTACCCCTATTACATTGTTTAATATATTTTTTATAGACACGCTTAATATCTAACTGTGCTGCTTAGTTTCAATCATTAAATATTGTTTCTTTTGATTCATTGATGGCTTGCTCTTAAATTTCCGAAAATATCTTTGAGCATCATTTTACTGTTTACAACTGACATACATTAAGCCCCTTTAGCCTCACATTTTCAATCCATGTCATTCTAAAGCGTCTAGCCAAGGAGTATCTTTTCCCGCCCGCGACTAGTAAGGCTTTGTATATGGATTATATATCCTTCTGGTTATATTATCTAATGCAACCTCTTTTACAAGAAGTAAAAGTTTATTATTTAAGTCTTCAATTGTTTAGGATCAAATGGAATATTAAGTTTGAATTAATTTAATCGTTTGTCATCTCTAATTGTTAAGATATAAGCTTCCCTGTGCCAGCTGTTTGTTATGAAGGAGAAGGGGGAAGATATATAACAAGGACTGGCATACCTGTTATAAACTGCAGTGACCTCACACATGTATCTTAATTTTTAAACAATTCGAAGTCATTTACGTATTCAAGCAAACATTTGTAATACAAATACAGGCATGAGCTGTCCTGAGAGGTTCAAATGTGTAGCTCAATCCCTTTTTTATGTGTGTTTTTTGTTTAGGGTCACCAACGTGTTTTTGTCAATAATAATTGTCAACAATTAGGTGTTGTACCTTGTGCCGTAAAAACCAAGAATGGGACAAATTTCACTATGTCTGGCATTGAAGTCTCCCGTGCATATTATTTCACCAAGAGATATATCAAATCAATTATAGACACATTATAGAGGGCATTACGTCGCTCACGTTTCAAGTAAATATGTTAAGACCATTATCAGGCATTATTATTTAAAACAGCTAGAAACACAGTTTGCTGATAATTAAATGCCCAGTAACAACATAATAATACTCACCTTGCGCATCGTAATGTCATCTTAACTGGGGCGGGTTATTTTTACTTTGTATCATACAGGTCATCATAATCATGATCATGATCGTAGTCATCGATATCATAGTCATCATATCTATTCCTTTTGTGTTCTTTCATCTTGTCAATGAATGTATGTCTTTATAGTCATTGCCGTCATTTTTGACAGGTGCCCTCCTTCCTCTCAATACGTCGTCTCTTTCAGATCTTGACCGGAGTTAATTTCTTGTCATCAGTATCTCACTCGTTACACCGAGCGGCTAAATAAAATCACCACTTTATAAAATTCTTGACTTCTTGAAATGAATGTTCATCCTCACCATGAGGTTTGGCCTTTCGATCTACGGAACATTCGTTGTTTGTTGCTGTAAGATACAATCCTTTTTGTTCCAAGTACAATATTATTTCCGACCGTGTAGATCTGCTTTCGATGTTCCCAAGGATATATCTTGCAGTTCTGCTCGGAGTTACACCAGCAGGGTTGTTCATCCCCCTCAACGCGATAAGTCTGATGCATATTTGTTCTCATTTCTTTCTAATCTTTCACGCTTTTTGTTGTTTGTGTTCTCGTGAGTTTGCAATTTCTTGCGTATATAATTGTTGTCTGTTGTCTTTTGTTTGATAACTATTTGTATGTGTATTTTGTTTCCATTCCATTGAAAATATTATTTTGGCTCATTCTGACGTGTTGTGTTCTTCCTCTTATTAGCTGTGCTTGCGTAGATTGTTTGTGCTTGGTCCCGTCTGTTCCCGGACTTCGTGATTACGGGAGTTCTCTCAGTGTTCAGTTTTGTGTAGGTTAGTTTCAACATATTTTATTGTCATTAATGTAATATATTTGCAAATAGATAGAGAAAATATTACAGTAACTTACTCCATTATACAACACACACACACACACACACACACACACACGGCGAATTAAAAGTAATGAATATTGTAATCAGTGTCCAACCATATCTTTGCATGACTGAAATCATTTGGCTTCAGCGATGAGTGTGAATTACCTGTAACAGCCTGTGCATAAGTAGAAGAAATATGCTCTAATCCACTGATTCGGACAGGGAGCTGTTAGGCGAAGTAGCGCTCCTCGGCGTACGAGAGCACGTGCCAGCTCCAGAGGAAATGTACTTTATCGCGAGTTCTTCGCTTCATTTATTTTGTTTGTTTTGGTGGAATGTTTTGTTGTTTAAGGTGACCTTTGAGGCGCTTTAGCTGACAGCTTCGAAATATTTTTTTGCACATCATTTTGAGGTGCGCAGTGTTGCTGGCGTCATTTACGTCAATGGGATCATGAAGTCTGCTTGACACAAATTTCTCGAAAGCATCAAGCACTGCAAGCTTTACTTCAATGGCAGCTTGGAAGTTTTCAGAGTTAGGTATGAGATAGGCGTTTTCATTTTCTAATTTGGCAATTCCTTTTTTCATGCATTGAATACGCTTGGTTGAAAGTTCCATCTTTAATGAATGAACCTGTTAACATGGTTTCTGAAATGTAATTGAACATCTTATGTCATAAGCATACTCGTACTAACAAATAAATCAAACAAAAGAAACATAGTGTCAATAGTATTTATATATTTGTCAAGTTTAAATGAACTTCACTATTTCTAATTTATTAAATTAGTCGCCGACATATACAAGAGGATATTGAATGGATTTTATATAAATTATTTGTGAAGGAATCACTACACAAATGGAGCCAAACAGCTGTTATTGCATTGTATTGCAGTCCCTTAGAAAATCATATTCTAAGTCTGACCATTCTCAAAAGTTTAAATAGTTTCTGACAGTTGGAAATTAACATTTAAATGAGTTTACTTATTGTTAGTTCTAACATCATTTACAAATGCACGGAGAAGATTTTTTGAAGAAAAAACTTCTGAATAAATTAACAAGATCCCTAAAACAGCTCCACCAGCATTTATCAAACATTAGACTTAGTTTGAGTTTTCTTTTCTTTTCTTTTATCTTATGATACTTTAGACTCTTCGTGTACTTGTTGACACCTTCGGTTTTGGCTTTTTTGAAGTCTTATGAAGGTTTCTCAAGTTGCCTCCCAAGTTCAGCTGTACTCGAATCTTTTGATTTCTGTGAAGTTACTTTCCTTGACCATGTGTCAATCTTAGATTCATCTTGTTTGTTGTCCTGTTCACCTTCCATTTAATTTACAAGAACATTCAAGAAGTTAACATGATTTTAGTATGTGAGAATAGTTAGTTGTAAGGTATCTTGGAATGTTACTTTGAGTAGAGATAAATAATTTTCAATTTAATTGGGCAAATAAATGGATAGATGGAAATATTCTGAATGCCAAGAAGCTAAATATGTAAACTAATTTCACAAAAAATCAAAGTAAATGTAAACCTTGTTAAATTGAATAAGTAAACTAATGGAAAATTGTAGACAGAGAACATATAAATGAATACTATAAACAAAGATATCATGATGAAACTTTCATTGTCTCATATTTGGTAAGAAACAATTTCATCTGCATTAAGTGACAACATTAAATCACAAACTACATTGAAAATGTTAGGTGCTCCATGTATTGATTTGGATCGGAGATGGCTAAACGTTAAAAGACCTAAAGGTTTTAGTGAACAAGACTTAGACGTAGATCATTTTATTTCATGTTCTTCATTTGATCTATCAGGTCCTGAACGAAAGAGACAATGTTGTCACTGGTCCAACACGAGATACTTGAATGATTCAAGAGTGCTAATTCTGAACAGTATTGTCTAGTCTTTTTTCCATTATCGACTTTATTTCATAATAGGAAGACATTTCAAAAACTAGAGTTATAACAATGCTTGTCGGAAGAACATATGAATCAAGGTCAATGCATTCGGTAAAACAAGCACTCAGCGCAGATAACGGTAATCCCAGTCTATAGGAAAAAAATACAGTAAAACATCTGATTCCATTTGAAGGCATGTAATCATCTTTAAGTTCATTCTTTAAGCTGAATAAAGTAACGAGAGGAAGAAATCTGTTAATCATGTATGTCACAGTATAAATTGCAGCATCTAAAGTGATTTGGAAATCGTAGCACCTCTGGCATTGACAAAGATTTAATATGTCTTCTAGACTTGTTTCTCGTCCATTCTAGGCAACTCTTTTTCAGTGAAGTTTTTACCAGTTATATCTTTGTGGGTTCCATTTGCAATCTCTATCTAATGACAGAAAGTGCCATAAATATTAAACAATACATTTCAAAATCCTTTAACTGAAAATGATAATGATGACAATATCGTAGATACTGAACCTAGACGTTTTGCCACAGCAAATCTTGCAAATGAGTTTGATGATTTCGCACCAATTGGAAATTCTAGTTTTTCACGTCAAGTTCATGATCTGTACAACGAAGAAGAAAGCTTTTGGATGAACGAATTGTAATACAGTTTTGAAAGAAAAGAACATTAAACTCGAATACAAAAACATTCTATTACGTAAACAAGACGGTGAAACAGTTCAAATGTCGATATTAAAACAATGCTAGCACCAACCACTCCTGCAATTAAGACCAGAAAGGACTTTTTAGTTGGATAAAACAAGGCTACAACTGGGTGTATCTTGTTAAAGACACGGGATATAAATATCCATTTAGAGCCTAATATTGTACAAAGGCAACCTAATATAAGTCTACTAACATATAAAGATACAAACAATAGACACAATTGAGCATTTTGGCGAACAGATAAGAGAAGAAGAAAAACGTAATTGATAAAAACTACGGAAGAATTTAAAGAGGAGAAATTCCACTTGCAGTGAAAAGATTATTCATTCCACAAGAATAAAGTGAATTAATAGGTTATGAAATGCTGTAAAGGTGGGATTTCGAAGATAGAATATATGAAATCTAATATTGAAATGTGTGAAAAACAGATTGAACAGTAAAAACAACATCCACTAAGTAACGGATCCAAACAAAAAACTGCATTACAAGAACAGTTTAAAAAAGTATTGAATGTTAAAGAGCACACATATTTGGACATCTAACACACTTAAGAAGCAATGTCAGAGAAAATATTTAAAAAGAATTCAAAATTGAGCAAAAATGCTAGTTTGTGCAAAGCTAATAATAACTGTTTAAAGAAAAGGGCGTAACAACAGTTGTTATGGTCATATAAATAGGGAAAATTATATCAACTGTTGCTCTGTCTATTGCTAACACTTTAGAAGGTTTTGTAACTGATGGTGAATTATAACGAAGTGGAGATAGTGCTCCATCAGGAATCAAAGATGATTCGTTCGTTGACACCATAAAAAGGGTTTAATAAATATTGCGAACTATTTGTTAGCCAAGAAAAGTAGCATCATTTTTACCGGTTGATATTGGTTGTGTGATAAGTTGTTTGCTTAATAGTGCTGTTCAAACTGTTTATTTCTGATCACATACTTTTGCTTGTTTGGGGTTGTGTGGGTTTGTTATTTGCAGTTTGGATCTTAGGTGTAAACAAAGCATCTAGTACAATTAGACAGTTGTCAACTATTTTAAAAGGTAAACTATATAAGCTGATGCACCCATTAGTATCAATATACATGGTCTTTTACTTATTTCATGGTCAGACTTTGACTGCGCTCCGCGGTCAGTACTATTTCTGAAGCTTCTAAATCAGACTTTGTCTGCACTTCAGGATTGTCATGTGTCATCTAAACATCCGAGTTCGGTTTGTGTTAGCCGATCTTAAAGTAGGACTATCATCATCACGTTAATCTGTGTCTACATAAATTTTTACTCAATTTGTCTTCTTTCTTGTCCACAGCAATTGTTTGACGTAATGTCATAGCTTTTGTTCATCAGTCTTTGAAATAACGTTCTTCACTATGTCTTCGTTTACCGAGTGTGCAAGTGATTCCAAAATAGTGGCATCTCACTGGAAACAAATGTTTTCTCATTCTCAGTGTATTGATTGAAAGGTTAACTCCAGGTTTAAACTAGTCTTTGGATTTCTTCAGGATGTTGTTGTATCAAACAATACTTGCCATTTTCATGATCATAACATTCGGTAAGAAAAAGATACCTCTACCGCTAACATCACAGTCTAAGTTAACTCTACATTTCAATGTAATTTTTAGATTTTACCATAATGTTTTCATTTCTCTCATAACCTTAGTTTCCTAAACTTAATGGCTCTGTTAACTTTATAAGAGTGTCTAATACTGTCGAAACACTACGTAACTGATGTTCTGTTTTGAACTTGTGCACTTAAAATACAAATCATATAGGATCTGATGCTTTGATTAGCCTTGCAATATCTTCATCTGTGAGTCCACTTCTATTTTGCAAGAAATAATAAAGACATTCAACCTGTTGGCTCATCTTTTTATGTCATATAATTAATTTCCTCAGCTGTCAATGTTCTCTAATATTCAACAGTAACTGCGCCATGATCATAATGTCTTTTATAAGCAGCTAACACACCATCAGGTGTAATTTTCCCAAAACCTTGCGTATAGTTTTTTGTTCATCGGACTCATTATAAATCAAGCACTTGTGTTTTCCCTTGCGGCATCTCCAATCGTAATTAGGAAGAATGTTAAAATTCTTGCACATCAAATTAAATGTTTTTAAGACAATGGTATTGTTATTTGATGTGAATACTTGATCGTCAGGTAAAGGTATTTTACATTCAGACAGCTGTATTCGCATATAGAAATAAAGATGAAATCTGAAACAGATTTAACTATGTCTGGAACACTTTGGTCTGTTAAATTCCAGGACTACGTTCCACAATCAGCTATTGCCATTTCACACTGCTCAGTTTAATTGATTATACCAATTTCTCATGCCACAATGTGATATGTAGCTGTTCATAGAGTTATCATTGTCAAATTGTAAAGTGCAGTTATCAAATATGTTTCGTGGTTTGTATATGAAAACTTTTGTTTCAGTGTAGTAAATGTTTCATCTATTTTAAATATTTGTGTAATGCCTATGACAACTGGAGCGTTAAACTCAGTTGCAGGACATGGATAATAATAGTTAATGATGTAATAGTTAATTGTTTTGAGTCCATTATTTAAAATTAGGATATTAGTGTAAACTGGTTTCTCTTTACAAATATATTGAGCTTCTATATACTGTTTTGCCACATCCACGTGTAATTCTTTGCTGATTTATGTCTATAATCTTTTCATTTCTTCCGCTGTAATACCATTTTAATCTTGTTGATTTTACATTTCTGGTTATTTGCATTTCATTTATCCATTTCCTTTTTCAGTTTTTATCTGTTACATTTTTAAATACATTTTACAGCTGATTGTTCCATGTATTTGTGTAGTTTAATTCCAAGAAATCAAAAGAAAGTTCTGTAAAATTGTATCTTCAAACTCTGGATATCCACACACTGAAAAGGTTGTACTTTACTTCATACATGTGCTGTACAAATTCTTAGCATATAAAAAGGTTTTGTTAATTTTGTGGAAATTTTTTCTGATAGGTTTTATGGATGCATTGACATTGTATATCGTAAACTGTTGTCCAAAAAATATGTATAATTCATGATCTAATTGTTTTGCGTTCTTTGTATACAATTTCATTAGCTTTATTTGGTGTAAAATACTTCGAAATTCTTGTTTTTAGAGTGTTGTTAAACATTTCCACTACATATTTTTTTTTTTGCCTGAGTAAGTTGAAAAATATTCAATGCAATTCTTAAACTTTCCTGTTGTAAAATATTTTCCTTTTTCAAACTGTATCTTTTCAGTGTTTGCTCGTTAAAAAGTTACCAAAAGCATTGTGCATGTCATCTCCCTTTTGTGTTTACGTTTTCAGCAAAAGGTTATTTTGAGAAATTATCTATTCTTGTTAAAATATATTTGTATCCAGTGTCGTCTATTTTATATATTTGCATCTCAACAATATCCGTCTGCCACTGGTTATCCACATGATTAACATCGACCCTTCTCTATTGTAATCTTTTTATCGCTTTCTTGTGTAATGGACATATAGGCTGTACAGTTAATCATTATTCCATTTCATGTATTTGTTTTCTTTTTTGTCTCGTTTAATTTGTTCCCACCACTGATGTATATTTGTTCAAGCAACTGGACTTTCAGGAACCTAGGAAGATGTGCTTAATACTGTTATTTTTCAGTAATTTAAAGTAAAATAAATACATCCAAAAAATAATTTGCTCCTGAACGGTTGTCTTAGATGTTACCAACATACCAACTTTGCAACTGTCTAAAACTTTTATTTTCAGCAGCTTGCAGATTTTCTTCAATCCTGTCAAAAGTATTTCAGATTTATATCAAAATTTGCCATTCTTATAGTTGAATCTTACACATCTACTTCATATACTGAATCGATACATGCTGTATTAAATATAATTCTGTTTTCCGTAAATTTTATACCTGTTTTTGCAGAATCATTGTATATTGAACTGGTAATCTTTTCAAGATCTTCAAGTTGCAGTGTACATTTAGCCAATAGCAAATGTATGTGTTTTCCCACATCAAATACGTAATTGATTCATTCTTCATACTGCAATAATTTAAGCATCTTATTATTAGGGCTGATGCTGCTTATCATCATAGAAAGTAGTCAGTAAATTTGCATCTTTCTTGAAAAAACTGGAGTATATCATTTTGATGATTAAAATCAACATATCAACACCTTTATTCTCTTGAATGTTATTTTTCGACACATCTAGCTTTGGTCACAGTTTTATCCCCGACCAAAGTTAAAAAAAATATACATTATATCTAGATACCGATATTGTTATTATCTAGATAAATTCGTGAAATATTTCTATCACCTCTAGAGAAAACTAATTAATTTATCACAATGCAGCTTTGGGTCAATATTTATGATGTGTCAAAAATCAAATGTTTATTATTTTGTATTTGTTTTCGCCGTTTTGCTGCTTGTGCTCCTGCGCTGCACCCAAGGCTCCGCTAGTGATCATTCGCGTAAATCAGTCAGGTTATAGACCATGTATATTCACTCCCTGTATTTCACTCTGTCTTTGTGTTCGTTGGTTAACATGGGTATAGTATTTGTCTATATTTCCGCTGCCATTCTTCTATCTTGTATTATTGGGGTATTCTGTAGTTTGCTGTTTGTATTTTGTGTATATCTTTGTTTTAACATATTTGAGGAAATATCTGTTTATATTTGTCCTACCGCATAAATAGTTAAATGTGTAATCATCAGATTCTTCTAAGACTAAGTAATACTGTTATATTGTTTTATCGTTCCTTGATTGTTTTGGTGCCCCTGGTGGCCGAGTGGTCTAAGGCCCCAGGTGGCCGAGTGGTCTTAGGTTCTCGCCTTTGCAGATCACTCACATCTTATCTCTGTCCACGTGGGTTCGAGTCTCGGGTCGACCAATATGGGTAAGTGAGAAAGCTTGCCAGTAGCTGCCCGTGGATCGGTGGTTCTTCCAGGGGTCTTCCCGGGCTCTTCATCCACAAAATATACTGGTCGCCAAATATAACCTATTATGTGCAGAAAAATGGCGTTAAACACCGCCAACCCTAGCCCCACCCCCAAAATAAGCCTTTTTATCAATTTCGTTTATAAACATTATACTTTGTACTGTATTAATGACATCGCAAAATATGTCGTAAGATTTGACGCGGCTTTGAGCAATTTCTGATGAAACTACAAAACTTATATCTTGATTCATGAACATTACACGAAAGAGATTATATATTCTTTTTATAATATGAATTAATATTGCTAGTCTAATATTTTTTGAACATTTTCTATTTTTTTCTCCGGCGTATGAATAATATTACCTAACTTTGCCTTTACTTTTGAGGTTGGATTCCGATAGAAAAGCAGAATATATCGTTGATATATTGCATATTATGAACTAGGCACTTAATACAAAACTAAATGCAATAAACATGGCTTCATTACCTTGCTTAGGAAACCAAATTTCGCCTTTAAAAAGAGAACAAAATATGTGTCGAGATCTGACCATTTATTCTGGTAGTGTATGTATCTCCGTTGTTTGCTGAAAAACGGTGGAGGTGATTATTAAGGGATGGGTGTTTATAAGTAGAGGTAGAGTGTGCGCACCTATAATAGTCGCCGTCGTCGTGATTCCAGCAACAGTAATGCCAATAGTTGGTGCCGCTGCGATTCCGCAAATAGCATCAACGACCACACACACGCGTTTGTATTTCACGAGCAAGGCGGTTCTCTTAACGATTTCATCTCCCAGTTGCAGTTCCGCTTGATTTTTTTTCACGCCGGTAAGTTTGAGGGTCCATTATAATTCCTCTATTAATAATGTAATTACGTAGTACAATTGCTCGAAAACCATGCCCTTGCTCAGGTAGAACACGCACACGCACTTCTAATGGGAAAAATGCTCAAAGACTAAACTTTATAAGTCTAATGGATAAAGCTGATTATCACATAGGAATATTGAAAGATGTGAAACTAAACATAGTAGATAGGACACATATAGTAAAAACTTGCATCAATAGTAACCTATGGTATGCTATGAGTCCAATCGACTTCAATAATGAGCAGTTAAATAAATTAGATCAATTAATTATAGACCTCATATGGGGAGAAGGAGTACATTATATTGAAAATGATACAATGTATAGAGGTAAATTGGACCCGGGACTAAATATACCCAACCAAGAAACTAAAAAGATCTATTGAAATAAATAGACTCAGAAATCGCTGATTACCTTCAAAAGACCACAGTGAGTCAATGAAGCAGCGATCTTTGTATAGTCACGAACGAATATAAAATGTGATTTAAGATGTGAAATAAAACTAAGAACCAAATTTATTTGCCAAGACAAAAAGTATTTGTCAATTTTATGTGTCAATGTTGCTGTAAAAGACAAACCGTAGTCACGAAAAAGATGTCCCCTAAATGTGGCTCTGATGAGAACATTAACACTGTTTGAATTCTAAATATTATATTTCAATTCAGCCACGAACAAAGAAATTAAATAAATGAAGAAAACATTCTTAGATCAACAGTTATTGAATATTGAATATTAACGGGTAGGGAAATCACATTTGTTCTTCTGCAATTCGGTACTTGGCACAGCTTTAACGGAAACGTGGCAGAGTAGAACAATATGTTACCAGTCACATGTACATGTATTTCCGATCAAGACACAGATCAAAATGCTACACAGTGCTGTGAAATCGAATGAGTTTATTAACTTAAAGAAATAAAAGAACAAGAAGTTTGCAAGCATTATTTAATTCTTTAATAAAACTAGTAAACAATTTACTTACAATGCGATGGATTTCATATTTCACAAGTAGTGAATGTGACGTGTATAAGCAGCTTTAGTACCTTGATCCTTTCGTCAGATTGACCTGAAAATTTGTTTCTTCTATAAAACGCACACCCCCTACTGAAAATAAGATATTAGGTACAATAAGTGTGCATTATACACTCCGAAATACTATATATATATATATACATACATACATACATACATACATACATACATACATACATACATACATACACACACACACACACTGGTTCGGACATAGGTTGAGGAATATACCAGAAAGTACAAATTAAATTGAACAAATAGCTTTTAAATATAGAGATCAGGAGAAATTTAAGATAATGAAAAACATACAAATTGATTAGAGAATGTGAAAACAAAACACTAGAAATAAAGTAGAACTAATAAAGCTAAACTTAAGTTGAGAAACAACATGGAAGCTGTGGGCTAAAACAAATCAAACTTATAAACAAGCAATACTATTCACCTATTTACACAATATGTGGATGACAGGGGAATTAACTTACAAAAGAAATATGTCAAAGTGTATCCCCCATGCCCTTGATCATTTATGTAATACAGGATATTATTCAAAAACATATTATGATCAAATAATGATAATAAAACCAGTTACAGACACACACACACACACACACACACACAAACGAAAAAATAAGAAACAAAAAACAAACAAACAAACAAACAAGGAATATGGAAAATATGGGATAAATAAATACTATATACAAACCAAATAAACAAGGCCATAGAAGAATATATACTACGAGTGAATGAATTATTATGAAGTCTACGTTAGTTTGACTTGAAAAGTGAAATTTGTATTTAAGAGCCAAATAATATAATAACATATCTTTCTCGGAAATATGCTATACATAACAAACATAACGAACAGAACAATTTCCTTGCGAGGAAAAGCAGTCCTCGAAGCCCAAGGCTATCGTGGGCAGATTGAGAGAACAGGCTGATGGGTCGCTGGAATGCGGATCTTTTTCTATGCTCCAGCATGCCGATAGGACAGGTCCCGCACCCTCACAGGGTGAAATAACAATGGCAAGAGTCTACTCTGTAGTCTCCAAACGTGTGCTTTCGTTTTCATATATAAGAATGGAGGCTACAGAGTAACAAAGATAAAGCAACAATGAAATGAAATCTAGATTTATAGCTAAACATTTTCCCTGTTAATAATAAATAACATTAATGTGTGTAGATATATATATATATATATATATATATATATGTATATATATATATATATGTATATATATATATATATATATATATATATATATATATATATATATATAAGAATGCATATATCTAGGGAAAATATATCTTTAATTTTTAAGAGAGGGACTCTGTTCGCCTAAGACGGGAGAGAATCGAAGTATAGCTACTTGGGGGAGGAGGACATATCATTCTCACCAGGAGAGATGGTTCGTACAATGACTGGGCAAACACCCACTCTCATATACTAGAATAAATCCACCCCAAAGAGAGGTGAACAGGCCCACTAAAAAGTGGTCTAATCAATCCCAAATAAACATACGGGGTTGTTTTAGGAGAAGGGAGGGGGGGGGGGTGATGGGGCCACTAACAATTCCAATAAAATAACTTTATAATAAAACCAATAACTAATGTACTAACTTAAAATTGATAGGTAACACTTTCCGATGTAACAAAAAATGACAGAGGTTATGTACATTAAGTAAGGGTAAGGATAATGATAGGCTATCAGGGCGCCATGCGAGGTGAACGGGTCTCAGGAAGCATGGGCATGACATAAACACAACAAGAAAACAAGGCGAAACACCTATATATTACTAACAATTGTGAGTCAAAACACAAACAGTATACAGACACCTCAGTACAAGAAGCACAATTTTCATTTTCTTTTTTTTTTCGTACAAGACAACAAATACTTATGCATTCCTTAACAATTCCTCTGTGTTATGTTCACATATTTTCTTAAATGAGGATCAGCCTGTGTGTTTGTCTTGGCTAGAGCGCATTACAAGAACACGAATATGTTATTCTTTCCCTAACAGTTTCTCTGCGCCATTTTACGTATTTTCTTAAATGAGCGTATGCGAGGATCAGCTTGTATGTTCTGTCTTGGCTCGTGCTCATCACAAGAAAACAAATAACTTTATTTCCACCAAGCCTTTTATTTTTTTCATATATTATTGGTCAATAAAAAAAATCATAATAGATTTGATATAAGAAATTCCAATCGTAACAGTTACCTACATGAAGCGATAATAGCACGTTTACAACAAATACACCACAAGTTTTGCATACATGAAAAGGACACAAAATATATCGATCCATGTCAAGGAGCAATAAAAATTGACAAAATGGGCAAGGAAACCAGCCAAAAGGTCTAATGCCTGAGGAGGAGAGGGAATCTAAAGAAGTACGTCCTCATCGAAAGAATGTTAACCCCGTTAAAAACTATTGGTTCTTTTTTTTTTTTTTGGTGGGGGGGGGGGTGCGCAAAAGTCTGTTGAATTATTTTTAATGGATTACCCACACTACAGATCGGGACTATGGAGGGGAGTTACAAACAGATATATAAAAAAGTTTTAATTTTCGAACAAAGGGGGGTCACGTCATAGGTCTGCTAACTTCTCATAGCTCGAGATCAGGAGGTGTCCACACAAATAAACAAACGTAATATCTTACTAGCTGAATAACTAACTAATACTTGTGTTTACCATAGGTAGTCTTCTACATAAGTCACTGAGTGAAATGGTGTAAAACTTTACAAAATGCTGACACAATAGGTTTATACTTATTCAAATCGGCGAAGAGAGAGAGCTTAATGTATTGCAGAAATTTACGTTTTTATATGATTTACTTTGTCAAACCCTGATCGTTCCAATTCTGTGAACACGATATCTGAAGAAAATGGTACCATTTCCAACCAAAGACATATACACAATTTAAGTACCGATGAAAATTTACCATTTTGTGAACCCAGGAAAACTGATCACTCCGAAAATAAAATATTTCATTTTATTGCATGCTAGCCCGTGAATTAGTGGATTTCCCAACAAAAATAATATAATTATTTTATTTTTCACTGCGTCAAAAGACATCAATAATATTATGACCAGGAAATTTGATCCACCATTTTGTCACACTTTTGGTCTGGTGGTAAGTATGGCTCCGCAAGAGTACCAGGCTCAAATCCTACAACATGCTTATTTTATTTTCTTCTTCAATTTGTTTTTTGTAATTGTGCTCTTTGCCTTGAATTACCAAAGAGAATTATGATACTACTGATATTTTCCGTGCGAATATACACAAAACACAGCAGAACCGGTAAACAGCTGATATTGTCACGCAAGAGTACCAGGCTCAAATCCTACAACATGCTTATTTTATTTTCTTCTTCAATTTGTTTTTTGTAATTGTGCTCTTTGCCTTGAATTAGGAAAGAGAATTATGATACTACTGATATTTTCCGTGCGAATATACACAAAACACAGCAGAACCGGTAAACAGCTGATATTGTCACGCGAGATAGCGTAAGAAAGCTGTTACCTCAATCTGTTATACATATTGCAAGCCAATACGTTTGAGCATAAACTAAAAAGAAAATTTGCTTGTTCCGAGTGAATAAGGGATATATTTCATCCCGTGGGTGACAAATTCAAGTTTTTTCACCACTTGATGAAATATATGTTATTCACTCGATACAAGCAAATATCCTGTATATATTTGTCGTATTTTTATCAATAGTATATTGTACTAATTTCTGCAAACCATTATCTGGTACATTTATCGTATAATGAAGAGTAATTGCTGTCATGCATCTGATCGATATCAGAGTCATTCCTCTATTAGAACGGAAGCTTAATGGGACTTCCGATAATACCTTTTGATATCTTCATAATGCATCTATTGCTGAATGTTTTTGGAGAAAACTACGCTTGCCTTGGAAAACACAAGGCTTACAAAAGAATTTTGCATTTTACGCCAGTTAATCTTATTTCACTCCTTATTTCTTTTCAATACATGAGTCGAGCAGTGCAGACAATAAAGAATGTATCTTGTAAAACCCTAATATTTATGTAGAGAAAAAACTACTTACATGAAACTGTTTGGAGCATTCAATAAAAACTTTTCCAAGTTATATTCTCAATTTTATATGCATATGTTGGTATCGAAGAAGTTTCCTTGCACTGCAATAATTTGAGCTTAGTTAAGGCTTACGTTTAGCATTTCTTCAAAACAACTTCAATCCATAATAGTAACGTACAGTATCAGCTAAGCAATTATCTTGTTTCCTCCTTTTATGCTTTTAGTAAGTGTTTTATTTAAAGGTCATTCCTTTACCAAATTAAAGCGTATTTTTTGCCAAAGTGTACAGTGTACACCTTGCTAATTTTTATCCTGGAGTAGGTTTATTTCCGTCCACATTTTGTGACAGGTTGTACATCTTATTCGTAGCTATTTTTTTAAATCATAGGCTAGGTGAATTGGTGTAAAACGGCTTGTCAAACGCTGCGAAATATATATTATTAAGAAAACAAAGTAACAAGGCATTCCAAAATTAGCTACTAAAACTCTACCTAGATCTAATGAAGAGTAAAAATTTGGTCTCATGTACTGCTCTTGCTCTATACGTTATTCCCTGTAATGTCTTAATTCAATAATATATGTTAATCATGTGCAGATACAAACTTAGGATGTAAATTGTAAAAGTTGTACCGAATTCTTCATAGAGTTGCCAGTTCATATTATTTTTGTCTCATCTAAATGAATGTTAGAGTCTTACAAATATATATTGGTTAAGGATTGCAATGCTCAAATGATGTATTGAAACGAAATAATGAGTGATATAAGATTAACTGACGTAATATGTATAATTCCTTTTGTAAGCCATATGTGTTAAATGGCAAGCAGAGTTTTTTTCTTTATGACATTCAACAATAGATGCATTATGAAGATATCAATATTTATTACCGAAAGTCCCATTAAGCTTCCGTTCTAATGCAGGAATGATTCTGATATTTATCAGATTGATGACTGTAATTACTTTTCATTATACGATAAATGCATCAGGCAATGGTTTGTAGAAATTAGTACCATATATTATTCATAAAAATACGAAAAATATAGTGAAGTCATTTATTTTCGGAGTAACCAGTTTTCCTGGTTTCCAAAACTTTTACAGTTTTATTGGTACTTAAATTGTGTATATGTCTTGGTTGGTAAATGGTACTATTGTCTTCAGAGATCGTTTTCACAGAATTTGTAGAATCAGGGTTTTGAACAAAAAATCATTGATGACTCTAAATGTAAAATTGTGCAATGTTCTAAGTTATTTCTTTACCGATTTTAACAATTATAAACATACTGTGTCAGCATTTTACAAAGTTTAACATATTGCATTATGATAGTAACGTACAAAATCAACTAATTATCTAGTTTTCTCCTTTGTGAACTTTTTTGTAAGTATCTTTCTTTAAAATCCATTCCATTATCAAATTAAAGCTTAATCTTTCCAAAATTGTACATTGTGTGCCTTGCTAATTATAATTATAAGTGCAGTTTTATCTCAATCTACAATTTGTCACAAGTGGTACATCATTTTCATCTCCAGTATGTTTAAATCATGGGATGTGTTCAATTGGTGTCAAAAGGTTTGTCGAACGCTGCGAAATAGATATTATTAAGAAAAGACAAGTAATACTGTATTCTCAAATTAGCTTCCAAGGCTCTATCTAGCTCTGGTAAAGAGGAACATTAGCAATCAAAAATACTGTCCAATTCTCTGAAGTTGGCAATTTCTCACTTCAGTTATGTACTATGATCCTGTACATATAAATTGAAACGATTTTACTGAATACTTGATAGAGTTTCATTTTCGTATTATTTTGTCTCCTCTAAAGAAATGGTAGGGTCTTACGAAGTACATATCTTAAGGGTTGCAATTCCCGAATGCGATACTGAAACAAAAAGGAGTGATATAAGATTAACTGATGTAATAAGTATAATTTCTTTGTAAGCCCTGTGTGTCAAACGGCAAGCATAGCTTTCTTCGTATCATTCAACAATAGATGCATTATGAAGTTCTCAAAAGTTATTACCGGAAGTTCCATGAAACTTCAGTTAGGAAGCAGTCACAGTGCTGGACCACTTGTTAAAATAAATAATTCGATAGCCGTATGTGTTACACGCCGCTTTCTTAAACACACGGGGGTAGAATTTATTTTGCAAATGTACGAAATGTGAATGTGCACAAAATGTTTAAAATCGTGAAACACTGAATAATATAATGCTAAATCTGTCTCCCTCGGTCTACTCTAGACAGACCCCTCTCTGTTTATTTCACATAGCTGGACCGCTATTTGGATTTTAAATTGTAAGGATTTTGTTGACGCGTGTCACCCACGTACATCAAATAAAACAAAGAAAAGTGATTGATTAATTAAAATGGCAGCTCTGCAATTACTTCCCTACTCTGTCAAACCCCTCTTTGTTGATAAAATCACTCGGAACCTACTATTGAGCAATTTAAATCTTACAACCACAAAAATGAAGATGACACAATGTTAAAATTGTAGTAATCAAAAATTACCAAACGAATTGGAACGAACGAATACCAGATTATACCAACGCTGTGGAGACTCCTCGTGTATAAAGTAGCTGGATTTGGAAAGGCTGCAATCACATTTCTATGTTCTGGAAAAATTTTACGATTATACATTTCAATGTTTATCTGGTAGAACCATTACATATAAATATTTCCCAGACATCTAAACACAAAAATAAACACAAAATATAAACAGGAAGATGAAGGATGCATTCAAAACAGGATAGAACGAATGCTAACAGAAAATCTTAAAAATACTCTGCCGATGTCAACCAACCGAAACATATAAAAAGCCAAATATAAATATGTCACAGTCCAGTATCTGATTGATTTAAGTGAATGATGAATAGACCGCATTGTTTGCGCGTCAGAGATTTTTTACGGTTTCTCTTCATGTACACTAGAAACTACTGAATGATCTAGACTGTGTAATTAACATGATATACAGTCTGTTTTATTTGCCTATTACGTAGTCTGTCATTTTCCAAGTTGGCACACACAAGTCGACAACATTACTCACATTAAAAGGATTTGGATCACTATTTCACATTCAGATTGGTGAATACCACAGATTTGCGTTGTTTTGTTTTATTTGTAAACAAACAAAGATGGAATTCTCTAATAACTGTATACAAATCAAGCTTTGAATGGAGTAACTTACATTTTGTATGCCTGTTTATACGATTTGTTAATAAGGGTGTGGCGGTAGTGTAGAAAGACATGACTGTTTTGTGTAAGTCTGTAAAATATCAGTGCGTGCATGAATAAATTGAATTTTAAGCTTTTACATTTTTGGTTTTTTACTTGTCATAGATGAGATTTATATATGATACTGCGTACCTTTACATAGGGAAGTTTAAATACTGAGATAGTAAACGTAATAATAAAAGACAACACCTGCCAGAAGGTTCTTATTTAAATACAGTACGGTTATTGGAATCAACAATGTTTTTTTTTTTTTTTTTGGGGGGGGGGGGCGAATAACTTTGATACACTCCCAGCTGACTTTAACTCCGAGAATGGCGGGCCTTATGTGACGTCCGAAAAATCAATATTCCTCATTTTTAACATTACGGCCTATGGAATCCACATACCATTTGGTATGCTTTGGGACGGATTTTGATACAAAATCAGCTAACTTTAATCCCGGGACAAGGCGGAGCTTGGTGAGATATCAGAAATATCAGTACTCGGAATTTGTTAACATTACAGCCTAGATAAATTACATGCCGTCCAATCGTGGTACAGACTAAAATTGACTTATTTTTTATTTTCAGAAGTTATGGATGCTCTTGAGACTTAGCTATAGGGACACCTTATCATAACCGCACCTGTTTAAAAAGAACATCTGCTCATTACAGACACAAAATATGAATGGCAAATGATTCATATAAATGCAAATTACTTGAGTCACTGTATTCATATTTTTCCATTGCACTTATTATCATGCTTTTTTATTATCCCAGTCTTTCCATACAAATACAAACACTACATCTCTATTCTTTATGTTAATCCAGCATACCTTTACAATAGTATATATATATATATATATATATATATATATATATATATATATATATATATATTGAAATTATGTTTGTTAAATAAATCAGCGATGAAGACACATACTTAATTTAGCAATTCCAATACAAGTTATAATACAAAATTGAAAGCTTCGTTAATACATCTCCAAATTAGTAGACAAATATGCAAAATTTAAACAGAATTATCACTAAAAGACATATATTCCTCTAAGAGAAATATAAATAAGTACAGAGTTTACGGTGGCAAGAATCAAGATTTCTAAGAATTTTTCGATGACACTGAAGCGTACTAGAGGGAAATTATAAATAAAAAAATTAGACAAGAGAAGATTTTACCACAGAACAAGACCTAGGAACATAATGAACAGAGGTGAAATTGATAATGTAAATGAAGGTTTATTTAATAATTTACATACCAAATCTGGGCAGGAAATAAGCGACAGCAAGGGATAGATGTTTTACAGGATTCAATATTTAACATTGCACGTTGATAGTTATCAACCGCTCAGGGAAATTAATATATAGAATTGCCCAGAATGGGTTACAAACAAAAAAGGTTGCATCAATGTAAAACAAATACGGACGACATGGAAAAGGACAAATACTAGTTAAACTTCAATCGCACGATTATACATTGAGATTCGAAAATAAAATGAGGTATTCACCATTTAATAAGATAATGTTTATTTGACAGAAGTTGTTTCGTTTATTTATTATTTCAAATGTTTGAAAATTAACATAGATTCATGAAGATGTGAACAAGTTAGATTTGAGGAGCTAGGAATGTAATGGCTGTGCAGAGACTTAGCTTTCGATGTGACTGGCAAACAAAATGAATATAAAAATTAAATGGTTTCTAGCCAACATTTTAAGTAATCAGATATATCATATATATATATATATATATATATATATATATATATATATATGTATATATATATATATATATATATATATATATTGTGTCGTTGCACTAGCTTTTCTGTATTTAATGACTTTTTGAAAATTACGGACACTGCTTTCTTTACCTTAGCTTCAGTAAACCGTGTCTACGCGAACGATAGAATATTATGGCTTATATGGCGGCAGGCGGCAGCGGTCAGACAGTAGTTCTGACTATTGCATCATTTTACGTTCACGTTTTAATTGAGCATCAATTTGATCAACATTTAGAACGACCTGCCGATGTCGCTGAATAGTGTCTCAGCAAACCTTGGAAGAATTTGAATAGATTTAGATGGACTTTTGGACCATTTGAGTGCCGCCAATAAACACTTACTCTATAACATAGGCCAAACAAAGGAACTCTTCTGATCCAGTTTCAGACTTGTAAAGCTACATCTAATTCTGGATAAATTCAATATATTTGTGGCAGCTGCGGAAAATATTACGAATAAACAAAAGGGCATCGCATGTGACATATGCCATCTATGTTATCATGCCAAAGGTGTAATGATGTCTAACACCACTTATGAATGCCTTGTCGATAATGAAGAGCCATGGGTATATACAAACTGCGCCCTCCCAAATATCATATTTTGTTCTTTAATCTTCACCCTATTTGTATATGCCAGTAGAAATGACTTGTGGATTTCAGTCTGCATTTCTTAAGTCTCAGTGATAATACTGACAGTTATTCCTCTTACAACATTATTCAGTCACGGAGGAGGATAGTATTGCTATGTAAGTCTAGCTCAAGGCGACCGATTATATCTCATTTGAACATAAATAAAATTATATATTAATGTATTATTCGAGTCTTAGAGGACAGTATAGTAGATCTACTTGTGTTATCAGAGGCTAAAATTGACAATCCTTTTACCTCAGATCTATTTTAGGTTATAGGTTAACAATCTTGAAAAGAAGGACATATACCAAATTAAAAACTATTTTTACCAAGCATGAAAATAGGTGATCTTGATATCAACTATGATATTTTCAGTATGGGGAAAAATTACAGCCTTAGGTCAATCATCTTGATACTTTTAATTCAACCAATGTGATAGAGACCTTGCTTGCTATGATATAACTGTCCCTACACAACCCGCGGTAGAACTTATACAAATAAACCTTTTACTACCAACAAAAAGAAACAAAAAATCATTCTGATGGTAGGTGATACCCTAATTACCAACCAAACAAGAATTTTAAATTTTTAATGAGTATTACATCAACGTTTCAAAAAGCATTGGGTCAAACGAATTCATGGATAACACAACTAAACAGCCTAGCATACAAGCTATTAATAGCAATCAACCACCCGACAATTACCCAACTCTTAACCTGAAACGTATATTGCCACAAGCTTTTTTAAAATAGGTCTTGGTACACAGAAATATATAGGGGTTGACAAAATACCTCCTAAAATTCTCAAAATTATATTCATCAGTTTTATGCGCAAAAATTATTTTTTCTCTTTAGTAGTTATATTGAACAATGGAAATTTCCAGATCGTCTAAAAAAAGCACAGGTAACTTAGGTTTTCAAAAAAGATATGATTATATGGAAAAGGGCAACTATCGACCATATAGCATTTTACCATGGACCTCCACATTTTTTGAAAAACTTCTATGTAATCAACTCTAATTACATTTGAATAGTATATTTAATAATTTGTTTTTATCTGCTTTTAAAAAAGAAATTGGTTGTCAAATAACAATACTGAGACTGGTAGAGGACTGGAGGAGGGTTGTGGTGGAGAGGGGGGGGGGGGCAGGAAAATAGCTCCAACATGGATGCAATCCAAGTGGACCTGTCAATTAACAGTTTTATTGACAGTGGTTTCCAACAGATTCTGGGATCAAAATGCATGACCCTGTACATGACCCTCTGTTATTCGTTAAAAATGTACAAAAACAGACAAGGATACATAGGCTGTATATTTTATAGTTTAATAGTTTATATTTCTAATATCATCTTCTACTAATATTAGAGATGTGTGCCTTTTGCAATTCTGCAAGATCTTCTGCGTCCAATAGTTCAAATTTCTAAGTATCTTTATTGTTATCTATGTTCCTTGTTATCGACAATTTAACAATTCATAAAACGTTCAACAACAAAAAAAAAGAAAAAAAAAAAGAAAAAGAATATGGCATAGATTTCATCCTCTTTTATGACGAGTTTGTGGACAAAGATGGGTATCTAAGGAAAGGTGTTTTTTTCAAAGGGTGATATTCTCTTTCATAAGAATGGAACATCAACTTTTTTGAAGAGCTCTCACAAATATGGAACAATGTGCAGTCACAATATGAAGGTAACCGTTACTACTGTAGTGAGGATGGAATGTAACAAATGTTTGTAAGCTTGGAAAACCTACACAAGCTTACATATGTAATATATATGGCCATAAGCAGAAGCCATCTTTACCAGATTAGAAACTTGGCATGGAAGTAGCAGCGAAATATTTTCAATCTGAAAATATCGGCAACATTCTTTCCTCAATATCAGAATCTGACACTTGTCAAAATGATTTGTTCATGTGAACTGACTGTAAGAAATCATTGCTATTAAAAGTCAGTCTTGCACGATGACATGACTATAGTATATGTACATGCTGGCTTACATTCGCTTATTATTCGCTTACTATGTAATGTTTTCCATTGCTTACTTATGCAATGATAATAAAAACCCTGAGGCACTGTGCATGAAAATTTATCATAGGTATGAATATTATGGTGTCAACGTTGATAAGGAATCCATATAAAAATCCCATTTAAGGTAATCTTCAACACGTAGTTTTACAAAATGAAATATTTCTAGTATTGGAAGTGACTAAGATAATATTATCAGTAAAAAGAGGTTTTGAAATTGGATCTTGAAATATATGCTACCTTACTTCTAAAATTAGATCAAATTAATATAGCCCTACATCAAGACTGCAACTTATAAATTCCTGAATTATATAAAACTTTCGTTAATCAAAGTGTAACTGGGAATTAAAACTTTGATTGGTTTGTATTGGAACGAAAGAATACAATATATATATATATATATATATATATATATATATATATATATATATATATATATATATATATATATATATATATATATATATATATATAAGAAACAATGCCTGGATTTAGGATGCACTGATCTGGAAACTGATTGGCTTGAATTCACATTTGCACACACTAGATAAGTTCCGATCTGCTTTGTATACGATCCACCAAACACCTAATCTGCATGGATTGGTCAGTTTGAGGATCAAATAATCTTGGCTTCATCCAAAAACGTGAATTTTTTATTTTTTGTTTTTGTTTTTGTTTTGTTTTGTTTTTTGAGGGGGAGGGGAATATTTTAATATAAACTTTCTTCCATCTTGTATACATAGCCAATGGTTAAATTGACACAAAAATATAATCTTTCGCAGCTTGTGAAAACACCAACAAGACAAACAAATTGTACCTGATCCCAAATATACGATAGAAGTAATAGTGATGTTACATATCATTAAGTGACCATCATCCAATGTGTCGTGCTCACAAGATTCGTTCACATACCCTGAAGAGGGAGGTAAAAGCATTTATAAATGACATAAAGATGTTGTAACAGATTTAATCAGAATCGTTTTCTACAAGATTTATTTGCGGCATCGTTTAATACAAGTTTGAAATATCAGGACCCAGATGAAGACCCTGAGAGATTTTACTCCAAATTCTGAGATATACTTGATAAACTTGCTCGATAAAAATATAAAGGACTAAAGATACACACTAACAGCCTCATTAGTATATTAGGGAAATCAAAATGCTAGAAAGCTTTTAGATCAATATCAGAATTTTAATCAAACCACACTCATGTAATGCTGTACTATTAACAATAATTGATAAACGGCTTGAAGATGCACACAAGGGCAACATAATAGAATCAATATTTTTAGATATAAAAAGCCATTCGACTTAATTAACCATAACATACTTTTTGAAAAGCTCTTCTACTAGAATTTCAGTGAAAAGACTATTTCCTGGACACTGTCATATCTTAGTGACTGAACCCAGCAAGTACAATTCAACAGCATTCAATCAAGTCCTGATCAAATAAAATCTCGTGTGCCTCAGGAGTCAATCCTATGACCTATCTTTTTTTTCTTATACATTAACAACCTGCCCGTGGATACAGAAAACAATGAAACTGACATTCATGCAGATGATACAATCACTATCCAATAAGAGCTGCTGCATAATCTTAATCATATCAATACATGGTGTCAAGATATTGGAATATAAGTAAATGCCCAAAAGACCATGGCAATGCTGCATGATTAATACCCATATACCGTTTACAAGAATGATAACTAAATGTGTACATAATATATAGAAGAAGACATATATTTTGAGGTAAAATATGCTACAAGTAAGGTGTGTATGTTTTCATTGGTTTATTTTAAACATAGGATGAAGGAAAGAGAAGAGCGGAGGGATAGTATTTGGTATGATTCGGTAGATAAAAGTGTAACTGTAGACATAAGTGAACACAAATTAATCATATATTTGTGAATTTTTTTGTGCTAAGTACACATTTATTCATTTCCTTTTGGAGCAAAGTGTTTTGTTCTGCTGGGTATAGTTAGTTGCCAAATAAAGTGTATCAAAATCAATATAATTATTCGTTATTCATTTCTTGCGTTATCAAACAGTCTGCATAAAAAAGATGGTCGTTTTCTATTGGAAATCCGCAAGAACAGGAAGGATTGGCGATAAGATTACATCTAAAAAGATCATAATTGAGCGAACTGCATTTGTGTCTTTATCGGCTAAATAGCACAGAATCTCGCCTATTACCAAATGCAAATAACTGCTAGCAGAAATAATAGTAATTTCTTTTTTGAAGGTTAGTGTACATGAACATTTTTTGTGTGGATTGTTGCAGATCTTTCCATGAGTAGATAAGTGTTGGTATATACTATTTTAATAGAGAGGTTCTACATCGATATTGAATGATATTGTTCGAGTTTCTCAGATTATAAAACACCAGGTAGGAGTACATTAGTTATATACTCCGGGGACTGATAAGTTTCGAATGCTATTATGCCGCGTAATACAGCAATTAAAAATAATGAAACTTCAGGATTCATATCCATATAGATTTTATAAGAATGATAACTAAAGGTGTACAAAATACCAAACAATTATATGTATTTTGAAGGAAAATATGCTATAAGTAAGGTTTGTATTTTTGTCTTACTAATAAATGTATGTGTTTATTACGTTGATAATTACTCGGGACAATTACGTGACATTCGATACTACAATGTCAAATTGCAGGAAAATAAACAATTCATTGGCACTTTTCACAAAAAAGAATGTTATTTCTTATAAAAAGTCTTGCTTTAGATTTTCATGCAAACTCTGTTAAGATAATCCGTGTACATATTGTTTGTATGATTATTATCTCCTCCATGTTTTATTCCTTTACTGCTTGTCTCTTGGACAATGTGTTATTATTACTAACGTTTTAGATCTAAAGCAAGGTCTTCCTCAGGGAATAATAAAAAAGCATACACAGAGACACGTATACACAAAGAGTGACACATATACACAAAGAGTGGCACGTATACACAAAGAGTGACACATATATACAAAGAGTGACACATATATACAAAGAGTGACACATATACACAAAGAGTGACACATATACACAAAGAGTGACACATATACACAAAGAGTGGCACGTATACACAAAGAGTGGCACGTATACACAAAGAGTGACACATATACACAAAGAGTGACACATATATACAAAGAGTGACACATATACACAAAGAGTGACACATATATACAAAGAGTGACACATATACACAAAGAGTGACACATATACACAAAGAGTGACACATATACACAAAGAGTGGCACGTATACAGCAATAAATATTTACATTTTGGCACAGAAAGGAAAACTATTGGGAAAAATGAAAAGGTCTAAATTAAAGAAAATCAAAACCAAAAATAAAATCAAAACAAAATAACAAGAAATAAAAAACTACATATCTTGAAAGGGATTTATTATCTATGCATAATGCAAACGAGATTCGATGCAAGCTATAAGCATAACAGCGCTCTGCTGCTTGGAGTGGCCCATTTAGCTACGTCATTGGAAGGAGATAATGTTTCATGTGGCGCCATCTATAGTGATGCATTATTATTCTCTTCTAGTTTGACATCCCGGATATAATTGCTAGCGTGAGAAACTAAGATATCAAAGAATTTACATTATAAGGAAGGTGGTGGAACGTTTGCATGTATGTATGTATGTATGTATGTATGTATGTATGTATGTATGTATGTATGTATGTATGTATGTATGTATGTATGTATGTATGTATGTATGTATGTATGTATGTATGTATGTATTAGTGTTTAAAGGCAGGTCAGCACAATAGTGGCTACGTGCTGCCGATTAAAGATAAAGCTCTAAAAATGTAAATATCAAAAATTGCAGATAAAAAAGAAAAAAACTCATATGAAAATAAACTTTTACAATTAAACTTTAAGAAGATAAACCCTTCATCATAAAACACACCTGGACGTTTTTCCTAACCTTTAGTTGATATTGTAAGTAATTCCTGTTGATGAGCTCTTGAAAGTAGTAGTCTTGGACATTTGCATTTGCCTAGAGAATAGCCAACGCCTGTCTCTATATCAGTATGTTCCTGCTTCCGTACTAAGATCTGAGTACAACAGGGCACGCACAAGGTGGTTCTTTTACGGATCTTTTAGTCGACATGAGACCACATGTGGTTCTTTGAAGACCTCTTTAGACGTGCAGAGGAGTCAATAATGTACTATTTTCTCCCGGACAATATGTATAATGCTTAGGGCATCTGGGTGGTAGGTTGTTACGAGAGGAATACGTGTGTTAGCAGTCTTCGATTTGTATATGAGGAGACTGTTTTGGTCAATTGCCTTATGTTTTCCTATAGCAGGATCTCTAGTTTTGTTCTTGTATCACCTTCTTTTTAAGTTTGAGTTTCCTCTTTAGTTTTTTCTTGGAATCCCTTTTTTTGAAGTGTCCTTTGAGTCTCCTCTTTTGAACAGATACATTGCATGCAAATACACAGACCGTACGGAAGAATTTTACATGTTTAGGATGACAGCTGGTAGGTAGGCTACCTTACAAGCTTGTATGATCTTGCCATGTGATGTGTTTGTCAGGAGGGAGCAAACATCCATGATGACAAGGGTTACATTATTGGGCAGGCTGGTTTTAGTAGATTTGCTCAGATAGCCTGATAAATGCTACTTATTTTATGAATTTTACAAAAATATTATAAAGCCATTTTTATTCACACTGCATTTTTTGGGAATGTGTGGCATATAAGTACGAAAAATGATAAAGTCTATATTCTACTTGCATTATATTTTTACGATTCGGAGAATTTTTTCGTTGTAGTTTCATCCCCTTTATTTTAATGTTACCGGTTACTGCAGTTGGTATCTTGCACGTTATATGCAGTATACCTGTACCGACTTTTATTTTTACCTCCGCAATAATCCGCGTCATAAATATATTCGCCTTACAATGTACATTATGCTGCTCCATCTACTAAAAATAGCATTTCTTTAACATGGCACTCGCCGTTGACGACTTTATTTTTCCAAATTAAAAACGCTTGCGCTGACGGTGCAAGATTTGGTTTGAAATTTAAGGGATTAAATAATCCTCAGCTAGATTGTAACTGTGCCAGGTAAATACTTTCGAAGACAGGAGGTGGGGTACGATTCATAATGGACCGGAGGCAGACTATAGTTAAATTCGTCTTACGCTTTATTTTTCCAGGCCATGAATATAAAGCCAACTTTATCTTACTCTTCATTCATCGGGGGTTTTTCAATATGTAAAAAATTTATCATTTATATTCCGAAATGGAACATGCCATTACATAATTAGAATGTTAGTGTTAGAGTACCAAAGTGGTGTTTATAGAGAATGGTAGATCGACATCGTTGTATATTATGAAAAACATTCATAAAAATTGTCCACTTGTGAACAAGGTAATTATAAACCACTCCGAATTAATGCTTAATGAAGAATGATGAATGAGTACAGAAGAAGCAAACATAATAGAAACAATGGTGAGAGTGAGTAAGAACACCAAGTAACCAGTGTCAAGAGTGACTGACAAATATCATATTATATAGAGAGGGATTCGTGTAAACGGTGTGAGGAGCCGTCAAAAGTCAGGAGAAGTTCTCCAGAGTAGTCAATAATGCATTGGAAAGAGCAATATCCTGAACATAATGAAGCTTGAGAGATTATAATATCAGTACATAAAATCATTATGAATTATTTAAATTTGGGTGTAAGAAATATTATGAAGAAAGTTCATCATAACTGGATATCCATTGTAAAAGGAAAATGTCGAAACTATACTTACTATACTTAACTATACTATTTTAAACTATACTTAAATTACTAACTATAAAGTACTATAACATTTTGGCCGGAAGCACTTTTTTACGATTTATATATATAACAGTCATCAAAATTTTATAAACATTTATAATGAAGTTGTATGTAAAGTAATATTGTTTTATATAATCTTTTACCTCTGTTATAACAAAAATTTGATATAAGGATATGATTTACAGAGTGGACTGAGCTCGTTATACTGGGAGTTACTGTATATTCTTATCAAAATGACGTCCCTAAAGCATGCTACATCATTGACAACCAATTGTTTACGCATGGAGTTTCTGTTGTTCTGTCAGATATGACCATTATAACAACGTTGATGCCTGAAGCGAAAAAGCAACCTTTCACATGTCTATTACATTTTTCCGTACTCGTTTTAAGAATTGAATTCACTCAGGATTGGTGGGATTGCATGTAGCGAAAACACTAAACACAATTACGTAAATGACATGTTTATTTATAATACATGTGAATAATGATTGAATCTGACACGTTGCTAATACGCATGAAGTCCAACAGTGGATATAGCAAAATGATGCGCACAAAGTTCAACAATGGATACAAGAAAATAATATCGTTTATAAATGGAACCGATCAAACAATGGAATTTCAACAAATAAACACAAATTATCCCGTATATGATCGAACCGATATGATCAACATATGGAACTATCACCAAAAATTATTAATATATGGAATTATAAACAAGTATGGTTGACATGTGACTCTATCAACATGATATGATCACTATGAAATTTATAAATAAAAATGATTGATATATTGTACGTCAACAAGTATGATTGGTGTATGATTGATTTTCACTCCTATAGTGACATTGAATTAATTTTTCACAAATAGTTATATTGAATTAGTGTTTCACACGAATAATTATACTGAATTAGTGTTTCACACGAATAGTGATATTGAATTAGATTCGATTCAAAAGTGGAGCGTATGCTGTTATTTATCTAGTGGTGTCGAGTCGACGATGGCGAGAAATTTCCTATTCCACAGCTTCCGTCAAATGGCGAAGATAAAACTTCATGTGGTCGGCTCCTCCCACACTGTCGAAGGATTCCTGGAAAACCGCCTTATCCCGCAGACCCGCTGGTTCAGAACCTTTGGCTTCTCACACTGAGAAAACCAGACGCATCCTTCGATCCAACGTCACCATCAACCGCAGCATCCGTGTTACACAAATCCCCCCGAGTTCAATAACTCCCCGTGAACATATCAAAGTACAATGATTGAGCCGTGTAATACACGAGACACGGTTAAGTAAGAATACATTGATATACATAACGCATTCGCACACATGAATCGACTTCGTTATGCATTAACTAATTTCATAAGAACGACTGTACGAGATTATCATAGTATTATGGTAATATGGGGATATGGTACTACTTTTGTGATCTTTCAGTTCCTGAACTTGCTTTCTTCGTTCAAGGTCCTGCTCGATCAAAAAGTATTCCCATTCCCCCACCTTATCATACTACACTAACTTTTTGATTGCAGACAAAAACTTATCGCGTTTTCTTACCCTTTATATAATGATTTTACACAAAACTGATGCTTGCCAAAAAGCTTCAACAAAATATTTGGCACATGAGTTACCTCCCTTGATTACTGACATGAGTTACCTCCCCTTGATTACGTACATGAGTAGCTTCCCATGACATCAATCTATTTTTAGTAACAGTCATATATATATATATATATATATATATATATATATATATATATATATATATATATATATATGCATAGTTAGCTGGTTCAAGCTCTGTTTGTGTCACAGGGTCGGCCACTCTGTCTTGATATTCAGGCGGGAGTCCAATTAGGAGATCTTCCTTAACTTCCGATTTGAACACAACCAAATGTTGCAGAAGGTTAAAAAAGTTATAAGTCAAAAATCCTCCTCCGAAAGCCGTTCACACAAGCGAACGGGTGCAGTGGTAATGCGATTCACTGTTCTTTAGCTGCTGATGAACTAAAATATTCAGCAGGGCTTGCACATGGTCCGAGACCGGGCTTTTGTTTCGCGCTGTCTTAATGATTTTACACAAAAATTATGCTTTCTTTCTAATCAGAGAGGTAAAATGTACTTATATATTATCGCTTGGCGTGATCTTCCCGTCCAGAACCTGTATTAGGCTAATAAAGATGATGACATCAGGCATATTTTGCGTCGAAATATACTTTCTAAATATCAGAATAACAACGCCTATACTCTCAGCGCAGTATAAAGTAAAGATAAGAAAGTATTATGCGCACATCAATTTATATTCGAATTTGTTTACGGTTCTATACCAAGGGATCTTGTCATAGATCACATCTATGGAGACAAGTCTGACAATAGAATAGTTAATTAAAAGGTGACGTTGGCAAGCACAGAAAAAAGGAAATATCGAGATCAGTAAGAGCAACAAACATCGAAACAGACGACCAGGAAATATTTAGTTCTTTGTACCAAACTCAAAATTCGCTTGGCACGAACCGCCGCTCCATCTTTTATTGTTGCAGCGGAACAAGAACTAAATCATACTCATCTATTCGCAATTGCTGATACTCGTTCAGCTTCGTCTAATCCGCATAATCTTTTATCATTATTTTGCTTTATATTGTCGGTATTTATTTTTTGTTTGTGCTGCTATTTGTTTTGTACGTTGTTGCTACTGAGAACCCCATTGATGTCTGCTACATGCCGAGCTATGACCACGGTGCTTACGAGAAGAGGGCGAATGCCGTTTATGTATAATGTAAATAACATTAGACTCAGAAATACCAATTTACCCGTAGAACATTGTAGTTCTAGAAATTAGGAAATGAAAACAATGACATGAAATCAACTTAGTGAATCAGACAAATCCATTCCTGTTCAAGTATAGTAATCCATCAAAAGCAGACAAACCAGAACTCATTCGAAAAACGGCAAGGTAATTCGGGACCATATCAATATATGAAAAATGAAGCTTCTGTGCACCTTATTTTGAACATACTAGCATATTTTAAGAAAATATTGATCTTGCAAAAATGATGGGAAGATAACTGACGTCTGCTAATTTTGCGAATGAGCCCCCCTCTCCCTTCTCGGATTGGCTATTAGTTTATACATAGTAGGGTGTCTGAGGAAATTTACGTCACGGATAGGTTATTATTGTAAACAATGACCATCTAACTAGGAATGACCTTGTACTATGGTTTGAATCCATTCGTTGTAAAAAGCTGCTTGATCCGAAACACAATCATGGACTTCGATGGGAACATTTAGAACCATCCCTTCAGCTTGCCTCTATGGCGAAGCAAATGAACCATTACTTTACCTCTGACGAACGAAACTGGCTTTTCAATATACTACAAGACTGCCCTCAAATTCATCTAACATTGCATATGATATCGCCTTTAGTCCCAAATAGAAAACTGTGTACACTCAGAAACTAAATTTCATTCCACCTTATGCATACGAATTCGTAATCACCTAGAAGCAGCATATATCAATGTTACGAATATTGCACAATGTACGAATCGCCACCGTGGTTATAAAAACTCCAAAAATAATAAATAATATTTTGGAATTTAAAATATCCTCAACACATCCTCTTGTTTTTCAGAGCAAATGCAACGAAATCAGAGTCTTCAATATCATGGTTATATGTCACTGCATATAATCGGTTTGCGAGAGACAAGGTTGAAGCTGCCATTGCAACACCCTGTGGCACCATCTTAAGCCGGTTACTGGATAAAGTCTCCAGTTTCACCGCTGAATTTACAGCCATACTCCAATCTTCGAACTACATTGAAACCTCGGGAAGAAAAAAAATGTTATCTTTTCAGATTCTCTTTCCGCACTGAATACCTTGCAAAACGTGAAATCCGAGAACCCGTTAGTATCCCAAATCTTATAGAAACATACAATGTGGAAAAAGTATTCTGAACTGTTAGCTACCAAGTCGCATTGCTATTAAGGACAACGAAAGGACATATACAGCAGTCAAAGCTGCCCTCTGGTCACCCGTTTCCGAATGGAAGATTCCATATACTGACTTCAAATATTGTATAAATGCTCTTCATTCTTGGAACATATGTGGAATGAAAACTCCACAAACAAGCTTCAGAACATCAACCCATCATTGAAGAGTGGCATCCCTCACATATAACAAATCGCAGAGATGAGGTGGTATAGTGCCTATCGCGTATCGGACATGTATTTGACTCATGCATACCTCCTAAAAGGTGAACCTCGACTACAGCGTTTACCGTGCCAGTATCCACGGACACTGGAACATATTTTTGTCTAGTGTGTCGTCTTCCACCCTGTGAGACAGAAGTATTTTGATGTGAACTCAGTGAAGAAACTGTATGATGATGTACCACTAGAGAAAATATGATTCTTTTGAGGATATGCGGTTTATATGAAAAATGAGACCATATGTTTTTAGGATTCTCCATACCTTGCCTCTATATTTTAGTTTATGTACCAATTTTAATATCAGTATCTTTTACATTTTATCATTTAGAACTTAATGTTTATTTTTTGACTATCATTATTTTGGGAAGGCTTTATCTTCCTAGATTCTTTCTTGCAATTCTTTATATTTACATTTTTAGAATTTTATTTTCAATTGACAACATCAAGCCAGTATAGTTCTGACGTGCCGCTCAACCCTTCAGCTACTACTACTCACTGTGCAAATATCATGTAATTACATTAAATTTTAAGATAGTATGTATCATAGCAAAAACGTCCATATAGGTTTCCAGTCCATTAACACTGAACTGAGGGATAATTGAAGTAATTAGAACTTGTGCCCAATCCCACTGTATCATAGTGTGACAAAAACATATCTTTACGCCTGAACTGAAAGCTAGGTAGAGCTGGAATTGCATTAAATGTTGCTTAAATAAGCTGTAAGTCACATAACAGTGTAAATACTGTATTGTCCATTACAAATGAAGAAAGTAAATGTATGTCAGCTATGGCGGTGTTCTTTTGAAGATATTAACTCCAAAAATACAAATAATTTGTTTAAAAAAATCACTGTATCTCAGATAATAGACAATCCAGAATGTCAAGACATCTATCATCACAAGAAAACAAAGTCGGCCGAGGCCAACGCATATACACGGCCGAGCTCAACATATCATCGCCACTATATTTGGATACTAAGATTATTAGTCCAAAGTAGTCAATTGATTTGTAGTGTAATTTAAAGAGAACATCTGGGCTTCAAACTTGTAATCATTATATTAATCACAATTGCATTATTAGCAATTGTACCAATTTTATAAAAGGTTTTGCTCATCAGATACTTAAGAAAGAAACCAAAATCTAATCATCACGGAACCGCTCCATATTGATTACATTAAGATACTCCGAGGAGAATTGAGGAGAACTGAATTAACTGTTATCTTCCCGTAATGTCACACTGGCACTTCAAGCAGTTGAATGGAGACTTTGTCATTCAAGTCCACCTTACTCAGACTGCATCTATATTCTTGCAAGCAAATAATTATTAAGATTGCTATGAATTGAAACATTTATTCTTCAGGAATTCAATATATGTGGTAAATCGTTTCGTCTTCATGTCAAATCTGCACGCAATAAGTAGCGAACGATCCACGTTTCTTAATGAAGATGCTGTAAACGTCACGACAGATAACAAATAGAAACTGTGAAACAAATGAGTTCATTTATATATTGTTAATACCGAAAAAATATGTAGCTTTACATCAATTTGTGAATTTTATTTCTTTCATTAGTTAGTGTGATACGATATTTAATCACATTTAGCGAACCCGATCAACAGATTGCTCAAGAGAAAACTTTTCTTTTGACGTGGTTAGTTTGCCTCAACATACATTAGCTGATCACATTTTAGTTTTGATAACTTGTTATGAATTAAATAACTTGAAACGAAAGGACAATAAAACTGTGCATTCTTTACCTATTTTTGTCATACAATAATCTACTTCGAATCCGATAGTTTACGACTAAAACCTTAGTGAGCTCATCGACTTGCACTTGCAATGTAAGCCTGTGCTCTCTCTCTCTCTCTCTCTCTCTCTCTCTCTCTCTCTCTCTCTCTCTCTCTCTCTCTCTCTCTCTCTCTCATCCAAACATTGTGCATGCACTCATAAAGATCAACAGCTGAAGGCGCTTTGACCAGAAATGCCGGTTACACGCTTTAGGTACGGAACCAGCAGTCTCTATGCGACAATGGCGAAAGTCCAGTGTCGTAAATATAGGGAAATTAGGGGTTGATATCTCTTTAACTGGTATATTAGTGGTTGCCCAAAATTTATAGATGTGTCTAATGAAATGAGCTCTATCAGTTGAGTGCATATTATACAGTAGCCCAGTTGTTCTTTTCATACATTTTTAATACCTCATGGCTTAGATTAAAGTAGAAGGATTGAATCAATAATAATTTATTATGACCAGAAAAACAGAAACAAAATCAATGTTCTACCTCTCTCTCTCCTACTCTTTAATGCACGTTAATTAAAACTGACTTGATTCAAAAAAGAGTGTAAAGCTGTCTAAAATGTGATCAAGTTTGGACATTTCCAGTGCTACACCAACCAACAGAAGAAACTATTTTACATGTATTAGCTAAAGCAGTTGCGCTATATATGCAACATGATCTCATCCTTGATTAGCTTAAACATGTTCTTTAAAAGTCATCGGATATTAAGATTGGCATTTATCATTTAAGATTATGTTGCGTCATATCAAATACAAATAATCTCGTTTTAAACTAAGCCATCTTTTCATATCGATTGAAACAAACATTATAAAGGAAATAGAAACATCATTTTGAAAAGATTGAGAGAAATGTAATTCGTTTTGTTGTAAATAGAGATTTCGTTAACATTAGTCAGTCAAAGCGTGTCACTTATACGAGCAGTTCTTTCAAATTTAAGTGACGCCAGAACTGCTTAATGAATCAAAATAACCACCCTCATTAGATTTTCACCCATGATATCAGCATTACGAGGATCACTACCTGACGAGGCCGTTCCTTTAATTAAGCTCATGCAGATACACAGTCAATCTATATTAGTTTTCCATCTTCGCCGAATTAATGTCCCATTGATATCTCTTTGGAATCGAAGGTAGCAGCCATAATCCTCTATGTCTCTATGTAAGCCGTCCTGTAAATACAGCTTTTATTAGCTTATCTAATCCCCTGACAGCTAAAGTATCTGATGTTTTAAATTAAAACATATTGTTACAACTCTAGGTCTTAAATTAATGTAACAGAAAGAAAGTGAAAGCACCAATGGGAGTAAAATCAACAAGCAATTTAGTTATAGACAGTTAAAGTGAAAATTCAAAAAGACACTTACAATAACGTGATATAAAGTCCAAATAATCCAATAATCCTAAGTGTCCTAATAACAAGTCCTAAATATAGAATGTCCGAATGAATTCCAATCGCCTTGAATATCATAATGTGCTAGTAGTCCTGAATGTTCTGATGTGTCAGTGGTCTTGAATGTCCTGATATGCCTGAATGATGTAATCCAGAATATATTTCAATGAATTCACATAAATCCCAAAGTCAAGAATTAATCCAAATGAGAATGAGCACTCTTAGTAATTCCAATGAATATTTCAAATAAATAATTCCTCTGTGAATTTGCTCTGATTTTCACAACTGTAACATCTGATTACTAAAATAAATTCCTTAATAGACTGATCTTAATAATATGAAGTTTAGTATAAGAATGAAATCTTGTTTACCAAACCTGTATGAATATAACGATAAGTCACCTGACAGAATATTCTAGAATATGAGAAACTCTAATGGAAATTTCCTGTGCGTACCTGACTTTTCTCACATCAAGACATGGACAATTACAATCTAATTGTTAAATGATATGTAAACAAGACTGACCTTGAACTTAAATGCAGTAAATATGTTGTTTACAAAATGACCACTAAAGTACAACCTACCTCATGGACACATATTACAAATTCAATATACATAACAATATCTAATTTTGTTCACGTGTAACACATGCACACACATATTCTCTAGCATTACATGTCCGATGTAAATTGCTGCGGTACATCACTAGCAATATTTCTTTCTCCAATCGTGTTCATGGCACACCGAGTTATTAGAGCATATATTTAGTTAATTGAGCTATAACAAATGTTTTATAAAAGAAACAAAGAGGAAGACATACACACTGAACATCCAGACTCGAGAACATTAGCAAGCAAGTCATGGATATCTGTAAAGAAGATGAAGAAATCAAGAAACTGTGGGCTTTAAACGATAACGCTTTTGAAAAGTTGATTGAGCGGTATTTTACGGCACAACAGTACATGAAAGATTTTATCGTATTGAGGTAAAAAGGATAGTGCTTTACCCAGGGACACTCCACGACGGTTGCCCAGCCTGGTCTGGGAAGGATTTTAACCGACACCCTTCTAGATGCGAGTCTGGAAAGCTAATTTCTGAAATAAAGCGGCCTACTACATGAAAGTAAGGACTGTTTGAAACCTCAAGTCTCAGTGATCTTCCCAGAAAGTTTTAATTGCATCGGGGTATGTGCTAGCGTCATACAATGTTTTGAAAAACGCGCATTATCATCATCAAAGTGAAAAATAATATAAAAGACATATAAAAGAAGTACATACATTTCTTTTCCTACGTCATTTACTGATTTAATGTCAAAAACTCATTAGTCTTTGAATAAACGATATCTTTCTTTACATTTTTTTCCTAAGTCATATCCTGATTTAATATCGAAATTCATTAATCTTTGAATACACGATATCTTTCTTTTCTTCACTTCCTCATAGCATTTCACTGCCCATTTAAAATTAAGGTCTTTAAGGCAAAGTCATTTTATGATGATTGTTACAAGGTAGTTGAGCACCTTCTATGAGAGCCTGTTCCTTAACACACTGTTGACTCTGTTCATCGTTGAAAATGACCTTTTACAGTCTGAAAAAAATGAACATAAAATTGATTTATGCGTGTACAAAAAGATACAGAACTACCTGAATCCTAATTAATTTAATTACCAAGGACAAATGCTTCAAAAGTCAAGACTGTGGTGTGTTTCTCAATAATCATGACAGAATACATTATATGACACATATTCTTTTCCATTAGGAACTATATATCAATGTGCTTGTCATGGTTTGATTCCTTCATTGAATTAATGTAAGAGAGCTAAAGTATTTTCAAACATATGAAGTGTTTTCATTTCCCTGCTGTAGACACATTTAGCACTTGGGCAGCTTTGGGCGTAGATTGAGAGACGTGGGTACAAATCCTCAAGGGTGGCCACCTTGTCATGTTAAATATAAATAAGGAAATAAACCATACAATTTGTTTACAGGTTTTCAAAACGGGTAATATTTAAAGATTAAAACTGCTGGTTTACTTACTTGGATAGTCATAAAAGAGAAGTTTTAGTGATCAAACTATTTTGTTCTTGTTGCTCAGAGTATACTATGTAAAATGGGCAAGATGTAGTTTCCTTCACAAAATCTTTCTCGTCACATTTTTCAGAAGAAAGAAAACAAGAACAACAATAATAACAACTACAGCAACAACTACTACTAGTGCTACTACCATAAAACCAAACAAAACAAATAATTTAATAGTGCACTAGGAATTGTACGCCATTTTATATTTACATTGGCATAGTAGGTACTTAAATGTAAGACGAAGGATGGTAGACAGGGCCGATACAATTTAATCAAAACGAGATAAGACTAGTTGTGAAAATAGGCCAGACTGAGACAGGACAAGAAAGAAAACAAGTAAAAGATTAGGTAAGACTAACTCATTTTTTTGTGATTCACGTTACAGATCATTATTTAACCAACAATTCTTTGAGACATTAAAAGCTATCTAATGGAAAGCCACTGACTACACATAGTCTGTTCAGCAAGTAAACTATTTTTATACGGTTATTTCATAGGTATATAATGATAATAGTTTGATACATTGAAATGTTAGTGAACATAATGTAAGATTTATTTGATAGGGCCCTATGACATATATATAATTGAACACGCAACAGTTATTTTCAGACTCTAAAGGTATCAAGTGTTCTCCGTGTTTTTTGTATGCGATTTAGAGAAACAGCCAATAATGACTTCGACAGCTTTGTAATTAAAAGTCATTAGCTTAAAATATCCATTACAAGAAAGTTTGTTGTATGGATTATTGATTTTGCTTGCACAAGAAACTCAAACTACTGATGAGTCCTCAAGACTTTACAGATTGGACATCCATGTAGGGGCTTTGTGGGCGGATGATGTGTGACTCAAAGTTCCATTTGTTACAACAATATAAAATAATACCACTTCAAAGTTATATCTCTTGCAGATAGCAACCATTCATGGCATGAAATTAATTGTCATTTACTCTAATACCAGAAGATAGAGAAAGACTTGGTCAGGCATTGACACAGACAGTGTAGAAAAATAATCATATAAAATGTTTATATTAGCCTACATTATGACATGTCACATACATATTCAAGTTGAACAACTACAGGCAGTGAGTATATCCACTGTTTGGCTTCATTCCAATATATATATAACATAGATATTAAAGTTGAACAAGCACAGACAGTGACTATATAGACTGTTTGGCTTTATTCCAACATACAATTTAGAGAAAAAATTCTAGAACTTATTGGACACTTATAAAGTTCTCTCCTGGTTCATGATACTATCTTATCACAAAGACATCGTCTTTGTCTTTCAAGCTAATGTAGAAATAGGTAAACAGTTAAAAATAATTCAACGATCGCGACAGAAACCATGGATATTTTGCCACATTTATGTTGTCAATCTATAGTAATTATTTGACAATTGAAGAGACTTTTGTAATTATGAGAGCAAATACTTCTTATCAAAACACAGACCTTCAATATAGGCAGTGTATTTTCTTCTTTCACACGAGAGTATATATGGAGTGATAAAATCTGCAAACCACCATGGTGACGATTATAATAATATTTACGTATATCTACGTAGAAATGAATCATATTATCTCCTGCATGACAGCAGATCAATTTTCATACAGATTGCACCCGATTGTCTTGCTTCTATGCGTTAGGCATGGTGCATAATAAAACCCAATTGTTGTGCATTCATGATTAGTTAAAAGATTAACCATAATACAGACTCTTACAAATTCTTATGAATAAATCAGCACCATCATCCCTCAGTAGGATCAAATTAACTGAACGTCAAGGACCAATTGGTTTTGAAGCTAACGAAAGTAAAATGAACGTCATATTACGTCTATAGGTTTAGTTTTATTTCATCAGTAGGATGTGCGCAACACATATCATCAGCAATAGCAAAAACAAAAAGAATGCCAACGGTAAATCGTACCAATCTATATAGAATGTACATTGTTCACAATGACTCGTTGTTCATATTTGACTGCAGTGGAGACAGAGCGTATAACAAAATAATATTTTGGAGTTTCGCCGATACGAAGACAATAACATTCTAATCACACCATAATCTTTAGCGAAAGGATTACATGAAAAAAAATACTGCTATAAGAATAATGAATTAAATGGTTAATATTGTCATTTAGTCAGTTAAACTTTCCATTCTTTACTTGTTTTAATTTAATTTTAATTATATTTCTTTAAAATCATTCAATCACAGTACATGTACGTCAGGGGTATAGGAGAACCTTTGGACCTTTCCGAAAGTACGGAGGTAAAGAGGATACATTTTAATGACAATAGATTGGTTTAAAAGGAAGGCGTTGAAAAGGACAATAATTGAATTGGACATATCTCAGTTACGTAGGAGACCCTTATTTATTGACAAATAAAGTATGCTTTTATTCGGCAGAATCATAGGATGTGTGTGTGGAATTATCGTAGCACATTTGACTAGGCAATACATTAGAAATTGTCCTCGAGAACAAGAACACACTGTACGGATTAGTGGTATATCCTGAAGTCTCTAGGCTTTTATCTAAATTCCTCAGTCTCCTTCTCCTAAATTACCTCTCTCACACTACTGCGTTGGCCGTTTTGTGTACCTAATACAAAGGACAATGTTCGAAAAGGGTCGATTTTAAAATTAGCAATAAATTAAAGATGTGTGTAAGAGTATTTGGTATGGTTATGCCATATCCACTATAACTGCAATATATGTACACATAATATAATGAAATAGTGTACACTAAATTTTATTTGTGTTGCTAAGTAACTCAAAAACTCAAATTTTTTCATATTTCCGCATCTTTGAAGTCCTCAAAAACTAGCATCGCCGTCCAGAACACGTTTGATTTTTTTAACAGAAGACACTTTTTGTAACCATCTAACGCATTTGTCGATTTTATATATGTTCTCATTCCTAACGAACAGAAGAATGAAGGCAAACTGCGTTTCTTATATCGCCATTATATGTCTGCCGACATAAGGGCCTACTTCACAGTATCACAATAATGACATTTTATGTTTCTGTAAACAAACCTTACCTTCAAATGTCGAGTGCTCCTTGTATGGGTGATTGTATTCTTTTTTCTGTTTGTTATCGTGTTTTGTGGTATGCTTTAGTGCAAACCATAATCAATCGTAATATTTGGATGAGATTAGCTAAATATAGAAGAGGCGAATGAAGGAACGAGATCCACAGCAAAACAAAAGAAAAAAGCAGCTGCCGATGCCATTTTTAACTAAAATGGTCTAAAACAAAGAAATGATGGTAAGAATTAAAAATCCCCGTGTATATTTTCATAACCTTTATTATTTTAGACTATATCTACAGTATAACACGGACTAACAGCAGTTTTCGAAGAAATATTTATTGAAGAAAAGGATTATATTGTACAATTTGAGTCTACATATAATACAACTATATGTATAAAATCTTCTTTTTTTGTATCAAAATAAAGGAAGAGGGATAATCGCAGTTTTTGGATATATTTGTTGTTATCCTAAGGAACATCACCAGGTCACATGCTATATATAGACAGTAAATTGTCAAACACATAGTTATGTAGTGGCGATTGTGTAAAGGTAAGACAATTCACTATTTAGTCATAACTAAAAGTTAGAGAAGCGGTTGGGGCCTCCCTCAATATTATTATTATTATTATTATTATTATTATTATTATTATTATTATTTCCTTAGATTGTCTTTTAATGCATACAAATAAATGCATTTAAATAAGTTTCTATTTATTTTCCTTTGAGTCATTCATGTTTATTCCTGTTGCACTATTTCTTTATTTCTTTCTTTTTTCTTTCTTATTATACATGTTTCTGATGAAAAACTCAAGCTGTTATATATCCCAAGGTTTGAATTAGGAGCTTAAAATAACTCTACAAATATTTTGTTTAGAATACTGCGATTTCAACAAAACAATTTTGCTTGATGTCACAGACTTGCCTGATACTGATTGTTCAGACAACAGTGAGTTTGGCCCACAGGAGTAATGCTTGTAAGGAAAAACACAATGTATAGATCTAAAGTATGTTTTATAAACATGTTTACTTTGCAGAACCGGCCAATCTCATAATAATGCATTTCATGTAAATTCAATTGAAAAAGATTGGATTTTTATTTTGTCATTTTTCATTAGGTCGCCCTCAACTGCAACAAAAAAACATATGGCTACAAAAACTTTAATGGACACGAGCATTTGTTGCCTTATACTTGTGCACATGCATTTTAAGTCATAATGCCTTATCTACTGTACAGGTTACTTGTGGATCGACTTGTCCTGTATGCCTCTATAGATTGTCAGAGAGCTGTATATGGATTTGGGGTATCGCGCACATATATATTTCCATCGATATTTGACTAAGAGCATCCGTGACAAGTACGACAACTCCAGAAACAAACTTGAGAACATCAAACCCACTATTGAGGAGTGGCATCCCTCGTATGTAACAAATCAGGGGCATGAAGTGGTATTGTGCCGATCGAATATCGGACACACAAACCTGACTCATGCATAACTCCTGACAGTGGAGCATATTCTGGTCGAGTGTGTTGATTTCCATCCAGTGAGACAGAAGTATTTTGACATGAACTACTTGAAGAAACTGTATGAGGACTATCACCTGAGAAAATCTTGGACTTTTTAAGAGTACCTTTGTCTGTTATTTTATATACGTTTTACAGAATTTGTACATCTTTACGTTCGATATTTTATCCTGTGATGCTTATTTATACATTTATTTGGAATGCATTATCTTCCAAAATGTTTGTGCAATTCAATTTTACGGTTCTCGAACTTAACCTTTTGTGGGCACTACACAGCCACATTTGTGCTGAGATGCCGTAAAATACTACATACATACATACATACATACATACATACATACATACATACATACATACATACATACATACATACATACATACATACATTCACACATATCATTTTTTAAATTCAATTCAGCTTATTTCCAGTTGGAGTTCTAAACAGGCATAAAAAGACACATTCAAAAGAGAATATTATAACAAGAGAGAAAAGAATGATAGTATCATGCAACATTTAAGATGACATGTACTTGATTATCATACGTAATTACTATTTGAAGAAGGTTTCAATTTTCATATTTTGCCTCCTCGGCGCACAAAATCAGCTTTTATCTGAAACAATTGACACCTGATGGGTTAGAGAACTATCAGATCAGCAAACATATACATTATAAACAATTTAATACTGAAGAAGAACAATTTAAGAGAATATTTTAATTTATTCACTTCGTATATTTTTATTTTTAATTTACACTATTTGCATTTTGGTCGTACATTAGTACCGCCATTACCGGACTGAACACACCACCCGAGATTGCCTTGGACTGAGATGGGAGAGTAGCATGTTTCCGTTATTTTCGTCTTAAGATGTATTTACAAAATGAAATACACATCTATCTCGACACATTCATAAAATGAAACTTTTAAAAAATGTAATAGTCAAAAAGCAAGGGTGCGCAAAACATCGCTGTGAAAGATATTTTCAGCAACCAGTCAAGTAGAAAAGTTAAATAATTTTTTCAAACTATTCATGGAAAATTATTGTCGTGGATCTCACCTCATAAATATAAAAGATAAATATTAACGAGAGAGAGAGAGAGAGAGAGAGAGAGAGAGAGAGAGAGAGAGAGAGAGAGAGAGAGAGAGAGAGAGAGAGAGAGAGAGAGCGGATAGTTGTATAATCTTTTAGTTGCATCAAGTTTTGAAAACAGTTATGCATTTTCTTGTGTTTGCCTTTGATTTTTGTTAGTCCTATTATCTCCACTGCAGAACATTTTAGTGTGGATTTCCTGTAACATTTATTTTAATTTTGTCGCCAAGGTTCAAGGACTTCCCAACCTATATTTCTATAAAGAGCATCAATGTATACCAACTAAATCGGTCAAAATTCTGGTTGCTTCATTTTGTATTATTTTAGTTCCCTCTATTTATATTGTGTAAAATTAACCCAAGCCACATTAACGTATACCACATGAGGAAGCCTTGAAAATATTAAAGGAAATGATGACTGTATGTGAGTTAAAGATTTTCATTTGTATTAAAAGATTCCCAGCGCAATTCATGTTCTGTCCAGAACAAATTCTGTTTTATAATTTGAACAACTAGCACGTACACTGAATTCTTTTTAAAGAATAAAGTTTGTTTTTAAATTTCAAAATTGTTAGAGATATCATCAACATGCCTCCAGGCAAGGCCAACGTTTCTTGAGATTTTTCTGCAAGTTTTGCTAGGTTCTATATGAAAATTTAGAATTCCATTATTTTCTTTGCAAAACCATACGTTTACAAAAGACTGATGATAATAATGCAAAGCACACTCTACACGTGCATGTATGGTAAAACAATAGACAGCTGCCGTAATCCTTTCGTCTGATATGATAGAATCCACTCTATTTAGAATACTAACATTAGCTATGATTATTATGTTACAGAAGCGACTCCGACAAGGTTATATCTGATAAAAAGTCAAAAGATGTTTTTTGACAAAGGTTTAAACAGGATTGTAGAACAATATAATCGATGCGATACAAAGACATCAGTAGTAGAACGGCTTACGTTATAAAGACATAGAAGAAGTAAGTATTGACCGAATGCCAAAAATTTTAATTTTTTACTTTCGATCCTGAAAGGAATATGGCAGACATATTTATTCAAAAACGGATGTATATCGTTCAATTCTATCAATGTCTGAAGAGGATTTCCTTAAATGAACATATTACATTGTGAAGTAAACAGTTATCATTATTGGAACAAACAATAAAGGGAAAATATGCATAATCACGAGAGAAGTACTGGAATATTTCCTGCCAGAGCTATTTATGAAAGGATACAAAAGTGCAAGAAGATGCAATTTCACAAATCCAAATATAAAGATAAAACAATTTTGAAAAAAATAAAAGCATATATTTTAATTCTATAATCTTAGTGGTTTTTCAAATAAGGTTTCAAAGTTGCAAAAAGTAAGGAAAAACAACAACAACAAGCCAAAAAGAAATACATTTCCCAACGTTAATTAAAGAATGCATCAAATTAGAACCATGGAAATGTTATATGTAGGTCATTTTTACATGCAAAAGGCATGTGCTTTGAGCCCTTTACTATAAAGAGCCCGTGAAGACGGCGCTTGTAAAATAGAACAATATATGTATCCCGCCGTTGTTGCTATCTTCATTATAATATAGTGACGTCAAGATCCAGTCTATTGTTTCTCTGAACCTTTTTGTATGGTATGAAAAAATGGCAGATGAACAGGTAAATGATTGTCATTGGACACAAACGAATAGCTTTTAATTTTAAATAATCAAATATTTTAAAACAATGCTTTTACATTTCTTTAAATGATAAAATGAATGACAATAAGGGTGTTGAATCAACCAATGAGAGAAAGATAGAAAGAAGGAAGAAAAGGAGGTCTAGCCTTGAACTTTGTTTCTTTAAAAAGGACATACGAAGAAACTCGTCTATAAAGGACAAGCAAGGGACCAAACAATGTTTTTCACTTTGGACGGGTGTACTTTATTTACATGTAAATTATGGAAAAGAAGAATTCTATTTAAAATGGTCAAAGGAACAGAGGCTAAAAAATGACCTTTATAGCAGGTGTCCTTAGTATGGAAGTGTCTGCTAAAATAGTTCGTTCCGTGCATCTAGATTACTATCTCATAGTCTTATCATCCATTTGTCATCACCCTAAAAACACCGATGGAGTCTATAATTGTTCTTTATTAGTTTTAACGGCAATTTTAACACATTATTGGCTATATCATGCCGAGGAAATAGGCGCTAGGTGCCTTTCCCAAGGACACACCGAGGCAGCGTAACAGAGCTGGCTTGGGCGGGTATCGAACCCACCACGAGTCCAACACTCTACCAACTGAGCTACCGCGGCTCCCCCTGTGTGTACAATATATAGTTAGTAAGGTACAAATATACCTGTTACCAAATCCTTACATGTTTGATTGCATTACATCGCAGTAATTTTCAACTTTGACAACTTTATTGATCCATCATGTCGTAACTTACTTGCTTTACATAGGTCTCTGTGCACTGTGCTGTGCGATATTTTAAGAAATGAAGATGTACACTTTAAGACAAAACTGAATACAACCAACGTATCGCAGTCTTGTAAACATAGTATTTGTTTGTTTGTTTTTGTTTTAGGGCTTTTGGTTCTCTTTGCCAATTATCATCCGAAGTAGGTCGATTCGGTACGAGAATAATGCTGTATCAGGCAGAGCACACATACTAATATTCTATTATTTTACATTATATAAGCGTGAATAAATAAACGATTATCCAAGAGTCAAAACTTTGTCCGCAGATTAGAAGATTTTCCGTGAAAGCATGAATTTAAATTTGAAAATTTACTTTTGATAACCACCATTCCAAACTTAAAGTGCATACTCTACGATTTCCACCAATGTCCTGGAAAATAATAGCCTTTTCAACCTCTGTATAGTTTCATTCTTTTTCTATTTCTTTATTATAGTTGGTGATGAAAGTACCAATTATCATTTAAAGCGATCGAAAATGGGCATATTTGCAAGATGTATGTGGTCTGTGTGTGTTTTCATAAAATTTTAAAGAATAGAAGAAAAAAAATAATAGTGACTACGTGTCTGCATCTATGCCAGAAGACACTTTTATTCAAATGCAGACCAGACACCTGGCTGTGTAAAAGCGTCTCCGACCCCATATGAGTTATTATCAAGTGACAACAAATTCAAAATGCCTATAGTGACGAAGGAATTGTAGATAATGTACCTACATTTATGTAAAATTTATCATCAGACCTGTGATGACTATGTGATGACTGATCAAGCTTCATATCGCCTAAATAGTCACGCACACCCTCCCTAAGTACATTATGCATGGTGTACCACAATAAACGCACACACCTGCATAAATACATTTCTATTAAGGAAGCAGAATAACTATATACAAGGTTTTGAAACAATGGAGACACTCATTGATTTTTAGCTGGGTACTGGCATGATTGTAACACATTAATACAGAAGTTGCTAATGGTAAAGATCAATAAATGTACCATATAACGGAGGTAAAACAAAAGTTAATATTTGTGACCTGCCGCTAGTTTCATTTTATACCATAACTAAAATGTCTGTCTATAGCACGTGTTTCTTAGCAATAAATCGTACTAATACATGTAATAGTGAACTTTCTTGGATTACATCTTTGTTAGTCTGAATACAAAAGAAGAAAACAAAAAAAAGACCTTTTAACCTGGTCTACACGAACCATGTGCTGCTGTCGTCTTCCAATTATTATTGTCACTATTGCCGGATTCGATGCTCTCAAGTATAGAGCGACACCCTAGACCATTGGGTCACTCATGATTACATTTTGTACGAAAAAAATTCTTACTGTTATTGGGGACTCAGGCACAGCAGACGATGTTTGTTTTTTGTTTCTTGTTAAGATCTACTCAGTATCAATAAAAAAAGAACAAAAAATTATAATAATGAGTGCATTATCAAAACAAAGACGATGCATGATATAGATCAAGGTTCTGCTGTTTTGTTTCTGTGTAATTTTATTTATGAAGTTGAATATTTTATCAGGCTTAATTTGCTTATGTATGCAGATGATGCTGTTATTTTTTGCTGAATCTCATAGACAATTTCGGCTACTTTTAAAGACCTTGTTTTCTTATTTTTTTAATTATTATTATTATTATTATTATTATTATTTATTATTATTTTAAGACTTGTAATTTGACTTTAATTCCAACGAAAATCAAAATAATTATTTGCGACTTCCGGTATTCCATAAGATGCATATATTAATGAAAATATAAAGTAGGGATAGTCATGAGATAATTGTGTAAGTTGAGTAAAAATTGAAATATAAGATGTGACATTTGTTGTGCTACAGTCTAATATATTTATTGTACTACTGGCAAGATCATTCTTCGTGTATTCCCTTAGTAAAAGTTTTGGATATACCCTTAAGAAGGTCTAAATTAGGCGCCACCAATTGAAGAAAATGAAAAGAGAACGAGAAAGAAATTAGACACAGTGTCAATACATGGATAAGTAGAAAGGGTCTAGAATCATTTAAGTGTGACGTAATCTGGGCTCAGGTTTCAAAAGAAGAAATATAGACACTGTCATAGAAAAAGAAGTTACAAAAGGAATTAGAAGGCTTGGGCAAACTAAATGAGATCTATATCATAATGAAAAGCATTGTGACAAGAATAATGAATTCTTTGAAAACTGAATTCTGTAAAACAGGGACTAAAATCATACATTGATGAGAGAGAAGAGAAGGTGATAACTTATGAAATGGAAAACCAAGTGTTGAGACACAAATAGATGGAGCACAAAATCGTAAGACGAAACTAACAAGAACAAATAGGCTTCCAACAGACAAAGGCAAATGATGTAGTTAGTAGTATTTGAAAAATTGCAGGTCAATGTCCTTATGAAATCTATCCTTATGAAATAGTTCTGCTATTATTGGACATAGAATAAACAGACATTTACCAAAGATAATACATGGAAACAAAGACGAATTATGAGGGTAGGTTTATTGGATTTTTTGTCAATACATTAGACAATGGATATTTATATTTTATAATAATGTGTAAACGTGCCTAATACAAAATTGATTTGCATCATAATTCTTTCGCAATGTTCGTGGTTGTCGTCAGGATGATCCCCTTTCTCCATATTTATTTCTTTTAGTAGGAGATATTTTAGCTCTTATGGTTTGAAATAATAAGAATATTCAAGGTATATATAAAATGGAAAAGTAAATCAGATTGCATTAAATACAGATGATACTTCGTCTTTATTACATAGATCTAAAACTCAATGTATGACACCACTGGAACATTCAATGTATTTTTAAAATATGAGATTGAAAGTTAATATTGAAGAAACTAAAAATACCGCGATTATACTTGGAGCTTTAAACAATTATAAGATAAAGTAAATCATATCTAAATCATCACAATTTGTAACAAGAAAAACTAATCGTTGATCCAAGTGTTCCATTTATGTAAACATTTTATTGAAGAAACATATATATGAAAAAGTATTTGGTTAAACCTTTTATATTGAGTCCGAAAGCTCAAGAATATATAGCTAGAGATAGAAATTGGTAGACATAAGTATATTCAAGCTAAATCATCTCAGATACAAAATTATATTGGCTTCAGTTTTGAATTAATCACTATATCCTTGCAAAAAACAGTTTTTTTTCTTCAAGATAGGTTTTGTAAATTATAGGGCCTGTGTATTTTGAAATATTGACGAAGAAACTCTTTAATTTGAATTCACTGTTAACTTGTTGTTTATACATTTTGTACCACATCCCGCTCCCGGTGATGTAATTAATAATAAAAGTTCACATTTCAAAGTTCAGTTGTCTTGTCCAGCCAGTAATAGAGAGTAACAGAAAGGAAAAGTCATTGACACATCAGAATGGACGGAAGTAAGCCATATACAGTCTAAATAGAGCACAATAACTAAAGATATTGACGAGGTGTGATATTGGATTGGACATATCGTCAGAGCAAAGGTATCATAATAAACGCATACATATTTGTATAATTAAACAAAATAATCAAATGTAAAGGCTGTTTTTTCTTTGTTGTTTTTTTATAATAATGTTTATATGACTACATGAGGAAAATGTTCTCTACGTTTGCTGTTAACTCAACCCAAAGAACATTTTATATCGTTACATGAACCTTTCAGTGTGCTTAATGCAAAGTTAGTATACTTTCTTTTTTTGTATACGGGTAAAAATGTAAAAATGCTAAGACATTTATGAACTGATATTATGACTTACATCATTCTACAGACTAAGCGTCAGCATAAGCTGATTCACATTAAAAGCTTCCCTTGGCTAAAGCAAAACGAAACGTTGTTGTTTAGGTAATATAGATTTGTTTTTATTACCTGCATATAACTGTTTTTGACGCAGATTCAAATTAGGATCGTATCAGCGCTCACAGATTAGTGAAAGCTCATTGTTTAAAAGAAGACAATATATTAACGATAGAAGAGAGTTGCGCCACAACGATTATGCTTTCAGAATCAAATTATGAGACTTCATTGATTAAGTTCTTATCATCATATGAAATTCTTAAATATAATTTTCACGGTTGTGTACACTGACAGATAAGTTGAGTTGTAACACGAGAAGAAGCGGTGATTATATCTTCTCTTTCTTCTTTGCTTTTTCAATCTCCTTTTTCTTCAATAACTACCACTACTATTGCTACTATTTCTCCTTATTTCCCAACTGCTACTACTGCCAATACCACTGCTACTACCACTACCACCACCACCACTACTACTACTACTACTACTACTACTACAGTAAACTCTTGATTTAAACATACTCAAGAGACCCAAAACATTGTATCTTTATATCGAAATATCTCTAAAGCATATGGACCGTAGTGTGGGCATAGTAATAACCGATATATCGTTTTATACGATGTCGTTGGATGGAGAGTTTACAATACTTATACTGCTATTACTCATTATCATTACTTAGTTGCAGTGTTGCTTTGTTTGTATAGCCGAAAATATTAGGAGTCAGGATCTATTTGACATCTTTTTCTCTACCAAAGAATGTCCCAGATTTTTAGGCTTTACTAATTACTTGAAAACGAAGTGAAATGAAGTCGGTCTTATTATTTTATATCACTTTTCAGCGAGCAGTTTTAACTTGTATTTGCACTGCATGGCTCTTCTTGAGCACTTTGGATCCATGACATGTGATACATCTTTAGAACATTTACGGTATGATGAATTGGTTTTATTCTGGGTAGTATTTCGCCACTAGCGGAAAGTCCCTTTTGTTTTAAACCTTGATGCATTGTAAGAAAACTTGTATACATTAACGTGGTTTTCAACATCCTATAGTATGCTTTCGATAATTCTCAGTCTCGGAAAGTATTCACCTAGCACAGTTTCAATCAAACTGAGAATTATTTAATCCCTTCATACCATACGAATTTTAAACCATACTCTGCTCCGTTTGTGCAAACGTTTGCAATTTGGAAACATGTAGTCGTCAACGGCGACTGCAATGTTCAATCCATGATAGTTTTGGAGACAAAACAGCCTAATATACAACATCCTATTGGGTAGTTATGTATGACACTCTGTGGCCAAAGTGGCACTCTGGAACTCTACGAGAAAGTCCACTCTTTGGCCATCTGGAAAAAAGCACCTGGTGTCCTAGGTGAATTGAAAATTTAAAACGATCATATGTTTATTGTTGGTCGGTACTCAGCGTCCATAAGAGAATTTAACATTTGGGTGACACACTGGGGTCATGTGGGAATTTAACATTACGGTTGCGTCAATGTAGTGGAAAAGAGAATTTAACATGATGAGTCAGAATGGGAATCTAACACACTTAATGACAATAAAATTTAAATGTAAGAAAACTTGTATACATTAACGTGGTTTACAACATTCTATAGTCTGCTTTCGATAATTCAATCAAACTGATAATTATTTAATCCCTACATACCATACGAATTTTAAACCATACTCTGCTCTGCCTGTGCAAACGTTTGTAATTTGGAAACATGTAGGGGTCCTGAGTGCCATCCAATAATAAACCTATAGACGTGGGAATTTAACATTGCGATTGGGTCAATGTAGTAGAAAAGGGAATTTAACATGATGGATCAGCATGGGGATCTAACACACTTAATGACAATAAAATTGAAAATATAATAGACACTTGACAACTGAGGCCATGATTACAACGGAGGGTCGGCCTTACTCATTTACCATTAGTAAATCTGGAGACTTTGCATCAAACCATTTTTAGTAGGTGGACGCTCTCATTAACACATATCCTATATTTGTGTATAAGCCATAACCTGTACCTCAGATTATGTTGGCGGCGTAGGTAAATTTGCATATATTGTACTGATGCTATAAATAGCTGTAATCAAGGGAGCTTACTCATAATAACACTAAAATGCCCGAACTAAATGTAGTACTAATATTCTGAAACTGAAATAGTTGTAGTGAGGAGGAAAGACAAAACCATGGAATATTCTTTCATAAACAAATATGGTCGAGATTAAAAGTAATACTAAAATTCCGAAACTGATACGGAACTTTGCTGAGACTAAAAACAAACCCAGAATATTTTAAGAAAATGGCCTGGGCAAGAATGAAAGTAATATTAAAGTTCCAAAATGTACTCGGAATGTATCCTAGAAAAACAACGCAGAATATTATAATAAAAATTAGGATTTGACTTAAAGAGGTACTAAAATTCCGAATCTGACACTGAAATTAATGAATGCAAAAACAAAAGCGGAATTGTTATACAAATGGCCGAGAACAAAAGTAATGCAAAAGATATGGCCTAGACAAAAAGTCTTACAAAATTTGCGAAACTGACACGGAAATCAGGAGGAACACAAAAGAATCCTCAAATATTTTATTAAAAAACTGACGCGGAATTTTGCGGAGACAAAATGTAACCGGCAATATTATATTCAAACATCCTTTAGACTACAAGTCGTAATAAGATTCTGAAACTGACACGGAAATTAACAGAGACCAAAACAACACTGGAATATTTAATGGAAATAACCGATAATGAAAGCAATGCTAAAATTCCAAAGCAGAAATGGAATTTAAAGCAGAAAAGTAAACCGCAATTTTATATTAAAAATATGGTTTAGACTAAAAGTCTTACTAAGATTCTAAAACTGACACTGAAATTAACGGAGACCAAAACAACACCAGAATATTTAATGAAAATAACCTATAGTAAAGTAATACTAAAATTTCGAAACTGGCGCGGAATTAAGAGCAGAAAAGAAATAACACGGAATATGATATTAAAAATATAGACTAGACTAATAGTCGCACTACAATTAAAAAAATGACACTGAAATTAGCCATAACAAATAAACCGGAATATTTTATCAAAATGGCCGAGACTAAAAGTAATATCAAAGTTACGAAACTCGCACTGAATTTATCGCAGACAAGAAAACGGAATATTTTTGTTAAAAATATGATCTAGACTAAAAAGGCCTACTTAAATTTAGAAGATGACACGGAATTTATATAAGAGTAAATAAATCCCTATTGTTTTAGATTCAAAGCAATACAAAGTTGTATTAAAAACTGAACGGGTACGGACGTAAATAAAACCATTAGCGGATGCTTATCAAAACATCTATACTAGATGTAACAGGGGAACGATAAAAAATCTTATTTTCTTACGGTACAGTGAGGTTAACATCGTATGTATTTATATTTTTTATGACACTGTGAAGTTTACATCCTGCGTATTAATTATTAGCAACTGGATTTATTTTACAGAAGAAAAATAATGAATACTTCAGAAAATATGAACAAAAGTCAGGAATATTTTAAAAAATGTATGCAATCTTTACCTTTAGAATTACTTGAAAAAATGTATATATAAAGTACGTGTAAATTTATGTATTACAAAATTAAGTGACAAAATTCCTAAATCTGAAATGATTGTTTTAAGTTTAATAATTTATTTGATGCTCTATATAATAAATATGTCAAAACTTTTATGGAAGTTATTGTAAACATTTACATATTACACCTACCGAAAACATCTTATTAAAGAATTATTAGTTAATATTCCTGATTCTTTTATTTAATTATTTTTCTTTCATAGTAAAATCTAAAGAGAGCATCTTATACATGTCATCAAATTTTTCAAGATCGACATAATTTGAATTGTCATAAAAGAAAGGAAAATCAGTTTGCTCGTCCATCATAGGTTCCTTATAACCTTAGTTAAACTACTGCCGCTATTGAAACTATCGCCCAACCAATGGTATCCTGTGTGCCAGAGAATGTATTATATTTAGCTTTTTGAGATTTATTGTAATCGCAGGAACTCTTTGGTCACCTTTTGCATCACTATCATTGCCAGAATACAAAGATTTTAAAGAGAAGCAGAAATAAAAGCAAAATACATTTTTACAACTACAAAAACAAGAAGAAGACACTTTTGTTCAACAACAATAACAGAAAACGATGGAGTGAGAGATGAAAACCATGACAATGTGCGGTGAATATCGCGAAGCCAGGGAAGAATGAACTGCAAAGCCCGTGAGTCTGTTACAAAAATTTTTTTGTTAAACTGAAATAGTTAGGAGCCTTATGAGAAACTTCTTTGATCACACCTAAGAAAAAGAGATCTACACCTCCTAAGAAGTCCAAACCCTCTATAACACAGCAGCAGTGGGATTCGGACAAGGTAAGGGATGAACACAGCTGCATTTAATTATTTCCAATCCATAAATTGGTTGTCTCTTTTTTTAACCATGCTTCTAAAATTTAATACTAATCACTATTGCTTCCTCCCCCCCTTAAGAAACAAAAAAAAAAATGTTTTATGTTTGTGTTTGTAAGTTTGCTTATATGTGTGTGTATGTATATGTTAGTGCTCGTATGCACCCTCTCTTCCCGTTTGGTATATATGTATGCATTTTCTTTCATACAGACACTCGCATACAATTTCTTTGTTTCTGGTTTGTTTGGATTTGATTTGGCAACGAATGGTTTCTTCACTCTTGGACGATCTTGACTCAGTCGTGGTAGTGATGCATACGGATCGATCGATATACATACAGCTAAGTCAGTCAGCGCAGAACGTCATCATCGTTGGCGTAGCTTCGTTTGTGTCTTTTCGATGGTCTTTTTTGTTATCGTTTCATGACAACATTCGTTCATGGTATACTAACTTGTATTTGATTGAAATCTCTCGCACTACATATAGAGCCCCTACGTATGACGATGACATAATTCATTTCCATTTAGACTTTCAACCTGAGAAGAATGAAGAATAAACAAAAGATCATACTCTGGTGAGAGATTTACAGAAAATATTCGAAAATACACAACACACAACAAGACCTATGAGAAACTCAACACTACTCCAGAGATAAAAGTAAAGATATCTGTTATGTCTGTCAAGAGAAAGAGTAATATGCCCTATAATGTCCACAACGTCAAAGAAAATTAACCCGTTATCCTAAGAGTCAGATTTTGCCTTGGTTGCCAGAAAAATAAATACAATTTCTCCGTCATTCGTTTATATGAAGCTATGAAAACAATGTCTTTCAATAAAACGATCATTGCGTCACACAAGCTAAAATCTAAGCAATATTATCCCTAAAAGCCAATACTGATAGAAAACAAAATCATTCGCAAAAGTGTTCCGTGGAAGAAAATGAAGATGCATCATAATGACAGTCTGTAATTAAAAACATCTCGTTTTTCATTAAGGTGACATAAGAAAACCATGCCAATTTCTGGAAGACCATCACAGAATAGAAAACATACAGAAATATTACCCATTGCGAAACACTCAGAGACTGCCCTGTGGGTTATTTTAAGACCAAAAATATTACAAGTTAATAAAATAAAACTTTACAGATCTTTTTGTTCTGAAAAAACCGTCATCGTCATTCTCCATATGTATAAATATTCTTAATTTCCTTGGGTAACTGTAATAATTAAATAAAAATATAGTTAAATAAAGCAGCCGTGTTTTTACTGATTTATTCCATCGCCACGAAAAGCATGCCATATCTGAACATATTTTCACGTACAAGACGTCGCCATTATTTACTCTTTGCCGAGACCCTGCAGAGATGACGCTTTGTATGAAAATGTAATGCTAAGACCGCGATGCCTGTTGGCGTGTATGAACCAGAACCTGTTTCACTTCTGAGCATTGCCCGCCTAGTTTATATTAAAGTGACCTTATTAATTGAAAAAAGAACTACCTGGTTTTTGCAAAAGTAGCAGATGGATATTTTCAGCTTTTAACTTACTTTGTTCAGAAGAGAATACAAAAACAAAAACAGAGAACATAAATTCAGGGCGCAAAGATGTTCTGTCAGAATATTATTATTATTTTTTTTTCTTCGGGTTTTCATTGACTTCGATATTTAGAGTCTCCACAGTAAATATTTTTGTATTTCGTCTATACTGTCTGGTTCTTTTTTAATATCTTGCTATATATCTTACATGTCCTGAATTTGGAGCCTACAGGTAAACGGAAGGCCCCCTTCATTATGCGATGGCAAATCTAGGTCCACACTATTCAGAATTAAATGCGCATATTGTGAGCATAATACACAGATCAATGCGGTAAATAGTATGTACCTATGTGTAGGTTGGGTATATGTAGTTCGATTTTACAATAAATTGAATCGGTCTGATTCCCTTTTGTCCTCTTGATTCCTCCTTTAACATCTTTCTGACATATTGACAAATCTTGATTTCTTTCTAATAAACAAATCTCAGTGCAATGTACTTTGACGTTTGTCCCCACATACATTTCCTTCCATTGGTAATTTCTGTGGACATTTCTCCCAATTACCTAAACTTTCTATCGATATGTATGTTTTTCATGATAACCAGCTAACGACGATTAGAATTGTTTATGTAGGTTTTCATACAAAACAAATGTGTGGTATTAGTATATGCTGTCAACCGTTTGATAAGTAGCATAAACTCAGAATGTATACCTTCATTATAACTTAGCAAACGTTTTGCACGATATCCATTGAAAGTGCCAATAAAGTTTTATGCATTGCTCATTTATGTAGTTTACGAACTGAGAGTTTTTGGTGTAGTATATAAGGTAAGAGTTTCTGGTACACTAGAGTTGTAGTTTTGAAATATGTGAAAATTCAATTAAATACAGTAGAAACAATTTTGCGAGTTGCTGCCGTGTGTACATTTTAAAAAATTAATACACTAGTGTTCCAAAACTCTCATCTTTTATATTATTTACTTGACATTGTCAACATTTAAGAGGATCATACAGTTTGCCATTGCGTGTTTTGCTCTTTTCTCCATACCTCGCTGAGAAAATAAAACAAAATAAGACTGTCAAACCTTAAATGAATCGACTATGGTGTGACTCAGACAAATAATCTGAGAAATGTTCTTACCAGAAGAAGCATATGGAGAAAACATCAATCACTAATCGGTCAGAACGATTTTTCAGAATATGAAAGCCAATAAAAAAAAGACTTAGCACATTTAAGTTTAACATGAGATGATGTTGTCATTCATAGAAGAAAATTACATTTAGAAATACATAGACGAAGGATCAGATTTGAATGATTGTACAAAACAAATTGTAAGAAAAGAATTAAATATTTTCTTGACTCTCTCCACAGACGTATACATTTTATTAATTTCGCAAATGCTTGTTCAGCCTAGTAATATGAAAACTGTGTTTCGTCCGCAGTATTTGATTTATCAGAGACATAATTGACATGACAAAGACGTAGCCATATCTCATGAGGGCCAAAAAAGATGGAACTTAAAAGAGATGAAATTTAAAACCTGGATTGTCTCGTTGCAAATAGGATCTAGACATGCTACACTTTCTATTATTATTATTATTATTATTATTATTATTATTATTATTATTATTATTATTATTATTATTAATATGTCTGATAAAGTACCGTATTTATACCTACCAAATTGTATTCAATCATTGCCCTGGTTATTGAAAAGAGTCGTACAAATTTCCCAAAAATCAAATATTGAGCGTTTCATTTAAATTAACTTTAGAATAACAGAATGACTGAAATGTACGAGTAATCTATTATACTAAAAATGACATTATATATTGTATTTGATATAATCAACAGAGAGACGAATTTAAAGATGAACAGTAGATTTTCGTTATCTCGAACACTACTGATAACTCGAACTGATATTTCTAGACCTTATGTTTATAACTATATGCAGCCTCGTTGACTCGAAATACAGATCTCACCGATTTCTTTCGTTCCCTTTCTTTCTGAACAGACTCATTCGTCAGCCAACAATAACGCAACAAGATGTCTATAATCACTTTCCTTGGTAAGAAATTATGTTATTCCCTATGTTATCAAAATGAACTGCGATCTAGAAATCTGTGTTCAACTCTTTGTAACATTATTTGCTTAATTCTGTGAAATACAATAATTTTGGAGGTTGAAGCTTATGTAGCATTATTACATAAAGGGATCTTTTTATTTAAATGCATCTTTCTTTACGTTCGTTACATATTTAATTTTGCCTTCATTAGTGTAGTTAGTAGATCTCTAATGCGCATTTGCTAATAATGTCAGTATCGTATTTGTACTTTTATATTTGATACACATATTACAAACTATTTTAAAGATAAAATTTAACCCGAAACAAATTATGCTGATGCCATATAATATAATTTTTCAAGATGGAAAGAAATTTAAAAATAAAACCATCCGACCAAAAAAACAAAAAAGAAACCAAACAAGCAAACAAAACGATCACATTTTGTTGTGTCGTTTTCGAGACACGGGCAATTTTAGTAGTTGCTGTAAAAAAAAAAAAAAAAAAAAAAAAAAAAAACCGGAGTGACCTTCAAGAGTTTCCGCGACCTACATGACCCCTGAAGTCATGAGTTGCACAAGTTTCGGTTGAGCAATATTTGATATTGTAATATGGCATTGATGATAATTAGCATTTCTATTATAATCTCAATAACAACGACAACAAAGCATGACATAAGTATGCAGATTGTATTAATATCCTTAAAAATCACACACATTAAATTAAAAAATGCGTACGTGATAATATAATGTGTTCCTTGCATTTTATCGGAACTCAGTAACCTACTTTTGTTGGTTTGATAAGAGTGTAGAACTGAGAGAGGAAAAAATTCCCTTAGCCAAAATGGTGTACTTGTTAGCAAGAAATGCAATTGTAGACAAAACACGTTTCAAGCGAGCAGGCATTATCAATCAGTTACGAGACAAAACTTTGCTGAATACAAACGTAAGGTATTTGTAAAAATACAGAAGATGCAAACAAACGACCTAAAAATGTTTGGAGACTTATACACAAAATCAGTGACAAAAATAAAGAAATTATAATATATTTAGACAAAATGTACAGTGGCGGCGCGATCGGAGGGGGTCGGGTGGTAAGGTCAATTGCTCCCAGGCGTCAGGCGAAAGGGGGGGGGGGCCGCGGTCGAGAGCTTTTTTTCTTGTTTCCAGCTAAAATTTTGATAGTATTTCACCTCACCTTAGTGTAACGGGAAACGGGGGCTTAGATGGTGGGAGTGGGCAGGTTGGCAACTGACATAAAAACTGTTCTCTGTACCAAGGTAGGGGTGCCATTAAAAAACAATGCCCTTGGGCGCTTCTGAAGGGGCGCCACTAAAGAACATTGCCCCCAGGCGCCTCGAACACTCGCGCCGACACTGAAAATGTATAATCATTTTTTAAAAAAACTCAACAAATCCGACGATTCTGATACTTCCTTTGATTTGTCTATTGACCAGTTTTTGGAGAAGGCATCAATAAATGAGAAAATAACTGAAGATGAGATAAAACTGATAATAGAATCATTGAAAAAAAGTAAAGCGCGAGGGTACGACGGAATTATCAATGAATATATTAAAGCCACTGAATCAGTTATGCCACCAACACATGTGAAACTTCTCAACATAATATTTGATCAGTTATAGTGCCTGATGAATGGTAATTACGAATAATAAAACCTTTATATAAAAGTAAAGGTTGTAAATTGGATCTCAATAACTATCGACCTATAACATTGTTATGTTGCTTTGGAAAATTGTTTACAGACATATTAAATATGAGAATATATGAGTTTTTAGAAGAAAATACTTCATTATCACAGGCTCAGACCGGTTTTAGGATGGACAATGGTATAATACTGCATGTACTAAATGCTTTTCTAATTGTAAATAAGAAAGAAAGTTATATTGCAATTTTATAAATTTTAATAATGTTTTTGATAATGTTTACAAAATTGGCCTTTGGAGTAAGTTTTTATCCTCTGCTGTAACTGCAAACTGTTTTAAAGTTGTATAGTCTTTATCAAAGCATTAAATCAAGTGTTAATGTTAATGGTAACTATTTAGGATTCTGCTCATGTGATACATGTATTCGGCAAGGAGAACATTTATCGCCAGTATTGTTCTTTAAGTGCTTTGAGTAATTTAGAGATATTTCTGGAAAGTAACAATTGTAAAGGTATCGAATTATATAAAGATGATATGATTTATACATATTTAAATGTATTGCTGCATCTTTATGCAAATGACATTGTATTAATCGATACCAATGAGAAAGACATGCAAAAGATGATTCGTTGTTTTGGTGATTATTGTAAAATGTGGAAACTGACTGTCAATACTTGAAAGAAAAATGTATGTTTTTTGTAAAGGTAGAAAAGAGACAAATAATTTCAAATTTGATAACAAGAACTTAGATGTGGCAGAAGAGTACAAACATTTATGGGTTTGCTCTTTCCAAAAAATGCCACCTTTGCCTCAGCTGAAAATAATTTAGTCATTACAGCCAACAAAGCATTGTTTTTATTAAGCAAACGTATTTATAATTTGAATTTATCAGTTGATTGTCAACTTAAATTGTTTGATCAGACTATGCTAACTGTTCCTACATAAGGTTGTGAAATCTGGGGATATGAAAGCGTAGACATTATTGAAAAAGTACATCTTAATTTTTTAAGGTCTATTCTCTGTGTGAAAAAACCACTCCAGAATTAATGATCATTGGATTGTTATGTCGATATCCTTTGTCCATATGTACTGAAACACGGATGGTAAGTGTTTGGTCAAAATTGTTAAACGGAAAGAGTAACAAAATTAATGCGTATTTAATATAGATACTTACTGAGCAATCTACGATCTGGCGCCTTTGATAATAAATAAACTTGTAGTATAAATAAATACCCCAGAAAACTTGGGATTTAATTAATTTTGGTTAACACGTTTGTTTTTTGATAACAAATCTTCTGTAACACAAAGCAAACTATCTCTAATTGACCAATATAGACAAACCTGGAAATCCAATAGGAATGATTCAATATAAGGGACAAAGTGCGTTTTTTTTAAAATCGAATTGGAATTCGAAAATTATCTAGTAAGTTTGCCATGAAAATTTTATCAAATATTTACAAGGTTTCGTACAGTAATTATAAATTTCCTGTAGAAAAGGAACGTTAGGAAGGAATACCTAGATATGACAGGAAATGTGCATGGGAGTGAAGCTTGCTTAGTTAGAAGTTTATTAATAAGACAGTGGGCTTTCAATGAATCTCGAGCACGATATTATATTTCACGCTATCTATTTATACAAATCAATCTCAAACACGATATTATAATTCACACTGTCTATTTATACAAATCAATCTCTAGCACGATATTATAATTCATACTGTCTATTTATACAAATCAATCTCTAGCACGATATTATAATTCACACTGTCTATTTATACAAATCAATCTCTAGCACGATATTATTATTCACACTGTCTATTTATTCAAGTCAATCTCTGGTACATTATAATTCACACTGTCTGTTTTTACAAATGAATCTCTAGCACGATATTATAATTCACACTGCTAATTATACAAATAAATCTGAATTTGTCATCCCATAGATTTCAACTACACGGTGATCTAAGTCAAATATATGTAGGACATAAAAGAGATGTTTTAAAAATGCTTTGGATAGACGGTTTCATTACTGAATCCTCTTTCCTCTACCTGCGCATCCATTTTTCTGACTCAGAGGTAAATATATGCGTACATCAAACTAAATGTATGTATATAGGTGGGTAAAAGGTGAACATTAAAGTACGAACTTTTGTACTTATGTACGTACTTATTTAGCCATGTACAATAAAGGTATGCATATACTTATTTAGTAACGGATAGATGGATGGATGGATGGAGGGGAAAATATAAGTCTGTACGTGCGCGTACACCTTAGTGGTAGCTTAAATAGCCATTGCCTACTACTTTTCTGAGCTGTTTACATAAGTTTATGAAATGGTCTATTTTGGCTACTGCTTTTTCTTTCCTTTCCATTTGTAAAACGAGACATGTGTTGTGATTACCAATACAATTTAGATTACTGCCATAACTTTGGCTACTTCTGGAGATTTAACCTCACATGTGTGCATATATGGTGTACACGCAAAGGTAGATGCATGAATGATTTGTGATTTGGGGAATTTAACACTAATTTTAGCACATGATAGACCATACATGGCGGCCAGTATATATGGGGGAGGTAGAACCTGGGAAGAACCACGGGAAGCTATTGGCGAGCTTTATCACATACTCACATTGGTCGAACAAAGACTCGAACCCTCGCAGACAGAGTTGAGATGTGATCTGTAAAGGCGAGCGCCTTATACCGCTCGGACACCCGGGGCCCCTATGCATGTATGAATTCACTAATGGATTTATGTATTTATGAACAGTTGAATGTACGTCTGTCGGTATACACTATCATAGTTATGTACCCATACAGTTACCGTCTCGTGTCGTCTGCATATTATGATATCATGATCTAAAATAACTCATGTTTGTATCTGCTGCAACAAGAAGTATTTAACTGCTGACACATGTGCGTGGGTTTAATGCGCTCCTACAACGTATGAGACAGCATTGAATGTCATCAACTGAAAACGTCTTCGATTGATAAAATTGATATACAAAAACTAAGTGCGATTAAGCAGATGTTTGACCGTTGAGATCTGGTCTTGGAACTTAATTAGCACTTAATTTTTATATTGGAATCATCTTTACCTATACAGCTCAGATTGACAAATTGGAATTAAACCCTTTTCCTATTTCCTATGTGTGAAGAAACGCTTAGAGCTGTATGTGTGCAAATAATACTGTTTACTTTAGTTCTTCAATGCTGAAAATAGAAAAAGGTCATGGAATAAAACACAATGAATACTATGGAGAAAAAAAAGATCCAGTTTATTTCCATCGTTCTTTTTTTCAGACTGTGTGTTATTTATACAAGAATCAATAGAACAACTCTTAAACACTTAAAACTTCATGGAAATTGCTTGTGTTGAAGGTGTTTGATTTCCTATTTTCTTTTGAAAGATCAATATAAGAGGATATTTTCAACAATAACAACTACTACATAATGACACATGGTTGTTTATCTCAAAGAAAATACGAACGAATAATTTCCAGTTGCTGTTTTTGCAAGAATATCTTCTTCTTGAACATGATGTAAAAATGAATCATGCGTCTATCTCAAAATTAGTAAACAATTTGGCGGATCACGAAGGCAGTGCATGCTATTAAGTCGCAAGGGAACTATTGCATTTCTTGAATGGAAGGTAATCGATAACCAGAAGTGTATTAATACAAGTCTGCATCGGCAGTAATAAAACAGTTCTACCTAAATTGTGTCTTGGGGCTGTTGATCTATTACGTGTCCTACAACTAATCAAAGAGAGGACATTCTAAGTTATTGCAGTCAGTTTTGACAGGTACAGATTTAAAAATGCATGTCTTATTTGATCAAGTACATTCAGATGCCGCAAAGAAAAGAAAAACATCTAATACTCTTGTGTTTTTTAACTGCTAACATTTTGGGTATAACATGTCTTAACACCTATTTCCTAGTGTGAAAAATTAAATGTTCCCATCTCTGTACAAACTAATATTCAGTTCATGAGTTAATAATTGCCTTAAAACCGAACATGTACCAAGAATTCATTCTTAATGCAACAGGAGTTGTAATCTTCATACTATTTTGTACAGAAGCAAATCATGGCGTTCTTCCGGATACTCTTTCAGACACCAATGTTAGTACTATGCCAGTTCATAGTACCTTGTACAGTGTTGAAGTCCAAGGAGCGTATGAATATAACACTTTATCTTCTAACCCTGGCAAAGTTTGTGACACGATTTGTACTTGCGACTACTCATCCAGCAAGTATTCGTCATCTAGAATCATAAAGTGCAAGCAGAAGGATACATTAACAGATATTCCCGTAATGGAAACTCCCGAGCAAATGAAGAATGTCACGGAAATGTAAGTTTCTTTAAAATTTTTATTGCATATCTGTCAGAAAATGATTTTGTAGTACGTGATGAAAACAGTATCTCTCCTAGTTCTGATACCAACAATTTCAAAGCAAGAAGCAACGGGCAAAAATAAATGAAAAAAATATGTCTTTGAATAATACTCGTTTCGCAATATATATATGTTTATTGAAAAATATTTTACAAAAAGGATATATTTACATTTTTCCCCCTGGTCCAAGGTTATAAACGCGACTAAATTATCTTATAAACTGAATTAAATTGGGGTTTAGTATGCAATATATATATATATATATATATATATATATATATATATATATATATATATATATATATATATATATATTCGTGTTCGAGTTAACGCCCTATGAGAACAGGACACCTCGTGTTTGTGGGGAAATGATCTGTAATCAAACTTACAAGTTAAAATAATTCTTGATCAATCCCGTTATGAATGAGAAAGGGTTCTAACAGTTGGTCACATCTGAGCGTGAATATACAGATAGATGTATTTGTATTTCTTCAATATGGATTAGCTGATACATTCTAGAACAACCGATTTAATTAAGTGTATGGAGGCACTTTCATGCGTTTTCAAGTACTCGTTCGCTGGTTCGGTGTAAATTGGCAAGCCAGTGTCATAAGCTGGTAACTAGCAATATATCTGTCTCATGACTGGTTAGCCAGTAACGTCATTCGTACAAACAGTGACATCAGTCTCATAACGGCTAGTTTGGAAACTCGGGCTCCTGTCTTCGAACGGCAGTAATTGGTTGGAAGCTACACATCAGCGCGGTTTATAATGGGTTAAAGGTACGACATTTTTATACTTTCTTCAAAGATTGCGGTTGATATATGCGACCTCACGACTATCGGAAGTGTGACGCAGTAGTCAGCGAAACAGTACCTGTAGCATCGTTTGCAATCGATCAAACATACTACTTGCGTGAAGTTATCTTCTCCTAAATGATTGGAACCGTTTCGTTTTCTAATCGTAGTGTTCCGTTTCCATATTGTTTCTTATCATTTGTCAGCAGTTTCCACGTTTGCGTTCTGTTTCTGACCGCTCCTCAATGTTTTACCTTCTCTACTGCAACCGAAACGTACGGTTTCAAACCATTTGCGCACAGCTCCTAATGGTTGACTATCGTTCCTTATCCTTTGCGTGCCATTACGTCAAAATGTAACGTTTCGTCTTTGCAACGTTTTTTGTGTGTCAAAAGACGTTTCAACAATTGTATAGGTAATTCCAAACTTTCATCACAGGAAATAAGCAATTTAATCAATTTAATCAATTGACCTCTTACTCTTGTATTTGGCTACAACTCCTTGAAGAATCGGCAACTAATTCAGCACCTTATGGGAGAGTAAATATATCGCATCCAGCGAATATAGTGTACTACTCTAGCACTGTATCTGAGGAAGAGTTTTAGGATGCCATGTCACTCTCTCATCATTACCATCATATGGTGACGTACACTTTTTCTTGCTTTGAAATATAGACAGATCAAAAAGCTGCCTCCTTGTGCTATGCATATATATATATATATATATATATATATATATACTTACACACACTAAATGTTCTCATTGAAATTCACTTGCCTTGTGGGCCAATATATATATATATATATATATATATATATATATATATATATGTGTGTGTGTGTGTGTGTATATGTGTATATATATATATATATATATATATATATATATATATATATATATACAGATAGATGAATGATATTCATCCCATTATTACGATATAGGAAACAATAGTATTATTGTTGAGTAAGGCTTGGCCCCGTTATCACGAAATACCACAAATATTCAACACTTGCTTATGATTCACAAATTATGCTTACCTAAAACTTCGCTTAAAGTAAGATAAAAATCTTGAAATGCTCGACTGGTCTTTTTTGATTGTTCTCCTACTAGCTCAATAACTAAGTAACTGACTGGTTCACTGGTTGACTAAATTACAAAAATTATTAATCAAGATGATTTTAATTGAAAAAAGTTAAATATTTCCATGTACGCTTGAACTTAAAGTTGCAAGTACCCATCTATAAATTGCGACTTTTTTAGTTTTTGCCGGTCTGAGGATCTGTTTATTTGTTTGTTTGTTTTTTATTAATATTGTCTTAGTCGATCAGTGAATCAGTCAGTCCGTTACTTAGTTAGCTAGATAGATAAATCTGCCATCTACAATCCTCGTGAGTGAATTTTCGATATTACACACATAACTATGTAATGTAAATTGAAATAACTTTTAAAATGATAACAACTGTATGTATTCACATCATGACACAGGTAATAAATAAGCTTATGTTAAACAATGTGCCGACCTACAGATCAAGAAGGATGAAAATATAGATGCTATAAATTGTATATTTATTCTGTATTTAATTCTCACGTAAATATTCAACACAACCAGTGAAAATCACTTATGTTTTTAATAAATGCATCTGAAGGACGGGAAAACCTTTACTTACGTGATCCTCAGACAATGATAATTTGTGGAGTGTGGAGTGACCATATGTGGAAAAATAATGTTTACACTAGAACTGATAGAGATTGAGTAATGAAACATTTTTTATTACCTAGCTTTTATATTTCCGACAGTTCTGTTCAACAAAGCGTACGGTAGGAAGTATTAGTCAAGGATGTAAAGCTAATAGTCATAGATCTAAAGAATATATTAGATAAATAGTTAATAGTTACGATCAGCAAGAAACCAATACCCTTTTTGTCATCGATGCTTCTAGAAACACCATTGATCTTAGAAAAAAGGCAACTTACTTCACTAAGCTGGCCTTCTCTTGGAGATACTACGGGAATATAAGTGTGAATAATTGTGCAAAAATATAACTCAGCGGTCAGAGATTTGAGAGAGTGTACATGTTTCTTTCTTTCAAATTCTACAGCAACGATGAAAAAGCTATGGAAAATATGTTTGAAGAAAACCATGTAATTCCAGATTGTTTGATACAAGAGATAGCGGAGAAGTCACAATAGAATAAACGTAACAAACATTTAACGAAACTCGAATTTATTTTTTATTACAATGTGCTGTTATAGCCACATAGTAAAGTAGTTATGTCATCAGCTGAATATCGTTTATTATTGTAAGGTAAAATGGATATTTAACTTATTTGGATGTTGTAAGTTTCATTATTGTTTTATCTTATTAAGTTAATCTCTTGATACTTTACTTTAAGTTTAGAAAGACACTTTTGTACATATTATATTTTAGAGTCTTCTTCATGACGCATTTTGTTTTCCTTTGGGTAACAAGCGTAGGGCATATGATATTTGTATTTGCGTCTCTATTTATAGATTTGATAGTTTTTAGTGATTATTTATTCCATTATGGGGACATGTGTTTGGAACAGACATCATGCTGAACCGTTTTAACGGAACTTTTATGCTAGCATGGATTAATTCAGAAAATTAGTCCCAGTCACATATTTTAATATAAGGATATTTGGAATATTCTTGCCTATAAGTGTTTAGTAATTAGAAATAGGAATAATTATGTGTATTACCTGTGTGTTGCCTTTTTTGTAGTACGTGGGATGAAATACCTAGCTACGGTTTAGAATTGCCTACTGAAGAATCAAACCAATGTGAAGTAAGAAAAAAAACATAAAAGTGTGAATTAGTTTCGCGAATGGTTGGTCCTTAGTTTCATTAGAGGAAAAGTATATATGGTTTTAGCTCGTTTAAGAACCCTTCAATAACAGCACTTGTTTTCTTAAGGTCATTGGAAGTATAGGAAAAACAACGATATCAAGCCAAATTCACGCATTATGTGTGATCTTGTATCTTTATATCCTCTAAGTATTGATGTGAAGTGATAAACTAACTCCTGCTTTGTTAGAGTTTGCATATCTATTTTTCATCTTTGTTTGTTCGGAATGAATAAAGTTTGGATGTCAATTTAACAACCTCTTGAACTAAATGTTCATGTTTGAAAACGCTGGTATCTTAAAATTCATTTGTTGTAAACCATATATGTTATCTTTCTAATGGTTGCTAGTATCATATAATTTAATGTTATCCTTCATATCACTGTAGAAATGTTTGGTTTCAACACGACTACACAATGAATCTGTATCAGCGGAATGTAATCGCCGTATATACTTTTTAATTAGGCATAGTGGAGTTCAGACAGTAACCACTTGTGCAACTCAAATTATGGGTACTAAATAATAGGAGGGCATTGGTGAAAATTGTGAATGACACGCTGTTGAATGGTAATGTATCAATATAAATGCATACAGATCCCATGCCATCTTGTGCTTGGATTATTGAAAGTTTGGTTTTGTTAAAATCACATACAGAACCACAATAGTTTTCGCTTTTTTCCTAGCAGTGGTCTATTTTACGCTCGTAATGTCACTAGTTTATTAGCTTATTACAAAGTTGGTCTTTATTGTTTTATTGACCTAGAATGAACAAGATGTTAAATAATGAAATGTTTGTTAATCTACATTTCAGTACTTAGAAATGATCAATGTGTACAAAATTCTTAAAACGCATGTACTTTTTGCTCTCTCTCTCTCTCTCTCTCTCTCTCTCTCTCTCAATACCCTACATTGAAAAGCAGCACATGAAAAGAAAATCTTTGATTGATTGAGGGAAGGTGAAGCACAGTGGTATGTATACTCACGAAAATAAATATAAAAAAACAAAATTATATGATTCTAGAATAATAAAAATAAATTGCTAACACTTATCTACCTTTAGTTAAAGTTAATTGGGCTAACCACATTCAACCATAGTTGTACAAGCACTGGTAATCCTTATCTACCCTTAGTTATAGTACAAACAATATGGCTAATCCCATCAACACATAACCATGCACGGCTAACCCTCTATTGGTAAAAGTTATGGACACAAAGGCAATTTAAACTGTAAATATTTTATTTGTTTTCTCCTAAAATTAGAGTATGACCTTTTATTTGTCGGTATACATGAATTGATTACTGAGAGTGTTTATCCAGATTTGTATAGCTTCTAACGTTTGTCATGAAAGGAAGGAATACACACAAAACATGAATTGACAGAATGATCATGGACAATTAAATTAATGTGGCCCCATCCGAAGCTTTTGCTATATGTTGTTGTTTTTTAGGTATTGTTGCAGTGCATATGCAAGTCAGGATATTTAAATACAATGATAAGTTCACTGGTGATCTAGGAGCATGCATATTAGCCTGCGAACCCATCCCTTAAGTCAAGTCATTTCATTTTATAGTCATTTTGTTTGTCGTAGGTACACCATTTGGAATCTAACGTTCCCTACCCAGCATAGCCCCATGGATCAACACAACTAATACTGACAACTACATATGCGATACAACAATGAAGTATATATATATTTTACTGTGCATAATACATCCATAAAATCATAGTATCAAAGTAGGTTATAGTGACTTTGGTTTAACCTTATACTTTAAAACTGTTACAGGCGTCACTACACTAACTGAGGCAATCAGCTGTTATCGCATCTTACTGTAGTGCCTAAGACAATCATCAACAGTTTTTCTATTGACTTTTGCGTATGATAACAAAGCAAACAAATATGTGATTTGGCCGGTTCCAGAAAGGTCACATGCACTAAGCATTCCAGTAATTTCATGTAAATATAAATATTTACGGAAAAAGCAATATAACCTATGCTGATTTATTTATGTTGTGTCCAAATTAGGTCCTAATAAAACATAGTCTTCGTGCATCTGAATTCATAGCTAATGCATTGGATTTCATCAAACATTTAGAAAATGTAAAGAAATATATATGGAACTTAACTCGTGTAGTGATGTCTTGAACAGCATATATGGGAAAATCCATCGTGAATACATTTTTGTTTTTATAACTAAGCATCATAGATGCATTCATAGTTCATTAGTTTATGTAAATAAAATAGACAAATACATCAGTTCCTTGGTACATATTTGTAGACTTTAATGCTGGGAGATATAACATTTACATTTTTTTAAGTTTGGGAGGCATCAAACTTAAGGAAGATTGCTTTCTTACAAAATGTAATTACTAAACACATTAATTTCTGACATGGTTGCACAGCTTTGAATTTGTTTGAAATTTCATATGGATGCAAATGAGACTTGGTTACGACGTTATGACTCTAACGTGCTTCCTCAGCTCGGGGTGCAGCTATATTGTGAATAAGACACAGCTGGTTAAGTTCTAATAGTTTGATCGGACCCTATTAAATGTTAGGCTTAGGTACCATAACTGAAGTAGTGCTTAGTCTCTGTAGACAAAAATTAGGAAACCAGATATTTAATGAGTATTTTCTATAGAAAAGAGTTTGATTTGTCCATGTAAAGGGACACAGAGAGCTATGATAAGGTATAAATGGGTACAGCTGTTCTGGTGAAATGCGAGGAATATACTAATTTTTTTTTTGTTTGTTTAAAAAAGAATTGTTTCTGAAAGCATCAGATTCTAAAATGTACGCATTCTCAACCGTTAAAATATCTTCTGAGAATTGAAAATCGACATATAAATAACTTGTTACCGCTATTTTGATTCCAAAGCGTGTATGCCAGTTTCAAAGCAAATAATATCTATGTTGTTTTGGTATTTCGAGAAGTGTTCCATCGATTTCAAAGCTTCTCCTGTTTAACCTTAAGTGCACACAAGGGAAATACTTTCTCTAGATCCATGTATTAAGAAAATAGTAGTACCAATGTAATCCTTCTGCGGGCATCATACTTCCAAAACCCCTACCTGGGTGGATATTTTGGCCAAAAATGATAACATTTCATCAATTTGTAAAAGTTAAATACTAAAATATAGACCAACATTGAATCCAATTGGTCTTTACTATTGAAATAATGATTTATTTATAGAAATGGATTCTAACTAGCTCAAAGATGTCAAGGAAATTCATTTGTTTTATCAGTATGACAAGTGGGTCCATGTATTTGGATCTTAAATTGGTCATCTATGTCATGATACGACTCTCTACTTAGACCGCTATTTTTAAATAAATTGTATTCTGGAGCAACCCACACTTGAGCAAATGCAACCAAACTTCTACAGTCATGGTTCAGTGTTCTACAGATAAGGAAAAAGCAAATTCATTAAACATGTGAAACTTTTGTCATTTTCTTCCAGGCATCATTACACTAATTGAGCGAAGTAGCTGTTATCGCATTCGAATGCAGTCTCCTCAAGGCTACAATAACTGAGCCAAGCAGCTGTTATTGCATTCTAATGCAGTCTTTTCAAGGCAACGCTACACTAATTTATCCAAGCAGCTGTTATTGCATTCTAATGCAGTCTTTTCAAGACAATATTACTCTAACTGAGCCAAACCGCTGGTATTGCATGCTAATGTAGTCTCTTCAAGGCATAGCTACAATAATTGAGCCAAACATTCGAATGTATGAAGAATAAGGAAAAAAAATAAAAATTTAAAAATTTAAAATATTTAACAAAATATTTAAAAAAAAAACAAAGAATTTTTGTTCTCAGATGTTTTCTATAGAATTTCTCACCAGTGGAGAACGCTACTTGTTTTCAATATAAAGCAGCAATGAAGCATTAAAACCTAAAAAATAATACAATGTTTACTGAGTTCAGCCTCTTTGATTCTGCATAGAATAACAAAGCAAATATATCTGTTACGGTCGGTTCTGGCAAGGTCACTTGCACTAAAAATATTCCCTGTCAATTGATTCAAATGCAAGTATTTCGGTAAAATGCTGATTGTTTTATATATTGTGTCCAAGTTATTTCGTAACATCAGTAACATAGTCTTGATTCATCTGAACGTGTAAATATTGTATTGTTTCATGTAAAATAGAGAAAATTAATGAAATATATAAGGAATTTCATTAGAGTATTGATGCCTGTAATTACCGATGGATGAAAACCGGTTTATCACTCTTCAAGCATAATATTAGTTAGCCAAATTCCCAGAGTTCCAAAAGACTTGAATTAAAATGAGCTTCTATTTACCAACCAACTGTTTTAAGATATCCTTTTATACTTTCCTGAGGTAACTGCTTAACACAGGTTAAACTGTACACTGTGGCATAAAATATGAAGTAAAAATGTGACTTTTATGTACTTTTTAAGATAGTCTCAGTTCTACGAAATAAGGAATTTTATATTATTACCAAGCCAGCTAATGAATCTTACATAGCAATAAGAGAAAGACAAGTTGTGTGTATGCAGAAAATACATTCTGAAACGATGCAAAATATTAATATTATCATATTGCCCAGCCGCCCAGAAATTGAAGTATAACTCTGAATTACTTTCAGTACTCCATTATGAAAGTGATAGAAACGAGAAAGTATATTTAATGATATTGAAAAAGCAGTTGTAAACAAACTACGGTGCACGACGGTTTATCTACTACGTGTATCACACATCCAGCTCTTTATCTTGTCACGGTTTTTGAAAATATTTCAGGTTTTTTTTGTTGCAGAGAGTGAAACTACATCTTTTCAACAAACTATGGATTGAGAAGCCAAAGGAAAAAAAATAAAAAAATTATAGTATTGTGTCATAGACTGTACATAAAGCAAAAGTTACCAAACTAATAAAAATAATCATAGCCTTAAATTAGGTTACGTTGCCTGTGCTGCAACCTGATGGCGGTAAACTATTCAAGAAATCAAAATAGATGCATTTATCTCCAAGGAAAAGAGTACAGCATGCGATTCTGACCATATGGAAGAAAGCTATGAAATGACTATGAAGCATGAAAACTAGATTAAAGCGACCCAGTTTGAGTTTGATATTAAGATCTTTGTGACTATATACATAAAAAGGTATTGGGCTCGATAAGATGTATTACAATAAATGACAAAAACACACCACGCCAAAAAATAATCCATTAGGCACTTGGAATCTACAACAACAACAATTGGAGAGCAAAATTTAGTTAATGGTGACCTAATCATTTTGTGCTAGTTAGACTTGACGTGCCCCAAATAGCTTAATTATTTTTCAAACATACATGTGCGAAGATTGGCGTAGCTAGGCATGCGCAGAGACACACGTGCGTAGCATAGAAAAAAATAAAGATGCCATGTTTTTAAGAATCTCACTTCACCCACCGTCTCACCAGCCCAGTGGCACTGCAGCATATATCGTAAAATTGCCTATATATATATATATATATATATATATATAGAGAGAGAGAGAGAGAGAGAGACAGAGAGAGACAGAGAGAGACAGAGAGAGAGAGACAGATAGACAGAGAGAGACACAGAGAGAGTCTGCCAGGGTGCTACTGTTTAGGATGCTATATACAGAAGCGCTCAAACAATTATCAAACTATCAAGCTTTACGGATGTAGTGGATAATATAGACTACATTTACATTTTAATAATGAATTTAAATCTTTAAATACTACATGTGCTTTTCTCAATATATCTCAATGAATTTTATATGTATTGAAAATGAATAAACAGGCACATAAAAGACACACGATCAAGCATCAAAATAAAAGACTGTTACAATTTAAGCTGGGTTAATTAGTCCTATATATAATTCTCTTTCTAACAAAAACTGATATTCTATTTTATTATGAATTATATAAATATTCTGTTTATATTATAAATAAGAAAGAATGGTAACATGATGTTTTCTTAGCTTAAATCTTGGCCATGTGTTCAGAATGCATTAGAGCCATAAAGAATGATTACCCACTTGTGTGTGTGTGTGTGTGTGTGTGTGTGTGTGTGTGTGTGTGTGTTTGTTTGTTTGGTTTACTCACCAGTACAAAATGGTACTTATTTTTGTTTGGCTATTAGAACAGATCAAACCTGACTCGAATATAGAATAGTCTTGAGTAATGCATAATTGATTTGTTTCTATAGGAAGCAACTGGTTTCTGACGCATGAACGATTAATGAACATTAACATCCGTAGAGACATCTGCTGATTTTGCAAAATGTCAGGCAAGCTAAATCTATTTCCGCATGGCGCTCTGTTCAAGCTGACTTTAACGGCAGAATTAAAAGTTAGTTCATATATCATCATTTACATCTATACAGGGGAGATTATATTAGTTGTGTGGGCTTGATCGTTGTATAACATCTTCAGACCTAAAGATGATTACGACCACTTATCGCGACTAATAGATTATTGCATATGAGTGTAGGGATTTTTTGTGTTGAAAATACAGATATATAAGCGTGAATTATGCTGCGCACACAACGTTTGGCATAAAAATGCGTTTCAATAGTTTTAAAGCTAAAGACGATTTCTATCATTTCCGTTCAAATTTATAAACGAGACGGATCATTTCAATATATTATATCAGTGATTCTCAAGGACGAATCGATGAAAAGTACAAATAAGATACACATTTCCATAAAGATAACTTTAAGAAGGTAAATATTGTTATATGAAATATTCTCTGCACATGCTTGTATGATCATAAAGAACCACATTCCGCTATGCAGAGCGCTTACTTGTTTCAATTTGCCGTACAATTAGCACTACAGTCTGACCATAGCAACGTTTTGGAGTACTTATAAAAGTGACAAGAAAAGGATTATAAGCGGTCACATGAGGATTATTATCATGACTTCCGGCAGTATGTGGTCAATAACTGAAAACTCACGCCAAAGTACACTGGCCCTGGACATAGTTAATTAGATTAATCCAAACAGGATCTCCCAGCTGTTCTTGTATTTACAGGCCAAATAACTAAATGAACACCGTGCATCGAATCTGTTAATTGACCTGAATGGGATAATATCTACCTATGATAGGCAATATCTAGTTAATTGACACGTTTCGGACAAGACTTAAATTATTCCCATTTATCTTGAATACAATGTAAGGAGTGTACTTTTTAAACACTCTTTCGTTGAAAGAATCATATATTTGCCTCGGTTTAATTTCTTTGCTTAGAGTGAACATTTGGCAACAATTTGTGAAACAATCTATCAATAAGTGTCAGCTGTCTAAAGGTAAATATTTGTGGGCAAGGAAATATTGGTTTCTAGTTAGTAACCAGTATGTGTTCAAAGTATTTCATTTTCATATTCATAAAATATTTAATGAACTCAATTATATATTCAGATGTTGTCAATGGGGATTTTTCAAATACTGTCACTGGCTTCGGCAGAAGGAATAATAAAACCATTCCAGTGCATATTAGCAATACATCAGATAATACCACACCAAATTCTAAAGCGGGCAAGATTTGTGACACGATATATGCTTGCGAACAATCGACCATCAAGTATTCATCATTTACTGTCATTACGTGCCATCAGAAGGATACACTTATCAATTTACCTGTCTTGGAGACGCAGGAACAAATGCAGAATGTCACACAAATGTAAGTCTATTTCATTATAGAGCCTAATTTTAGATTCTCGCTAACTATTCCGGGTCCCAGAACTTGGTTTATATTCATAGAATAACTTATGCACACGTTTTTATAAGAGTTTGCTTGATATCTGTTTTGTACACAAAGATAACATCTATAATAATAATAATAATAATAATAATAATAATAATAATAAAGACTTTATTGAAACAGGGTAACTCAATATATTTCATAATAAAACTATTCTACTTTGGGACCCTCTATGATATTTGTACAGATATATACAGAGCGCAATCAATCACTACCCATCTCACATATACATGCACACATACATACACTCACATTCATGTATACAGAAGTTACAGACTAATTAACAACACATGTAAATTGTATACATGCTAACAGACGAAACTACTATCAATATTCACTAGTCAACGTTAAACTCGTGCATAACACATACCAACATACATTTATGAACAGAAAAGTATCTGGAGGAGATGAATAGGCCTTATGCTATTAATTAAGACTTAGATTTCATTTGTTTAATACACATATGGTGAAAAGCGGACGATTCTTTGATTTATTCTGGAATATTACTCCATGTAATTGCCCAGTGTATTGAGAAAAAAAATTGTCAATAGTTCGAAAGTTTTTGGCTGTCACTGATCTAAGGTTTGGAGTGTTCCTGGAATTCTTTACATTGACATATACGTCTCAAGCAAACTGGGGCAGACTTAACGCAAACTTTGTACATTAATTTGACTTTTAAAGGTGAAGTCCTTTTTGAAAAGGTAGGATGTTTTATTTATCCATTACCGTTAGAATGTTTAACGTTTGCCCAGCTAGTATTATTCTACAGGATCGTTTATGCAACCGAACAATTTATTTAATGTTAATATCAGACGCATTTTCCCACATTATATTTCAATAGTCACACTAAGGCTGAATTTAGCCCTTGTAAAAAATGACACGGTATAGTTTTCGAATGAAATACCTCATTTTTGTTTTTTTTAAATAACTAAGATAAGAGTTTTGTTTTCTTTGAAATGAAATGAATAGTTAGATTAAGTAGATTACAGTCAACAACAATACGAAGAATTTTGTCCATAGAATCCACTTTCATTTTTTCATTATTATAGAAGATGCTCAAGTCATCTGTTTATAATTTTCCTCTTATTTGTTGTGTTTTGATTAACGAAACCTTTGTTTTATGTGCATTTACAACCATGCCATTTTCCTTAGAACTCGTTTGAAACCCGTTTATTGCAAATGTGAAGATTATTTTCAGTTCATTTTTACAGTTGTTTTCGTCATAGAAACGTAGTATCATCAGCATATAGACCAGCTGATGATACTGTATTTTTAATCTTATGGGGAAGGTCGTTTATGGAAATAACAAACCAAAGCGGCCCGAGTATTGCTGCATGTGGAACACCAAAATTTATTATTTTATGTATCTTCAGACACATGTCATCAAAGGCCCCATGCCATAAAACTTCTAGTCTATACTGAAGAAATATTCATCTGTTCAATGAAACGGAAGTTGGAGATCGTTAGACTTGTCAACGATGTTTGGAATCAGTGTTTTTTCTATTATAATTTGTATTTTTAATGTCACAAAAACGATTTAACAACGTATATCATCAAGAAGATTGTATACTATGTTCAACTGAAGAAAGGTGCTTTATAAACATATATAATACTTTCGAATTTTACTGTGCATATAATAATAATAATATTAATCGTCATCATCATCATCATCATCTTTTTAACGATGATAATACACTTGCTTAAAAAGACCAATCTACCACGTGATCCTTAACATATTTGCAGGTCATTTTATAATAAAACCACTTACACGCGTAGCTATACTTACACAAACACTCACGCAAATTTGAAATGGATGTATTCATATATATATATATATATATATATATATATATATATATATATATATATATATATATATATATATAGGTATACGCATTTCAACATGTCAGCAGCGATACGGCCATATGCAGAACAAAAAACACACACTTGGTTTTAATGCAAAATCATACACTTAATCGTGTATTCTGTTCACAAGCACACTTACACACTCTCACATTATATATGGATACAATGGCACAATTCTGTAGCGGGAGGTTTTATTATATCACTACATCTGATCAAGAATGAATTTTTTTAATGATGCTATAAACGAAGCAAGGGAATTTGAATTATGTATCGAGAGGGGTAGGGAATTCCAAACGCTAGATACTTGGTTTATGAAATCATTAGTTCTCGACCTCGGAATTCATTATTAGTGGTAGATCTAAGATTAGGCTCGGTGTTCGCTGATCTTAGTTGAATCAAGTCAGATATATAATCAGGAGTAAGGTTGCTTAGAGATTGATATGTTATGATTAATTTAAAATACAAGTTGCGTTTATGTATTGGTAACCACGGTAGACATGAGAACAAAATATCAGTTGCAGTCAAAATAGGAAATTTCAGAAATATTCGCGCTGCCTTTTCTGGAGTTTATCAATTTTGGACAGATTATAATTTGGTGTGTGTGTTTTTAATATGATATTGCCGTAATCTATCCGTGGTAGTATATATCCAAGGAAAATAAAGTTCAAGTGGGTGGGGAGGAAGATATTTCGACGGGATTTTTAGGAGTGTAATTTTTGTTGATGGCTAGTGCACATTGGTGATCGATATGAGTATACCAATTGATGTGTTGGTCAATGTAGACACCAAGAATTTTTTTTTAACGCTAGACATGTATAAGCCATAAGCCAATGTCAGTGGATAGGCACTGTCTTGTTCCAATTGCCATACACTTCGTTTGAAATGCATGGATGTACATATAGATAAATTGTTGAGATCGATTTAAAGTTTGTGTTGAAAGAAGTTCAAGAATTTACTAAATAGTGTAGAAACATCAGTAAAGAGATCAGTATTAGAATACAATAGATCTAGATATTAGTTATTGACAACCAGAACAAAAAGAAGAGGCCCTACTGTAGAGCCTTGGGGAACACCACTAAGAATATGAGAAGAATCAGAAAGATTTTTAATCGTATTAAAACAACATGTACTCCGTTGGCGAAATATGATTTGAACCAAGAAACTGAGTTTGAAAGAAGTTATAGGCTTATAATATGATCACGTTGTCATCTAAATTAAATGCTTTCTTAAGATCAAGGAAGAGAGTTCCAGTAAATTAGACGGATTCAATCGATAGCAGCCACTAGTCTGTAAGTTTTGTCAGGCAGTTTGACATAATGTTTTTGTTCCAAGTCTGATCATAAATTATGTAGGACTTAGTACTTTTTAGGCTATCTGAAAATATGCTTGCCGACATGCTGTTAAAAACGTTTTAAAGTATAGGTAGAACAGATGTGGATCGATATTTTCATAGGTAGAACAGATGTGGATCGATATTTTCATAGGTAGAACAGATGTGGATCGACATTTTCATAGGTATAACATACGTGAGTCGATATTTTCATAGGTCATTCTTTTCTTTCACCTTATACCTTGGCTAATTTTAATGACCCAGGCAATTTTCCGGAAGTGATACAAGAGTTAATTGCATCTGTCAATGAATCAGAGTTTGCCAGCGTCAAAATGTTAAGACTTTTGTGGTAAATTCCATCTAGACTTGCGATTTATTAGTTCCTAATTTAGTGACAATATCAAAATATCAGTTACTGTCATTATGGAGATATTAAAAGAAAAATGATTGGGTAAGTTTTCATTCACGATGGAAGTTAAGGATTGTCAGATTAGACTTATCAAGTGTTTGGGAAATGTTAGTACAAAAGAAATTAAGTTGATTTGCAATATCGTGATCTTCGGTGTAACTAGTACCATTAACTGTTATTTCACATTTCCTTTCCAGTACCGATTTCGTAGACGTTAACTCTTAGGCGATTCCAGATGGGTCTGTTATCAGAGTTAGAAGAAATGGCTTCTTTTTTTAAAGCAGTTGAAATCATAAAGTTAGAGATTATTAATCTAAAAGATACATCTTTCTCCTAATTCCAAGTAAACTTTAGCAAGTTCTAGATCCATTTTCAGTGTTATTGTATAATGGCCACGGGTTTTAGGTTTATACCAAGAATTGTTTAAGTATTGTATATAACTAGTTTAACAATGTTCTATAAGCTGATATCGATTGGATATCAATATTTTTATCAAATTCTTATGAAACATATACTTTATGATATTAATTTACGACACTTTAATGATCTATTTCTTTATATAAATAGTATGTTTGAAGATAATGTTAATGCTTGAATATTATACGAATCTTGTGAGGTATTTGCTATTCAAGGAAGTAATTCATAAATTTGACCCTGATAAGGGAATGTTATTGTGCAATGGAAAATTAGGTACAGCAAAGTTTTATCTATTGGATAGAATATTTAGATTTTAAAAGCAAAAAATTTAATTTTAGAATGGAAACAATTCTACTTTTGAGTTGCTAATTGTTATTCTTTAACAGGCAGATTATACATCTTAGTAACTGAGTACACATTCAGAAGAATGTCTTCTCTGTTGAAACAAAAACGATTGTAATTTATCAAGACCATAATACCTGCCTTTTTAGACAGAAACAGATCAATCGATCGCTCAAATTTACGTCATTAACATGACGGAGGTTTCTTTTCTCTTGTCATGATATATATATATATATATATATATATATATATATATATACATATATATATATATATATATATATATATATATGTATATATATATGTATACATATATTGTACATAATTTGTAAAATCTGACGAATGAAAAAGAAACAAAGTACCTATAACCTATATGCATTTATTAAAATTCTGCTTTGAAAATTATTATGCCAAGAAAACCTTTTATCATACAGAAAGACAGATGAACTGAATGACACAAACAACAGACTTCTGCATATGTACCAATCATTATATATTCATTATATATATATATATATATATATATATATATATATATATATATATGCATGCATGCATGTATGCATACATAGATACGAAGAAGGAGTCATACAGAGTGTCACACAAACGGAAAAACAGATATTGACGTTATTTCTACACTGCCACAGTATCTACATCAGATAGATTTTGTAAAGCACTTCATTAGTAAAAATCATGAATATGCGATTATATTTAATATCTGGGACATACACACACAGGGAAATAAAACTCCTCATCTAACCCACCAAATATCATGTGTTCCCTGTTGATATGCAAACGAGGGCACTTGGCACCTGATATCAAAGGAACCGCAGGAACTTTAGTGCTTTCATGAACAAGAGAGGCTTGTTTACGGTACATATTTTGTAAACCACATTGGCTCACTATTTCATCATTGACAGAGAAGATAAAACCCCCATTTGATTTGCAAAATATACAAGAATTCAGAAGTGTAATTAACTTGAATCTCTTGAGCAACGTATTTTAAAAATGATAGGTGAATGTTGAATTTTTTTAATTTTTAAACATTTGTTCTTGATCAATACAATGACTTTTGGTAAACCACTTTACTATGTATGTGTGATACCTTAATAACATTTGTAACATTTGTATTCAGAGACTTCACTAACCCAGAAAAATGCATTGTTGCAATTGTTTTTCCTAGAAAATGAAGTATATTTGTCCCTTTTACGACTTTTAAATCTGAGATAATATTTCACATGTCGGTAGAAATAAGACATCTTTTCATTGAAGATATCTCAATTTATATAAATCATAAATTATATAAAAAATATATCAGAAATGAGTACAGAAATTGATGTTTCACTTGGCATAAATTGAAATCAAATTTAAGATTTAAATGTAAAATGGGAGTTGCAGACGGTGCAGTTTCTTACATTACCAAAATGTTACATTTAACCACATCTAACTTGGGTAAGTACACCTGGGATTTATATCCTTAGGGCCATGTAACCCTCGCTATTCCTTTGATGTCATGGTTAAAAAGACCACTGGAAACCTCGTGTGCATATCAGAAGTGAGCGGGTGATATCTGGAAACTCATTGTAGTTTCCAATCCTCTAGTATTTTACTCCCAGCTTTTAATGCCCTACACAATTCACGGATTCAAAGGGGCTGTTTTGGGATCTAACATTGCATATACATTTGTAAAAACCCATCTCAAAGCTGTTTGTAAATCTGGAAATTGTTTAAGCAACGACGGTAATATTGTGCACATATCTTGGCCATCCCATGCATATAAATTGCTTTTTTTATATATTCATACATACACATTTTAACTATTCATACATACACTTGTTAACTATTCATACTTTGTATACATACATATCTCCTAATGTATATATTCACTTGCTGCCACTTGCACGGCTTTTCCGTATTTTTCTTAGTTTGTATCTGTCGAAAAGTTGGAACACTTAATGACAATAAAGTTCTACTTGTTTATCTTATTCTACTGATTACTGACAGAGATAACCGGGTGGTCAAAGAAGCCGGACTGAATAGATTATCTCGCTGATAACATTACAAGCACAAATTTACCAGGGAAGCACCACCAAAACGTTAGTTTAATATCAAAGTGAGTCCACATCGCTCAACTAATCGCAGAGATTCTGTTATTTGGCAGATCTAGGGCTGTAATTTAATTTATGTAATGAAGTCTTGAAAATACAAAGTTAACTTCAGCTCTGTGTAAATTATTCATGCTTGCTTAAACAGCCGAACCTCTTGATTGTATATTACATTAGTTCGTACTACATGGTTGGACACAGAAATCTCCGGTATACTTTTCAATCAGAGCAATCCAATTAAAGGTTAATTGCTTATTTCTACACCGATGTATTCCATGTGCTTATTATGGAATGCTCATAACTTCACTATTGTTCTTAACAATAGCTGACCTAGGTCTGTGTAAGGCAAAAATGAATAATGGTCCATGCACAATCATCCTTTGTTGTATTCTGTATTCTGTGTTGTAATTTAACTTTTGAAGGGGATTGTAGAAGTCAATACAAAATAATTAAAGTATTACGTTGAATTTACAGTATGACATTATACATCCACATTTTGGTCCAAAATGATCACATATAACATTTTATCTTTCTTCATTGCTACAGATTAAGTTTATGCGACTTTCTACATTATGCACACTCGATGGTATACTCATGATATCACATATCAATGTCGTGACCAAATTAATTATTGAAATGCAGCTTAAATTGGTTTACCATCTCGAACGATACCATGACGTTACAATTGGATTATATTTATATCGGTCAATAACGAAAATTAGAATGAGAGACCAGAACAATTACAAACAAATACGGACAAATTAACATCGACAGCAGTGACAACAAGGCTATTGCAAGAGGATATTGTGATACAGTCCGTACGTACATATGTATGTACGTGTGTAATGTCTTTGAACTCCCCATACACTGTTAACGCAATAAAGTTAAAATGGGTTTAGATTCTGTTAACAGTTTCGGAATTTCAATCACGCCTCTAGGGGGTAAGGATAGAGGGGTAGGGGTAATTTTACATTAATTTCAAATAATTCCCCGAGTTGTATGTCTCACATGTGTGACAATCAACATGTGTGACCAGTGACCCAAGTGTAAGCATATGTCAGACTGGAACCTCTGGGTGATGCCCCGGGGTCCTTTCCTATCCAAGGAACTTAGCCCATGGATAATACAATATAAGCTATTAAGATCTCCAGGTTATAACAATATGCACACTTACTGGGCATTATGAGACACATTTATAAATGTAACTGACATTGATCACGGGGTCAATCCGTAACACCAGAGACTTATCCCGTGCGTCATAACTTTGAAACTTTTGAGATCCCTGTCCTATAAACATGTATACACAGGATGCGCATACTTAGACAAAAAGATAAATGCAACAGATATTGGCCCAGGGGTCCATACTCACCCCCCGGAACTTTGCAACTTGATTATAACTTGGAAATTATTAAGATACCTGCCCACTAAATATCTTAATAATTACCAAGTATATATATATATATATATATATATATATATATATATATATATATATATATATATATATATATATATATATATATATATATGGCATTTGTCCCTCGTGAGTCCATACCCTAAGTGACCTACCCAAGCAGCTCAGATTTCGATATGGTGGTCCAAACAGGGAAGCGCTTGGTACATTTTTACAAAGATAGAATTTAAATTTTATTTAGATTTTATTGTTAGTTTAATACAAAAAGTCAAAATGATACAATAATCTTTAAAGTGAAGAAAAAACAAATCAATAAAAAATGGCAAGAAGGTAGACACACATGATATAACAATGTATAAGGTCTATAATAGACACACATGATATAACATTGTTTAAGGTCTATAAATATACACACATGATATAGTAATGTTTAAGGTATACAATAGACACACGTGATGTAACAATGTATAAGGTCTATAATAGACACATAATATAACAATGTTTAAGGTCTATAAATAGACACACATGATATATCAATGTTTAAGGTATATAATAGACACACATGATATAACAATGTTTAATGTCTATAAATAGACACACATGATATAACAATGTTTAATGTCTATAAATAGACACACATGATATAACAATGTTTAAGGTCTATAATAGACACACGTGATATAACAATGTTTAAGGTCTATAAATAGACACAAATGATATAACAATGTTTAAGGTCTATAAATAGACACACATGATATAACAATGTTTAAGGTCTATAATAGACACAAGTGATATAACAATGTTTAAGGTCTATACTAGACACACATGATATAGCAATGTTTAAGGTGTATAACTAGGTTTTCTACCCATATCACTAAACGTTCTTATATATCAAAGAGTATAATAAATTGTATGCATGTTGATATGGAAGGTAAACTGTAATGATAATTCATAAATGATGATATTTAACACGCATGTTGTTCATACGTATGAAGAAAGTAAAGGTAGATGTAAAACCTCTATTATTATTTGCTATGTAGTTAAATTAAGCTTATCCCGGCCCCCACACCTTCAAAAAGTACAATACAAATCCCAATCCAATACACAGATGTAAAATCAAAGAAATTATTATTATTATTATTATTATTGGTGTTTACCCTTGAGGTGGCGCTCTCCAGTTTCGTACTTTGCATAGGGTTAGATTTTTAAAGAAAAAGAATTACCCAGTTTTCCTCACTGGCTGTCCTGGCTATTTAAAAAAGACCTTGTATATCTTAGGTATTGTTAAAAGAACTTTGAATTCCCTTTATTTTGGTGTGTGATTGATGGGTGAAATTTGGGTTATAGAGTATACAGCTTGGTCTTACTTAAGATGTGCACCTCTCAAAAAACTGCTAGCTCCGCTTGGTCATTTTCACTTCCTGTACTTCAAAGGTAAATTTTAAAAAAAAGAGCCGATAACTTTTTTTACTTTTTGGATATTTTTTAATTCATTCATAGTACTTTCAGAGGCTGGTATTGTCTGCTCTGGCAAAATTCGTTTCCCTATTTTAATAACTGCTGAAAATAGTGCACTTTTTACTAATTCAGGCTGCTTTTTCGAGTACTTTGGAGCGGTCATTTTGTCCGCTGTGTGCTTAGATCATGTCCAGTTTCCACAAGTACAATATGTAAAGAAATTTCAGCCACAGTACATGAAAGTAACATAGAGGTATGCCAACATTCTCTCCATTGTGCATGTTGCAAATGCAAAATACTTCATCTTACACCTGTCACTCACTCAGAAGCATGTATTATCTGTAGAGAGCCCTCTGAACACGCAAACTATGCTAGGTGACTTCCTGTTTACATTAGGTATATGGCCCAATTATGATTACTAACAGGGAACACGGGAATCCGTGTACAGTTTATAACTGGATGGTATATAGTTCAAAAATCGAGCTATGTGTTCTCCACCATGGTGACTGACAGGGCTCATGAACAGATCAACGTGAACATAAATGGTGTGTTCTCCACCATGGTGACTGATTGGGCGCATAAACAGATTAATGTGAGTATGAATGGTAGCGGTGATATGACTAATTTAAAAGAAAACCTTTTTTTTTTTTTCATTTCGTCGGTGGATTACTGCTGGCCCTGAAATTCAAAGGCGGTTGAAGGGTTTGAGTGTAGTTAATATCTACTAATAACATGCAAGTGCTTGTCACCACAAACATGTCATATCAAATAAGCTGCATTACAGATATAAAAAATGGTGTGAACAATTCCAGATATGTGCTATCCATTTTTCTGAGGACAGTCAGAATTCTATTACTTTGGACTCGAAGCATATTATGAACCGAGATGTTACAAAGACTATTCAAGATCTCAACACATGAGATTAAAAACAGGATTGAGATTTATTCATGAAGGAGGTACTTGTGCAATATTCTAATGTATTTTTGACATAATTCTAAAGAATTTATATTTCAGTAATTGGTCACCAAAAAGGATGCAATTGACAACAAATTACTTCTTTCGAGAATAACAGTTTTAAAAACTATTGGAGAGTCTAGAGATGATATTTCAATAAATACTTCCAACATGAAAATAAAGCAAACCCGCCAATCTAGAGAAATTCTAGAACCGAGAACACTTTTTGTGACTTACCTCGAAACATCTACTCCATCTACAAATATTTCTCCAACTTTTAGTGCTAAACTTCTGGATGGATCTGCTTTTGGCAGCATGCTCACACGTAAAGAACTTGAGAAAAGGTTATTTTTACCAAATTTAATCCAATAGAGTTAACATATTGCTGAGACATCATATGGGATCTCTGCTTTGATCGCAGCCTCAAACTGCGAGCCAGGTTTAAAAGGGGAGACGGTCACTGTATTGTTTTAAATGAATTAAACTCCCCTAAAATGGCACAGTTTCCCACGTGTTGACGAGAATAAGTCTGAACTGTGCTTCTTTCAGGCTAAATGATACTCAGCATACATGTATTCTGTTAAAGGAAAGTTGGTATGCAGTACACAAGACTCTGGGGGTAATATTCGCATATGGAATCAACATTTGTCCAGACCTGCATAATGTGATCACGAGGAAACAGAAATCAGAATTAATTTGCATACTTGATACTGTTCAAGTTGAGGTCATCACAAAGTAATGATCTGAATAATTGACAAAGGATATAATGGTCCTTCAATCAACAGCATTTAAGTCTCGTTCATTTTATCATTTGTGTGGATCATTAGGAGTAAAGGATCTATACACACACACACACACACACACACACACATACACACACACACACATATATATATATATATATATATATATATATATATATATATATATATATATATATATATATATAATATTGATTCTGTTGTCAGGGGCAGATCCAGAAATATCGTTTTGTGTCGTTTATAGGCTGCGTAATCAAGTCTGTACGGCGGAACCAATCTAGTCTGTGGACGGACTTTAAGGGGGCGAAGTCCCCAGGAGCTACTGCATTTTAAGTGTTTCTGGGGAATAAGTTTTAATCATTCAACGATAAATTAAATTTACTCTCGGCAACGTTTCGGTTGTTAGCACTCCTATTTTAATTTTTTTTTTTTTTTGGGGGGGGGGGTGGCGTATCCGTTCTTGGTTGTTGAACTAAGCGCTTTAGGTTCTAATGGCCTTTTTCGTGAAGGCTTACATAAAAAAAACAAAAGACAAGCAAACAACGCGCGCAAAAAATGAAGATACACAACTCAACATGATGTTTGATACACAATACTTGTTTGCAAAAGAGTAAGGATATGTTGCAATAAATTGTCTGACTTGTAAATATGCTCGTTGCCTTCTAGTTATGCAGTGATCGTATGATAAAACAATATGAACTGACATGCATAGCAGGGAATGATATCGATTAAGCGCGCAATTAATTGTGGATCGTAGCCTTGTCTCTATACAAACTTTATCCCGGATGGGTCATTTTCTTGAAATTCTTTCATCTATGTCGATAAATAATAATAATAATAATAATAATAACCACAACAACAACAATAACAGAAGTAATTGTCGCAGTGGTAGTAACAATAAATTTATTAATAATAATAATAATAATAATAACAACAACCACAACAACAACAATAACAGAAGTAATTGTCGCAGTAGTAGTAACAGTAAAGTTAATAATAATAATAATAATAATAATAATAATAACCACAACAACAACAATAACATAAGTAAAGGTCGCAGTAATAGTAACATTAAAATTAATAATAATAATAATAATAATACCAATGTAACAACGATGGCGATCATTTATGTTCATAAAATGCAAGTTTTGATTCCTCCTGGTTTAAAACGTTGGGTTGTAGTGTTCGGAGTCGGCAGATTCAACAGGTTTCTTTTTCTTTCTTCGTTTCTGTGCTCCAGTTGAGATAGGTAAGTAATTCCAGTTAAAATCAAGGTCATACTCTGCTGCCTCCGCACGCTAAAACCCAACGTCTTAAACCAGGAGGAATCAAAACGGGCATCTCTAGGCACATACATGACCATGATCGATGCCACATTCGTATTAGTATTGTTGTCATTAATATTAGTAGTACATTTACTACTACTGCTACTACTACTAGTGATCCCACTGCTGCTACTACTTTAACTAGTTTTGTTATTATTATTATTATTTTTAATATTATTATTTTTATTATTATTTAGCCACACAGAGAAAAATATGTCAAGAGAATGATTCATCCTGAATAACAATATAAAGAGACGTGTCTACTCTCTAGAATAGATTCCGCTAATAATCGGAGTCCTTGTCTCTTATGCGGGTTAATTCCAGTTGCTTGATCATTAGGTCACTGTATGTGTAGGAAGGCAACACGTATATTTACAAGTCAGACAATTTATTCCAACATTTCTTATGTCAGCCAGCAGTAAATATGCACAGTGTATACAAAGATCATGTAGAGTTGTGAATTTTCATTTTTTTCTTCCTGTATTCATTGTTTGTTCCGTCTCTTGTGTTGTGTAAGACTTTTTGCTGTCAGATTGTTATATATATATATATATATATATATATATATATATATATATATATATATATATATATATATATATATATATATATATATATATATTAGTAATGAATGGAGAAAGACAGCACTGAATGATTCAGAGCTTTACAATCTTGTACACAAACATTTCTCATCGTTTCACATGAACCAGCGCTTGTTTCTGTTAAGACTACGAGTATGCTTGAAGGTTTGGTTTCTCTACTCCATGACAGAACCAGCAAGTACCACCGTGTAAATCAAGCAATAAAGCAGATGTCCGCTAAAGGAAGGCAGCTGGAACACATAACATTTACTCAGTCTACTGATGCAAAACAATAAAACAAGAGCTGCGAAGTAAGTAGGTCACTGTTTGGGTATATCAGACTGGTAAGAACTGCCAAGCCCAGCAGCTTGAGGTGGTAATAAGAGTGTGACACGATCTGGACCCCCGTCTGGACAGTCCTCTCAAAGGTACCTAACATGTGCACAAATAAAGGTAGTTGCAGCATGGCTTGCATAATACTATCATACAAATGTGTTAATGTTTCTCTTCCCAATACTGATCTTTGTGGCTGTGCAGGATCATGCTACAGGGACAATGAAAATGAAAGAATTCAAGTCAAAGTATTGAGTAGATCGCAGTAACATTGATTCCTTATGATAAGTAGTAGGCATTGGTCCTCTAATTTTGTTATGGTTATAGACTATGTGGATACTTGTAAGTATTTACACATCATTTTATACAGACTGACATTCTTACATTAAATGCGCATTCGTGTATATAAAATATCAACATTTAACTAGGAATAAATCGTTAAAATAGTAAATTTATTGCACAAGATCATCTGATATGCGGTATATGGATAGACTGACCAAAGAGTGTGTAACATTCTTTAATATCCATTTTGCACGAATAAATACGGAGAAGGAAGATGAAATATAAAAATAGTATTTCTTATTATTGATTTCAACAGTGTATTTTACTTCGTCTTATTTCATCAAATTTACCAATACGTTTTTTTAGGAGTTTGCTAGTTTGCATTTAAGTAAAAATTAAACATTTAAAAAAATCCGTCCTTGCATTCTATGAAAACAGCACGCAGAAAAAGAAATCAGATTTATTTAAGTTAACAGTTTCTAAGAAGTATAATGCAATCTATAACCTTTATACTACAGAGCACGTTTTATTTTGAAACGTTGGCAGTATCTGCATAAGATATGTTTTTTAATATTGACCTTTGCATTGAATCTGTTTGATTGTGATAACGTCGCTATCATAAACGATCCATACTCAGGCGGACTGAATAAATATTTAAAACATTTAGAATAGAAAGCATGTTTGTGGGTTATTTCAGTACAAAACTTTGTGATTTTATCGCATCCAGTAAATTGTTCCCTCGGGATGCCGCTTTCAGAGCTCAACAAATCTGATAAACGGCTGTCATTGATGGAGAACAAAATTAATGATATTTAGGACATTTGGACGAATACCTCAAACTTGTAGATTATTCTTTGATTGGATCGAGATAGAGATTGTAGAAACATGTTCTTATTTAGGTATCATTTTTACATCTAGTGGCTCTTTTTCAAAAGCTTACAATAAAAATAAATATAAAAAACCTCTCTCTGGCCAGGCTCAGAAAGGACTTTATAAGTTAAGTATATATCTTTATAAATTCACTGAAGCTTCTGTAAGTCACGCTTAGGATTTATTTGAAAAACATGTAACTCCTATATTAAATTACAGAGCAGAAGTATGGGGATTTGCAAGAGCTAATTTTATTGAAAGGGTACAATTACAGTTCATGAAGAAATTGGCGTAAGACAGTGTACACAAAATTATTTTATATATATTGAAGTAGGCAGAATGTAAACACAACAATGTTGGCAACTTTCTCTTCAGCGGATATCCATTTTGGTTTTATGAACTTTTATAGTGGACACCTAATCTTGGCACTACGAAACTGTTCCATCTTCTCATCTCTTGATGCACACAATTCCCTTATGGTTTGCCTATATTTGCGAGTGTGTCAACCATCGGTGTCATTAAATCGCCTCCATAAATTATTCTTTCTAAAGTACCCAGTGTCTTTGCAAATGACTAGACTGTAGCACGATAGAAACTGACTGACCCAAAGTCTTCAAATGTCACACACAAATCAAAACCAATCAATATTTGACACACATTCAAGAAATGTCAAAAAATTACCACCAATATTTATATAACTGAATCGAAAAATAAGTGTAAACTCTTTTCCTACACATAGCCTAATTTACACACCGTAGATTCCACTGTAAAAGAACACGAGATCATCTAGATATATACATGTCAAATTAACCATCTTTTGTCATGTTACGCTACGCTTAGCTTACAATTCACGATTAGTGACAATCTTAATATCCAAAATATATGAAGGAATGGTTTACTTCTAAAGCATGCAATTTCTCATATATCTTACCAGATCAGTTCTTAATTTTCATATAATTAAAAATTGTCTTTTCTTTGACAACACCTTGAGCCTTGCTGGAAGTGCCTTCTCACACACTACCAGAAACACATCCTACATGTATAATAGTTCTCATAGTTGCAAGAGCAATCAATATATATATATATATATATATATATATATATATATATATATATATATATATATATAATTTGCGAAGAAATATAATCTATATTTACTATATCTAGCCAATTTTTTGCGTAGTTTTCATTATCTTTAGACGCATATTAAGAACGACTGATAATACCGGAAGATATCAAGTTCGGCGCATCAATATTTACAGAACTACATGCATTGAAGCGAAATGTAAACAAAAGATTAATTCAGTTAATAGTATGTATTTCATACATGTTTCGGAATTTTCCTTGCCATTAATAGTACTTGCAACAACTGTACTGTCTATATGGAAACTTCGATAGCTATCGGGTTACAGATATGCATGTAATATGACTCAAAGTCACGGGACTGTATCGACTGCAAGACGACCAATGGTGGCCTCCATTAGACTGATTCGTGATGCTTGCTATTTGCGGTGCAAGTAAGGCCTCGCGTATATGCAAAATGTAACGCTCGTTGCATCTTGGTTGTTATTTATGCAACATGATAATTACAATGCACTCTCGATCTCTAGCCGTTATCTATTGCGCGCAATATTCAGTATCAAATTACCTATTTTATCTCTGATAAATACCTTTTCCGCAAAACAAGTTGTACCTGCACATTCCATTGACAGTTTTTTCTAAAGTAAATAATGTAGCATTTTCCACCGTTCTGTACATATTTGGCTATACGCCCCCCCCCCCCCCCCCCCCCCGATGAAACCTGTTCGCATTACCAATGGTCATTAAGAGCATGGCAAATGTTGGATGTATTGTTAGCATAACAGTTTGATTTGACCAGAGGAAATATGGTTCTAATTCACCAGTTCTATGTGTTCCGCTCGGCGCACACAGAAATACACGTGCCAGACTAGTCTTTCCGTGCATGATCTAAATTCAGTTATATAATGTATTTATTATTATAGCTTGTTTCAACTGACCACATGAAAGAAAACACTGTTCGCTGTCTTTTTCCCCCAATTGTTTGGAATTTGTTCTTCTTCTTCAGATCTTGAATATTGTAAACATTTTATGCTTTAGGTAGTATAATCTTTATCTTCAGTTATATGTTCTCTTCTTTTGTACTATTTGATATCATATGAGGGTTCATGTATGCACCGATCGAATGCATGTTCTTAATATCGAAAATTTAACGACAACCTTTGTACAACATGTTCTGCACAACTAATTAAAGTGCTATGCCTTATTTTGCTTGGGCTTTTTTTTCCAAGAATGTTCAGTGTGTCATTTAATATCGCCCGTTATGTTTGATCACACTTGCTTCATTTTGCACCAATATTTTACTCTGCATAATTTATTTTTTATTTTTTATTTATTTTTTTTCATTTTTTTTTACAGTGTCATATCAAGTCAACAATATCTTACAAGGCTGTCATCGGAATCGCTGGCACAATACGAAAATCTGGAGCGTTTGTAAGTACGGCACTCTTTGTGCGTATTTTCAGTCCATACCTAGTCACTTCTCAAATCAGATTTGATATAATTAATTTCCCTCGAGATAGATTAATAGCTATGACATCTGCGTTCCAATTTAACACACAAAGTCGACATTAAGACGTAGGCGATTCAAATAATCTCCACAAAGTAGTCCATCCTTTCGTACTTCTTCAAGTGAGATAAGGATCATAAACTTGCTATGAAACAAGACTGCAATTCTAAACAAATAATAAAGGTTACGACTAGAAGAGCTTAAATTATGGCTTCAGTCACGCTTGATCACTGTTTGCGGCATCATGATGCAAAAAGAAAAAAATGATTAGAAAGAATCAATTAAATTGTATCTGTTCAATTGCAGATATCAAACGGATTTTCATTACAAGCGAAATAGAACCATCTGTGTCAGTGAGTTACTTTTGTCTTACCTGCCAAGTAAAGGCTGGACATAGGCATCACTTCTGGCTGCGTTGTAGTTGATAGCGTATCCGTCAACCTTTTTTTTTTTTTTTTCTTTAACTCAGTTTTTCTGACACTCGTATATGTTGAGTCATGCAACTTCATATTGGAGAGTGCTATTCTTCACCGGCAAAAGTAGATCGCAGCCACTCCAATTAATTTGGGCGTGTACCAAATGACCTCTGAGTGTTTTGGTCTGCGGTACGCAACGATTTGTACCGACTTGATGAAGTCCTTTAAATGGTCTGAAGGTTCGTTTAGGTGCTGATATCTTCGGACGATCTGTATTAGTTTTGGGTATGTTACCGCAAAGGAGATGCGTTTAATGACTAGTTTGGTTGTACAGGGTTTCTGTCGAGGACCCTAGCTTTAGAGATGGCTCTGTTAAGGTTTTTCCTCATGTATTCTCTCATTCAATTGCATCCTTGAGTGTCCCAATTTTTTGTTTTCGACAGTCTTTGAGTTAGAGCAGATACATTTGACTTGAACGCAAAGGCGAATGAAAGGTTCTTTATGACGTTTTTAGCGTAGGAGCTGCTTTGTAGCATATAGTCTCATCCTGGAGGGTGGATGGGTATTACAAAAAAAAAAAAAGCAAACGTAAAATTCATTTTAATTGCTTGATACCTCTGATGCGAATTTATTAGTTGGGTGAATATTTGCGGAGAATTTTAAGAATTCTTTAAATTTATCTCAGGTTTCAACCCACTTTGATTCAATGTCATCCACGAATAAATGAATATGCACCAGCTTAGGGATCCGAGTGGGCCTCACTAAGGAGCTTTTATTTTTGCGCCACACCATTAAAATGTTGGCATATGATTATGCCAGTTTTGTGCCAAATGTAGTTTCATTAACTTGCATATTAGAGCTGGGTACCACACACATTTTGTACCGCGCTATACCGCTAATTCTGAACATACCGCGATAAGTATCACGGCATACCGCTAATTCTGAACATACCGCGACACGTAACACAGTATAACGCAAATAGATTAGGGACCAACAATTTAATGTTGTGCGGCAGAGGCCTGACACTTTAAAAAAAATCCGTCTATCAATAGCTGGAAAAAATATCTTGCTCTGATTTATAGCAAAATAACACCATATTATATCCACTAAATTATTTGCAAAACAACAAAAAAAAAAAATTATCTTGAGATAAAAACAAATTAAATATCACAACTCAAAAATAAAAGTGCAGCCACCCACCCACCCCGAAAATTAAATGGTCAGTAACTTATAGTAGATGAATTTGCTGTGTGTATGCTAATTGTTGTATAAGTTGTAATGTAAAAACTGTAACTAAAGTGGGATGATTAAGCTTACACTGTAGCTGACACCCTGTAAAAGACATTCTGCTGACATTAGAGAGCTTGTTGATAAAAAAATATGAAGCGTTGACGCTGAAGCCTACAATTTACTAGTTACACTATTGATATAATAGGCAGGGAAACTTTGAGTGGGATGTAAACACCCGGGCAAGATATTTATCAGAGAGGGCCAGTAAACATAAAACACACTTACTCCACAAACGAGAAAATATTTAGTGGACTTGAGAAGTTACATAAAATTCAAATAGGAAACAACTGGTCTACTGAAAATCTTAGGATGATTTGCAGTCTTACAAAGGAATACATGTACTTAACACATTAACATACGCAAGTAAATAACTTACAAATAACTTTTTTTTAAAATCCGAAATTGTTCCGTAAGTTGCAGTTGGCTCAAAATTCTTTCACAACATCCCATTTGGCCAACACGTTGGCATACGTGTCACGTGTCAAACATATGTTTAAAGGATTATAACTATACTTATATTTGTAATATTCAATATTAATTTGTGACAAATCTAACTGGTTTGTAAAAAAAAATGATAATAAGTTTTGAGTTAATTTGTCATGAAAAATGAAAACATTCTGCTAATATCATTAAATTCGTAACAAGATTACTTGGGAATTTCAGTACATTCCTTTCTGACGGAAACTAGCGAAGTACCGGTTCATTGAAAAAGTACCGTAGTATGTACCACCGGAAACAAAATTATATATCGTACATTACTGTGATCAGGAATTCACAACATATGCGTTTTTTTTTTTTTTTTTTTTTTGTTTCGTTTTATTTTAAAGGGTGGTGGTGGTCCAGAACACGAAAATATAGTCGTGGAAAAATTAGATTGCACATAGAATAGAATGACATTTCTTAGATTTAGTTCCTGCGATATTGATACAATTTTACGTCTTAGAATTCGTAGGGCACGTCGACTGGGGTACGTCGACTGATGCAGCTGCCGTCAACCAGTACATCATGAATAATTGTATTTTTTTTTTTTTTTTTTTTTTTTTTTTTTTTTTTTTTTTTCTTAAAAAATAGATTGAGACGTTGACATCGAGAAGCAGGTTGATCAGATCTGATATTGTATTCAGTGTGATGTTGTTAAAATAGAATGAATTTGATTTCAACAATCTTGTCATTTCTAAGACTTTATTATCAGCCATCAGGTTTGAATGGGATCAAACCTTTAAAATGCAACATTTACCTCAATAACTGCTGTCTCGCTATTTAAATTGTCAGACGTCTTGATTTTTGATACAATTAATTGGTCGATGTGTATTACCCTTCATACCAGTGCATACGAAAAGAAGTAAATTTAGACAGCAAAATGTATGTGCCTTTCCCGTGGGCTAATAAAAAAAGAAAAACTAAAAAGATCTTTTATTCGTCCTGTTCCCTAAATGACTAGTTTTACGTCTAGTCAATGTAACGACCTAGAGTCCAAGCTGTTTGTATTTTCATCTCTATTTATAAATTCGAGATATTGATAAGTATTTGTTTATAGGTGCATTCAGTATTGGAAAGATATTTTTCAAACCACATCATTAGTCAATCGATAGGTTTCTGTCGTAATAGTAGGCCATTCTCGCCGGACTCGATATGCATATCGAAAAGGGGGGGTGGGGTGGGGGGGTGGAGGGGAGATTAATTCTTAATTCAAGGGAGATAAATGTCGTATCAGTATTTTTCTCGAACCGTTTCTAATGGAGTTTGTTTAGAATACCAAAGAAGTCCATTTTAAAATCTACACATGATGTAGTCAGTTATTTTACATTAAGTTGGTTGACCCAAAAGCAGCTGGGTTTTGTCTTTCTGTGTTTAAATCGTAGTAAGAAGTCTTACGTTTCGGAGTACTTCTGTCGAGCGTGCAGCAGTGTTGTTGGCGTTGAACCTAGACAAAGGTGTTGCACACGTTGCGATAACCAATGATAAACTGTTAATGAGACGCAACCCAGTCGCTCGTCCTGTCGTAATTGCTACCGTAAAAGGTACAGCGATTTGTGCTGGTGCAGATGTTTGGATAATCATCCACGTTGAGTAATAGGGCTACCCTGGGATGTAGCAGAGTTCTTCTGTGGAGTCCCCAGTTTGGCGTCCCCTACTTTGATTTGTTCGGGATAGTAGGGTTTATTAAAAGTCAAGATAGGAAGATCGGTTCGGCTTGCAAGAGTGTCTGCAAGCCGTGTTAATTTGTCAAGACGATTCAAATAATGGTCCGCTTATGTATCAGTTATTCACAACTGACATAGGACACTCAAGTGTGATTTGGCTCTGGTTGCGTGAAGACCACTAGCTATATTAAATAGACTAATCTTGGTTTGTAGAGACATAAATGCAGGCAGGGCTCAGAAAAACCACTCGTCCTGACCGGGCCGATTGCAACTTTACTACGTACTCGTCGCTGGGCCGAGTAGATGCATATTTGTATCTCGAGAGTAAATCTGATCTAATTTTACATCCTTAGCATGCGCCAAAAGAATTCAACTTCACTTAACATTTAGCGGGCGTCAATTATATACTACTTTTATCGATTTTGCGTGCTTGTTATCAGTCTATAACATATCGCAAAGGATGCCTACTTCATTTTTTACACAGGTACTTGGTGTAAGCTAGATACTAAAGTGGGTACAAATTATGAACATATTATGTTGCAGTTTCATTACCTAGCCCTCGATTTCTCAGTGGTATTCACATTTCCATTGACTGTTTTCATTAACTTAGGCATCATTTGGATGTGGAGAAAGTTTCCCTTTGAACGAACTATCACACATCTTTATGAGTCAAATCTCTGAGAAGTTAACAGACAGAAAGTGTCATAATTTTGTGATTTTTCGTCTGGTCAGACAATGTTACACTTGCCCCAGGAGAAGTAGAGGATGGCACTCGAGGGGTCTACGGGAGTCCCATGTTAAAAAGGGTTGAGAATTTATTGTGGTCCACGGGAATTTAACATGCGAAAATTTAGTGTCGAAATTTTATACGGACAAAAGGTAGAAAGATTATAGAGACAAATGGGAATTTAACATAAGCATTGTCTTAGTTCATAGCTACATTGTAACAGACTAAACAATAGGTTTACGGTCTGCACTTGAACAGAAATGTTGTAGAACGTCATAGGTTTATCATGTGTGGTGAGTCTGTCTGTTTGTGTAACACTGCTGCGTGTGTTTGGAGAGAAATGAGAGTTCGTCTGCTTTCTAAAGGAAAGGCTTAGTTTGTATTTGCTTGATAAAGGTAAGACATATAAGTACATCTAATTTAACAGGAGAGTGTGTATATGAGAGAGAGAGAGAGAGAGAGAGAGAGAGAGAGAGAGAGAGAGAGAGAGAGAGAAACAAGTCAACAATAGGTTTCAAAATCAACATTTTTTTTATTAAGCCAGGCTCACTTAAAATGACGAGGAAGAATTTGGACTTGTCCCTTCCTATTTGATGTACCAAAAATTAAACAGTAACATAGTTACAAGGTTGACAACGTTGTGGACTCAAACTAGATTTCCAATGATCATTAGGTACATTATCATTTTGCCATGGATGTACACTACGTTTCTGAGCTAAGGAAAAGAGATTGCCATAATGTTCACAAAACCATCTTTCTATTTTATTATCGTTTCTAGAGAAATCACTTCCCAAACAAGTGTGTGTGTGTGTGTGAGAGAGAGAGAGAGAGAGGACTGTACATTTTGGTTTTATGCAAAGCGAGCGTAAACAATTTTCACCTCTTGTTCTATCGGTAGGTTGATATCAACTGAGACAATTTATTTCTTCTATCATTGTAACATTTTCATAAATGCGTGTTTTGACTCAATACATTTGAAAGAGCAGAATAGTACGACGCATACTCAAGTTATTTTTGCACTGTAAAGCGGTGTGCGGGTTTGTTTTGCTTGAAAAAACCGTAGATCTAATGTTAGAAATTTTTTAAAGTGGTGTTTTTTTCGGGGGCGGGGGGTGGGCGTGGGGGTGGGAACGGTAGATCTCATGTTAGAAATTTTCATGACTATCCCTACACAAAACTAAGATATCTGACATACAAAAAAACAAAACAACTAAGCTCTAGATTTTATAGAATAAATACAATTTACCGTATGAACATAAACTGTTCTAGAATTATCATTTTTTCGGGGGGGGGGGGGCAAATTTTTTGAAAAAGTAAAAATTTGACTAAGACAAATTTTTGAGAGGTATCTTAAACTGGGGAACAGATAATCATGATTTAAATCTAAATCATTCTATAGGAAGATCAAGTGTGTCTGTCTGTCTGTCTATATGTCCATATTACAAAGTATGCCCTACATTCTGTCAGCCAAGGGTAGTGTACTTTTTGTACTTCGTACGCAGCGTGAAAATGGTAAATATAGCGCCATAAAGGTACATCGAAGCGGGTTCATGATTTATGAGAGGGAGATGAAGAGAGAGCCAATATTATTAGTATTAATTTCTCATGATGTGTGCGAGGTGCGAGAACAATCTGACTCAGACATGGGTGGGTGTCAGAGAGAGAGAGAGAGAGAGAGAGAGAGAGAGAGAGAGAGAGAGAGAGTTAATATTTTAATCCTACTTTAAACAGACCAAAACACAGATAAACTTACTATTATGGTATATTTTCCTCACAAATTTCAAATACACACATCCCCAAAAAATAACATCGATAGGAAAAATCCACTTTTTGTTGTAAAATATCACAAGATTGACATTGAGACACAGTCTACTAATATCCTTCTTTCGACGTAGATGTAAAGTTCTCACAAAATATTACATCCAAATATTCGGTGATGTATTTTGACCTAAGGCTGACACAATTTCGATTGATCACAAATTGTACGATAGGTTCTGTGTTAGGTGTTTTTGTAAAGTGACTATAGCTCGCGATCAGAAAAGCATGTGCAATTTTCCCACTGTGTGAATAGCAACTGAAGCCGATTCGAAGCTAAGGCGTTAGAAAATATTTGCTATCCAATGAAATTACTTATAATGAGTGGCAAAGTGTTTCGTTCTTGATTCAAAACGGGCAGTGTGGCAAAATATTACCTATGATCTGGCTTTTTACGATTGCAGTGCAGACAGACTAGAGTGAATTTGCAATCACTCTTTCATCGCTAAGTATTATGTAAAATTCGGATAACCTATATTTTTATCATTAAGTATAATTAAGTATAATGTGAAATTCGCAATATCTCTATTTGTATCTTTAAGTACAATTCGGAATATCATCAGCACCCATATTTTAATTACAATCCCACACATACCCTTACTATCCAACACCTAGTGTTTGATTACAATCTCACACATATCCTACTATCCAGCACGCAATTTTTGATTAAAATCTAATCACACACACACACCCCTATTATCAAATAACCGCTTTTTAAAATACAATCCAAACACACACACCTACTATCCAGCACCATGTTTTTTTTTATTACAATCCCACACATTTCCTACTATCCAGCACCTGCTTTTTGATTACATTCCAAACACAAAGACCAACCATCTAGCACCCACTTTTAGATTACAATCCTACACATATCCTACTATCCAGTACCCACTTGTTGATTACAATCATAACACACACACTCCTACTATCCAACAACCGCTCTTTTATTACAATCCAAACACACACCCATACTATCCAGCACCTAGATTTCGATTACATATATCCTACTATCCAGCAATCCAATCTAAACACATACACCCTACTATCCAAGAACCGCTTTTATCTATTATCCAATAACCACTTCTTTATTACAATCCCACACATATCCCTACTATCCAGTGCCTAGTTTTTTTTATTACAATCCAAAAACACATATCCTACTATCCAGGACCATTTTTTATTACACTCCAAGCACACACCCCTACTATCAAGCACCCGCTTTTTGATTACATAATTATGTTATTCTTGCACTGTGTTGAGTACAACGAAGACAGGGACGAGTAACTATTGCAACTCACTCGTCCCATGGACGAGTGCTCAGAAAAAACATCCTGAGCCCTGTGCAGAGTTGTTTATCAGAAGTTGAGCTTGAGTCAGAAGAAATATGTAATATTTTATTTTGATTAGAGAAAGCTTGGCCTCTTTAAAAGAAGGTGTGCATCGAGTTAGGCTGCATTAATACAGACTAAAATCCTCCACTGATAGTGCCCGCTGCTATCGACGTTGAAATGATAAACAACGACCCGAAGCGAACTTACACACAATTCACACCATTTCTTTGCTCAGTCCTTTTGTGAATCTGGGGTCTTCTTTTCCCGTTACTGGCCAATAGCGTGATAGCTATTAAATCCCTAACAGGTAATAACACCCTATTGGCTTTTAAATTCAGGATTCACAATAATTACCGTTCTTTAAAGCTGCATTCCTTGCCAAAATCCTTCTATTAGCGACACCTGGACATAGGGAGCATGTGCTCTCTATGGGTTCCCTCTGTACAGGGGCAAGTGCCACGGTGACCTCGTCGCTGGTTTATTGACATCGTGAAGCAAGTGCGTGGCCAACAGTGAACTGTGGAACATCCCAACTTATATTAATGCTAAATCCTCTGCTCGACGCTTTAGGTTTGGGCTCACATTTCCCTTTCATTTCATGGCTCGTGTGTATCTTTTTTCAACAGTTTCACCGCTATTCACTGTGTGAGCAACACTATCATGTCATGTCATTATCTCAAATTCGATCTTTTGTGAGGGAGTGCAGCTTTAAGATTAAGAAACACAAATGTCTAGTGTAACCCAGTTACATTTCATACAGTGCAGGTGATTCAATTATCCAGTGATTTACAAAAAATAGCCATTGTTATTACTACATTTCTTCTTTATTGTGTAATTTTAAGACATTGCAGTTAAAAATAAAGATATTAATTGCAAAACAACATGTAATAATGATAGATGATAAATATATAAATAATTTTTATGGCTAATTAATATAACTTACAAGTATATTTATACTGACAGCAAGAAAGATCTAGTTCAGTTAAAAATATGTGTTTTCCCTTAGATATTTACGGAAAATTCAACAAAGCGCATTTGAATCGTTAAACTTGTATTTTAAACTGAAATCACAGAATAAGATCAAGATACCCTAGTCCGATCAATCATAGCTGAATATATGTTCTCTAAGTTTGTTTTTTTCTCCATGGTCTGTCATATATAATAAACGATGTGTTGTGTACTGGATTAAACTTTTAGACGACCACATATAATCTAAATCATGCTATAAAATAGTATATCATATCGATAATACAGGTAAAACAACATGGGTTACATATGTCAAAAACATACTCGTCAGACATGGTTTTGCATATGTGTTGCTCGCACAATCCTTAAGCAAAAAGTAGCATTTTTGCCTCTGTTAACTCGACGCTTAAAAGATTACTCTTTCCAACATTGGTCGGAAGCTCTTACAAACAATTGGAGTTTTCAAACCCCAATGTAAAAGTCTATATCAACCAGAACGCTATCGAACTTGCATAGAGAATAAACTGTCGAGATATGGTTTACTAAGACAGACCATGCCAGCATCAATTAGCCATAACAACCAGTAAGTATGAAGGCATTCCAGAGATCAGAGATGCTGTATATACTGTTTATTGAAAAATATCGCTGTCAATGAACCCGAGTTACATTTGCTATTATATTGTCAATTATATGCAACAATAAGAGGAAAATATCGAATCAGTTTTAACTCAGAACATTATGTGTAGCAAATCTTAAAGTTCAAACTTATCAGTATCAAACAATATTGTCTGACATTGTACATTATTGCTTTGCTGAACAAGGCTCCTTTATCAACAGTTTATGAGATTTGGCTATGTTACATCAATTTGCAATTTATATCTTGAATTAACATCTCGCTGTTTCTTTTTGCTTGTCACGTTTGACTAGTACTTTTTAAATAAATTGTATATAAATAATTCATACCCTGCGCCTGAGGCCTTTATACCGGAAATAAAGAATTTACAATTGTCAATTTAAATTGCTCATTTGCAACACTTAATGACGTGAGAGAATAAAATATATCCTGCAATTAGAATATAATTTCCTCTGCATAGTTGGACGAGTCAAGTAAAGCAGTACCAACTTGTCCTTATGATCAATACTGCTGTCCTCTGTGTCACTTTGTTAGATATACTTCGATTCCAGGTCTATTGTATAGACATGTAGACAATTATCTCCAGTCTATATAGCCTAATATCTTTACTTGGTTATATTTCATTTTATGTGTGCCATGATGTAAATAGTTGTTGTACTACGCGTGTGACTCTGTCTGTGTGTGTCTGTCTGTGTGTGTGTGTGCGAGTTAGTGTATTTGATTTTGTTCGTCGAAGAAGACGTTATTTAAGTCGAAATGTCGGGTACCTTACCTGTGTCGCATTGCACCTCTTGTGTCTATAAGTTGTGACACGCAAAGTATCTAAGAGAACCTTACTCCCGAGCGAATCAATCAACACTAGCTTGAGGTCGATGTTGCCCCTTTTTGAAAGGACCTCAAGATTACAGTCGTTGTCAACTGAAGGGTTCTTAAACGCGCTAATACAACAAATAATCTTCCTCTAATCAACTAACAACCACACATTCACGCGACTTTAATTTTTCTGACTTGCATGTTTTTTCTTGCTTCACATTCGTATGATTTATCAGTACGCTTTTTTAAGCCGTAGATAGGTATTTCATGCCACACACTACGAAACATGACCCAAATACCTAACATATAGAATTATACTTATCCGAAAGTACTAAACACTTATACGTGAAAATAGCCAGAGAATTTATTATATTAAGAAACTATGGAGGGTCCATTTAACGAAACTAATCCATGCGACCATAAAGTCTAGAGAATACTGTACATTATGATGTCAGCTCCTAGTAATTGGCTAATTGCTCGGTTTTAGAAACATCTTCCCAACAATGACTCCCCATTATGAAAGAAATAATCACTAAATTATAACAAAGCTACCAACGGAGACGTAAATACATATAGCACATACCCTAGGTTTATAATTTTTCAGGGCTACCCAACACACATGTTTAAATAGAATTCATTTCTTATGTTGCAAGTAAACTCCAGTACTTGTATACAAATTATAAATTAGATAATGATGTTTACCGGCTCATAAAATTATAACATGGAAAACAGTTTGACATGTATTTGATATACTTAAAAACTATTTTATTATGGTCTGTATTGTGCCTGTGTTTTCATTATACAGGAATCTTATAGAAAAAAAAAATGTTGAGATTATTGACTTATAAATACCACTGAGTGTAGTTTGAAGCATATCAAAGATATCCTCAGTTACCATGGAAACATTACTACACTAGCTCGTGAAAATATTGTAATTATGATTTGTTACATTTTTTAAAATTTATTGTTGTTATCATTGTCGTCTTTAAACTACATTGAAACAAGTGGCCATATACATCAGAACGCTGCAATAATAATATCTTCTATGTAAGACGTTGCTTTGTGCATATATTTCCCACAGATACTCAATCTTTAAATGAACATATCCTATCAATCAAGCTTGTCGATTGACTGACGCAATATTGTTCCGCCCTCCCTGGCAATTTTTGAAAGCGGGTGAAAGAGACGTTGTAACTTGTTTTGAATTCAAGGATCGAATATAATCATCATAGTTTACTCATTATCAATGGCCAATTTATATTATTAGTTATTTATTCATATGACGGATGGGTTAAGGTCTTCGGATTAAATATTTTCCATCCCAGCATGAAAGTGAAAATTAAAACTTAAAACCGCTAACTTATTTGAACTACGTTTCAGCCATTCGTACTTCCTGGGGTACGACATCGCTCTCTTTTCGATCAAAAGTTTCTCAATGTTTTCATTTCTCTATATGTATTACCTTGATTACTATATGTCCAAACAGCTTCTGTTCCAAATTGATTAAGATGTAATTGTGAAAACTCTGAGAAAGATGTAATTTAAGGATGTGAGCGTTTGGAATATCAAGGTTTACAGAGCAGCCCGAAATAACGTCATCATTTCATTATTAAATGATTGATATGACATCACTTATTTCCCCAATGTATCTCAGAGAGATTAGACAGTGGATGATGTGATAAAGACATTTGACTCTTATTAAATATTACAAAATACAAGTTTCTTCAACAATTGTAATAATTGCAAGAACAATGCTGTGAAATAAAATGTTAAAAATTTCAAGGAAAAGTATATGACATAGTGGAAATCTTTAGCGATTTACGAAGTACAGTAAATCGGCATCGCATGCTTTCTATGTCGGAATACCAATTTGAGTTCAATAATTATATCATAATGAGGAAATTCACTCATCGTATCTGAGAAGAGAAATCTGTGATTTTTAATCTTTGCAAAATTGATGAATTTTAAAATACTAATTCACTATTATTTTACGGACAGCTGTTGACAGGGCACTGTTTCCTATTACTTTTAAAGTAATAACCCATACATGGGAATATATATCTAACCTGTGTTCGTGGTTTTGGACTGCTTGGACCCCTAACTGTGTAAAACTATACACTTTTCAAAAAGTTAATAATCCGACATTTTATTAACTAGTATCTTTAAAAAGAAAGTGGCGTTGTACCCAAAGAAGGAGAGACGTTCAGAAATGTACTACAAATGAGTGAACTGTTGAAGGTGCAAGGTTTTTAAAAAGTATATAATTTTATTTTGCATGTACATGTACACATAACTGCATTTAATTGTCTCTATAAGCCTCTGCTATGAGCGATTTATGAAAGCTGAGTCTTCGCGTTTCTTGTTACGAAACCCTTATTACAAGTCTGACACAGACACTCGCCAGTAATTAGAAATGAATTTTCATATTTTACAAGATTCATAAAGTCATGAGGCTTAAAAATAGACTACAAACAGCGTGAATGGCCATAGTGAAGCGAAGGCCGTTCATGCATTGTGGGTAATATATTTTCAAGCTTGACGAATCCTGTAAAGTATGAAGTTCAATTCTTATAATTACAGATAGTTATAAAAGATATTACTGAATATCAAGAAAAGAAGAACAGAACTATATTTTAACCATTGTTTACAAAATTGTTAAAGCACACAAAAAGAACGCACGAATACATAAATAGTTCCTTTCTGGTGGTATGAACTAATAACTTCAGTTTTCTGCTGAAAATGGTGCGATTTTAACCAGTCTAAATGCTTGTTACAAAGGCTACGTCAAAAATTGAAATTATATATTCATGAAAGTGTACTGTAATCGAATATTATAAAAATACCATATCCATCCATCCACGTTTATTCGACCAGCAACTTCTTCAATGCATTATAGAGAAGTTGGTAAACTGGCTTTTCAGAAAGCAAATTACTCTCAAAGCGATAACATTGTGCAAAGTACTTTTTTGTTCTTTTTTTCTGACTGAAGCAGTGTTAATTCCATGAATGTTGTTTTAAACCGGCAAAAATTAAGGAACAAACCTTCTGCAAATTGCTATATGTAAACATTTCGCATCAAAATTCGTTATAAAATTGAGTCATAATCGGTAAAATAGGATTTTGTAATTCCATACGTACCCTTGATAAAAGGCATGGATATAGAACAGAATCGTCTATGCCATCAAAGATGTCTATAATTACACAAATATTACACACAAGAAAAGAATGGAAGCAAAAGACCTCGATATTTATGAGTTCCGCGCTCCTTTTTAAAACCAAAAGATTTTGCAAGTTTGAGTCCAGAGGTCATAAACACTTTGCTATGCCCAAAAGTTTGCCGAGTAGGAGATGAAGAGTCTGGAGTCTGATCAGTCCACAATATGCATGAATTATTCACGAATATTACCTACTAAAACTTCACCTACACCAGACAAGCTCATGTAAAATTGTACATGTACGCCCCTTTGTAGTGAAAGGCTCGCCAACAAGAAACAAAATGTGCTACTAAAATCAATAAACAATAAGAAATGCGTGAGTCTTATGCAGAATATGTGGTTATATTAATGTGATTGTCTGTCCAGCCACAAAATCTATAAATCAATATCGGTTATATTATTCATATTATGCAATTACAAAGTACCGTATTCATCAGAGTCTAACATTCACCATATACAAATATAAAAATGAAACTAAACTTCAGGTCTCTAGTCATATAATGCGACTTTGGGTGTGGTATATACGGTAAATTGTGTCACATACAAAAATCTTGACACCCGGAGAAGAGGGTACAGAGCAGGTTTGGTTGTGTGGGTTTAACACAATTTTTCAGCACAGGATAGGCTATACATGGCGCCCTGTATATTTGGTGGAGAAAGAACCCGGGAAAACCCTTGGAAAAACCACCGACCCACGGGAAGCTACTGGCAAGCTTTCTCACATACCCAAGTGGGCTGAGCCTTGACTCGAACCCTCGCGGACAGAGGTGAGATGTCAGTGATCTGTCAAGGCGAGCGTCTTAGACCACTGGGCCACCATGGGGCCCCGGTATAGAACAGTTAACCAGCTTGTATTTGATATTGACACACAAGTTCTTGTGCTATACAAAACATTTTTATTTCATGGGAGTGTTAAAACATTTGATGGCGAAATATCCTGTTTTAAAACTCTAGGGACAAGTAACCTTCTAATACAGAGTGCTTTCGGATGTATCTGCGGTTTAATATATTATCAATAAACCTACCTAATATCTATTACATTCTTCTATATCAAAACAAAATCAATTGTTTGCTGAGAGAGTTTGCATATAACTATATATAAGGCGTAATATATTATTTGAATTGTATTTAGAAAAACCGATTCCTCTATCATATTCATATTTATCGAAAAATCCGCACAAAAATTCAATTACATGGCAAATCCGGGAAGAGAGACCTTTCCGCATTTCATTTTCATTAAGGGAAAATGGGCAAGTGTGGTCAGGTTGGTATGGTTCATAGAGACCCCCAAACCGCTCAGATTTTATATCAAAAAAAGTTTCCTAACAGATTTTGCGCCTTTTGGAATATAGCAAATATATTGGAACGTGCCTTAATAATAACTAGGCACGCAAGGTTAATGTCGTGTATGTGAAAGATTTGTCATACACGAATAATATCTTGCTGAATACATATTTCATTCTTGACATGTACACGAAAAATGGATTATATATATATATATATATATATATATATATATATATATATATATATATATATATATATATATATATATATGTTGTATTTGATTTCAGAGTTATAACAGATAGTAACCTATCATCTGTTCCATTCGAGATATTTCCAAAGGACACAAAGCTGAGCATTCTGTAAGTACAACATTATTTGTCACTAAAATTAATTTTTCGCCCATTACATTTTTGTCAATACATTTGATATATATTTCTCTTTGATGTTTACTGCTTGAAAATTCATTTAACAGACATGTCCATCTATTTAGTATTGTTTCAAATCTTACTCTGACAAAACTGTTTCATAATTTAATATCGACCAGTATTGTAGTGTATTGACAGATACTTTTCAAAGGACAGCATTCTTTGAGTTTTACAGCATTTCAAAAACTTTAATGATTATAGTAAGCTGTGTATTTGCTTTTAATCAGAATAGACAAAAAACATGTGAGAAGTTTAACTGGAAAATTGGCAATTATACTATACCTAGTTTAAATGAAACCGAACATTTTGGAATTCCTGTGTGTTCCAATATGAAATGCTTGACTTAAGACAGGGCTTGTACTAAAGACAGGGCTTGTACTAAAGGGAGGGCTTGTACTAAAGACAGGGCTTGTACTGAAGGCAGAAACTCATTTTATTCTCTTTATTGGGGTTGGCACAAATGAAGCGAGATCCAATCCTCTTACCTACGTCAGCTTGTACAAAAAAATTGTGATACCATCAGCCCTTTATGGTTGTGAAATTTGGTCTAATATCAGACTCAAAGACTTAAGAAAGCTCCATGTATTTCACCATCACTGTACTAAAATTCTGCAAGGCTTTCCTCAAACCACGCGGTCAGGCATGAGCGAAAGTTTACTGGAGATAAAGAGAATTGTATCAGAAATTGATAAAAGGAAACTGAACTTATTGGTAAATTATGCCACCTTCCAAAAAATGTAACATCTAAAAGAATATTTTTATTCAGACTATATCTATATCTTACTAGAAAAGATGTTACAGAACAGAAAGGCTTTATTCCAGCTATATGTAGCATTTTGCTGAAATATAATCTTTATGAATTTATTGAAATTTTTGTTAGAGCCAAAATATTTCCAGGAAAATTACAATGGAAACAAATTATAAAACATGCTACTCATAAGTATGAAAACGAGCGCTTTACAAACTTGTGCCATACTGACATTTCCTACAAAAGATTCAAAAATGTTCATACTTCTATAAAACCCTCAATTTTATGGCAAATTCCAAAAACAACAACAGAGTTACAGTTAATTACATCCCTTGCAAATGTTCTGATAACTGTTCCAAATAATACTATGCAAGTTTGTAAACACTGCAGTTATCCTTACACAGATGTAATAATCCATGCATTTACTTGCTGTCAGAGCACTGTGCGACAACGAGACATATTTTGGACACATATTATAAATAGCTTTGACATTCGTCTTGGCGTGTTCCTTCATAATATATCAGATGAAGAATTTATTCAACATCTCCTGGGTAGGGAATTTCCCAACGGTATCGGCTTAGACGAGTCCGAAATACTAAGAAATTCTACAATGTCTGCTTCAGTATTCTCTGCAACTGTAATTCATGGATTCTTTTCATAGTAATAAGATAGATTTTCACATTATCAAGTTTTGGAAGACATGTGATCGTAAAAATCTTGATAATCATGTTTTCATGCATGCTATTTTTTTGACATTACATGTAAAATATTATTTTCTGTAAAATAATGATGATGTGTACAATAATTAAGTATTGGAGGATTGTGCAAGAGTGCACCATTTTTTTAAAATAAGTATAGTGTCCTCGTATAAGAATCATCATAGGAAAGCTGCGCTTCTAAGAGACTCCTCTCGTGTACACCTCTGTTAATGGTATATAACTAATTCAATATTCTTTTCTTTTTCCTTTGTTTGCATCCTTATCTCTGAAAAGAAGAAATACAGATTGATGATGATGATGATGATGAACTATTTTGGGGACACAATGACCGATTCTTGTTTACTTTCAATTTCAGAGATCTACAGAACAATAACATCCAATATTTGTCGTGGGAGATCGCCAATTTAGGGTTGATTGAGTTGTGAGTGTTGATTTCCTTTCTACCCATCAACTTGGTTCTATTTGAGAGTAGAAGAAAACTCGTTCCAAAGCTAATATCTTCTGGCAGGAGTTTAAATTACTCATTAAACTTCATTAAAAACGTATGTGTTGTATCATATTGTATTTTTGCTCAGAAAACAATTCTATACATGCTCTGTCAAGAATGAAAACAAGTTGACAGTTCGATGAACGTAACATGATAGCTTTATTTGCAAGAGAGGGAATATGTGTGTCTCTGTAACATTAAATTGCATCAATTCTGATCAGAAAATATAGTTATTAAGTTTCGACATTTGGTGTATTTTTATTATCCGTTGTTATAATCCCCAATTGTTTTGGTTTATGTTGTACCGAAGGAAAGTGAATTTTTACTTCTTCAACGAGATCATCAAGCTGACGACGTGTACATATTTTTCTTCCTTTTGTCGATATACGGCCATATGTCCATGATCAAAATGAAATTGTTAACCTTATAAGTACATGACAAATTTAAATATTGCTACCATTGTTTAATTTATACCCAAAATATTACTAGCTAATGAAATATTTCAAGCGGTAAAATATTTCAAGCGGGGGTGGGGGGTGGGGTGGAGGGGGAGGTGGTTTATCGCCGTGGGAGGAGGTGATTTACAGACAATACAAATATTGTGAAAATGAGGGGTTTCTGGATTTTACATCATATTTACACAATTTCCTTATTAACTTCATGTAACGACTCATTTTCTAATTACCTGTGGATAAAGGTAAGGAAATTGTGTAAAATACGTATAGTTTCCCTGGCACATGAAATATATCAAACTAAAGACAGTTTGAACAATTTCACTTCATTTAAGGCAAAGACCGCAGAAGATATATGATTCCACAAAGTAAAGGTTGTTATATAACAAGCCTTTGCTTGGAAGACCCAAATTATAAATGGTTGCCAGCGTTGAATTTTATACAACAAAAAAAAACAAAAAAAAAACAAAAAAACAAATAAAGCTTTAGACAACAGTTACCTTAGCTTTTTGCCTACCTATATGAATACAGAAAACAAACTTTCTAAGCTCTATACGAGAAAATATAAATGTACATTAAGTTTTACGTGTTTGTTCATCTAATTACCCAGAAAAGCCAGTGCCTTAATTCATTGAAGTAATTGCTTCACATCTTATCTTAAGTATTTTTTGTTCAAATGGAGAATAGGTAAGTATTTTCTTAAGGAATAAAAAGCTAAATTTACACGATACATAGTGCATGTTACCTGTAGTTTGAACCTTGTTCCGCTAAGAGGAAGGTAAAGGATATCGTATTTTCCCGTGATAAGTAACACCTGACTGGGAATCGATCCATCGTTGTATAATGCACAGACAAATCTGGTCTATATTGTTCGCTTGAATTTTGTAATCTGTCGGCATATCATGCGATGGCATATTTGTGTCAATGTTGTTTGCAGCTGATTGTAGTTAGAAATGGATAAATAACAGTTCTCGCGTATAAGCCGGGTCCAAATGCAAACAATATAGACCCTGATCTGCCGTCGCATTATGCGCCGGTAGATCAGGGTCTATGTTGTTTGTTCTACTGATTAGTCATTACAAACTGCATAGACCCAGATCTGCCGGCTCTTTATGCGGTAGATAGTATGTGAAAAAGTACTTTGTCCCTTATTGTCCGTGAAATAACAGGTGAATGACAGTTTGAAACATTATTAAATTTGTACAGGTATACGCTAATAGACTCCTCCTATCAGATACATACTGAAAAGTGTATGCTGGTGAACGATTTTGTTTAGCATGATACAAATACTGACATCACATAGGTTTTCTGTAGCAGAAAACGTGGACGGCCAATTTATGACAGGTGGTAAATCGCTAAAGATTTCTCAAGGTTTCGTATGCTTTTCATTGATTTTATCATTTTCTTTCACATGACTGTTATTAAGATTATTAAAATTATACAAGAATTGTTCTTTTCAGTCATTTAATAAGACACTGAAGTCGATATCACGTCATTTTTACATCTAATCTTTCCCAGAGTTCAGCGCCCCAAGATACACTTAGGTAACAAGTGAAGTCATATCGATGACATCATAATGTAATGATCACGTCATTTCGAACTGTGCAGTGGGCGTTGACGTTAAAGCTGACACACTGCGAAGACTTGACGCACAGATTCGTTCACTGGATGAAGACATGGCTATTTAATAATCACCAAAATGCGACCTCAGGGGAAACAGTTTAGCGACTTTTCTAAACAGCCCGATACGCACGCGCGAGCTTATTACGTCAGTGGAGGAACTGTGCACACTATGCATAATTGTCGACAATAGAACCAATAAGATTTGCTTTTTGTTGTGCATTGTTGAAATGATGTGCATATTTCCATTTCGGTTGACTACCTCTGACACCTATTTTCGTGTTAATTAACAAGTTTCACCTATGTTTATGTTTTGCACTGACTTGAGTGTCATAATCTTGCCAGAATCGTCACAAAAAGGACCATGTGTGTGTTTCTGAATAATTTTTTCACAAAAAAGACATGCAAACCTTTTGTATAATAGTAATAACAGGATACTAAATAAAGAATCAATCATCTTAATGTTGATTATATATTTGGAAAAAAAAGCATTTCAAAAGAGTTTTGTATATTCAATACATGTATGTTTAGGTGTCATATATATTTCACGAAGCCATCTGACATGGAGAGCAGTATTTAACATTCCCAGCTGTAGCGCAGCAATTAATTAAAAGCGGAAATTTGATATTTGGACAATTGATAATTGATCATTTGAGAAAAGTGTCATTTATATTACACTAAACAGGGCTGGTTTAACCGCTAGGCATATTAAACGGTCGCCTAGGGCGGTAACATTTGGGGGTCGAAAAAACTGAATGAATAAAAACGAAAGAGAAATAGCGTAAAATAGAAGATAATGAGCATCTAAAAATGGAAAGAGAAAAACAGAAGGAAAGAATAAATGTACAATATTCATTTTCGAAAGTTAATTGGGGGGGGGGAGGCACAAGGCTGAAGGTTCGTCTAGGGCGCCAAATACCCTTGAGACGGCGTTGACACTAACCCATCTGACTTATAGCGTCAAATTTATTGCTGAAATGAATAATAATGTGGGGAAAATTGTCATGATTCCAAGGCTAATCTATGTCGGTCTCTCTGTCATCCTCTCCCGGTTCAGAGTCTGGGCGGCCCCCTGATCTGAAACTGTCAGCGAAATCCCGGGGGCGGGGGAAGGGCTATACCGCTAGTCCGACCTGTTTTGAATTCGTCTGTTGCTGTAGTCGTTTGTTTCTCAAAGGAGTGTGATGATTCGGTAAATAGTAATTTCAGTTGACTTTTAGTTCATAATAAAATCGCTATTTTTGTTTTAATATTCTCTTTTCTTGCTGTTAAGACAACACACACTCAGTCGTTTAGCCCCCTACTTTAATCATTCTCTTTAGCTTTTTGTTCCCTCCTTATTTCTGTTTTTCTTGCTGTTTAATTTTACATCTTTTCCATCATGGTTAATTTAAAATAATGAAATTTACTTTTAGCTGTAACTCTGTAACCTTGAGCACAGTTTTCAGTGACCTCTCACAGTCTATTCTCTTTCTCTCTCTCTCTCTCTCTCAATTGCGAGTTGAATTTTCGATTGTTTTTGTGTTTTTTTTTATCCGTGCAGATATATTAATCTACGTGTAGCTAAGAACGTCTTAGCCAAAACTGGGACTTTAATATCGATATGTCTGCTTCAGACAGACTTGCTTGTGTAGACAACCATGTTTTACCAAGACATGCTTATAAAGAAAACCACGTTTCACTTAGAGAATTTGATCAAGCCTTTTTTTAAAAAATAGCGGCTGCATAGGAAACTTCCTGATCAAATATTCGGTATTGTTTAGATAGAATTTTGGGGGCAAAATTGCATGTATTTCAAAAATATTAGTACGGATTTACATATCTTCAGCAGTTATGAGCACAGTCTTACATCATCATCATCTCTCTCTTTCTCTCTCTCTCTCTCTCTCTCTCTCTCTCTTGTCTCAAAAGAATTCAGTGATTTGATACATTAAAATTTCATTTGATATTTAGCTGATAACACAATTGCTACTTCATGATATTCTATTTTAGGGGCAAATGAGCGCGAAAGAGACGGAACGTTTCCTAGAGTAAGTTTTCTTTACAGTTAAATGGTTAAAAGTATGCCATGGAAACGCTTAAGATGCAGGAGCTTCCGGGGGCTTCGTTCCCTGAGCTCCCACCCGGAGTTGGCTCCTTGCGTATATTTTACGCCTCCTCTAAATGATACCAAACGATATTTCTGGTTCACCTCCACACCACCCCGGTGATGTTGAGACGACATGCTCGTACTGCTACATCATTCAACGCCATACCTCCATGCTGAATAACAACGGTGATTCGCAATGCGGGGTTACTCTAGTGACGTCACACTGACTCGAGTCATGGAAAGTGCCGAAACTGTACATGGTCTAGTGAGAATATTTTGACATGTATATTTTAACTTAAATATCTCGCTAACCGTTGATGGCATCGAGTGGAAATTTTCAGATATTGCGTAAATCATTATACTGAATAATTTAAAGGTAAATTAAATGGGGGATATCAGACCTGCCTTTAAACATTAATCTTTCATATAGATGCACGTATAATAGTTATGTAAAATTTCAATACTTCAGACTAATCAATTCCAATCCCTTGGTATGCAACTGCAGCGTCAAATGGATTCAGATGGTGCTCAACAGTAAAAGGCATACATTGTTCGGCTATAATGGTTCCAGCCTCACCTGTCTTGATCGTGACGGAAACAAAAGGGCAATAAGAAACGTGTCCATACCGGATTGTGGTAAGACAATGTCCATTCGAAATCTCTTCAGCCTACAATGCCATATGATGTGAAGATAACGTTTTTAATCCCCAAAGGAGTAAAATACATAATAATGGAAAATATTCACTTTCGATCTCGGTAATCTAAAGCTGTTATAATTAATCGATTTTGTCGAGCATCGGTTACTTTTAGTAATATTACCAATTAATCGATTATGATTTATGTGATTGATTTAGGTGGAAATTCATCTCTGCAGCGTCCTTGCTGCTTCGGACTTCGAAATATTGGAAGTAAGACGCCATGGGAACAAATTAATCGACTATCAGTCAATCAAAGATCGGTAGCAGAAGTTTATGATTGATAATGAATTGTGTCCGCTTCCTAATATTACGTCATATTTATAAGTTTGCCACCACTGTTTTCTTTCCTATAGTTCAAATGCGACAAATCACACACGCATACTTCTCAAAAGAAGTTTTGCATCACTTTTATTCGCCGTGCCTCTTGAGATTTTTATGTGCTGAAAATCCCTAACATTTATTTGTTTTGGGCTTTAAAAAAAATTAAGATTAATGTGAACGGAATATAAAAAGTCAAATACCGAACGCAATCAACAGAGGTATACAGTGGTAGATGGTCGTACTTTCTAACAGTGCAATAATAATTTTAATTATTTTATAAGTATATAGCTTGAAACAAGAACACATACAAGAAAAACGATTCAGCTACGAGAACTTGCACTTTTTGAAAGTTCAAGGTCTTTAATGACCAGAATACATTTCAGATTGTTGTCATGATAAATTTTATCAAGTATGTAGCTTGCAGATGTGTCATATCAATTGATGTGTACTATTTGTAACGAAAGCAAATTAAATTGAAATGCTCTTTTTCTCATACAAAACAGCACTTTAAATATTGGTCTAGGAGTCAGAAAATAGTTGATGATCGTTAAATTTTTCGGATTGAAGTTATCTATCTTTATAATCGATGATTTTCATTAACATAGGTATATATATATATATATATATATATATATATATATATATATATATATATATATATATTGTTCAGAAAAACCAACCATTGTGATCGACAAAAGCATTGTGAGTGTAAAGGAAAATGAAAGTGAAGTGATTACATGTAGTGGTTCAGGGGTGACCCAGCCGAAAGTGTGGTGGTACACAGAAGACCTCCAGTCTCAGCATTACATCATAGCCAAACAAGATGGTCTGGTACAAGAACTGCATATAGAACACTCCAGTCCATGTGACAATGGCTGGCTACAGTGTAATGCAGAGAACGATGCCATCAGGATTATAGAGACAATGAGATTTCAAGTAAATGGTAGGTCATTTTGTTCAAATATCTTGTTCCTTCCCCACTACAAATTATAGACAAAATAATGAAAATGTTTAAAGAGCTTAATCTTTGAAGAGTTAAAACAAACAGGAAACTTGAGGTCATTTCTTATCTAGATTGAAGGATGTTGGATATGTTCTACTTGATTTTACAACATACAAGAAAGAGTTCCGGTACATTAGGTTCCGCTCTACAGTTTCGCAATTTGCATAGGGTTTCATTTTTAAAGAACAATAATTTCCCAGGTTTTCTTCACCGGTTGTTCTGGTTATTTAAAAAAGACCTTGTATATCTTAGGTATTGTTAAAAAAACGTTTAATTCCCTTATTTTGTGGTGTGATTGATGGGTGTAATTTGGGTTATAGAGTATACAGCTTGGCCTTATTTCAGATGTGCACGTCTCAAAAGACTGCTAGCTCTACTAGGTAATTTTCACTTCCTGGACTTCAAAGGCAAATTGAAAAAAAAATGAGCTGATACATTTTTTAAACCTTGTATATATTTTAAAATTCATTTAATGCACTTTCAGAAGCTGGTATTGTCTAGGCAAAATTTATTGTCACTATTTTAATAACTGCTTAAGTTAATGTATTTTGCACTAGTTCAGGCTCATTTTTTTAGTACATGCGAGCAGGCATTTTGAAAACTGTCTGCTTTAGATAACGCATAGTTTCCATAATTACCACATGTACAGAAATTTCAGTCACAGTAAATGAAAGCAGCATAGAGGTATGCCAACATTATCTCCACTGTGCATGTTGCCAATGCAAACAACTTCACGTTATACCGGTCCCTCTCTCAGAAGTACATAATAACTCCAGAGCTTAGTCACGAAACCGCTTAAGTAAAATAGTTTAACTCAGATTCATAATTACTGCATTCCAGCGACAGCGCTGAAGAAAGTGAAAACTCATCATTGAAGGGCGTACGAAAATTATGAATATAAAAGTTACAGTCATTTTACCACGAACTAACTTTGTCTGACCCAATCAAAATATCGAGACACAAGAAGTAAATTGAAATTCATTGACGTGTTCAGACGCTGTAGTCTGTTTCAAAAACATCACCAACTTTGTGTTCAGCTGCTGTAGTCTGTTTCAAAATATCACTGATTGTGTTCAGACGCTGTAGTCTGTTTCAAAACATCCCTGATAGAAATGACTGCAAATGATATATTAATTAAAATCAGAAGGATAATAATTTCTTTGCTTTTGTAAAATTCATGTTTGCGGAAATGAGACATAGTATTCTTTTCTGCAAGATTTTCGTGGTTACATTTAAAAACGGACCACATTACTCGTACGTCATGTGAACGAATGTAAACATTACCCAGGTATTTTTGACTTTTTTTTAATATACATTGATGGCCGCCCCCAATCATTTACAATATCCCCCTCCCGGCACCGAAACAGCCAAACCCAGTTTAAACGTGGTTCCGACATCCCTCTAAAAGTGCCAAGAAGAGAGAAATAACAACATTTTGTGACATGTACTGTAATAGGTAAAAGCATTATTAGCAACTTTAAAATGTCGCGACCATCCCTATCCACTACAGTGTGCAGATCTCATATATCCTTTTTATCAATCCATTTTTGTTTCATCTTCCAGGCAAAGACCTATGTTGCAAGTAAGCATTTCAATGAAGCTCATGTATAAAACAAAGGTCTTGTTTTATAAATGAAGTGTTTTTTTTCAGTGGCGATTATAAATTTACCTTGCGACTTCATTACAAGTCAAGATTTTCGTGTAAAAGTTTAGATACATATTTCGATAACGACATTTAGTGAATTCATGTCTTCATGGGCATCGAATTTCGTGGTTTTGAGAAAAATTACATTTTCGTCGGCACTTAATTTCGTGGACTGTGTAATAAGCCCTATTGTTTCCATAGAAGAATTACTGTTCGTCGAGTCTTAAAATTCGCAAATTCTAGCAAAAAGCATGAAGTCCACGAAAACTGGTGCCTCGCGAAAATTACTAAAATTAACAATATATTAAAAAATGTGCCGAATTTGGTCGAAAAACGACTGAGTTATGACGATACGAATATTATATGCAATATTGCGAAAACCACCTAGGTGTCAGAGTGTCTTTTATTAGAATGCAATAAACACCGGTACCTTGACAATTAGGCAGCTGTTCAAACTAGACTCCAAATTGTTTTGTCAGCTGATCGCTGAAAATCATTTGTAGAGTCACGTGTAATTAGGCTGCTATTCACACTCAATCAGCAAAACGATCGGGATTACTGGTAAGGTCTCACTGTACAGTTTCATATTTTGAAATCCCCCTAACTTTTAAGGTAGAAGGCATGAGCCTAATTATACATTTACTTTGAGTTAGGCTTGAAAATGGGTTGGCTTGTTTGGTGACTGCATGTCACAGTTAGACTAGCATTGGAGATCAAATGCGTAACTTGGGCTGCAAATGAACTGCCGACTTGGCTTACACATTTATGTATGTCTGCTATAGCGGTAAGTATCTCAAAATCGAGACGGTTAAGGGGTGATGAGAAGTATATTAATTTGTTATAATACCAGTGAACTTTAATCATGCAAAAGGCACATACTGATTCTTTGAGACTCCTTGTCACAGGAAAATATTCAAAATAGCTCTTTGCTGTCAAAAATTAATGTAAAAAAGAGGGGTTGGTGGTAGTGTCGATTAAGTTAAAAGCCTTCATTTGTACATGGAATTAACCTGAATACCTCAGTCAAAATCTTAAAAGCATGCTTTCCACAAAAATCATTGGCTAGGTTTATTTGTATCTTTAATGTAAAATTATTCTCATTTTTCTGCAATATGTCATTGTCGGATGAAAATTCACTAAAACAACTGTTCAGTGAGACCTAAGGAGCTGATGATTTTGCCGATAAGGCAATTATGAGTTATGTTTCCTTTAAGCAGGCAACTCTCTGGAGGTGTATATGGAGTCCATTCGCTTGTCTCTATCACCAACGTTGTCTCTTCTCTATTTTGCAGCAAGACCAATAATTGTGTCAGTGGATACAAACAAACTAGGAATGCATGACTGTATCCACTACAAGATTATAAGTGAGCCAAATACAACAATTACTTGGGAGAAGGATGGTGAACCCGTCAAGGAGAGCAGTATTGTGACTCATTTTCCGTTAGAAGTGCCTTACACACGAGAAAATGCGAGAGTGAAATATACAGAAGGGTGCCTATCGTTTGCACTCAGGGCCGTTATATATAATGGATACTACACATTAATTGCTTCAAATTCTTACGGGTCTGCAAGGACGACATATAAATTTAAGTCGACAAGTGGAAGCGTGGGAGGTAAACTACCGTATATACTCGCGTATAACCTTTGTCCAAATGCAAACAACATAGACCATGGTCTGCCGTCGCATAATGGGCCGGCAGATCATGGTCTATGTTGTTTGTTCTACTGATTAGTCCTTACAAAATGCAAAGACCCAGATCTGCCGGCGCATTCTGCGCCGGCAGATCTGGGTCTCTGCAGTTTGCAGTTGGTATAGGTTTATACGCGAGTATAGACGGTAATCTGGCTTTACATCCAATTAAAATTAAATTAACTGAAACAAAAACTATTTTCAAAATAAATTTTCTATTTCTCGAACACTGAATGAATCTCGTAAACACTGAACGACATTGTGCAAACAATTTTACTTATAAATTGGTGATATTGATAAATTTAAGTGGGCGGATTGGACCACCTTCACACTGCATCGAAATCACAAGAAAAGAAAACAAAATTCAAGATAATTCTTCGAACATCCTGACCCTGAAAAATAAAAATGCATTCAACAGTAGTGTCCAATAAAAGTACATCCTAAAACAGTAATGTGATGCATTTTAATTACCAACTTAGACAGCCTTTATTATTGTATCAGATATATAATTTATAAATATATAAAAATGTTAGTATTTGTTAGAAATGCTCTAAAAGAAAGATAAAAATTTTGTTTTGCTTCTGAGGTAAACTTATACAATGTATGTAAATATAATTATCTCAGCAGGATTCTTGGAATCAGCAACATTTTGACTGTATTTTTTATGAAATCTTATTCTCTCTCTCTCTCTCAATTCTTGAATCAGCGAAGAGCCTTGATTTAATAAAGATTATTCTCTACTTATTTTGCAAATTAAATTATACTTACTAATGAGCTGGATGTTTTATATCTTTTCAAAGTAAAAAGGCAATTAGAACAGCAAAATTTCCTTTATTTTACGATCTCATTTCAATTAATTATGTGCCATATGTATTTTCAGAAAGGGAGAAAAGAAACACCTCATTGTCATATAGATATACATTCTTGTTCTTCAGTTGTTTTAATATTCTTACAGATAATGTTCCACATCTAAAGCCTATCCGTTTCGCGGCACCTTTGGCGGCTTTACTACTGCCAAAAGTCAAATCGAACTCTGCCTCTAATTCGACCAACAAAGAACCCAAACACATCAATGAGGAAACAGAGCTCAAAACGGTGAATTGGCTTATTCATATACTTATCATTGTATAAAAACAGATCATTGTTTTACAGAGATTTTGTCTCCTATAGCTGGTGGGCAAATAAATCCATCTTGCTCGATTTTATCCTGCCTAAAAATTGTACAATGCTACAATATCTTTCCATCTTACGTCACGAGCATGCGGAATTCTTTCATCATCATTGGTCTATTTGTTTGAAGAAATCAGTGCCCTTCTGCAAGAAAACAGTCTGAGATAAGTAGCTATTACGTTGGTGTCTTTGCTGCGCTACGTCGTTTTTGCGAAACATTACTTTAAATAAAAGTATGGGAATAAAACCCAACAAAACGCGTTTTACAACACTACGTTGTTCAATTGAAGTACATATTTGCATGTAATTTTGTTATAAGCACTGTTTTTGTAAACATGATGTTGCGCACAAAAAACAAAATTGAAGAAGCAGCTCTTTATCTCATCTGTGTTTGTTTTGTTTGAATGGTTCTGATTTTGTCAAACACTACTACCGCTAGTTTCAGACAGGACCGAAATAATCCAAATGCAGATGACATAATATAGTAAAATTGAAATAGAGAATGTCTTCAAATTAACTCTGAAATATACATACTAATTTTATTTCCTGTGCATATTTTTCCTGACGTAAAAGCGGCTGTATATAAGAAACGTATGCAGTGTCTGAGGACCTAAATCATAAAATAGCCGGAACATCCCCTTTCTAGTTATGCAAAGGAGTTTTTTTTTATTCCCTCCACACTGGTAATTTAATTTTAAATAGTTTTACCTTCAGTATCAATATAAACGAAAGATAAATGTAAATAATGTTTAGAAAAGATAATAGTGTAGAACTATATGTAGCAGAATCCCATTATTTTCCCGTATTTTTTATTCTTACCTAACAGAAAGGTAACTGTGTGTTTCTGTGGGCAATGCTACATCTTCTTTAAAATACGTCAAAAGTGGAGTCCCTCAAAACTCTATCTTTGGCCCTTTGCTCTTTTTCCTTTTCATTGATAATTTACCATTTTATATAAATGCCACTGAAACTGATCTTTTTGTGAATGACACAGCGTTACATACTATGAGTGATACAATCCCTTCCATTGAACAAAATTTGCAACAGGACGTTGATGCTGTTATACTGTGGTGCGAAACCAAGAAAATGCAATCAAACACAGAAAAAACTAAGTGTATGACAATTGGATCAAGGTAAGGAATACAGAAATTAGAGGATATGAATATATTTGTTCAGAGAACTAAATTAAATAACATCGAAAATCAAAAACTTTTAGGTGTGATTATTGGCAGGCATTTATCGTGGGAAAATCAAATAAAGCGCGTGCGTTCTGCGATATTCTTCAGAATAGTCTTATTGAACAGTCTTCGTATGTGCCAGAAGCTATGCTAAAAATCTTTTATAATAGATATATATTGCCTTTGTTTAATTATGGTTGCACCATATGGGGGAATTGCAATATTTCTAATCTTAGTCAGATAATTACACTGTAAAAACAAGCCGCTGAAATTATTGCAAGAAAAGCCTATCCATCCTCACATTTATTCATTACTTTACAGTGGTTACCTTTTAATTATAGAGTAAAGTACTCTGAAGCTATTTTGGCATATACATCTTTTCATATGGCTCCACAGTATATCAACATATACGATCTGCTAATTCAAGCTTCAAATAGCCATTCACACAATCTGCAGTCTATTTCGTACTCTAGTCTTCATTTGCATAAATTCAAAACGACTCTGTACAAAACATCTTTTACATATTCCGCAGCAGTGCTGTGGAAAATCATTCCCAATGATATTAAACAAACACCAACTCTATTCTTTTAAGAACGCGCTTCGCTATTTTCTTCTTTCTGATTATGCGATAGCTCAAAGAAATTGAGATACACAACTTGGATACCCCCACTACCTTCCTATCTCCCAAACCTACGTGTATATCTTATGTATGTTGTTACGACTAGGGGTAATGTAACAAAAGAAAAGACCCAAACAAGCTTTCAAGATTTAAAATACAAATCTTTAATTTCCTAATATATTAAAATATTTCAACAAACAAAGTGAAAGAATTAAAAATAACTTATAGTATAGAATATCCTTAAAAGTCCTAAATTGTTTTAAAGTTCACTGTTCCGGAAGTTAATCCAAATATTCCGAATGTATGTTCCGAATGAAGTAGCCCTCACTGTGCTAAAGTGTTGATAAGAATATGTTCCAAGTAATCCTTGTGAATCTGGAATCTCACAAGTATTTAGAAATGTTTCCGATAATTCCACGGAGCTGTATAATAATTAAGTTGAAGACACAGTACTAATACAAAATGCACCGTATAAATATCAGTAGATCTCCAAAAAATAATATCCCACACTCAAAATGAACCAAATTCGTTATGACCTCTCTATTCAATGTAACTATGAAGAATGAGGAATACTACTATTAATTCTATAATATAGTCTCCCACTGCGCATAAACAAAATAAAGACCCATTACGTCTTAAACAAACAACTGGGTATTTCGAAATATTGCAACCCTCTCCGAACCAATCAGAAATTAGGTTATGTGTGATTCCGCTTAAAGTACTAGAGTACCAATGTTTTAAACAGTAAATAACGTATTCACACTGACGAATCATAGAATCTAGGTCAAAAGTTCAACCTCGCGCGCTAACACGTGATGCACTGATGCTACAAGCGACAAATTCTAAGTCCAATGTACTCAGTGAAATATTGATCCAATTGCCCGTATGCATACTCACAAGACAAAAGCTGTTAGAATAAGAACAGAAATTATAAACTAATAAACAATACCATTATTAAAAGAAAAAGATATATAATTCCGTAACAATGTTTTAATCTAATATATGTATGTATGACTGTGTGTGTATATTTTATGATTATATGTGTGTCAGAATTTGTAACAGAGTTTTATTTGTACATATTTGTTGCATTTATAGTTTTAATATTCTAATATTAAGGACTACATGTAAGATTGGTTGATTGATTCAAAACCAAATGTATTATTCTCAGAAAATAAAGTTATTATTATTATTATAAGAAAGTGCACATCAAGCGCTGTCATAGTATGAACTGTTTTGTTGTTGTTTTTTTTTATTTTGTTGTCAATCTCATTACGAAACTCTTGCCAACATGACAAAAAGCAGAAGCAGTTTAGCATCTGTTCAAAGAGTCCAATGACAATACATTTATTTTTATGTCTAATTGCATCTGAATAAAGCACTATGTTCGCAAGGATTTATTTAAAAATGAAAGCAAAACAAAAAGGCTAAATGTTGCATGAATCCCAGCGATGATGATGGTGTAATGATACAATTATAGACAAACTAAGTCTTGTAACATTTAACTCAAACCTTTCTTTACATGATAATTTTTACTATATTTTCGCGTTTTTTGTTTTAATTTTTAATATTATTTTTTATTGTTTTGTTTTTAAGGCATATATCGTCTTGGGAACATGCATCGCTGGTGCCTTTCTGCTTCTTGCGGTTATATTAATCGGAATCCTACATTTTCGAAGGCATGTGGTGGCACAAGATGGAACGGAGAAAAAGCACCGGAAAAGGAGGGTTTCCCTGTTTAACTTTCTTGGAAAAAAGAAACATACAGAGGGTCCCATTGCAATAGAAAGTATGCTACTCACAGGGATGCAGATAATTGACAACCCTAATTACTACCCAGGGGACTTCGGACACGATTTTGGTACACGTAAGGATACTCAACTGACCAATTGCAAAAGCCGAGATAACCACGTCTACTTAAAAGCAAATCATTTAACACAAAACCAAAGGTTTTCAAAGACTTGAATAATGTAAATAAACGAACGGTTTGGGGTTCAAAGTAAATCTTTTACGAAAACTGTACAGATGTGGTGAAAATGTAATATGATTTGCATATGTAATATTTTGAAAATTGCATAGTTGTATTATACCCTCCATCCCCGGTTTAAAGAGGTAACAAACTAAATATAAATCTCAATGCGACTCCAACCATTTATCTAAAAATAGCCTTGGACGAGTTTGACTTTGTATATATGGAATGTTCCAATTAACAACGAGCGAATTCATACAACAGCTATATAAGGTGAAGGTCGAGTATGCGTCTAAGTACAAAATATTTTTACAAACACGATGTTCATTTTGTGCATAATATTGTGACATTTTGTTTAAATTTATTTTGATAATTGAGAAAATCTCTTTTCAGTATTAGGATAATTAAGAAATATGCATTCTTTACAGGAACATTTATTTAATAGTATTAGTAAGAATTGTTATTATTATTATTATTATTGTTAGCAGTAGTAGTAGTTATTGTTGTTGTTGTTGTTGTTGTATTGAGATAACGATGTCTAACTAGGCATGATCAGACTCTTATTGTTAAATAACTTAAAGCATTAAAAAGATGCTGCTGACTTTCACATAAACACAGAACACGCACAAATTTCACCCTATTACACATATAACAACTCTGTAGCCATGATTTACGTTAAAAAATACTGTTTTACATAAGAAATTTTATTTTTGTTCTGAAATTGCAAGTTAGAAAATGGACGAATATGTCAGCAGTAATCACAATCTTATATTTCTTCCACACTGGTTATTTAATATTAAATAGGTTTTACCTTGGATATCAATATAAAAGAAATATAAATGTAAATAATGTTTAGTATAGATAATAGTATAGACCAATATGTAGAAGAATTCCATCAAAGTGCACATCTAAAGCCGTCATAGCATGAAGGTATTTTGCTGTTTTGTTTTGTCAATCTCATTGCGAAACTCTTGCAAACATGACAAATTGCAGACGCAGTTTAGCATCTGTTCAAAGAGTCCAAGGACAATACATTTCTTTTATGTCGAATTGCATCTGCATAAAGCACTATGTTCACAAAGATGTTCTTCAGTTCACAATAACACACCTTGCGTGTTTTGCAGTTAGTCTCCAGCTAATAGTTTGATTCAAATAAGTCATAAAATTACTTTCTTGTATGAACTACATAAATGCGTCTGGAAGATTTGTAATAGAGAAAGCAAGAAAACTCGCAACATGCGTAGGTAGGCCATTATCCAGTAAATCTATTGGTCTGAAAACGTTGAAGCACTAAGGCTGCCCTAGTCGCTCTAGTTCTGGCATTCTTGCTACAGAAAGGTTGACTCTGCAGAAATTTTCATTCATGGAAGCATATGCATAATTAAAGGCACATACTCGTTATGGCAAGGGCTTGATGAACTGTTTATTAATACTCAAGTTAACACACAGAAGGAGAAGAATTGAAACTCTTCATATTTCGTACAACGTCGATTTATTTGATTAAAATATTACTGATATTATAGACTCTAACTCGTAGTTCGTGGATCGAGAGTTCAAACTTTCTCACCGACTTGTTATTCGAGCACCCGTGGAGTCGAGTTGGTTAAGCGGTTAGCGACCAGAATTATGCGGGTTTGAATCTCGCTCAGAGTAGGCCGGCTCGGCCGCTATTGTGCGTCTCCGAGCAATATACCTACCTGTGATTGACGTAGTATGATATAAACTCTAATGTGTTGCAGTGCCGGTAGACACCAATCAGTCATTTCAAGTAACCTTGAGCAAGGTACTTTGCCTTGGCTCATTTTGCAATGTTTGTTGTTCGTGGCAAAGGGCAAACGATAACACATAATAATGTTTCTTAAAAGCGAAAGTCCACAAGAAGTAAAGACGTTTTCCATTCCTTGTAATGTGTCAACCTAAGATGCAGGCAGACAGACACATATGCACACTTAACACACATAACTCGCACACACACTTATACATCATTATCATTGTCATTACGATTGTCAACATCATCACTGTCAGGATAATATAACCACTTCTATTCTTATGTAACAGGTATTCGATACATTCGTTCTGAATTCATCAGCTGTATACGGGAAGTAGGAGAGGGAGCTTTCGCTCGTGTATTTCTCGGTCGTTGTGACAACATGCCTGCTGAAGGAGAAACAGTTATGGTTGCTATCAAAGTGCTCAAAAACGGCAAGACAGAAGATGCAAAAAGAGATTTCGAGAGAGAAGCTGAACTGCTTGCTAATATCCAACATGAAAATATCGTCACCTTCTATGGTATATGCACAGAGGAGGAAAGTTTCATGATGCTATTTGAATACATGGAAAATGGAGATTTAAAGAATTACCTTAGGTACGTACGCTTAGACTAGAGCTGTAGACGTCACACTCAGACTAACACAGTATTAGACGAATGGTCTATATACCTTATTAAATTAATCGATTTTTGTAATTTTAAGTTTATTTAAGTCTTCACAATTGTCTTTCTCCTACAAAGTGTTCCCTAGTAAGTTCTAATCAGTCTTCTGATCGAGACCCGTTGATATTGTATTGAACATATCTGAAAAGATTAAATGTAACTTTGCTTTGTAGCAGTTCTCCGTAATCACATAGAAACAATATTTCCGTTCAAAAACAGCCGAACGTTTCTATCCAATGCGATGGGCTAAAGCGGCAAAAGGTGACCTGAGATCCCAATATCACTTACCTCTAAATTTATTCAGGATGACGATTTATGCAATATATGAAAATTTCGTCTCGATGCGATCAACGGCGATATATTTAAGTTTAACATACCGTCCATAATCGCGTATAGCCCGATACCAACTGCTGTATACTGCATAGACCCAGGTCTGCCGTCGCATAATGCGCCGGAAGATCTAGGTCTATGCGGTTTGTAAGGACTAATCAGTAGAACAAACAACATAGACCATGATCTGTTGGCGCATTATGCGACGGCAGATCAGGGTCTATGTTGTTTGCATTTAAACTGGTTTTATACGCGAGTATAAACGGTACATATCAAACTATTCCCCCTAGGCCATGTAGAACTTCGTCAGTTTATGTGACTCGTGTCCGTGTGAATTCGCAAGAGGAACCATGCATTGCGAATCACCATTGTCCTACTATTGTCGAGTATGCAGTTTTTATAGATTGGTTTCTGATTGCGTCATGGGAAGGAGGTGTGTCGTTGTTGGATGTAGCAGTAGGAGTATGTCTACATCGTCTTAACATCACAAAAAGAAAGAATATCATCAAAAAGCAATTTCTTTATCAGATAAATGTCAAATGATAATGCAATGTCTCAAATCACCTAATTCTTTTGAGAGAGTGTGAGTGAGAGAGAGAGAGGGGGGGGGGGCAATGTTAAGACTGCGCTCAGGGCTGATGAAAACATGTAAATCTATACTAATATTTATACAATGCATGCAATGTTTCCTCAGAAAACTATATATACAATACCAATGACTAAAATACATCTTTGACTGGATCTATGAATAAATCTATGACAGGTTTGGACAGTACTTGCTTTTTAGGCAAAACAATGAATGATGCAATCTGAAGCTGATATTGCGTCATACATGATATGAATTGCATCATGTTATTCCTAGAAGTCATGGATGATGCAATCATAACTAGGCTTACATCACTCTGCTGAAGAAATTGCCCTATGTCAGCTCTACAAATCATACAGTGTAGTGCTCTCTTATTTGTCAGTGTTTGATTTTGTAAAGGGACACATTTCTGTTTAGCCAAAGGGAGCAGAGATGCCTCGTATTTGTGTGAACAATGCAGATAACTTCTGCTATGTTTGTGGTGAAGTGACTTTTGCATCACAAAAGCGCAGTATAACCACTATTGTTAAGAAAGCGTATTGCCTTTATTATGGCTGAAAAATTGTAGATCAGGACAAGATGTGGGCCCCACACATATGCTGCAACACTTGTGCAACAAATCTTCGCCAGTGGTTGAACAGGAAAAGGAAATCTATGTCTTTTGCAGTGTCAATGATTTGGAGAGAGCCAACAGATCATATCAGTAATTGTTACTTCTTCATGGCGTCTCCAGTTGGGAAAGGTGTGTCAAAGAAGAAAAAATGGACTGTGCATTATCCAAATATTCCGTCAGCTATACGCCCAGTACCCCACGGAGAAGGACTGCCGGTTCCTGATGCACCAGAATCATTCTCACTTGAGTCAGACGAGGAAGAGGAAGAGGATGAAATTTCTAGTCCTGAACCATCAATGTCACATGACCCATATTGTATCCCGTCCTCCTCCTCTGAACCACACCTCATAACACAAGGTGAACTGAATGACCTTGTCAGGGATTTGGAAGTACCCAAGAGTAAGGCAGAGCTGTTGGGCTCCAGACTACAGCAGTGGAATCTCCTGGCAGGTGATGTTAGGGTTTCCATGTTCTGTGACCGTCAAAAGGATCTTGTCCCATTCTTCTTCAAGGGATCTTGTAGCCTGCAACGACGTCGATGGTGTGATGGCAGCCCTCAACATCGTTCATGATCTAGATGAGTGGAGACTGTTCATTGATTCATCCAAGACGAGTCTTAAAGTTGTTTTGCTGCATAATGGCAGTGTTTTGCCATCCATTCCAGTTGGTCATGCAGTCCATATGAAGGAAACATATGAAAACATGAAACAAGTTTTGATGTGCATAAACTATGACCAACATCAGTGGCAGCTTTGTGGCGATTTCAAGGTTCTTGCTCTCTTCCTTGGTCTGCGGACTGGATACACAAAGTACGAATGAAATAGTCGTGCGAGAGATTCCCACTACATCAAGAAAGACTGGCCACTCCGACAGTCATTGGAGCCTGGGATGAAAAGCTGGGTCAGATGAAGAACTTTGTCAAGGCCATGGACAAAACACAAGCAGCTTTCAAGTACCTCCGTGGAAAATTTCCAAGGTTAAGTGAAGCTAAGAGAAATGAAGGGGTCTTTGTTGGTCCTCAGATTCGTGAACTTCTTCGAGATGATACATTTCACAGTGCACTGCGTGGCAAGGAAAAGACGGCATGGAAAGCCTTTAAGTTAGTGGCAACAAATTTTCTCGAAAACAACAACAAGGCAGACAACTCCTAAAGATACATGTTTTGCACTCTTATCTAGCAGTGAGCGACGAGCACTGCGAGCGATTTAACCAGGACATTGCAACAATGGAGAAACGCTATCAGGGCTAATGGAGCCCATCAATGCTTGCAGACTATTGCTGGACAGTGACAAGAGATGCTCCATTTAATGAATATAAGAGACAAGCCAAGAAACGCCGAGTAGACACTGAATAAGGACTAAACTATGTACTTATATATACATAATAGTTTTTTTTACTTTTGTTTCAATATATTTTCGTGTAAAGCAACCATAAACAAATGAAAAGACCTAGGTTTACAATTTATGATTAAAACTCTACTATGAACACAATATGCATCGACGTAAAATGTAAAAACTTAAATATCTTGGAAACAGTAGCCAATTAGTTGTTTTAATTGTCATATTTGAATTCAGCACATCAAAATCCCTAATAAATAGCACATTTTATCTCTGAAGCAGACGACTTCGAAAAAATTGTAGACCAGTGTTATTGGCGAAGTTGTTCTTAGCTACACGTATTAATATATTTACACTGATATTAAACAAATAAATAAATAAATAAACTGTAGGTTTAAGTCACAACAAGGAGAGAGAGAGGGGGGGGGGCGATGGGGGGTTTGTAGAGAGATAGTCGGTTGTGAGCCGTCCTTGAAAAATACGCTGAAGTATACCAGATTACATCTAAAAGTGAATTTAATTATTTTGAATTAACCATGATTGGAAAAAGATGTAAAATGAAACCGCGATAATAATAAAGACAAGGATAGAACAAACAGCGAAGGAGAAGGATTAAAGCAGAGGGCTAAATGAGCGAGTGCGTGCAGTCTTAACGTCACACAAAAAGGATATAAGAAACTATCGATTTTATTATCAGGGAAAAATGAACTGAGAACACATTTTACAGAATCTTCACATTCTATGGAGAGAGAGAGAGAGAGAGAGAGAGAGAGAGAGAGAGAGAGAGAGAGAGAGAGAGAGAGAGATAAATAAATAAACTGTAGGTTTAAGTCACAACAAGGAGAGAGAGAGAGAGAGAGAGAGAGAGAAAGAAAAAAAACTATGCAGAGGAATTGCCGAAGACAGACGTCTACAGCAACAAGGCAGTGTCGGAATCTGAAATCACCAATTATCATTTGACCAATTATCAAACATTCGCTCTTACTTCATTGCTGGGCTACAATGAGGGTTCGTAGTCAGTATCTTCCCTTTAATTAGATAGGTGGCAACACAGAAGAAAGCGGTCCAACATTACTTCCGGTGTACTTCCTACTTTACAAACAAACAAAGAATCGACAGCATCTTCATCTTGCTTTAAAATTGTCTCAATGTTATGGATCATAGAGTTAAAAAAACGAGGAGCTAAGTTTTCTGGGCGAAAGAAGGACCTAATCGATCGGTAGGCAAATATTAAGCATAATCGTTGTCGAAAATGGAAAATCACATATTCTGATATCTACATTTAAAAAACGAAATACGCGTTATTTTCACATAATTACCGTTGTGATTCTTTTCTATAATTATTATTTCAACAGATACATTTCCATAAAATGTATAATCCACGTACCAGTCAACGACTTGTTGGGAAAAAATCTTGAGATATTTAGTGGGTGGCGTAATTTAGTCTTTAAACATGCTTTAATTTTCGTGAAACGATTCATTTTCAATTTTAAAAAAAGTGTCTTCTTTCTTTTATTGCTTTTTTTTTACAGTTCTTTTGTCTCTAATGTATCAAACATTGATACAAGTTGTAGAGCGTTTGCTGTTTATTCCATATTCAAATGAAGAAGTCGCAATTGCTTAATTATACTTTGCTAAAAAAACAACAACAAGCATTCACACAATTTGTTTAGACTACTAGACCGACTGCAAAAACTGTTATCAATGGTTAGTTGTATTATAGAGATTGTTACTACGCTCCATGTTAGATCGTTTCGTGTGATATGAATGACACCTATACACATGTATTGCATATACAAGACTCCTTTGAAATGATTCTTTTTTTTTTTTTTTTTTTTTTTGGGGGGGGGTTTGGTAAACTATATAATTGATGCTTTATTTGGAATCACCCTATTGTACAAAAGGTTTGCACGTCTTTTTTGTGAAGAAAATGATTCAGGAATACATAGTGTCTTTTTGTGGTGATTCTTGCAAAATTTTGACACGCAAGTCAGTGCTAAACATAAGCTTTTTTCAACAAAAATATGCGTCAGCGATAGTCAACCTTACTTAATGGAAATATATACATTATTTAAACAATGCTGCGAAACAAAGGCAGAATTATTGGTATTATCGTTGACTGTCACACCGATAAGCCATGTTGCGAAAAAAAACTTGAATTCCTCTTGTGACGTCACTAGCTCGAGCGTGCATACAGGACTGTTTACAAAAAGTCGCTCGCCTGTTTCTGGGGAAGTCGCATGTTAGTGGCAATATAAATAGCTATATATCCTAATCCAGTGAATGAATGTGAGTCAAGTCTTCGTAGTGCACGTGAAATGTCTAACAAATTAAGATTTCCGATTTTTGTATATAGCATTCAGATCTTATTTTAAGGGGCTTTCATTAGCCTTTTGTTTGTTTCGTTTATTTATTTTATTTTATTTTTTTTTTGGTGGGGGGGGGGGGCGCGTTGGGGGTGGGGGAGGATGGTCATAACAAACGTAAAATTGGAATGTGCCATGCAATATACATGGATAACTTATTTATGTCTTGTCTTATTCTTGTTGCGTACGTTCTCGCCGATTCAATTATGAATGACTTAGCATATTTAACTTATCGTTGCCCTTTTTGTATCCTCTCCCATGTCAGTAGAAACAACCGTACTTGTCTCTGGATGCATATTATTGATATAACTCACACACGTACTAACATTGCCACATGTAATATTTGTATTCCAATTTTATCTTTATCCAAAAATGTATGCGTTTTCGCTCCTGATTTATTGTTGTGCCTTTTGGTCTTCAAGTTCCCTTCGCCTTGACATACATATGATGATTCGCAAGTTCGACGTCATACATTGCATAATTTCTAGGTTTTTGTTTTTTGTTTTGGTATGCATGCATATTGGAATAATAATGAACTATAGTAATAAATATGCAAGATAGTATTAAAACTTTGTTTGAACTCTTGAAGCTGGGCAACAGACTTTGCGTAGTGAATCGGTGAAAGAAAACTAATTCCAAAAAGTGGAAATAAATTGCTTTGCTGCAGATGTACATCTGCTTGTGTACGTGTCTATCTCATCCATTTTGTGATTAATTTCAGATTACGTGGTCCCGATGCAACTTTCTTACGTAAAGGGCCTGTGTCAGATCCCCTTTTATCAGTGATAGAACTTCTACATATTGCCACCCAGATAGCACGCGGCATGTCCTACCTAGCATCTCAGCATTTTGTCCACAGAGATCTGGCTACAAGGAATTGCCTGGTCGGACAAAAGCTTGCGGTGAAGATTGGTGATTTCGGCATGTCCAGGGATGTATATAGTACGGATTATTACCGGGTGAGTGTTACCAAGCCCAAGTACAGCTGATCATTTGGCAAACAAAATATAAATTGCTTCTTTTAGCGTCAGTTTATTAATTATTTTTACCTATTAGCAGTTACCATAATGTAATCTAGGTACTACTGGCAGTTGGACTTACTTACAACGTATAGTTTCTGATGTGATCATTTGAAGTCATACGGCCAAAATACTCAGTGTTAATGACCAACGTGTGGACATAAACGTTATGCGTAACTCGTCACCAACAAAGGCATTTTTGTTGTCAGTTTTTCTCTGTGGAGTTTCGTATAATTTTTGTATTTTTCAGCTATTTAGTACTTATGTATTGTGAAATTAAACTGCAATATTTTGTTAAATAACGATGATTATGACACATATAGATATTTTTTCTACATATCTGTGTCGGTAATGGATACCAAATTAGTGGTGCAGAATTTACATTATTATGGTTCCATTCGCAGATTGCTGCAAGGAATGGTCTTAAAAGAGCATGTTTCTTATCTATGAATCTATGAATTTGAATAGATAATATAATGTTTCATCTAATCACTACATGATAATCAAGCCAAACATGGTTACTTAGATTAGATCATTAACCAAGTTTTGCCTTATATTTGTCTAAGCAGGTTAATAGAAAGTAGTGAATGTCGTATCCTAGCCCTTGCATCATTAGACGCAACCAGCAATTTAGAAATTTACAGAAAGTAGAAAGGCGCAGATGAAAAGTATATTTACTTTGCGATATTGTTATTAACTATAAAGAATGTAGAGGTGAAATGATGGAAGATACTATATATTCATGCTTGAATTGTATACTAATGCCTATCAGAACAGAACCAAACAAATCTATCTGATAAACAATATATATATATATATATATATATATATATATATATATATATATATATATATCCTCGAAGCGTCATGGTTCGTGTCCTTAACGTGAATTTTAACGCTTGCGTTATAATATTGTGAGAAACTATTAAAATCACCATAGAATATGTTCAACTATATCTACTTAATTTATTCATCGTTGAAAATTATTATAAACTCTCTAAATAACGTTGCGAGCTACCGTTTTTTTCTGAGCTTGTCAAAATCTGTCTATTTCCGGAAGTGATCTATGCTTCGTGCCCCTGAAATAAAGGCCACGTGACGTAAGATTGGAATGTGACAATTAGGCCAAATTGTGGAAATTGATCGTTTATAATATCTCCGTATTTTCATTAATTGCATTTGTAATATATTTCATTGCTTTCGTACGCATATTGACTGCAATAAAACACCGATCAGCAAATGATGTCAAAAATTTTTAAAAAATATATAAAAAAATTGGATGCATTTTTTTTTAAAGCTATTTCAATATAATTATCGTATTTAAAGATACGTTGAACTTTTAAATGATTTTTTTCTTCAGGATATATGACAAAACAAAGATTTTTCCCCCTACATTACAATAATCCAATAAAGAATTTCATACTGCATACTCTTCCTTTTGATTTATTTTTTCTAACATGGTATAAGAAATGCATGTTATAGAAACAAAGTTTTTACATTGCCTTTGTCGTCTGAGAAATCTCTGTCGTGTATTTCCTACTAATAAAAAGGTAAAGAAAACCAACATGTGAAAAGCGGCCCTGGCATGAACAGCTAACACTCACGCCAGGGCCACAAACTTGAGGCAAATATGGCATTAGTAAAATTGGCCATTTTCATTGTGTTTTTTCAATTTGAATTGTAGTACGTATTTAAATTTCATTTTATCGAATATTCCTTAATCAACACTTGCTGTCATTGTCAACAAACGCTAGTGACCCAGTTGATGACGTCAGGATCTCAAACAAGCTCGTGAGGTCGCGAGAAACATGGCGCACGATATATATATATATATATATATATATATATATATATATATATATATATATATATATATTTGAATAAAGAAACAACACAAACGCCGATAAATTTGTGCGACTAGTTTCGCATTTACTATATGCTTCTTCATTCACAAAATGTTTTTGAAAGAAACGGATGACGTCTATATATTTATAAACAATTACGTCATTGACATGACGTCATAAATGATATGCTTTATCATAAAAATATGATATGTATACGGGATCAGAAAGATGCATGAGTCTCTAATGAAAATTGATAGTGAAATTATCATGTAGAGACAAACTACATACAACTACATATTTCTATAACTAATATGTAATATAATAAACAAAGTTACTGGATTAATAGGTTAGATACTTTGTATCCCAATGGCCTTAATACTAAGGCATTATATAAAATTGTATAAATTTTTAGTGGAGGAATTGATATGTCGTATACATGTGTATATGTATATGTATATATGTGTATGTATGTATGTATGTGTGTATATATATATATATATATATATATATATATATATATATATATATATATTAGTTATAGAAATAAGTAGTTGTATGTATGACTGTTTGTCTCTACTGTATAATTTCACTATATATATATATATAAATATATATATATATATATATATATATATATATATATATATATATATATATATATATACACCAAACAGGGCGGAAAGTTGTATCCCTGGGTCCTACAGGAGAATGCTTGATAACATTACCAGAATTTTTAAATACGAATAAATAGCAATATCATAGAGGTAAGAGAATTTTTTATTCGTGCTCTACGGAGATTCCGCGGGTTACGGCGCCTTGCCTATATATATATATATATATATATAATATATATATATCGATCGATCGATCGAGAGAGAGAGGCCTCTGCAAATAATTTATGAATTATCTTCATAATTTCTTACGTGAACAAACATAAAGTATATCGTGTATGTATCTTGCTGCCTTGTCAAAAACATTTCTACCACTTCATGTGAAAAAAGACTTACATTGTCAAACATGGAAGGAATATGTAAGCACATCAGTTTGTATGGGATTTGATGGCATCGATTTCATTTAAACAGTGTTCTTTAGTGGCGCCCCTACTTTGCCACAGACAACAGTCAGTTTTTATGCCAGTTGCCGACCTCCCTCCTGCCCCCCCCCCACCACTTTTTAAATATAAGTTTTGTGAAGGTTTGCCACCGTTACACTAAGGTGAGGTTAAATACTATGAATGTTTCAGCTGCCAAAGAAAAAAAGAAAAAGCTCAAGACGGCGCCACCTTTTGCCTGGAGCAATTGCCCCCCCCCCCTCGCGCCGCCACTGAATACAACTTTGTGCAAATAAGACATTTTTATAATTAAGCTTTGTGTTTGGTATTCATCAAGGCACTAATAATAAAGAATTATTAATCTAAATTACACCAATATTAAAGTGCATCAGTTGTCAATAAAGTCATTATCACTGAGTGTTCTGTGCACTGTCCCAGAGCTCTTTATATGCTATGCTTGTACCATGTTGATCAGGTGACCTACTTTACTTTAATATCCACTGCATGCGTCTGATAGTGTTCTGATTTTGTGCTCGTTTATAGAAATATTATACTTTTCATTTCAATATGCAACTATCACCACTTCAAAAACCAAGCAACATGAAGTTTCACTATATTACGATGCAAAAATTGTCCTGGTCGTCGATCCTTATGTAGTTCGCCATATGTTGTGCTCACAGCCATTTGTATTACTTTTTGTAATATTATTGCCTTAAAGAAAAAGTCATGAACGACACATAGATTCAAGCTTAGCACGTTTCTTTTCGTCTATCTTGTCCATATTACTTTATTGTAGTCTAGCCATATTTCAGTTCTGTCGGTGTTGATCTTTCGACCACATAAATTCAAGTTTAGCACGTTTCTTTTCGTTTATCTTGTTCATATTACTTTATTGTAGTTTAGCCATATTTCAATTCTGTCAGTGTTGATCTGTTTATCTTGTCCATATTACTTTATTGTAGTCTAGCTATATTTCAATTCTGTCAGTGTTGATCTGTTTATCTTGTCCATATTACTTTATTGTAGTCTAGCTATATTTCAGTTCTGTCAGTGTTGATCTTTCCACCTTTCACATGAGAACTATTGACATTCCTAGCGAAAACAAGACGATACTTTTTCTGCGCATTTGAAAAGGAAACTGACTAGGTAGCACTCTTTTAGGTCCTTCTTTGATGGGATGATGAAGGAAGTCTTTAACAGCTCTGCATTTTGCGGGTGGAAAATGTACGATTAAAAGCATTAAAGATATTATTCCTCAAATTTTACAAACTTCAATTTGAGATAAATACTGAATCTGAGAAAAAAACATAATCGTGTTTCTGTGCAATTTTATCTATACGAATTTATTAACTTTTTCATTTCATCGTCCTAAACTTCATCGACTATAGACAATACAATGTAATGAAACATTTACAAATTTACTAATACCTCAGCTCATTCATGCAGGTTTTTTTATATTTTGTTTAGGTAATATAAGTTTCTTTAGATGATATTTATATTGCTTAAAGTAAGATTTAAACATTTTGTCGACTGATGCAGTGCCATCCATAACTTTTTATTCGGGTTAGTAGCTTATTTCTGGTAGGTAAAATCTATTAGTTTATTCGTGTTTTTGCAGCGTTGGTAATCGCCAAATTACATTATTTATCTCAAATTGGACTTGCAGTGGCACATTATAGACTCCTTTGCTCGTCTAAAGGTCTTCCAATAACCACCAATGGCCACTTATCGAGACCAAAAATCTTAAAAGACTACTTTTTCCGTACCCAGGTGAACGTAAATATTAGTACCGAAGCAGAAACAGACAGATATACAGACAAATGTTGTCTAATCTGGAGAAAATGCATAAGAATACTGCTTTAATGAGTTCATCAACAGGATTTACTTACAATATCAACCAAATTGTAGAATTTGTCAGTACAAACATCATTCACGTCCTCACGTGCAATGTCTGTGCCATCCAATACATTAGCGAAACAGTTGACCTAATCAGTAGCGTACTAACGGGGGGCGGGGTGGGGATGGAGGAGGGGCGGACGGGATGGTTGCCCTGGGTGCCAGAGGTCAAAACAGCTGATAAAAATTCGAGCCTCGTATACTGGCTCTTTGGGCCATCATCGTCGCTCCGGGCGCCATTTACCCTTAGTACGCCACTGGACCTTATACAACGAATGAACAAGCACAAAAGCCACACTAGAAACAAAGTCAACAGCCAACCATTTCAAATTGGCCGGAAACTCAGACTAGACTCTCGAAATCCTGCCCACTGAGTCAAATCCCTGATGGATTGAAAATGAACTTGGCCATAAAGAGAAATATTGGATACTGCAGATGAGAACACATGTCGAATTTGGCTTAAACGACAAATTTTAGTCCAAACAGTTTTTGGTTCAACCTACCGCGCGTACGTTTCCTTCCTGTCCGTTTGTTTAGCCTCACTCTCCTCTAGTGACATCAATATAAGGTGATTATTATTATTATTATTATTATTATTATTATTTCGTTAATATTATCTTTACCTTTGATCTATTATCTTGTGGTTATTCATGTTTATTGAAATGGTTTATATTTCTAAAGTGTTTCTCAGTTCTTTATACATTTGTACCATCTTTTATCTTGAAGTACTTCGAGTTAAGGTTTGGTTCGATGGGTTTGTGTTTGTTTGTTTTTATTTTCTTTTTTTAAATGTATTTGTATTTATATTTTTAGAGCTTTATCTTCAATCGGCGACATATAGCCACTATTGTGCTGACGTGCCGTTGGAACCAGGGACATACATACATAATACTTTCCAAGAGCTTCGCTTCTAGTGTAAATAATTTCATATCTTTATTTCTCGTAGTGGCATTAATATCAGGGATATAATGCTAGAAGCGAATACTGATACAACGCTATGGATTGAGCCATACGAAATACGATCTCTTCGCATTGACGTTGATATCTAGGTCACCCCAATCAGCATACCGCTATTGTGCTGATAGCTTGCATCAAATATCATTTGTCATGTTCGCTTACTAGACATGTAGTTATTTCTTGTTAGTTTGTTCTTTTTCTTTTATTTAGACCGCTTCTTTATTCTGTACAGTTTTTCTTCTATGTGCCAAAAGGGAATATAATGTTGTGTTTGTCTCTGTGCGTGTATTTTATTGTCCCCTGAAGAAGACATTCTCTTAGGTCGAAACATAGCGAAACTTTGTTATTTTCCCCGTGCCGTTTTACAATATTGGCACCTATGTAACAAAGAGAGAGGAAAGTGTTAATGACTGGATCCAACATTGCATGCATGGATACATGATGATTTGAAAGAAATTTATATAGAATGACACAAATATAATTCGTTCCAAGCAGGAATCGAATCAAACCCGCGTCGCACTAAAGGCACTCATCGCATAGTTATGATGCCCAAGCACTATATTCCATTCACCCTTGGGCTCATTTCTCCCCCGACCCCCCAACCCACCGCTCCACAAAAAAAGTAGAGGGAAAAGGCTCGAGACACACTGTTCCAACTCGCTAGACAAGCGGAAATGTTCACTCAGCTAAATGCACAAATCCACTGGATTTTTTTTGTTGTTGTTAGCAATGCAAGGAATATACATTAAATTCCAATTAGAAATTAACACCATGTACCAAAGAGAGAGGAACGCGTCTAGTTCTAGATCTCAGTTTGTATGTATGGATACAAGATTCTATGAAATAGATGTATATAGCAAGATAAATATAATTAAGCTAGTTAGAGAGTTATAATTCGTTCCACAAAGCGACATGCTTTCTTTGTAGAAATTTAGATATATACATGAAATTATTATTTGTTTAACAAATTGTTTTATTGAACATAAGTTGTCAGGATTTTACATGTTCCCCTACATCACCACCTGACCTGGCGCATGGGGCATTACCAAACATTTGTGTGCATCCTGATCTAGACATATGTTCCTTTACTTAGACACCACACATGCACACAAACAGACACAGACATTCACAAATATTTGTACACAAAGACACACTCTCATACAAACCCCAAGGTGCTTAAAATTGCCTGTTTGTTTGTTGTTGTTTTTTCTTAAAAAAGTAATAGTTTTCTTTGCTCACCCCCAAATGCAAGTAAAGAAAATGTAAAAAAGAACAGAATTAAAAAATCATGTACCAAAAGTTGACAATAGGGTTCACTTTTTCTTAAACTCATCACTTCTGTTATTCAGTTTGGCGACATATTTTTCCAGCGCTTTATATGATAAAACACAAATTTTAATAGGTGAGATTTGGGATTTTTGATGCACAACGTGATCTGTATATAAAATATTTTGCCAGCAAAATTAGGAAGTTAATAAGATGATCAAAGTTGTTATTTCCTATAACGACATCTTATCATGTCTCTTGCAAAATTTGTGATTTTTGGAATTTTGAAAGTGAGTTTTCTTTCTCTTGTATGTGTACCCTTGATTCAATTTACACCTTTTTGAGAAGACCCCCATGCTAATCAAGCTGCACAAATTACACTACTTGCTCCACATTTTCACTGAGACACTTTAGGATTACAATAAGCTGTGCTGAACTCTCTTAACCTGTCAGAATTAGTGTGGCGAAATGAGTAATCCCAAAACAAGTTGTTCAGTTTACCCTGAACACTAGTTTGTAGAGTGCTAGGAAGGAAATCAGCAAGCCACTAACAAGGTCAGCTATAAGCGCTCAGTCAGGGGATTTGATTGTTGATAATGAAGAGGTGAGTAGTATTGACCTAATCCAGGGGGATCTACTTGAAATCAAAACTGGTATTAATTATTAGTGTTAAGAGAAGAATTAGGTGGCTTAGTTTCTGACATAGTATCCCAGCTGTTTGAGAAACTTAAAGTCGAACTGATGAAGGAAGTCGGCAGAAAAATTGTAAACAAAACATAAGAGTTGGAAGACAAAACTGAGTCAATGGACTTTGATAATAACCAGTTAGAAGAATTATTGGAGGACTCAAGGAAAGAAAACGAAAAGCTAAAAGAAGAAATAAAAAATACTTAAAAATAGCTCTAAGGAACCCATGAAGATTACAAAGGACAATGAGCAATACTCAAGAAAAAATAACATCAAAATTGTCAACTTGCCTGAATCAGAAAACGAAAATGTCGGAGCAAAGTTTGCATAGATGGTGAAGAATGTTACAGGTCTGGAAGTCGATGAGAGGGATGTTCTCTCAATACATCGGATCCCTGGGAAGAATGGTGCCGCTAAACCATTAATTTTTAAATTTTGGAATGCAGAATCCAAAGTCAACATCGCCAAGAAGAATAGGGATTTTAAGCGCAAATGTAATGTACGAATAGTGGAAGATGTCACTCTGCAAAATATGGGACTCATAAATAGATTAATTACCCATCCAAAAATTGAATCTGCCCGGTATTTCAATTGCAGTGTGTACGCCAAAACAAAAGCCGGTAAAAGGTACACATTTTACTTTTGTGACGACATCAATGAAACAATCAAACCCAACCCAGAAGTGAAATAATTTTCCCTATTGATTCTGGATACACCTGGAAGTATACAACTTTGCACCAAAAGGGACGTGTATAGTTTTAATTTCAGTTATGTATATTCTAATTAAAAAAAGTGACTTTCGTAGAAGGACAAAGCCTGTAATTGGTAAGAATATTTGCATAGCCTTGCAGCTAAATTTTGACATATACATATAATTGTGTTTGAATCTTGAAAAGAGCGAGCATATAACTTTCATGTTGGTCATATATTTGTTTCTGAATTTTTGGTGCCAGATTCTTAGCAACAGAGTTGCCAATGTCATTTAGTATGAATGTTTACATATTTTTGTTTTCTTTTTTTTAGCTTTTTTTTGAGGTGTCTGTGTGTGCCATGTTCTAATATATTTATTTGTACAGCTTTTTATATGTACCATTGCTAATCATCCCCATGCCATCATCTGTGAAAACAGATGATTTATGGGTAAATTCCTTAAAATCCTCAGTTCTCTTGAGTAATGTTGGTACATTAAAAGACATAGGTTAAAGTAGATAAATATATAAAGTCCTAAACGGTCAATAAAAATGGATAGTTGAATTTATAGAAAAGACAGAGGTTTATTTTTTTAAAAATATTTTGTTCACTATTTATTATTTTTCTTTCTCCTGTTGCATTAAATAATGACATACTCTCTGACTTCAAAGAACAATATTTGAATGATGTATTATTTTCTTCAATCATTCATTAAAGTTCGGCTACTTTTAATTGTTAAGGAAAACATTTGGTACCTAAATTTATGAATACATTTTTTAAAAAACGGACTAGCTCATGGGTTTATTTTCTAAAGAAATATATTTGTCTTATTTTTCACTACCCTATACACATATATCGAAAGAACCAACAAATAGAGAACTCGTATGAAATGACTTGAATTCTTTTGGTAAAGGAAGAAAATGGATGAGCAAAAAGTGTTGTTTTTCTAGCCACACTGTATTGATGTTAAAATTTAATAACTATACCAACACTCCAGTGTAGAACAGATCTCACATATCTCTATATTGGGCAACATCATATATGTACTCAGTGGTGTATGACATTGTACTACACTTATCGGTTTTTTAAGCATCTCGTGGTTGTGTGTGTGAGAATGTATCCGAAGGTGTATGTGGGTGTTTTTCACGATACTGGTTGTGTGATGCATAGTTATGTTATATAAGCTCTGTGAACATTTTATTCCGAATAGAATTTAACAATGAATACACATTTTAAAATGTTGTCAATGAACGTTAGGGGTCTACACAGTTCCAATCTCAAAAGAAGAGATACTTTATGCTGGGTTAAACAAAAGAATGCATCCATTGTATATTTACAGGAGACACATAGTACAGTTGAGACTGAAAAGTACTGGGAAGCTGAATGGGATTTATAAGAGTATTTTTAGCCAATAATCTAGCCATAGTGCTGTTGAATTTCTTCTTCACAGAAACATATCTAATTGTCAGGGCAGATACATTCTCTTAGATTCATCAGTTAATGGACAGAGATTTACGCTAGTGAATATATACGGTCGTAATGATGATAATGCCGAGTTTTTTTTTATAAACATTTTAAAGAGGATACTATAAATTTTGACAATTTCTCTGTTATCATTTGTGGTGGCTGGAATGTTGTTCGGGACATGGATCTTGACTCTATTAAAATCTTGCGTGATAAACATTCCATGGCCCGAGCAGCAGTCCAGGACATCAAGAATCAACTTGATTTACTGGATCCATGAAGAACAGTCCATCCTGACAGTAGAGTATTTACTTGTGCGTCAGGCAAACCCTGTGAAAATGAGTAGACTGGACTATTTTTTAATCTCTGAGGACATGTTTTCAAATTGTATGGACTCATCTATTATTCCTGGCTATAAAACAGATCATTCAGCAATAATACTAAAATGTCTGTATCTGCATTACCTAGAGGTCCTTGGTACTGGAAATTCAATTCAAAGCTATTAAAGCAAAATGAATATATTGATTGGTAAAAAATATATAACCAACACAGTAGAAGCATACTATTATGAAGGTAATAAGAAAAACCCACTTCAGGTGAAACTAACTTGTAATGATCAATTGTTTTTTTGAAATCCAATCCTTAAAATGATTATAAGATCAGAATCAATTAGGTAAGATAAAACATAAGAAATGTCAGGAAAATTGAAGTTATAATACATACCTTACATTCTTTAGTGAATCAAAATAATAACCCCACTATTATACATGAAATTATAACAATAGATTGACAACTATATAGTTTACTATAGTTATAACTCCATGCGTTATATTAACACACTCGCTGATCACAAACAAATAGTCCATAACGGATGTCCCGACTATATAATTTCCGCGTCGTGCTACCATCCTCGCCTGCTATCATCTGTCAGCCTAAAATACGGACAGGTATTCCATTTTCCACACTAACTGCCTTTGTTATAATGCCACTCTATTCCGCCATACATTGCTTTTCCACACTTATCTCTTCAAATGTCGCTCAAAATGGGTTTTTAAAATTTAATGCTAAAGGAACACGCAGCATAACAATATCCTAGACTTCTTTGTGAAATGGTAAGATGTTCATTAATTTTAATAGTGAGTAATTACTTTGCCGACAAGCAAGTTGGGCCATGATGTTAAATATTGTAAATAGACTAGAGACAAACAGCTTGGGCCTTGATTTAAACTTGCATACATTGTAAATAGACTAGAGAATTACATTAAAGAACGGAATTAACAGTAAATTTCGGAAATAGACTACCAAAGTGTTTTTCAAAATTTGAGATAGCGTATATTTCGCGCCAGATAAATCGACTTCGTACTTTTGCTCTAATGGTGCTTGAATTTAAGTGCTAAATTTGTATCTGTCTATCTATCTATTTATCTATCCCTGTTTTTATTCATGGTTTACCTCAGAATCCATTACACGACAGTCTTTGTTATAGCAGTAGTAAGGTGTGCGTATCTGTGAACATACGGGAATTAACATTAGCCCATAGGTTTACATTGCTTTGGCGGTCTGGGGACAGACGGGAATTTAACAAAGGATTTATCTTGTTTCCAGAAATTTAGGAACAGATGAGGCAGTCTGTGGACAAAGGGAACTTCTATGTTAAAAGTGTTTAGTTATAAGCTGTTTCCGTGTTGATACATATCTGGGGACGTACGGGAATGGTAATGTTAAAATTTTTATCTACAATCCAACACATCACATATACAATTCAGCAGCCGCTATTTGATTACTATCCAACACACTACGTATACTATCCAGCACTCGCTTTTTGATGACTATCCAAAACATACACCCCTACAATCCAACAACGAAAAGGGTAGGAGTGTTTTATACACACACTTTATACTTACATACAAACACACTATCACACAAGAAGAGGGGTAGGATATAAAAGAAGGGCCACACACACTCTTACACACAAAACATACTATCGCACACAAGGGTAGGAAATATTTGTAGACACACTACTATACCCTTACATACAAACATGCTATTACACAGAATGGGTAAAGGGGTTTTAAATTTTAGTGTTTGTGAAAGACACACACAAACACATACACATACATACACAAACCGTTTTAGCAAATAAGATTAGTATATCTCTTTTCTAGATCTCTGGGTGGCCCAGATAAAGGCCGTTGGTTCCTTTTTGCTTAGTGGCCGCACCTCCCGGGTTGGGCCATGCAAGCTGCACATCTCAGGCCCCATTTATTGTCGTTTTTCCTTCACGAAGTTGTGGTGGAAACCACGAGTCTAAAACTAGGCTCGTGTGCCTCCTTTTCTCAGTGTTCCTTCTGCTCCTCCTCCTCCTCTGGCATCCAGTCTGGATGATCCATCCTGCGAAATTTATCTTGGATCTTCATCCAGTTGGCATTGAGCCTGTCAAATTCACTTTCTCTTCTCCTCTCCTCTTCCCTTTCCCCAACTTCTCCTGCTCCTTCACCCTTTTCTGCTCCGCTCACGTCCGCTTGATTTCCTCCACCTCTTTTTCCATCACCTCTCTGACGAATTCTTTGGCAGTGATTTCCCTCTTAAGGTGTCTGGCGTGATGATAGCACTCCAATTCTTCCACAATAGCTGTCAATTGTTGTCAATTTGGACGATAATTGCTTTGGTACTGAGAATTTCGTCCACCAATAACACTTTGCGTGGTCCGCTACCACTAAGTGGTAAAACGTGGGTCATCATGTGAAGAGTCGCTTTTCCATCGGTCATGTTAAACTCGTCATTGGATTGTTGAACGTGTTGAATTTTGTCGATAACTTTGGAAAGTGTTAATTCTGCCGGTGCACTAAACTCGATCCAAATAGGAGACTTCAACCTGTCGTGATGGATGGAGAGTTTCAAATCGTTCTCCTTAGCTTGGTATTGTCGTTTCAGTGTCTCCTACAAGAAATCCCACAAATCTGTAATTAAACCACTTTTCCAATAAGACTAAGGACTACTCCTTTCGAGATAAAAGTCAAGATACTTGCTATGTTTGCAAGGAAAAATGACATTGGGCTCCAGAATGTCCACAACGTTTGAGCAAAGGAACGACTGGGGAAATGCGAGACAAAACGTAAAGATACCTGTTATCATTGTCAGGAAAAGGAACAATGGTCTTCAGAGTGTCCTAAGAAAAAAGTTAACAATCAGGAGGAGGAGCGTTCTTCAGAAACAGAAGAAGAACCCGTACCCGTCAAGAAATGCAAGAAGGCGAGACAACTAAGGAAATAGTAGAAGAAGGAGAACTCATGCCAGTGAAGAAATTTAAAAAAAATATACAGACAGTGATAGAAAGAAAGAAGAAGTTATGGACTTTTGAGATGTGTCATGAAATTTTCATTGTGATTCAAAAGAGAATATACCAAAGAAAAAGAAACGTAAGTGTCTTGTTGTTTTGATTTTTTATAGAATGGATAAGATACTTAAACACACTCATACACACACACCATAAAATCATGGGGAAAGGGATTCAAGTTTTACTTGATTTGGCAATCATTGAGTAGTATCTCTTTTCTAAGAGATATTGGTGGACCATGAAAAGGACTGTTGACGTTTGTTTTCTTTCTTTTTTTTTTGTTTGTTGAAAAAACATCGGATTACACGGTACAATTACACGGAGATAATTTTGCATTTTCGTCGTGTTTCAACTGAATGTATTCGGACATTTCGATAGCGATGACGTGAAAAGGTTGTTTCTATAGAATGTGGATATAACATTCATACGGTCAATTTCGGGACAACTTGATCAGAGTTATCGAACGTGAACTTATCCCATTTAATCCGAGGGGTAAAGCATAAGGCGCTGGACTTAATTTTCGCATGTGCACAGGCCGTCAATTTTGAAAACTAAAAATTTAAGAAAATTGACCGGACTGTAACCCAAGCTAACAGTATGTGTATGCTAAGGAATCGACCGTTTGGCCTACGCGTTCCGCAGGTCATTGCAACTTTGTATCATTGGTATCGTGTAACACTGTAGAAACATCCCACGGAAAGTGTACAGGTTCCATTATAAGGACTCGGGTTCCTCTAGGTTACTTGGTTTAAGTTCAAGTTAAAGATCTTCATCCAGTTCGATTTTTTTCTCTCTCACTCCACATGCTTTCACCTATAGTTGTCACTTACGTAATCTTTTCCCCGGACATCATGTCCTCCTTTTCTTTCCTTCAATCTCCTCTTGGTCACACACACACACACACACACACACACACACACACACACACACACACATACATATATATATATATATATATATATATATATATATATATATATATATATATATATATATATATATATGAAATAAAGAAACAACACAAACGCCGATAAATTTGTGCAACTAGTTTCGCATTTACTATATGCTTCTTCAGGCACAAAATGTTTTTGAAAGAAACGGATGACGTCTATATATATATATATATATATATATATATATAAAAGAGTGTCTTCTTTATTGAATCTTGAAAGTTCAAATATGGTAACCCTACCTTACGGCATGAGAGAGAGAGAGAGAGAGAGAATAGGGAAAGAAGAGAGGATTTTTAATTTCAGTGCAAAACATGATTATTTTTTTTTCTCGTTATTTTTTAAACTGTATTAATGAATAGAAATTTATCACTGATCTAGACAGTATAAAAGGAATAGTCTAGTGTTGACTCTATTATTATATGCGTAAGTACGCGCCATGGGCAAATCACAATTTGATATACCAACAGTATTGGTATATCAAACTGATTTATACCAACACTTTAAAAGCCATGTTATTTGTAAAGTCTATGAATGCTATATAGTTGTTAGATTAGTTGGTAACAATATGTGGGAAATATAGTTTATTTCTAATTTGTTTATATTTTATAATTGGTGTTTATCTTTAAAGAATTTCATGGTGTACTATGGCAACGCCAATAGATCTGTTCTTTACATTGCTAAATTGGCAGTCTTGTCACTTTCCAAAATCAATAAATAGAGCTTTAAGTCTAGACCGTTTTGCCATTGGTTTTTGCTGTAAACGGTTCTAGAGTCTGATGTCATAAAAAGTGGAAGTCAGATGCTCCTGTATCTGAAATCTAACGAGTTTTTAAATGGAAGAAAATGCTTTTTAGAAAATCAGAATGGTGTTGCAGTAGAGGATTGGATTTATGAAATAATTAACAGAAAAACTGAAACATGTTACTTTGTTTAATTTTTAGCAATTAGAGTATCGACTCTTTTTCCAGGTGGGCGGAACGGCCATGTTACCCATGCGTTGGATGCCGCCAGAGTCACTTTTGTATAGAACTTTCACAGTCGAGTCAGATGTATGGAGTTTTGGGGTAGTTCTTTGGGAAATATTTACCTATGGTAAACAGCCATGGTATGAATTATCCAATCATGAGGTTAGTATCTCAAACTTGATATCTGGAATAGATACATGTATCGCTTTCAATTTCAGACAGATTTAAATCCACTGACAAAATAGTGTGTCCGTTTTCTTTATTGCATACCTTTCACACCACTATTATTGAGGGAGAGAGCAATCTGTTACATACTATCAATAGAGAAAGAAGAACAACAATTTGTCTTATATATATATATATATATATATATATATATATATATATATATATATATATATATATATAAGTGAATAGGTCCACGTGCCTGTTCGTATATAGAAATACATTTGTAAATTCAACAGGATACAAGTTATGTTCATACATTATTCAATAAAGGATGAGCATAACTGATATCCTGTTGAACTTACACACACACACACACACACACACACACACACACACACACACACACACATATATATATATATAGCATGATCGTATATGTTTCTTAAAACTAAAATCAGTTATGACATATATTTGTTATAAGACACTGATCCATTAGATGACGGATGTTTTAGAGTGAGGTTATTATGAGAGCTTATAACGTCACATAAAATATATCAGTCTATTGGTAAATGAATTTTAGCATGCTGCCTTTGGGGATCGTCAAGAAAGTCTACTGTTTGTAATAATGTTAAAAAAGAAAAAGCCGCCTTGAAAGCTGTAACTGTTGAAATATAGGAAATACGTAGAAATTGTAATTAATACTGATGGTGAACCGAGTATAATTGTGTCCTGTATAATTCTTGCATTGTACACTAACAAAGCGTCCAAAAAGGCTGTTGTAGCTTGGAAGGCTGTAGTTTGATTAGCAGACAGTGACACAGGATTCTAGTTTGTGACACTGAAATAAAATAATGAAATCGATGGTCCTTTGTCCATAGGCTGAGATTTTGTTCACTACATTCATTGTACATTGCAAAATTGTTCAATAGTTAACAGTTGGTAAATTATTTGCGGGTTTTGGCTAATTGCCCTGGCAAAACCAAGGCATCTTGATTAGGTTATGTTAACATTACCCGCATGCACTGAGATTCTCACAATTTAAAGAAGGTAGTTATTGACGATATAGACTCTGCGCAAAGGAATTTGCAGATGCTTTCATTAGTAACAGGTGAATGACCGTAAGCATGTTTCCAGATGGCTGTTTCTTTAAATACGTACTGTAATACGCCAAGGGTCTAACGACACATCACGACCTGATGTTACAAACAATATCGAGAACTTGCGCGAAACTGGCTTTAGGTCCATGTTTCACCTATTTCCATGGACCTCAAGAAACAGTTATTATCAATTGAAGGGTTCTTAAACGCGATAATACCACAAATAATGTTCCCCTAATCAAACTAACGACCACACATTCACAAGACTCTAATTTCACACTTTCATGAGTTTTCTTGCTTATCAGTACACGTTTGCAAGCCGTAGACCCAAACGCCTAATACACAGAATATTCCTATCTCAAATTACTAAACACTTATACGTGAGAATTCCTTAAATTAAAACATTTTTGACGGGCCATTTTACGAAAATAATCCATACTACTATAAAGTCTGGTTGAATACAGTTAAATATGAATGATGCATGTACCTAATAACTGACTATACTCGGCTTAAAAATATCTTCCCAATACGGATTCTCCATAAAATGAAACAAATAATCACTACAATCTAACAAAGCTATAAACGGAGACGTAAATACACATAGCGCATACCCTAGGTTTGTTACAATGCATTTGTGCATTCAGGTGTAGTTCAGATTCCTCATATGCACGATCCAAACCTTGTAAGTAGCACCTGGCAGCGGGCAGCATCATAAGAAGAAATTTTGTTTTAAAATAATCCAATGATATGCTGCAGCTCATAAGGATAAAATGTAAAATAGTTGAATAAAGTCACCACGATTGACTATTAATAATAATCGAATTGATAGTGATTAAATACACAGAAAACATCGATAAGCCAGAACGTCAATGACTGTAAAGATGTGCGTTGTCCTGGCGTAAAACGTTGTCCAGCACGTCAATTCAAAAAAATTCGAAACAACCGAAAGGTCAAATAGAAACTTTGAGACCACAGCACTTCGAGTTCTGTTGCATGTCTGCCAGAATTAAAGTTATAAGTATCCTGCATGTACACAAGACATACATACACTCAAAGACTTCAAACTTGTATTAAGTTCCAAACATCTGCATGAATGCCAAAACTGATACCTTTTGTCCATTTCATTACAACATATCTTAAGCTATGTTGATTAAAAGGGGAATTTATGTAATCTCGCCTAAACAGGGGCCTGTCAAAAACTGACAGGACTTGTCTATGTGCCCATTAGTCAATGTCGAATACATTGCAACACGACTAAGATGAAGTGAATGTTACTGCTAAAAGGATGCGAATTCTTTATATTCATTGTACAGATTATATAGGTTTCACCAGCATGTTATCAGTGATATTTAAAATTAGCTTTCTTTTTTTGTTTATGCTTGGACGCAAATCATAGAGCCAGATAATGAGCTGTAGATTAGTGCCAGAAGTTCTAGGATATTTAATGAATTTGAAAATGCAAATCTCAGTGGGTCGTTTATAAGCAGGCAAATATCTCTTCCTCGATTTGAATCAATTGGCACAAGATATGGATCGTTTATAAGCAGGCAAATATCTCTTCCTCGATTTGAATCAATTGGCACAAGATAACGAGTAATCATTAGTATAAATACCACGAAAAGAAAAGAAAAAAAGCCCAGGTATCCTGATGAGTTGCACTTAAGTTTATGCCAGCGGATTTAGGCGCATCTGATGCGATATCTACTACCAGTAATACTTGTGTTTCTGATGTACTATTCCATTGCAGGTTGTTTGATTAGAACATTTAGGTACTAATTTGCAAAACGATTTAAAATTTAGACCCACTCCTTCTCAAAAGGTTAAGATGAGTCGAATGATAGAAATATATTAAGTTCTGGATAACATGTGAAGCGCAGGAAGATGATGCCTTATCTTTAAAAAGTTGGTGGAGGTGGGGGTGGGGTGCATAGTCTTTGAAACCTTATCACATTAAAATCATCTGTATATGTATACTTTCTCTTTGAAGGAGTTAGTGTGTTTACTTACGAGGGTTCTATTAAATTGTGTTTTACTTATGATGGCTGTATACAATAGTTTAAACCTTACGTATTTTTTCTAGATAGTAAAACATGTTTATGTCTTAAAGTTTTGATAAGTTTCTAGTTGTGTCCACCATTTATTGCAGGTAATCGAATGTATTCAGAATGGACACCTATTGGACAGACCGGTAATGGCCCCAGAAGAAGTGTATAAGCTGATGCTAGCTAGCTGGAAGCGACAGCCGCTTCAAAGAATTGCAATGAAAGACACTTGTAATCACCTCGAAAGACTTTGTCTGTCTCACCCAGGCTATGCTGATCTATTATTATAAGGAGTATGTGAAAGGTTGTTCGTTTCACGATGCGTATCTTGCTGGCAAGCTGGAGCACAAAGATAGTATTTCCAGAATTGTTTGAATTTGCATGAAACCAAGTTTTGTTGATCATTCTTCGTAAAGTAATAAGTGACAGTTTGCTTATGTCAGACACTGGTTAGACTGAACGCTGAAAATATATTTCCAGGCATTTTCATGAGTTGTATAATTATATATGGCTTGTCGCATGCTCAGAGACTGCATTTTTATCACAAGAATTATTCAAACTGGTAAATAAGACATTTTACATACCAAGTTTGATTTCTATTTTGTACAATACATAATACATTTGTGTGTGGATATTAAAAGTTTAATATACAGTTAGATGTGTTGAAATGGGTGAATGTATGCATAGAAGTACTGTCGTTTACATCCTATTTTACTGCATTGGTTTCTCAGAGAATGATATCATATTAAAAGACAAAATTGCAACTTTAAGGACCAGAATTAACGTAACGATCAATCTTGTATGCAAAAGACTTCCTGTAGAAATGCAGTAGATAAATCAAGGTTCCCTCAATAAAATATTTATAGATACATATACAATTCAAACACACACACACACACACACACAAACATATATATATATATATATATATATATATATATATATATATATATATATATATAGAGAGAGAGAGAGAGAGAGAGAGAGAGAGAGAGAGAGGGGAGAGAGAGATTTAGCAAAACAAAGTCATTTCGGGGCAAACAGCTCTTTTCTTGGCTGTAATTATCACTTCTTTTATGATATTTTTCAGTATTTCTAACACTCATTTAATGGTCTCTACGCCAGTGTATGTTGTAACATTCGTGTCTTTTTTCTTTATATACTAGAATATCAGTAGCTTTAGCAGACATGGGGCAGAATTATTTTCTTTCTCCCAATTAGTTTAGTTTTTGGTTATTTCCTTGGTAGAAAGAAAAACTGCTATGGGATTATATGTACAGCTAACATCGTGATATGTCTGCTGGCTTGATATTTTAAAAAAAGGAAATTTCATTGAACGGCACATAAAGGAATATATCTGATAAAGATATTGAAGAGAGACAATGTTTACGAGGCAGATTACTTTCTGATCGTTTTACAGTTAATAAGAAGTTTAGTCAAACTGTCATTATCCCATAAAAGACACTAATAATCCGAGTTCTCTTACAAACAGTAAACAGCGTAATTGAAAAATTGCTTTTTGTTGAACATTAAAAACATAAGCATATCTTAGCATGTTTCCTTGTATGTTTTCTATGCTTGCTTTTCAACGAAGCTACTAATTCTTCGCATCAGACTAGAAATATAATATATTTGCAAAAAACCTTGGAAGTCGACAAACTCGATCTGAAATAGGCTAAAAGGTTATATTTATTTCCAATGGATTTCTGCTGGCACAGAAAGTTCAACGTTGCTGATATCGTTTGAACTAAGTGTAGTCGTTTTTCATTTCACAAGAACATTTCTTTGCGATAAGAGGATTCTTGTGAAAGAAGGAAATGTATATATTTTATTGGAAAATATTTTTTTCTTGGAATGTAATGTTCTCTTATATCCTACAACGAAGACATTTAATATTAGTGTTCATTACAGTTTTCTAGAATAATATTGACTAAACATAAATAAGATCATTTAACTCTTCTTTGCGCCGAAAATATCTGTATTCATACATGGCTTCGAAACTTAAAAACAAATATAAAATGCAGCAGGCATATCAAATACATTTATGAGAGGTTTATCTCCGCAGTGCAACAATTTATGTAACTTACGTTATTCATTTTGATTGAGAATGTCTCTTTCTAAATGCGTATAGATATGTGATAATCTTATGCAGGTTTTCTTTCTTGTAATTTATACACTGAATGATGTGATTAATTAATGCTGTTTTAATTTATCATATAATAAAGCAACATAGTATATATATATATATATATATATATATATATATGTATATATATATATATGTGTGTGTGTGTGTATATATATATATACATATACTTCTGTTTTACAAAGCGGAGCAACAAAAAAATGATAAAATCATAAATACAACAATAAGGCCTGTAACAACTACATCGTCAGTATAATCGGTTAAGAGTCAGACACATAACATCACTCAAATGTCCAATTATTTGGACAATGGATCTGATGAAGATATAATTAAATATGATAAAATCGAGATGAATAGCAGAGAAAAACTGCATAGTTCCACGGAAGCATACACTTGACAAATTAAATAAAATATAGAAAGAACAAGGTTTGATCACTCAGTATTTAAAAAACCCGGATGCATTTTGTACCCAGTGTGATTCTACTCACGGGGTATTGCACGATCCCAATGCATGCAATCACTCAGAAGAAAGGTAAAATTTCAAAACCTCCAGACGACATCAGCTTGCTGATTTCTAGCAACTTTCGTATGAGCAGTTAAAATACGAGCACATATTCACTACACTTGTGATATGTAATAGTTTGGATGTTGGTAACACGTTTCTTAGGTAATAAATGATAAAGATGACAACGTACGACAAATTGCATAACACCTCACAAGCGGGAAAAGATATTACAAAGAGGCAAATAACTCAGTCCTACACATCATTATATCACACATACTCCAAGAAACATTAAAACTTGAACAAACTTTACCGATAGCATTACCGAAGCTCAGACAAAATATAGTGATTGTACCAGGTAGTTGTGTCTTATTTAATATGAAGATAAAATCAGATGCTAACAGTACAGTGATAAATAATGCAGTAGTATACTGGTGAAAGAGGTCACCATTTCATTTGGCAGTGATAATTCAATTACTTCAACATCTTCATACCTGATTTAGTTGGAACAAAAAGGATTCAAATAAAGACATTATAGATTATAAACTGAGAAAGCTGCGATCAGTAGCGGCTAATGTACAAAACGCTAATAAAAAGCTTACCAGTTTATATAGAAACATATTTAGAATATCATGATGCTTTCAGATTGATTCTAAAAGATCTTTGCCCAATGTATGGTTGTGCTATTCCACGTGATTTCAGGTTTAACATAACACTTACAAAACCCTCTAAAGTAATAGTAGGTGGAAACCTAGACTACGAACTGAAATAAATGTGTCTGTAGTACAATGCAAATTCGTCTCAGTCAGTTGCACACTCTGATCGGTAAATGACCAATATATACATGTAATTGTTTTCTTTTGTTGTTACATACTGAGAGAGAGAGAGAGAGAGAGAGAGAGAGAGAGAGAGAGAGAGAGAGAGAGAGAGTGAGAGAGAGAGAGTTATCGAAATAGCAGCAAATACCACTTTAACGAATCTCATACTTGATTCTCTCAAGATGATATTATAGGTTGTTTGATACTGTATACAAATGAGGAGAAAGTAATCCAGAGAGGACTTTCATCCCAGCAATAGAAAAAATAAAGCACAGTGATTTTAGAAGGTCTGTAAAAAAATTGTTTCTTCTCAGGGAATAAGGCCACTTTTTTTTGTTGTTTTTTTTTGTTTTTTTTGTTAAATGCACAAAGTATTAATTATATGAACAAGAACAGCACCAAGAACTCTGTAACATATGGGTTAACACTTTTAACACTGACAATCATTGTATCTGGATAGATTTAAAACACACAGGATAACAGATTGCATGTTAGTGGTCATATATCAGGTAGCGTTCAACAAGGTATTCACCTGCAAATCAGCATAAAAAATATTGATGCTCACAGACTATCAATTTATTTCGTGTCTGATGCTTCGGCAAACATTAAAAACAATTAGTTAAACTCCATTATGTTTTCGTCATGAATAAATAATTAGCACCGACGTACCTAAGCGAGCCTCGTGACATGATAATTGGTGATGTAATTAATTGTGGAAAAACTAGATTTGTGCTAGATGTGATAGTGACAGAATACAGAAACTTTTTACCAGACCTCGATCATCTGTTCAGCTGTTTTGCTTAATTAGACTTACACTCTATAGTGGTTACTCAAAGATAAAAATGTGATTGTGATGGATCGAGAGGATAAAATAGATAAGTGGTTAGAGTTACTGGGTGATGTTTGTCAAAATATATGTACCTTGTTTCTGATGGCTGACGATGCCAAAAGGGAAGCAACTAACCTACTAAGGTAGAAGTCAGTAGAAAACAATTTAAATCTCTGTATGGGTGATTGTACAAATGTACAACTTCGTGATCAAATATTTTAGAGAAAATACACATGTTTGGTAGTGTTTTACAGTAACGAAAAAATGCAATGGAAACTGTGTTAAACGAATCATGTAAGTCAAAAAAATATTAAAGGAAAAACTGTTGTTACTCTCAAACAGAAGAACAACAAAGAACAAAAAATGTAATGCACTTATAATTTAGTTATCAGTATAATGTGTTTAAATATCAAGTACCTTCACGAAATTGCATTTTTTAAAAATTAAGAAACCTGCTGATTTCATTGCACTGTCTCAAAATATAATAACACCAATAAAGATTAAAAAAATACAGGCAGACCATTATACCAAGAGACCTTACCTTTAATACAACGTCAGTGTTATTACATAGTTGGTACACTTTACATACCGTGTTTGCGGATTATTTTCGATATGTAAACGTTGTTAACAGTCACATTGAAATCCATGTATATGGCTCGAAATGCATGTATATGGCGCCTAAATTACTCCAGCTGACCTGACCGAGTGAACTATGTGACATCACACATGAATTTCTATCAGATATCCAGTGTTGTAATAAAGTTGTCCATGTTAAAAGTTATATTGATTAGAAGGACAGTTGCTCTTTCATTTGTAATTTGCAAAAACAAATTTACTTCTAAATGTTATTGGCTATCGAATTGTGCAATATTGCTTCAACTTGCGCCTGGGACTATTTTTCACGCGCAAGAATTAATAGGTACAGCGTCTGAGCCAGAAATAAATATAAATGCTGAAAATCAATTATTCTTCTTTCTATCTAGACACTTTCCACTCAAAATAAAAACTATGTGATAAAGCTTAAATTGGCGAATCCTGACTTGGAAAAGCTGGAAGTTATTAAACGAGTTTCACAAATTCAATATTAAATCATTAACCATTTGAGATTCTCTATTTACCAATGAATAATGTAGCCCAAGTTATAATAAAGCAAGTCATAGTACACCAAATTCACATTATATTTTATGGCTTTATTGAGCATTATATTTCTGGTACTCTTTGTAGAGACTTAAATAACTTGAATATCCTTTCTCTGTCTCCACGTTGTATTTGAAATATCTTCATATCTACGCAGTATGTGTGGTGCATGAGTCATATCAAAACATGGCTGGTATCTCATCTCTTCAAGTTCAGATACAATTAGCAAATAACGGGAGTTTTTACAGACATTTTATTATCTGCACTACATTCACATATCTCTGTTCATGACAGGCTTGTCAATCTACAGGAGCAGCGTTAAATGCACAAGAATGCATAGGATCATTGCGTAAGGGGATGATGCAACACATTCCACTTGAACAATTTCTCCACCTTCTACCTGCCAACAACGGTCATAAGGGTCTAGTTTATTTGGATTGGCGACATCGTCTTGCTACCACGCAAATGTTACTTAGTTTTGCTGGCAATTTATTTCGAATCTTTGAAGAGATAATTTTTAGGCTGCTTTTTGCTAAGCGAACTCAGCTAATAGTTTTATGTAAAAGGTTAATTCATATCAGACACACGCGAAGTTCTTCATGACTTTCATTGTAACTTGAGGAACGATTGGATGTCTTTTGAACGTGACGTAAAACAATGTTAATTCCCCTTACTGCAAGCCTGTCAGTTATGTATAAGCCGTGGAAGCCACGAAAGTATGTAAAAGCTGCTACCTGTCAGAATCCTTATGCACACTTTAGACTAAAGTACAGTTAAGCATTAATTTGCGTCCCAGAGACGATAAATGTCTAAACAACGAAAAGTTACCATCTGACGTATATCACATACGGTTGCTTGGTGGAATCTAGTATATTAGACTTATTAGTCTCTTATCTCCTTCCTCTCATGTTCTTTCTCCGTTTTAAAGATTCAAACGGTTAGACGTTAACGTCTTCTCTACAACGTCAATACTACAAAATCCACTGAATATACAACACGACTGATGATTTAAGATGTCAGACGCATTTCACGCACGATCAGGACCAGTCATAGTCAATTCAATTCAATATTATAAGATGCTATACTCTATCAACGCATAATCAATACTATAGAATTCAATTTAATACTTAACAATACATCTTAATATATCGCCATGACTCTGCAACTCTTCTTTATGAAGGAACAGATTCTTCTTAAATCATCTCTGCACACTTTAAGGTGTTTTACGTTTTCATCTGCATGTATAATGTGATTACATTATTCCTGAGAGTTTCTATGTCAATCACCCAGTACACACAAAGTGAATTGACTTTGGTACACTTGTGCTAGTGGAGGGCTCATTCATGTGTAGTTCAGTGATTTATGCTGGTGACAGATTTTGCAACTGGCCGTACTTCACTCATCAGATGTAAATTACACTCAGTACCAGATACATAAGCGAAATATGCCTGGCCCATATTTGGATTACATTGTATAATAGTTTATTCACCTGTAAGGATTTGCAGCAGACGGTAGCTCAGTGAGTTCTACAGTCTTTACGAGTCCATTTACATGTACACTGCTACCAATGTCTGTTTTATTAGGGAGTGGGGGAATGGGAGTAGTCCTCTGATTGCAATGTTTGGGTTAATCAACAAAGTGTATTTTAAACAAACAAAATAGGATCTGGGAATGAATCTCAAATGAAATAAATTGCTTTAAGTCTTCAAACATACAAATTCTATGGAATAAATCGAGTATGAGACTTTGTATATGCTGTGCACATCTTATATCGTCCCACACCCTATTTTGACGCTCCCCTATTTTGACGCAGTGTCATAAACTCCTAGTTCTCAAGAGAACGCATTTTTCAATGACGTCACAACCACAACATTAATGTACACTGATCAACACCGAGTCACACAGACAGATTAATTTGTCAAAAATCCTATCCTTATCGGTTGTGAAATGAAACAAAGATACATACCATGAAAAAAACGCCATTCCACTAATTCTGTTTGTTTCAATCAGTAAGTCCTCATAAAAATCCTTACTAACTATTCTGACGGGGCAAATCAACTTCCCACCATAATAGGCATCCAGTCTGCTACTCAGCATGTGTTAGCAACGTGACTCACAGCTGATAACTGCATCAGTAACACTGTTTAGAAAGGTCATAACTGATTTTCAGAGGTGGTTCTTTGTTATTATAATTTGTTCAAATGTACAAGAAACATATACTTTTACGATATATTTCATAATTAAATTAGTATCCTTTACATTTTTGCTTATCTAAATCAAAGTATTAGGATTTTTTATCTGATAATTAAGCAATTTTACTTTAGCAGTAAATTTTCAATAATCTTTTAAGACATTATTGATATTTAACTTATTTTGACCAATTTATTTTTTTAAGATTTGTTTGATAATGGCACGAATGATAATAAATGAAAATAAAACCTTCTCCTGTAATTTTGTTTCCTGTCTGTGAGTATTTGCATTCTGGATAAATAAGTTGTGAAGGATGCAAAACAGTTTTGATGTTCCAAAAACAGTACATTCTAGGATTTAGGTTCTGAATGTTCACAATGCCAATTAAGTATTGGGGAAAAGGTCACATGCTAAATCTAATTATTTTAAAATCATAACTATACAATTTTATAATAATACCATCATGATTTTTCCAAATTTGATTCTTTTTCCTTTCGAGACAAAATCTGTACCAAAACCAAATTAATTATAAATGTAAGGAAAGCTTTAGGAATGCCAAGTTAAATTTCTGTCTGTAATTTTTCCCATAAACTTGAGTTTTCTATGTCCTATTGATGTTCCTCTGCAATATAGTTCTTTCCCCGCGCATATGTACAATGGCGTCACTAAAAGAATAGTGCGTTATAATGGGTGACGTATTAAACAAACTTTCCGACGAGGGGTCGTCTGGTTGAAGTATGCAAGGATTAGTATTAGGGAATATATCATTGTCATTTTTGTTTGCATACTTTGCTAAAAATAACCAATGTTTCTAAAATAATGAGAGGTATTACTATGAAAGGAGTATATTTCTGAAAAGGTGAAAGTAAGTACTTAAGTGCGTCAAAATAGGGGAGTCCAAGCTATTCATCCTAAGGTAGGGTTCCATCTATTGTCCATCTCTGCTGATGACATGTGTTATCTCCTCCACCAACCCCTGTAAAAAGGATAAAAATATATTCTCACTTAAGGCAAGTCTGTATGCCTTGACCGTTGGTGTGCAATAAATGTTAAGGCGTATGAGAGTAGACAAGAGTTGAGAATGATGGGACAAACCGATAATTGATAATTGTTTAGTAATGTTGATCATCTTCTGATATCAGAAGATAAGAGTCTTATTTGAACTGAGTGACAGATTATTGTTTACAAGATTGAATTATTTTAAACGTTTCTTGTGCAACGTCACAACATATGCTATGTATGCTCGACGGACCGGATAAAAATTTAAGGTAGCCGTTACTGTGGCATCCCTCCTCCCTGACACCCCCAAAACAAAACAACAAAACAAACAAGAAAAAAAAAGAAAAAACAAACAAACAACAAACAAAACAAGAAAGCCCATGAGTTTCGATTGATGATCATCTACCCTTGCATGTTCTACTATCCTCAATTGATCTTGATATAGCAAAAGTGTGTGAATCGAGTGTGTTAACAGTGTTATATTCAGGCTCCAATGTGTTATTTTCACATTGAGAGTCCAGATGTACTCGTCAAAGGTAAATATCATCCTCTTTATTGAAGAGATTTATGTAAACTTTTTAAACTTGACCAGAAACAAAAGGTTGTGCACTCATTCAAATGGCTCGAATCTACCATCACAAGCAAAAGGTTTTGGGTTAGGGTTAAACAATAGCAGTAAAATCCAGAATCGCCCTGAGCGTATCTACCCTATCCAACATGTAAAGCGTGTGGAAAGACAAAGTCATCACTACCAAGAACAAGTGAGACAACTAAGCTAAGGGCACTGCTACTACCAGTATTTCAATACACCTGTGCAACATGGATTTGACATAAAGTCACTGAAAGAAGAATAAGAGTCCTTGAGACGCGATGCTATAGATGCATGTTAAGCGTCCGCTACGCCGACCACAAACAAAGAAGTGCGCAACACCATCCAGTTATAACAATGTAACAAATTCAGTCACACACTTCTCCTATATCTTTCAACAGGTGACACATATATCAAAGTCAACAAGTCACGTTACGGATTCATGATGCTTTAAAGGGCATCCACAAATGGTCTTTATTCTTCAAGATTTTGCTTTCTTTGCGTTTTGATATAGTAATGATAATAGGATTTATTTTCCATGTGAGGAAAAGGATTAAAACAATAATCATTCTTTTCCAAAAATGGTTACTTGTATCTGTAGCTACCATAAAACAAAGGACTGTTGGTCTTATGTCTAACATTCCTTCTAATGTGGAGTCTTAAAAAAAAAGAAAGTAAGTTTGGATAGCTTTCACATTCAAATCCGACATAGTTCTCTTTGTTGCCATTTCAAATGGTATTTCAGCATCTATCTATCTATCTGTCAACGCATTTGTACACCAACTCACCGAAACCCAGCATAACTGTGTATTCATATTAGCCAAAAGGTTGAATATCTGTAAACTATTCATCAGTTGTCACGATATGAAAATCAGTCAAAACATTATTAGCAAATATATCAGTGATTCCACAAACGTTTACAGTTTAAATGTATTTTTTTATATTGATTTTCATTCTTAAACTGCTGATTAATTAATGTTAGGACCAAATTCAAGATTGTTTGACGCTAGTTTGGACCTAATCTGAAGGTGCTTATTTTTCATGTCAATACATATTTGCAGATCTTAGACATGCTATCACAGACTAATTCGCATTGAAATTTGTAGCTTTTAATATTTACGGCACCCTAAAATAATTTGTAATTATCTCTTGACATTTTTTGAACAATGGATATTTATGGTTCGCGAATTGAACTGTCTGGAATCTAAATAAGACCTTCATTTATTTTCATAACATATTGATATTATAACTTATTTTTGACTTGGTATTTCAGTTTGAACAAGCAACGATACCATATTTTCAAGATTTATTTGGTAATTATTTTTTAAAGATCTGTTTTTTTCAGTAAATTAAAATCTCGCGCGAAACAATAAAACCAAGTAAGCTTCAAAGTAATGAGATTGTCAGCTTAGCAAGAAAATGGAATAAAGAAAAAAGGAGACAAAATTAGAAATATCTGCACGACTCTAAAACTAGGCTAATTGAGTTGCTGCCTTTTATCCAGTGTGAAACTGGATCAACGTATTTTTCTTTCTTAATTGCATATACTCTGAATTGTGTTTACCTTTTGATTTTTTTAAATTTCATCCAAGAACCTTTTGTTTTTTATTATCTCGCAAAGCGACGTGTTTGCCTTTTTTCATATGTGTTGCCTTTACTATTTTCTGTCTTTTTTATTACTTTCCTAGGGTAGTTTTATTTGTGTTCCTCGCGTTCTGATCAGTATTATCAAGTTTTGTATTCAACTTCAGAGTCACAAAGGAACATTGGAATAAAATTGGTAATTATTTTCCTCTGATGAAAACAAGTTTTGTACATCTTTTCTATCAAATTTCTGAGTGGGTCTCGAATGACCAAGTAACAAATGATACACATTCTTTATTAAACCTAGAAAGGCTTATATTTGCTGTCGTAAACAAGACCTTTTTTCTCTTTTAATCTTCAAGTATCTCGAGTCTTGTTATAAGTGATACGATTTTGATACCGACTAACATCGGAATAATGTAGACATGATTACAAGAAAAACATCGTTTTGCTAATTTAAGAACCATCAAGGGTAAAGATCAACATGCAAAAAAAAAAAAAAAACCAAAAAACAATACAGTGTTCAATAAAATATAAACGTAAGCATGCAGACAATGTGACATGCATTATATGGAAATTTACATGAAAATTATTACAACACATGGTTTAAATATAAAATGATTACAACACATATATTAAATATAAATGATTACAACACATGTAATGAATATAAAAGATATGTTTATGTCATGTTGATACGTTGATATAACGTCTCAATAGTGGGTTATAACACTGAGAGACCTATTTTACATTTTTGAAGGTTAAAACAGCCTATGATAAAGTGCTGAAAAATTTCAGAAGCACTCAATTTTTTTCTGATTAGGAACCCATATTTTTTCCATATTCAAATTTAGAAACTAAGAACATTATTTTATATCTCCTGCCAAAAGACACATTTTTATGAAAGAAGCATACAAATTCTTGTATTTTATTTATCGTAGAACCTAACATTTTTTTCCCACTCTATATATTTTTGTATCTCTGCCAGTTTTTATATTTAATGGATGCAGATTGATTCCTAATTTGCAAACGGCCTGTCGTGTCTTAAAACTCCTAATGTCAAACTAGGCTTCTTGTTTGAAAATGACATTTTAGCTTGTTGTAAGTTTCTAATTTACTTCCATTAGAGTGAAGCTGCATTTGAAAACTCCAAAATGTCTAAAATTGTTACTTAAGTTTAACACAACATACTCTTCTTACTCTGACTAAAAGATTTTTTCAAAAGGATATGAAAACTGTCCAGAATAAGTTTCATTGATGATTATCAGGTTGGTAAGGCAAATGTGTAAGATCTGTATTGCATACAACATCATCTCAAAGACTAGCATTCGCAGCTGTATAAACTCTGTAACAGTATTTAACCATTGATATGAATATACTGAAGTACGCAGAATATCTACCTGTCTCCAATAGAGTGGCACTATTATACATTTTTACGTTTGCACTGATATTAAACTTGAGCAAATTACAGTTTAATTAATCAGCATTGCTATTACATGGCATATTTAGCGGAGTTACTATTGATTGCAAGGTGGAGCACGAGGACATAATGTTGATGCAAATGTCTTGATCATGGTTTGGGCAAGAGTTACCACTCCTACTTATTCATTGTATAGTATTGTGCACTTTATTTACCTTTTTGTTAACCTGGACCTGCATAAACAAGTTCTTGGAGTACATTCGCTAATATGATATTCAGGTCGCTTACCCCCCCACCCCCACCCCCCCCCCACACAAAACGTATGCGTGTGCTACAGCTGAAAATTTTCATCAATACCATTATAAAAAACTAACAATTAGTTATTTGTACCGTTTGGCTGGCTAGCTGAAGAAGAAAGAAATACAATATAGAAGCACAGTCAGCACACAATTAAGATACGTCATTCAAAATGTAGATAAAGTGTAATGGAGGCGCTCGACATATATTATGTACTTCTGAGAAAGTGACAGGTGTAAGGTGAAGTTGTTTGAATTTGCCACATGCACAATGAAGAGAATATTGGCATACCTCTATGTTATTTTCATGTACTGTGGCTGAAATTTCTTTACATATTGTACTTGTGGAAATTGTACATGATCTACGTACACAGCTGACCAAAATGGCATCTCCCATGTGCTCGAACAATCAGCATAAATGAGTCCAAAGTACAATATTTTTAGCAGTTAGTAAAATAGAGAAAACGAATTTTGCCAGATTAGGCAATACCGGCTTCTAAAAGTACAATGAATGATTTATAAAATATATAAAAGTAAAAAAAATGTATCCGGTCATTTTTTTTACAATTTACCTTTGAAGTCCAGAAAGTGAAAATGACCAAGCGGAGCATGCAGTTTTTTTTATACGTGCACATCTAAAGTAAGACCAAGCTGTATACTCTTTAACCCAAATTGCATCCATCAATCATACACCAAAATAAAGGGAATTTTAATAGTTAATTTAGTTCTTTAATAATACCTAAGATATTTCAAGGTCTATTTTACATAGCCAGTATAACCAGTGAGGAAAACCTGGAAAATCCTTCTTCTTTAAACATCTAACCTTATGCAAAATACGAATCTGTAGAGCGCCACAAATACTATACCACCAATAGTGGTAATTAGATGAAAACACATTTTTCCTTATCTGTACAAAGTTCGATTCAGCAGATAGGTTATTAAATCCTGTGACTCAGCTTTATGTCCACTCCTCAAGGCTAGAATGATGTCAAAATGATATTGGAGATTGGTATCTGCGCATTCGCAATCTAATCTCAAATGTCAGTATATTTATTTTTTGTTACAAAAGCCTGGTAACAAATTAATTATGTTAAGGAGCTCTGTGAGCGATATCAGTTGTCGCATTATGAAGACTGCGTCAGATATTTACGCCGAAGGAGAAAATAGTTCATTACAACAAGTAATCAAACTTGGGTCCCTCAAAGGAAAAATTGGTCTCCGATTTCTCATTCGAATCTGTAACATTTGATCGCAACAGATTATAAACATGACTTTTTGAGCTGTATAGATATTACATTTGGACGTTTTCATCGTTTATTTGTTTGCCTTCTTTGGATGCTATAATTTCCGAAACAATATTTTGTGTCAAAAATGTTAGAACAGTTAACCAAATTTCAAACATGATAGCAATCAATAAACAGAAGAACTGCAAGCGTTTTAATGGTAACAAAAGCTTTGTTCTTTATAAGCATGTATCAGCTAACACTATTATTGCATGTACAAGTAAATCGAATTTTGTCACATCAGTAATAAATTGACCTTTATAAACAATACAGTAATTTGGAATTAGACTGGAAAAGTTAGTGCGGAGGAAGATTTGCAGATTGAGAAATTAAAGTTTCAAATGTAACATTGTTTCCTCGGAATGTTGAGGCAAATCTACATTCGTATTAAATATTCCCAGTGAAAGAGGTCCAAAGTGGGTTAGGAATTTAATGCCTAATTTGTTCTTTTTCTCAAATGTAAAAGTCTGATAGAATAGAACTAAGTTCAAAACAATGAACGCTAATTAGTCACATTGAAAAAGGGTGCCAATACAGAGCTATTTTATAGCATTATGCATCTGGTATTTTCAAAGAAGGAAAAATAGTTCGTTATGTAAACCAATTAAACTTGGGCATTTCAATTGAGAAAAAAAATTGTCTCCGATTTCTACCAATTTTCAGATTCGAATTTGTCACTTTGTCTCTTATCGGATCATGTGTTATGTATATTTAATATATGATGTGTATTTCAATTTTGTCCATGATGATAAGTTGTACTTTAGATTCTGGTCACTTGTAAACAGAATGTTTACAAGCATTTGAGTTTAAGGCCAGTCTTGTTTACTGTTTTATTTTTCTTCATCGGAGTGCTTCGCATCCTGTTACGATATACGTCAAGTGGAAATGTGTATAAATAGGAATTTGGTAAACAAATAATTCATTCCTGCTTTAGATCAGTCTGTGTGAATCCACTGGAGATCAGATTTTACAGTTTGTGCTGTTGAAATCAGACAAAATTAGAAAGGAATTATTTATTTAAGATATTCATTGGAATTACTAGAGTGCTCGTTGATGTTTGAATTAATACATCACTTTAGACTTTTGCAAACTCAATTAAAGACATTCTGGGTTGAATCATTGTGTTATATCGAGACACTCATGACTATTGGAACTCATTCAGAACATTCTATATTTTTGGACTTGTGATTAGGACATTTAGGATTTTTTGGAATTTGATTCACAATATTGTACGTATCTCTTGATTTTCACTTTGTATTGTAGATAAATACATTGCTTGTTGATATAATTTACATTATTGGTTTCACTTTCTTTCTGTTACATATTTTTTAAGACCTTGAATCGTAACACGTGTAACACAAATGGCGATTTGAGTTGCAGAATCTTGGTTTTGTTATAGTCCCTTAATGCAATCAAACTATATACATTCCCAGTTAAGCACTTATCGAGGACAATATGGGATATAGGATGGTACTATGAGCTTTATAAGAGTTAACATTAAGCGTGACCCTATGAACTCCATGAGATATTAACATTATGTATGATCATGTAAGCTCGGTGGGAATTTAACATTAAAAGTATTACCAAACACCACCTATTTTAACTGACCAACACCTATCTTGATTATCTTCACTGACCAACACCCATCTTGAGTGACTAACACCTATCTTTTACTAACCAATACACGTCCTTACTGATCAATATACATCGTTATTGACCAAGACTCACCTTATTCAGCAGCACCCACACCAACAAATGGACGTGTAAGAGGGGGAGTGTAAAGTAGTGGATACAGTAATGAAGAGTAAGTAACACCTAATTTTAGACCGACAATCACCCACCAGGACCATCCAATACCTACCTTAAGTATCCAACACTTATATTCTCACAAAGCTAATAGATGAGGTAAGGTAGGGATAGGTAATGTCTACTCACACACTTATAGACTGTACAACATACTATCTTACACACGTTCCATCACACACACACACACACACACACACACACACACACACACACACACACACACAGACAAGGGGAGGACTGATGGGAAAGGGCTCAAGCACTCATACATACAACCATACAATAACACAACCATATATACATGCAACCATACATACCCAAACAGGGGCCGGGGTGGATGGTGCTAGTGTTCACACATATACACTCAAATATACCATCACACTTAATACTAGAAGAAGATATTTTTGTTCAACAAAAACAAGAAGAACGAGAAAGCGAGAGATAAAAACCATGACCATGAGCAGTAACATAGCGGATTAAACCATGTGAAAGAGGAGGGACTTCAGAAACTGTAAATCTGTTACATGAAATTCTGGCAGATAAAATCTAAACTCTCTATGACATAAAATACCACTACAACCATTGCCACAAAGACAGCAGCATCAATAAAAACAACAGTAACTATGAGATTCTGACGAGGAAAAGGATTAATACAGTTTCAGCTGACGAGGGAAAATCCATGATTTGTTAAGATACTTTTCAAACCAACGACCCCTTTTAGGGCCACCTATATCTCTTTAAAAAGAGATACTGCTCTGATTTCCAAATCAAAAAGATAATATCCACCTCCATCCCCAAAAAGGCTATGTGTATTCATGTGCGTAATCAGGCAAGAAATGGAAAGAAAAATAAAATTCATACTATTTTATTTTTACTTGCATTTTGTATTTTGTCGTGAATAATAATCACAATGAAATTTCACACATTTCACAAAAGTCCTTTTTCTTTTCTTACCTCAAACGATATTTTAGGAGCGTCTGAATTGAATTTCTTAGAGGGAATGGACTATTTTGCTTTTTGTTCGTTTTTTTTTTCATCCTTTCATTTGGGTAAGTTGTTACTTTTCTTCGATGTTGTGCGCATTCTGGGGCACAATGTCCTTTCTTTTGACAAACATAACAATTATCTTCAATTTTATCACAAGAAGAGTAGAGTTTCGTCATCGGTCTTGTTACACACACGTTGTGTCTTTTCGAATCACTTTAAGCAAATCATTGACCAGAGGTGTGATCTAAGGTTGCTGTTCCATCTTCTCAGGTTGTAAGTCTAAGTGGAACTGAACGATATCACCGTTTTACTTTGGGTTTCTATATATAATGAGGGAGAGAAAGAAAGAGAGAGAGAGAGAGAGAGAGAGAGAGAGAGTACCATCAAATCAGGCTAGAATAGGCCATGATCAGGAAACCATCGTAGCAATGCAAGTAGAAACCAAGAACAAACTGACGACGACGACTGCGTTCTGTGTCACGCAATATAATCAGAGAAGTTTTGGTAAGAGCTCACCCTAGCAGTTTTGACGAGGAAATGATCAAAACTTGTCCATTACGATCATCATCATCATCGTCGTCGTCGTCGTCATCATCATCGTCGTCGTCGTCGTCATCCTCCTCCTCATCTCCCCCAGATCGAAAGATCGCCCAAAATTAAAATCGGTCCGTATCACCTGAGGACTATTTTTATATTCAACCTGCCAGTAAAATGACTTCAAGAAAATATCGAAGCACCGCTTACACCATTGACTCCCCCACTACCAAACGAACCATTGTAAAGATGGACAATGACCAAGACTACATGTGTTTAGCCCGCGCTATCTCAGTTGCTAGAGTTCATGCAGGGAACACAAATACACCAGAATGGAAGCAATTGTGGAGGAAGACTAGAAAACCGTGTCGCCCCAACAACACAGAGACCCTTTTGTAATGAGCGGGAATTTTGAAATATAGCGTGTGTAGACTCATGAAATGTAGAAAATTCAAGAAGTGCTAGTCCCTCGCTATATGTAGAAAGTGTATTTCTAAGTGATCCAGACGGAAACAATGTTCACGTCTATCATCACCAAATCATTTCGATGATATTACAAATATCAAAGGATTTCTTGAACACAGATACTATTGTGACAAATGTGACATAGGTTTTAACAATCGCAAGCAACGTGCATATTGTGTTGAGAGATGTCGTTACTGTTTAGCATCGAGTACTTGTGTTCCTAAGGGAAAAATAATAATTTTATACTCCACTTTCGGACAACAATTTTTCAGTCCAGCGTGTGACCACCAACATCAAATGAAACACTTCCAGTAAATTGACAGAAATGTGTTCAAAATGACACAGAATGTTCGTATGAGTTCGAAAGACGCATATATGTGTCCTGCAAAGAAACACTTTTATATTTGTCATCACGTCGTTGCATTGGATCATCTGTGTTTTATTCAGCGATATATCAACGAACCAGACAAAATACTGAACATCCATATCAACAACAAGACGAACAATAATTGGGTCCATACACCTTATAATGTTTTATTTTTAATTTTCCCAAGACACAGTATTCACATTCCTAACATTCGACATTGCCATATATTTACTCGGGAATCTTTATTTTATCACTGTCGGAATTGTAGCATGTTCCCGGGTCGACAAGTACAGATATTTCGTGGACCTCATATTCCTTCCGATTTCGCTCAGTGGGTCTTAGACCTCACGGAAGACTGGGATAGAAAAAAGGTCGTTCGTTACGGTAACTGTCATTAAGATGCTAGAGTGATCGCTCACAATTTCTTAGAATACGATGGCCAGTTTCTTTTGAAGCATTTTTAGAGAAAGGAACCAAATGGCCACAAGTGACTATGAATGGAACCAATATCATTTACATGAAAGTGGAAACAATACAGTTTAAAGATTCCATGAGTTATTTTGCTATATATTTGAGTAAACTGCCTAAAATTTTTGCAATGACTGAAATGGTAAAGGCTATTTTCCTCACTTTTTCAACACAACGAAACCCAACACGTCGTGCTACCTCATTTGCCTGAAGCACATTACTGAGACCCAGACGGTATGCAAACGGAGAAGCGTGAAGCTTTCTACGCATGGTACCAAGCCCACTCTCTGGTATTGTCGGTCCCATGTGGACATTCTACAACGTTATTGTGGAACATTTCGTGTGTTATTTCTCTAGCACGGGGATATCGATCCATTTAAGGAAGTTTCTAAAATTGCCAAAGTGTGTGGATTGGTGTACCGAAAGAATTTCATTTTCGAGAACACACTAGCTATTGTACCACATCAAACATATCAATCGGCGAGTCGTTGGTATTCGGTTTTATTCGGTTGATGGTTGGGATTTAGAAAACCTATAGACAGTGTACGAATTTCATGGATTCGTATCGCACGGATGTCACGTCTATTATCCTGATCTAGAACTAAAACATCACTGTACAGGGTTGCCCATGGAAGGTCTGTACCAAAGAACTTACCGATATATTCCTGAGTGTGAAATTGTTTCATGCTTTCGATAGTGGATTCCAGTTGTTAAATGTAAATGAAATTTCTCACTTTCCTACCACAGAACAATATCAACAGGAGGACCGATTGAGTCTTGGGATTTTTCAGGGTATGTCATCAAGGTTCCCAAGTTGAAACAGGAAAGGGAACGGTTATCCATCCTGGTGTCTCACCCAAGACGATAAAGACCAATTCAAGCAATGGCACCAGTCCATTGAGGACATAGAAGTGGAACCCAACGAAAGAAGAATGACTTTGGCTAAAATCAGGCTCAATTGCGTGTGGGGAAAACTAGCTCATGGTCAGTTACGAAGACGTCATCGAGTTTGTTCAACCCAACAAGTTTGCCAACGTGATCCTTGCTCCCTACGTGACAGCGAATGTCTGTTTCAAATTGTAATCTGTTTTGGAACCTATAGCGAACCGCATCCTTAACTTTGACATCGACAGATAACCCTCACATAGAAGACATTGCAGATACCAGTACCGAGATAAGAAAGGTCACTTTAAATCGATGCAGAGAAAGAACTGACACTATCTTTCCAGTCTTATTAAGACCTCTGATGTATTGAAAGAAACCTTAAAGTCAGGTCAAGATTATTACTGTCGCGTCAAAACTCATGACCCACACAAGATTGTACATTTGTCTGATTACCAAATCGTCAGTAAACCGTTGGAGAAAGTGTATTAGATCGTTTACGAGAATCGAGTCAGACTCACAACAATGTACCATCCAGTATAAAAACGGCAGATTTCCAAGGAAAAAGAAAAAATACTTTGACTAGATACATACACCCATAAATATGTTTTTGACACACAAACAAAATAAAGACGAGTATGATGCTATACCCTGCGACAATATCGGTGCACAGCTTTGTCCTACCATATTAAGTGATCCCGTCACTGTGCCAATCTATGGATGTCACCATGAGCATCCTCATCTTTGGTACAATCCAGACTTTACACCAAAGCTAATGCAAAACCCATCGTTCCAAAATCACCCCAACCTTAATATAGAGAATCAACGATGAGAATACGCGTTTCCGTGGCTTTGCCTGATTATTGTGATTTTGCTAATTGATTGAATATCTTCAAAGGAAAATGGCAACAATACCTGGCAGGACCCATTCCTAAAGAATAAGCTTGAGCAGTATTTCTGTACTAGCATGAATGAGACAACGTTAAGTGTTTTAGTTGTGGCGTGAAATTCCAGGAATGGGAACATAATGTTACGGCTAACCATGAACATGCCAAAGGAACTCTGCGCTGACTCTTCCTTCCATTGGTCGGCCCTAAGGACTTTCTTCATGGATAGTTTAGAAGAGCGCTTTCAGAATCTACCTTTAGAACTAGAAGAACGCAATTACAAATATTGGGTACAGATTCAAGTGAAACACAAAGAACAAGTTCATCCTGAATGCCATATACCTTTTGATCTTTTTTATCTGATTGCAATAAGGAGGCTGATTACCTTGAAAATGTTCAAAAGGCCAGACATTAGTAAACTGCAAGCACATTTGTAAGACTCTCGATTCCACGATTTCTGCATGCAGCGTTGCACTGAATTCAGTGGTAGTATGTCAATAAATGGATTAAAAACAAAGAGGATTACCTGGTGCTTTTAGAAGAACTCATTCTTCTAAGCGATTCTACTCCATTACATTTTGGACGATGTATCATGTGTGTTAGTGGCTGCATATCTTGGATTTCGTTTACCTGCGGACTCTCTTTAGCGCATGTATTATCATTTCATGCTCACGATAAAATTATTGTGTTGAACGTCATGCGATTAGTGATGGATACCTCTCTGTCCATGTGTGAAGCAAAGCTTCCTCGAACTTTGTCCACAGTATATACATACCAAGAATTGTGAGTGGCTAGTGATGTACAGCAACAGACTTTACACTGGAATGTACGTTCCTGGAAAGGTACTGGATTCGAAGCTTTATAAACAAGACGTAACTCACCATACACAAGTAGTGTGAATGTTTACAAGGTGTCCTATAACCACTCCCACCACAATAACATCAACAAGAACGCAGACGGATTGTGCTATGTCTGAACCCAATATAGAAAGGAAAAAGAAAACAAACAACAAACAAACAAATGATTATTTTTTCAAATCGCTGTAATATGGTGTTTCATGTGATACCTCTTTTATTAAAAATTTAAATGTTGCAACTGTATGCAATGTCCTGTGCAATCTGTTTTAATTCTCAGAATTAAAGACAACTCTTTAGTCTTGGCTGTATCGTCCGTTCCATGATTGACGAAAGGTCAGATCGTCAAAGTTGGGAGGCAGTATATCTTCGCTATCCTTATAACATGTTCATTGCTAGACCAACAAGTACAGGCAAAACGAATGTGTCAAACGTTTGATTGAACGCAAAAATATTTTGTTGGACTGTACTCCACAACGTATCGAGTGGCAATCAGCTTACACGTTACTGAATGACACTCAAGGAGAATCCATTCAATTTGTAGACGGTATTCCTCGCAAAGACAATGGGATCGTGTCTTACTCTAGTCAAACACGTCTCGTCATCTTCGATAATATGTTAGGGGAAGATGAATAAATTAAACTTTGGTTGACAGGAAAATGACACGATTGCGACGTTATTATTATTTACTTTACGAAACATTTATTTTGTCAAAGTAAAGCGCACCGCACGGTCAGTATGTGGTGCAGTTCAAAAGTCTTAGAGATCAGTCTCAAGTCCAAGTAATGGTTAAACGATCAGGATTACCATGGCGGAATTATGCCTATGACGATACTACCATGCCATATGTGTATGTACTCACTGATTTAAAATCCACTACCCAAGATTGTTTAAATTTTCCTACGGATTAGTTTCACGATTGGAGTCACGAGGGTGGTCGAGTGATTTACACACCGCCTTCCTCGTTTTCGTCTGTCTAAGAAACAAAACCTGTAAAAACGACATTTACTCACTTCATCCTTGACATTGTTCAACAAAACTTCATTTCAATTTCATCCTCCTGCCAAACTGATTCATGCACTGTATGCTATCAGCCACGATACAGATGCACGAATGCGTTCCCATTTGTTGGAAGCAAGTCTTAAAGAAGTGTTGCTATGGTTTTCTTTGACAGCACGCCAATTACTAGAAGGGACCAGTTACATTTGTCGTCAAACGCAACTTGTTTTGAAAAATATTAGGTTACCTTGACACAACTCGCAGATCCAAGAATCGATACCCAAACCAAGAAAGAAATCATCTTGAAACACGGTGGAAGAGGATTTATAGGAGAGTGAATACTAGTTCGCTTCTACGTCGGGATCTCAATATAGTGGCAAAGACAAAAAAAAACAAAAACTAAAACAAAGAGAAAGACCAAAAGGAAAGTTGTGGCAAAACCACATCCAAAATCATCTCCCAAGAAGAAAACCAAGAACAAGAAGAAGACAAAAACAACTACTTTCTCTTCACGAACTAGAGGCACAGCTGCTAAAATGCGCAAATACTCAGAGAAACCTCGACTTGTAGTCACGCCAACCTCTGCTGCAGTCTCCTCCTCTCCTCCGCGTTATTGATGATGCCAGCAAAAGCCGATTTAAGACAAGTGTTTATCAATCTGCTGAGGACGCCTGCCATATTGACAGCCATTTTAATGTGACTCCTACCTCTCCTCCTACTTTTTCGTTTGCTGCTCTGGCTACTGTTGCTGTCCGAAATGAAGCACAGTCTAGGAATAAATGCGAGGCAGAACAAGGTTGTTACAAAGGTTACTGGATCTGTCCAAACAAGAACTTGCACTGGATATGTCCCAACAAGAACTTGCACGATTAAGCCATTAAGTACACCTTCGTTGTCTTTCCAAAGCCAAGCTGATACGAGGTCCTGGCAACAAAGGGACACGAGTCCCTGTATAAAATAAGACGTTTGGACAGGGATACATCACTACTCTGGCAAATATATCATTCATCAAGACTTCACAGCAACAGCATTGTGTCTAAAGATTCCTCAAAAAGAGGACAAATCCCACATCTCGTGTATTCATACATTGGGATGTATTGTCGGTGCTCACCAAAGCGAATGCACCGGTGCAAAACAGATCATTCAAAAGTCTCATAAATATATAATTGAAATGGCATATGAATGTTGTTTGAACATATTGAAAAGAACTGTTATCTTGACAAAGACACAGAAACAGAGATTAGGACGACATCGCCACCTTCTTCGAGACATGGTGAAAATAAAAATTCCAGTCAGTCAAAATAAAAAAGTGCTAGTTCAAAGAGGAGGATTCTTCCGATGCCGATAACTCCATTGGTAGCCAAAGCAGTTACTCCCATGTTAGGAGCGATAGCAGGTCCTCCTTTAGGAGGGGTGGTGAGCTGAAAATAAAAACGACAGTGCCTCCTGGAAGGACACCAATACTGTGCACCTTGACCTTGTGGAGAGATGAAAATTAACCCTTGTGCCTTACAATCAGTGGATGGAGCTCAACTGTTGGTACGATCAGCGGATACCTCACGTACCACCAAATCCTAGTGTAACTAATATGGTTCACTTAGAACAAGAGTTACAATCGTTGATGGATCGACCAAACCTGTCATATACTCAAAAAATCGCAACGATACGGACAATTATTCCAACATCTTCAGCTGTTTCGCCAGAAAGCTTTAGATGAGACCACTAAACCTACTTTTATGGGTCTCAAAAATCTAATGAAGACTGAAGAAAAAACAGCAGCTACAAAGTCGACGACAGACACTGCCACAGGTATGGATGAGAAACAGAGGGAAGGGTTAGAAGGTTTCCAAACCCCATCTGCTTTATGTACAATCAAGGTTACAAATATTTGTTTCGTGTGGATGAATGTGTTTTCAAAATCGGCAATGGTAGTACCGCTGACTTCAAAAACAGGTTCTGAGTTAGTGTGAGTTTTGAAAATTATCTTGAAACAAAGCGGTTGAAACCAATTGTATGATTGGAACTGCTATAGAAAACTTCAGTTTGCAGCAAGGTGATAAGCAACTGTGAACCATTTTACTCATCAGTTGTATTGGCAAATTTGTTGAATTATACCAACTGTAGCAACAACGGTCACCACGTAAACTCCAAATAAAACCATTTAAGACACAACAACCCTTTGGGTCCGTTGGAGAGTTATATTCCTTTGATATCAGGCGACTCCTATTATAAAAAATCAATTTTATTCGACTTCATCTTGTGACAGTTATCTGGATGGTATTTCCCGATACAGATAACTGTGTGTTGTTTCACGTCTAAATTAACTCAAGCCATAAAACTCGACCTCGAAGCCTATTGGGAAGTCGCTTTGGCAGAAAATCATTCATCTGTCTTAAGTCTTGAATATCGCTGGGGATCAAGCCAGTTTCGTCGTGGAAATATTAAACGAAACAAGTAAAAGAGTACATGGACACAACTTATCCTGGCTTTCACGAAGAAAATACCAGCGCCAGCCAATGTTCAATTCAACTTGGAAGAAATGCGAATTCCTGAATTATATAATTTTAATGATCGACATCTCGTCGGTACGATTTCAGCTATCTTCAACGATAAGTTTGGCAAGGCACTCAACAAAACCAACAGACGTGTGAAGATCGACTACCATCCGCCGTCTCGTCGTCTAAAAATGGATTTTTCCGACGGCAAAAACGCTGTTTATCACATTTTTTTTTATCAAGTTTCTTCGCTATTCTGGGTGGAAACAGGAACCTTGCCCCAGCAAAGAACATCAAGATCAACAACCGATTCTTCAAGCATTTTCGATACCTTATATAACTGAATGAAGGGCTAACTTTGATGGCTGTGTATCCCGATGTCATTGTGTACAACGTGATGGCAAACACAGCCGCTCCATTGCTAAGAGTCATTCTCTTTAAAATGGATTCTGCAATAGCTGCTTTCAATGAAGGAGGAAACACCTATCACGTACACCGAGAATGTGTGCATCCCCATTATCTTCCTATCAGTAAATCGTATCTTGAAAGTGTGAATATTGATATGAAAGGAAATCTCAGACAAGATATTATATTCCCCAAAGGAACGTCACGACGAAACTACACTTTGTATACGATTCTCGAATGAGTTGTAACTCACGTAGCTCGTGTATAGAGGAGTAGCTCGACAACCAGGGCGTGGCTTGCAAGGTATGTTATCATCGTTCTTTTGCACTGTGGCACCCGTTTTGAAACCTTTTGTTCACCAAGGATTGCATGCTGTGAACAATGCGATCCTTTCGCAAGGAAAACAATTGTTCCAAAACGTGTTAGTCGAGAGAGTCCCAAACAAGTCTTACTGATTGCCGTGAAACATGTGTTCATCCAGACAGGAAATAAGCTCTTCGGACCCCTGAAACACCTACAAATTCTTGTCGAAGCAACTGATTCATCCTCTATACAGCAGAAAAGACAAGGAAAAAAGAGACGTAGAGAACTATTTAAGACCCCATATACACTTCAAGAATAAAAACAGGCGATTAACCGTCAGAAACTTGGGCGTGTTTGATTATTAAAATTCCAAAACGTCAATGCGTCGAGATTCTTGCAAATGTTCCAAGACGGAGGTGGATCCTTTTGTCATGCCACCTACGATCAGGGTAGAAGTGCAGACTGTTACTCTTGTTGGATCATTGATTACTGTGTTAGGTCGTGCAGTTGTATCATATAGAGTCATTTGGTGTTAATATCGGAGGTAAACTCAGTATTAAAGTCTCCCATGATAATTACTCATTGTTTAAAGCTAAACCAGCCCTAGCTCGCGTTCAAATTGATCCGTCCATGATGAGAGAGAGAGAGAGAGAGAGTTTGGAGGTCGGTAAGCAGAGCAGATATAAATTTTCTTTTGAGGAAACTTAATTCAATCCATATTGATTCTACAGTGGATATTTCGAAATCAGTCCTTCTCCTGTCAGTTCCGCTGTTTGGAACGTAAATTACTATCCCCGTCTCATGCTTTGGCGTCGATCTCGTCTTTCCAATGAAATGTTGTTAATAGAAATAGCATAGCCAGGTACATTACAGTCAAGAAACATTTCACACAGTCCAGTTATTACTACAAGGTTGGATTCATTTTGTATCGTTAGTCTTAGTTCATCGATTTTTGGTAAGATGTGTCTTACATTGAGGTTGATAAGTTGTATACCTTTCTTTTTTAAGTCAAAGGGTGTACAGTGTACATTTTTTCTAATCGGTGTAGAATCGATGACAGATTTTATGTCTTTTTTTGCGAACTAGATGAAGAGACATTAAAACCTCGGCATATACGAATTAATACTTTGGACGGTAAAGCACTCAGAACAAATATTGTACCGAGAACGTGATATCTATTTTGGACTTAGGTACACGTATTATCATTGTACCCAGACTGATGTACCTAATGTTATAATTCCAGGTAGGTACATCATGTATATCATGTACTTACTGTTGTTTTATGGATGTGTCCCTTTTCCAGAGCCGTATATTAAATCGAGTCTGCCTCGGTAACCATGCCATGTATTTTGTGCATTTGGGTTACTTTCCCACCCATTACGAGTTTGCATTGCACGTCTGTGTTTTTTATGTTGGCTATGTTGGTATTGTGTAGCGGGGTAGTGATTGCTCAGGTTGGTAGATTTTGGTTTGAATACAGGAGTAACATTGCTCATGTTTTTAATAGGTTTGTTGTCCCCGGGTCTCTCAGGTGAATCCGGTCAGAATGAAAAACAGTGGATGGTAGCTGACCCGGCGCTAGCAATAATGTGTCGTGGTATGATATGTATGGTAGGTTGAACGATCTGCCAATATCTACAAATATGTCATTATATTGCGTCATGTCCACTTTACCAGACCCTCATATGCACTCAAATATAAGTTTACCCAGGGAAAATAAAAAGCGACAGTTGGTACCGCCTTTGTGTGTCAATACCAACTCAAAGCATTAGCACACGAAAACGTCCAGTGGCAGACTACACCATCAGGCGTGAAATCAACGATGAAGTGAAATTCACCGAAAAATCTACCCCGATAATATTCTCTGCTGACTATGTTGAACCAACATTAATTCAACTAAGAAGAGAAAGATCTTGACTGTTCAACAAAGACGCGCTTTTCCGTATAACAATTCTTGGAGGAAAACGAGAACGATCGTTAAAGACACCATGTACGGGCGTAAACGATATGTTTCTAAATGAACGTGGTGCCAACCCCCCGAAAAGCACACTCACCGGAGACATAAATATTTTCAAAGAAGATATTTTCTACGATTGCAGTTGTACCAGTGAAGAATTGTAATTGGTTAGAAGAGCGTGTGCGTGTTGCATCTGAACAAGACCAGCTTGTCGAGAATTTGTACTTCAGGATGACAATATTAATAGACGAACTGTGATGGACCCTCAAACCTATCGAAGCGAGAAAATAATCGAAGCGGAACAATAGCTGCAAGAAAAAATCACCAAGAAAACCGTTTTTCTCGCGACGTACAAACCCGTGGATGCGATTTGTGGACTCGCAACAACCGTTGACCTTGATGTGGCCGGAACTGCTATTATTGCAACTATCATAGGCACGCCCAATGGAATTGTTGTCGGAGCCACATCGATAGTAACCAGTGTGGCTGGTGATACAGGAAAAAGAATTTCATTACGGTTACTGATTTACAGGCAGTAAATATCGAGTAAACGTTTGCAAGCGTATTTCGATCTGTCATCGAGCTCACAGCACTGCAGTTCCCAACCCATGACGCGGGCTAAGAAGCGAAGCTTCTATGCAGACTCAAGTGGGCTACAATCACAGATACACACGTCTGCAACAAATTTCCAGTGCGGAAAAGTTTTGAGGAATCTATAAGGGATTTCGGCCTGGGAAAACCGAAATTGGTCATCCGGTCCCAAAATCCCACTAGCACACTACTCTTCATATTGACAAGCGCCTTATTTACATATCCTACTGCCACACTCAATGATAAGGAATGTCTATGTAATAATGTATTAAACAAGTTAAGAGGCAAAGTCAAACAAAAGTCAAAACTTGTTTTTCTTTTCTCCAGGAAAACTTTAGTACATTTTAACATGCTATTTCCCCAGAGATTTTTCGAACTTTTTTAATAGAACTTTCTATTCAAAAAGCACAGTTAGACTGATAGAGATTGAGAGACATTATATCAAACAACATTAATCTTGAAAGCTATGCCTTCACATATACCAGTATATATGAACTATGTCGATTTCATGCTGCAACTTGATATATCCATACTGTCTCCATGTTTCGTTTAAGACTCGAAACATCTATTCTATCATTATATTTTTCTGTATCTTAAAAATATATTATCTACAAAATTAAATAATGTCACACGTTTTTAAGGAACTATGTTTTGGCAGAGAAGATTTCCCAGTATTGTCAATATTTGGCAAAACAGTACATTATGGATACCAACCAGTATGGAAAAAATGCAGATTTAAACGTTTTCCAACTTACAAGTATACAATCAGAGCAACTAATGTATATGTGAGTCGTGCAATGAATTTTTTAAAACACCAGTTTAAGGTTGGATGTGTATTATGTTGGTTTTACCCAAGTGATAATCCAGCAGGATATCGATGTAAGCCGCATCCTCAGTTCATGTTTACGACAATTATTTTCAACATTGCTTGTTCAGAACAATGATGTGCGCTGGAAAAGGTTTTGGTACCAAAGAAAAACTGATCCAGAGCGCGATGTCATTTTCAGATTTTAAACTAGGACATCCCTACCCCAAAATTTATTAAGATCCACACTTATCACCTTACCTCTCATCGACTTTTACTATTTTCTCATTGACCCTAAAGAAGGGATAGTTCAGCTCAATGTAAGGTAACTAAAGTTGGAAAGTTCGATCGATAAAGAAGAGAGAAATTGATCTTGTTGTTATCGTTGTTGTTGATATTATTTTATATTGTTGTACGATACAATGTGTTCTGTTTTGGTAATACAATTTCATCCTACGTATTTCAAATAAAATTGAACTTAATCAGCGGTGTCAGGTGACAATAGAACCGTATCCTAATACTTTTTTAATTAGTCTATGAGCCAGAGGCGAAAATGTCAGTTAGCCATGCCATCTGTGCGTGCATTTTCTGAGTTTATCTCGCATATTATTAATCAAATTTAACAATTATTTTGTGCGTTTTTTTATTTCACCAAAGCGTTTGATTACATAGTAAAGTGATAACATATGGTATAAATTGATAAAGCTTGGTTTAAGGGGAAATATTCTTTATATAATCAAATCGATGTACAGCAATGTAAAGTCAAGAGTTAATTATGATAATATGTTAAGTGATGAATTCTCTTGCATTCTTGTTGTCTGGCAAGTTGAATGTTCATCACCATTCCTTTTTTCCATATTTGTAAGTGATTTAAAGCAAAAGTTTGTCATGCATGGTATTGAAGGTATCGATATTGGCATGTTACACCTTTTTATTCTTTTTTACGCAGATGACATTATCATCTTTTCAGGTTCGCCCGAAGGCCTTAAGGCGGCAAAATTATTTAAAAGATTATTGTTCTAAGTTGAAACTTGTGGCTAGCACCTCAAAAACAAAAGTTATGATTTTTAGAAAAGGTGGTACTTTACCTAGAAATATTGAATTCACTTACTGCAATTAAAAACTAGAAATTGTAAATAAGTTTACATATCTCGGACTTGTTATGACGCATGGCAGCTCCTTTACCGAAACACAATCAACATTCACAGGGCAAGCTAAAAAACCCCGATATTTTTACTTGAAAAATACCTTTTTAAGTTTAGATCCTTAAAAACAAGCCATGTCATGAATCTTTTTGACAGACTAATAAAACCTATCTTAAATTATTTTTGCCAACTTTGGGGCTTTATTCCTGCTAAATGCATTGAAAGAGTGCACTTACATTTTTTCAAAAAGATATAGGAATGAAAAAGACAACACAAAATACTTGTTTTTATGAGGCGTCTGGGCGTACAACAATAACAGTGAATATATTTTATTATATTGTAAAGTATTGGTTTAAGATATTAGACACCAATATATATATATATATATATATATATATATATATATATATATATATATACCAAATGATGATGTTGATTTAGAAGCTCTACTCAATAAAGTAAATTGGGCATATTTAAGCAACGATTTATTGTCAAGATTAGGATTCTGTGAAATATGTGAAATATATATTAATCAAAGGGTCGGTAGTACTGATATATTTAACAAAACAAAAATTAAATGAAGGCTATCGGACAATGTTATCCACAATTGGATGGATTGTATTTAAAACAGTAGTCGAGCATTTTTTTAATGTAAATATTGCAAATTTCGGATCAAAACTTCACCTTGACAGCATCTATTCTTTGAATTATAGACATGCAATTGCTAAATTTACAGTATCTGAATTGCATAACTTCTGATTTTACCTCCATATTATTACCCTTAATAATGGGGATATCTCTCCCTACATAGACATTTTGTGAATTAACCTACTATTTCATTTGGATTGATCGGCATCTGCACGCATATGTAATTTCGTTTCTTACGATGTTTTCTTTGTATAATGTACATTATAGATGATGATATCTTGTTGTTTATTTTACTATCAACCATTCAATTCAATTAATTGAAAATGTATCCACACAGTCCGTTTGGGCTAATGGAATGAATGATTCTTCTTCTTCTTCTGTTTTCAGAATGGTCAATGTCTGTAGATGTTATTTTGACATGATAACGGGTTCTAGTCTAACACCTAAATGGTGGTTATCACCTGCTAAGTGCATTGACGGTTTCTAACCTAACAATTAAGACAGACATGTATTAAGTGCGTTGATAATAATATATTAAAACAAACAGCTGTTTATGCAGAAACTACAACCATTCAACACGTTTCATGGCTTCTCGTTTATTTAAATCCCACCTATTGCAAACAATTATAGTGTTCTCTAACTAGCTTTGCGTTTGGGGCTGGGGGTGGGGATGGGTCTGGTTGCAAATGTTGAACTCCACGACCATTATGTAAAATATTAGAGATTGGTAGTAGTCGTATTAAGAGGTTGGAACGATAACACACTTGCTTATCATTCCAGGTCGTTTAAAATTGCACAACATTTTCAATGTCATTTTACTTCATCATGAAAATCCTCAAAATCAGCCAAATATTCTCATTTTTTCATCTTTATAATTGCTGCAAGTCTAAAGTTTGGACATGCTGGCTCATCTTTTTCAATTCTTCTTACATAGGCAGTCTGGAGTTGTACAGGCGCGTGTACAGTTGTTTGAGATAAGCTCCAGTAAAGCTTCCCTGGCGTGTGGACCAGCCGTTGAATCAACGACAGCTTTCCATAATTGTAGTTTATCCAGCAATTATCAGTTTGTTTTGCAATTTCAGGGATGCTTTGCAAGCAACGTCTACATGTGCATACTTGACATTTGACACTCTGTGCATCATGGAATCCAGTTTGTACAAGGATTAGTCCAAGAAGAATGAATGTCTACTCTCCTCAGACAAAACATCCAGAATCTGAATTCATTTACATTATGTATTAGTTAAAGAAACATACATGCGACAAATAAACTTTTGTGTTTTCTCAGAGAGTAGTTGTGAAACAATTTAATTCTGTCCAAGTCAGCAGAAATCATCCATGGTAAGTACTATTTAGTCCTCCTAATTTGTCTCGGCCTGCAAAGAAAATAAAAAGAAAACAAACCAAAACTGATTGTATTTCAAACTGTAAACCCATGTAGACGTATCAGAGCTCTGCAAAAACTGTATCCAATGGAAATGGGAAGATTCTCGATCCTGATGAAACTTGGCATGCTCTCTGCTCTACAACTAAACACAGAGGACAGGAAATATCTATATGGACACTTAGGCAGATCTCAAGAACATCCGTATCTTCGAATATAGCAATACATTCTTCAAGGCTACTTCTTGAAGCATGATGGTCATGAAGAAGCATCCGGGTATATGTCTCTGTATGTGACTATTAAGGAGCCACAACGTTTAGTTATCTACTAACAGAGTTCGTCGCGAGTAATGTAAACAACCTTGTTTACAAGGTTTTATCTTTGCACTTATTTCTTCCACTTGTCCACACATAATTGTCTCAGCAACTAAAATCATGTATCCAAGCAATCTTCAATTTCGTTAAGTAAAAAGTTTTCACCTAATGTACAAGAAATATTCGTTTGTTTGCCAATGCTGGATAATGGTACCGGTTTTCTGTCTGGTTCATGGACGAAATTTGCATCATTTACTTTCCCTCTGATTTAGCTTTGCTGTTAAATGATGACGGATCTTACCCAAACTAGCTTGATTCCAGATTTGCATGACATGCCATAGTGTAAATATTGCACTTATTGCCCGTGTGCATCACCTGCCTGTACGCCTTTTACTGTCCAGGACAGTACTGGCATGATATTTCTCTGTTATTCAACGTATCCTAATAAAAAAGCAAAAATGCATCATTTTACGTTTAGCTCACAGTTTAATGTGATTTAGTTTGTTTTCACATTCTTTGACTCACTTCGGCGTACAATAATAGGAAATATACATGAATGCTGAAGGTATAATCCGAATTTCTCTGAAATGCTTACAACAGAACAAATGAGGGTGTTCTAATACAATCATAACTTTTATGCAGTCGAAATATAAAATTCACTTTGTAATAAAATATCATGTGATGATTGGATGTCGATTACAACAACGCAGGCACTTTTCAAATTTCCTGCACGGAATTAAACAAAATAATGCGAGTTCTATTTCCCAATTTGATAATATTTGCAGAAAGCAATTTTATATTGTTCTTTTTGATTTTGAATAAATAGATATTGCATGAAAATCTACTCCAGTTTCTTAGTTGTCCTATATTTAAACTAGAACTTTCATGACCATACAGAAAAATGTACTGATGGAGATGAGCATGGCCGTATGTATTGTCTGAATACACATGTAACGATGATCCCTTTTTAATTCAAATGAGATACGCGGTTATCCTTTTCAAAGAGCTTAAGATGCTTATACTGACACATTGAATTAGCAGGATTTTCTAGAAAATGAGTATAAAGGGATTTCTTTGTCACATGCAACCAGTCAAGGTGAAAATTGTAATAATATTGTCGAAAGCGTTCAAGGTTATTTACACTTGATATGGTGGAGATAGTGCAAATCCTTTTCAGTCCCACCCATTTTGCGATCTTGTACAGAGTAACCCCAACTGTGTAAGATCGACTGTTAAATAAAACAAAGAATTAGTTGCGGTGAAAATATATAGAGATTATCTAAGTTTTTTTAAGTAGATACAAGAAAATATTTAACGAGTGAAGTGGAAACAATGTATTGACAATAGAAAATGTTTCCACTTCCGGAGTCAAATATTTCCTTATATCTACTCAACAAACGTATTTTTTTATATATTCTAAAAGCAAAAATCTTCGATTTGCATGGATTTGTTTCTCCATTCCGTGCCAATGCGATTAACGGCTGCATTACTACATCGATAAAAGAATAATAAAAGAATATAATAATTTTAGGACAGCGACTTTTTACAAATTTAGATTGTACATATAATGCTTCAAATCGTGTATTTTGTCAAATTAATGAATGTTTTTATGCGAAAATGAGATTTGTTTTTTCGTTAACACATTTCTTGCGCGGATTAATGTAGTGTACATTGCTTGGGTGGGGCTACTATAGCAACATGACAGAATGCTCCAACAGACTTCAGAGCGTAACATCATTATACAACAGATTTTAATGATTGTGATTTTGCTTCTAAGGATTTTCGTTGCACGTTTTGTTTATTTTTGTATTCAGACGTGAGTTTTGTGTGTTGGCAGACTGGCGATCTATTTCGGTAACAGACGCTGGACCCAAATTTCAAATGTCACTTAATTTCGGTTTGCAATCAACACTAATCAATGCCAGATTTTTCCATCGTTTTTAGACATGATTATGATATTTTATGACAGTTATATTCGCTCCTTAAACAATTGTATTACTATATGTAGTCAAGAGTTTTTCTTAAAAATGTGTACCATTGGTCGTTGAGTGTAACAGGTATACGATACTGTATGGGTGACACAGAATATCGAATAGCAACAGGTCATGTAAGTTCAGTCACTGACAATTTGCATGACTCATGTAGAAAACTAATTATAAAATGTAAATACTTGAAGCCTGCTTTTTGTAAATTGGGGTTCGTTGATATGCATTCTTGACGGCGCCTTTTCATTGATTACATAAATGTTTACAAGAGGGTCAACAGTCTTTACTCATTTTAAGATCTATTCATCCTCATGCGGAGAGAGAGAGAAAGGGTAGGAGAGAGAGAGGGAATGAAAAGAAAAAGGAACATAGTCCTAAATATCGAAATACAGGTCTGAAGAACATACATAATAGTAGATATACTTCCTAGATGGAAAACGAAAGTAGTTCCAAAAGTGAAATCGCCACTATGGCAATAAAAGTGGTATCGCCACTGTGGCGATATCATTTTTCTCCCACTGATATATTTCCATATCTAATTATGAAATATATAATAAAAATATATATGATAATAACCATCGATAATAACCTTCCTTATATGAAGTTTCGATTTAATAGGACGGACAGGAAAGCCGCATGTGTGATTCTCCTCTTTTAATGCTAGCGGAGCTTTCGCTAGTGACCGAGAAAAAGGCTCAGAGGTCGTTGGGTTTTACTTAAGGGAAGTAATTCAGAAATAGTCTAAGCGAACGCTTAAAAATTAATCAAGAAGTAGCTTTAATTTTTTCTAGTGATTAAATATTGCCTTCAAAGTATATGTTCAGATTTGATCGATCTCGGAAATATTATTGAAACAAGATAATGTCTAGGAGGTGAACAAACGTTCTAAAATATATATTTTATTGAAATATGCAGGGCTCTGTTTGATTGACAGAGACATGTCATACAAATGATGAAAGTAGACAAAGACAAGCAAACAGTGTAGGATATAGTAAATATTTGCTTGGAGCTTTATGGTTGTCTAGTACTTTACATAAACAAACGCAAATACATCTACCAAGTTTGAACGTGTTGCCGAATCGGCATGTTATGCTTTCATTTTGCAAGTTTGTCAAAGATGTTACGTCAGGCAGGATGTTCTTGTAATAAAGACGTCACCTGTAATTACATCAAGGTGTTATTTAAATAACATACACAGTTTGTTTTCAAAGGAAATAAATAAATCTTTTAAATGATATGTAATAATAAGAGCATATGCAAAGACAAATAATCTTTATATCAAATTTCTCCTTCAAGTTTAACTTGTGCACACAGTCAACCTATGTTTATGTAGAGAGGCGATTGCTCAACTCTTTAACTACTAATTAAATTAACAACGTGATTTTTCAACGATGACAACGTTTCACGCGATTAAGTATGACCAACAGGGATGAACCTAAATTAGTTTTAATTACTATATTTACTTCCTGACTGAAGGAACTTTGATGCACCTACATTTAAATTTTTTCACATGGAGATGTTTTCGAGAAGAAGTTGAGGCGCCAAATCTAGGGCTGCGATTAAAATGAACATTCTAGATGTAATTAAATTTTGAAAAGCATGACCAATTTTCTGTATGAGGGCGAGATTAAAATTAGGAAAGTTATATATTATCTGCCACTCCTTGTTGTGGTTTTACATTTCTAGAGCCTTCTCTAATGGATTCAACATGGATAAAGATACTCAAAAGATTACAGTATTCAGTAGGGCTTCTTTTCATCATTATTGTTTGCATGGTAGTCATTGCAAGCTTTATTTGCCAACATAGATACATACATATGTACATACAAACATACATACATACATACATACATACATACATACATACATACATACATACATACATACATACATACATATAACGATATATACCAACACACATATAAGCATACGTACATAAAACAATCTTTGATGCAACCGCAAATATATAAATAAACATACATACATACATACATACATACATACATACATACATACATACATACATACATACATACATACATACATACATACATACATACATACGTACGTACGTACGTACGTACGTACGTACGTACGTACGCACGCACGCACGTACGTACATACATACATACATACATACATACATACATACATACATACATACATACATGCATGCGAATATGTCGTTTTATAATAATTATTCAATGCATCTGATCTGATATTCGAGCTTAAACACGGTGTCATAATGACGAAGATTGTAACGGAAATAGTTTGCGCACTTTGCTTTGAAAAATAGAACTATGATTTCGAAAATAAAGAAATACAATATTTTAGCAGTTTAAAAAATAGCTTATTTTATCGAAGCAGGGCAGATAAGGTTTATACACGTCACAATTCAGAAAGCAAAGCAGCATTTATTCAAATATAAATATTAAATGAAGATTACAAAGCTGATGTAAACTATGTACAGATTGAGGTTCCTAACTCATTTACAAAATGTAATATAAAACTTAGTAACTATTAGCATAATAATAGGCACAGTAATACATTAAAATTACATAAATGAATTATATGGAGATTTATTTCCCTCTCCCAAGCTGAATGTTACTATACTCTTGAACATCACACATTGAAGACTAGAAAAATGAAAGACTTTTCTTAAGTTAAACATGTTATTACCTGACAAAGGCAACAACTGATATTTAAAATTTAACTTTTTTCCCCATGACGGAGGTAGACATATCGTGTGCATAAGACAACCACGTATATGCTTATCTCTCCTCTAATCATCTGGACAATTTGTAAAAGTTTAAAATTAAAATCTCAAATATATGTTGATTCGGAGTGTATAAAGCATGCTTTTTATTGTTCAAATGCCTAATACTGATATATAGGTGACACTACAGGTAACAAATTAGTTTCTATTCTTGGATTTTCTATTTTCTCATAACATTTCAACAGGTTCCGCTCTACAGTTATTAACTACTTTGGAAAGAGGGACAGGTATAAGGTGAAGTTGTGTGCAATTGCAACAAGCTCATTTGAGAGAATAGTGGCATACGTATACGGTACTTTCATGTACTATCATTAAAATTTCTTTATATGTGGTATTAAGGAACCAACCTGCTGCCTAAAGCAGCAGACTGATTACAATGATCATGTGCTTGAGAAATGAACTTGAACTAGTCCAAAGTACACTAACTTTAGCAGTTATCAAATCAGGGAAAATGAATTTTGCCAGACTAGACAATATTAACTTCTAAAAGTGCAATTAATGAATTATAAAATATGGAAAAACTAACAAAAGAGTTATGGGCAAGTTTTTTTCTCCAATTTACCAGGAAGTGAAAATGACCAAGCGGAGCTAGTATTCTTTTGAGAGATGCACATCTGAAGTAAGGCCAAGCTGTATATAGCTATAAGCAAATTACATCCATCAATCATACACAATATAAAGAAAATTTTAAAGTTATTTTAACAATACTTAAGATATGTTTTAAATTACCAGGATAGCCAGTGAGCAGAAACTGAGAAATTATTTTTCTTTAAAAATCAAGTAGTGTGCAAAATATGAAATTGTAGAGCGGAACCTTAGACGAATATTAACATTTGTGCAATTGCTTTTCTCTTTTCCTATCATCATGTATGATTTTCTCAATAAAACGGTACATTAACATTGATGCTATGTATGCAAAATAAGGTAATTATGCCTATTTTGCTCTTGCTTATACAATATGCCTTGTGACAGTATTATGAGTGAAATGTCGCCAATTATGGGGAAATTAAAAGTTCATCGGAACATAGAAGTAAAATCAACTTAAGTTTAAAACTGTTGGATTAAATGAGAGAAAAATATAGCATAAATGTTTCTATAAATTCATTTGTAATAAAATTAAGACAATAATTATGAGAAAGTAAATTGGCATGTTGCTATATACAGTTGTTAGAAGAACTGGCAAACAATTTACCCTTTGACCTATGTAAAGCTGATCTGTTCCATCCCTGTTTAAACTGTAAAATTTATGAGTGACATCTCAGAAAAAATTGTGGTAAGTTTCATGTTCCTGTTATTTAACATAACATTGGTCGCTAGGTTGAGAAATTGCAAGGTGCATTTTTAAAATACCTCACCACTGTTTGGTATGAAGGGGGGGGGGGGGCTTATGTGAGACTTTGGTACTAAGAAATACTGCTCTGTGGAAGAAATGCATGATACTATTTAAAGGACTCTTTAGTAGATCCTTGGAATTTAAATGTTTCAGCTATGCAATCAAAATTAAATCCTACAATAACACCTATCTATTTGGTTCTTATGGTTCCGCTCTACAGTTATTACTTTTGAAAGAGGCACAGGTATAAGGTGACGTTGTGAGCAATTGCAACAAGCACAGTGGAGAGAATATTGGCATACCTATATGCTACTTTCATGTACTATAACTGAAATTTCTTTGTATGTGGTATTAGGGAAACAACATGCTGCCTAGTCCATAAAGATGATCGAAATGGTTGATCCAATGTGCTTAAGAAATGAACTTGAAATATTCCAAAGTACACTAACTTTAGCACTTATTAAAATAGGGAAAACGAATTTTGACAGACTAGACGATACTAACCTCTAAAAGTGCAATTGAATGAATTATAAAATATGAAAAACTAAAACAAATGTTATCGGGACGTTTTTTTTCTTTTTTGTTTCTTTCCAATTTACCTCTGAAGTCCAGGAAGTGAAAATGACCAAGCGGAGATAGTAGTATTTTGAGACATGCACATCTGAAGTAAGGCCAAGCTGTATACACTATAAGCCAAATTACACCAATCAATTATGCACCAAAATAAAGGAAATTAAAAGGTTTTCTAACAATACGTAAGATATACCAGGTCTATTTTAAATTACCAGGATAACCAGTGAGGAAAAACTCAGAAATTCTTTTTCTTAAGAAAATCAAACCCTGTGCGAAGTACAAAACTGTGGAGAGGAACCTTACAGGGCATGCTAATTCTTAACACTAGTTTCATGTTAGTTGTTCTTATCGAATAAATTCCAGTGTTGACTGGGTTTGTTGTCTCCTCATGCTGAAACTTTTCTGGAGACTATTATTTCTTAAGTCCAAAGTCCAAAATTAATTAATTTCAATGTCAGTAGATATTTTCAGAAAATGCATAGTAATGATCTAAGTAAGACTGGACATCAATTCGATTTGTTTCATGAACATTTGATGATGCTGAGAAAATTATATTACGGTTTCAAACAACATGTATAATTACGTTTGGATGCTAATTTCCTGTCAGAAAACTTTGTTTTGCTACATTCTGTACATTTGCTGATTTGGAAGTGACATTTACCGACCGTGATTTTTTAAAATGTTTTAGATACATATAAACAGAGACGGTACACAATATTCTCAAGTTAATTGATAATAATGCTTTGCCCTGTAGCCATATCTTGAGTCCACTTATTTGATGCATTGCTCAGTAAAGTCCAAATACAGTATTGCATACATCTTACAAAAATAGTGATCAAGTTGCACATGTTATATAATAAACATCATCACGAATTTTAATGTTAAAGACATATACAACGAATTACATTTATAATTTGTGCAACATTATCAAAATTAAGCATGTTCATGATAATGATGTGATCAGGGAAGATAATCAATATGAAATACATAATATCAAGGAATGGCAGAGATGTAGTAATATACAGGCCATACAAAGTTTAAATACTGTCTTTAAGCATGATCCTTAGGTTGGCCATGATTCAGCGTGATCAACGTATTGTTTGATTCCTTCACAATGTCAAATGTAGGGATTACTGATTGATATCACGTATACCGATCACACTTCTAAACATGTCTTTGTTTATTTGTATCAACTTACTTTCTGAATAAAGTGGCTGCATTATTAAAGCCGACTACAGACATTTAATATGTATACAGATACAGAGCCGGGATGTGACATGCAAACATGTGCGTGGAATGTTATCTGGAATCAACAGCAAACGTAAGAATTAAAAACAAAAGCACACATTTGAAGTTGTTCTTCCTTTCATACCTTGATGAGCGAGTGTAAACTCTTTCCCTGGCATCTACTTCTTGTAAGACAGAAGAGAAATGGTAAATATAGTTTGCAAGCATTGAGAAAACTTGGAAAAGATATGGTACATTTGAAACTAATGAATACATTAGCATAAAAGCGTCTATTGACAAACAAGAAACACAAACGTTTCAGACATATACTCCAAAGAATAGAGATCAGAAACAATTTGATAAAACACTTAAAATTGTAGATGCTACTATTGCCATTGTCTGTATCAAACCATTTTCTAGTAATATGATCTTGTAAACAAACGTCCGTATTAGCCTATTCGAATATAAAATATCCAATTCCCCAAAAATGCAAATCTCCGAATTTGTCGTGCTTTGCAATTATTTACTTCAAGTCAGAAACATTTTTACGGAGGGATGAAAAATACCAAAATATCCGTACGTGAGCGTGAATCTTAGAAGTTCTCGAAGTGGTGATGATACGAGGGGAAGCCTTCGTACTGCTTCACCTCAGAGCAAGCCTTCTCCACTGTCAACGTCATCGGGGGCGGACCACAGCTGAATACACCGATCTGCTTTACCTGTGGAGACAAAATTCAGAAAATGCGAGCATGAATGGTCGGGCATTTGAAAAGGAAATATCTCAGAGTTTTAAAATCAAACATTGATGTAAAACGTAAATCGGACAGCTAAACAAACATCTTTGTGTTATTAGCTCTGAATGGTAGAGCGAATATAATTGATTATTCAAGGTAAACTGTTTCTTGAAATTAATAAATGGGATCAAAGCTGTCACAAGATTAATGACATCTCATGAACTGAACAAAGAAAGTTTTGATAGAAACTAATCTGCAACCTAGTCATACTTAACGCATCAAACGATAACAACAAATCTGAAGGCAAGTAATGTTAATAAAATACTGAAAAATAGTCGATGCCTCACAGTATAACAACTTATTGTTACACTTTAACACACGCATTCCTTTTTTACTTACATTTGGATGTTCATCGTGAAGGGACCGGAAGAAATCTACAAACTCAGGACGTCCGAAATGAGTAACTGCCTTCAGCCCAGTAAACAAGCTCCTGCCGGATATCTTTTGAAAGTGTCGCTCACATATATACTACAGAACAAATCATCATCAAGACATGGAATAAAAAACAAAATAATGTCATCGGATGGATTTTGATTTGATTGATTATTAAATTAATAAATGCGTAACTTGCATATTTTAATGAAGACTAAAATCTGCCACCAATATTAAATATTTTTAGGTTGCAACATTCATTGGTTTGATTAATTTTAAATGATTCATATTCATGATATGATCTTCGGTTTAGATTGAAGCTACAAATATACTTTTTCTTGTTAAGCCTTTAATGCTTTGTAATGATTAAGCTGTTACTTGATTGTAATATCAAAGTTACAGTCACATAACTTTAATATGTTGATAGAATGTATGAATTTAAAGAATAGACTATTGGAACTAATCTTGTGACAAATGCCAGACGAAGAAGTTACACATATTCATAAGGATGAACACAATTTGAAAAGCGGGGAAACAAGATGTTTGTGTTTGAATGAAATTAATTCTATTTTTACAACCTTTTTAACTGGATCTTTGAAAAAACGAGCAGAAATACGTGGAAATCATAATAACAGGACCATATGTTAGTATATTTCTATAATAAAGTTTATATGCTCCAGTAAAAATAAAATTCATGAACAGTAATTTCCAAATTTTGTCTGAATGTGTTGCCTATACTATACTCTTTCTAAGAGTTCAATAGGAGGAAGCGTTTTTACCAGCATTGTGGTGCGAAGGTCATATTTCTGCTGGAATTGGGTGATGAAGATGTGTGTGCTGACCAGGTTCCTACGGTCTGTGGTTTCCACTTCCCGAATGATGTCAGTCAGCCACTCAAACTGCTTCTGTGTTCGCGTCACCCACAGGAAGTACACCTTCAAGTGAAAGTAAGGCGAAATTCTCTCAAGATATTAAAAGGTTTCATTCGACTTTTTGATTGATGTTTCACTTGCGTGAATAACAAATTTCCCAGAAGTAATGGGTCACCAAAATCCTGTTACTTTAATTTTAACAGTTACGCAAGTCGTATCTTGCCACAAGAACTTCTGCATTAAAGTAGTAACTAAAGAAATTCTAAAGAATCAGATTCGTGAGGACAAAAAGCCAAAGAAATGCTGAATATTGGAGATTATAGAGGTAACGGAGCTAAATAGTCAAGAATACCATACCTTTTCACAAGGAAATTTGGTTCCTATTTTTGATTTATGGACAATGTCTTTCAGAATGGAGGCGAAAGGGGTGACGCCAATACCTCCTCCGACCAAAACAGCAACTCGGAACCGGTACCAGTCTTGATGTCCTTCCCCAAACGGACCGTCCAGATACAGCTGGCGAAAAGAAAACATTAATATTCCTTGTGCAGGTAGTCAATGCTCTTCTGGTATAAAAAAACATTTAATCAATATTTCTTAAGTTGAAAAAATATTAATTCTGCTTATATTGTAATACTGCAGTCCAATCTACTTTGTTTTAAACATTTTCTTAAAACACAGAGAATGACGATATCATACGCGTATTCTAATTATGAAAGTGTCAATGCATTTGTGTTTAAAATTCTTACAAATGCACAAACAGAGTCTGCTTTCAGTATCATTCACAAGTAAATTTTCTATATTGTGTGGTTTGGGACCAACTCAAGGAAAGATTTACATTTATGACTGACAGTATAACACAATATAAAGAAATACATTCATGGTTTCATTAAAACATTATACTGACATTGTTGTAGAAATGTAACATGATACTTGTATTACAAGTTTTTAACAAGCATGAAAAGGCTAACATTTATGGGTTTTTTTTCACACATGCCCAACGAACCCCAACAATCCATGGGATCTGTCACAAATATCATAAAAGTGTTTTACCAGAGGTAGTAGTTAATGGTCGTACCATAGGAAGTGGTTTATCTCCCCTGTTATTGATATCGTATGTCTTGCGGAGATTCATGGTCCACGGTCCAACTGCCCTGATGTGCAGACTCAAATGTTCCTCGTGGGGTGAGGAAGTCAGCGTAAATGGGTGATACTCATTATCCCCTAGTTCATGACATGCTATTCTAACCCACTGACCCGACCTGTACTCAAAGTTCAACGGTCGCTTGAAGGTCAAGCCCGTCACATCTGAAACGATCCGTTACGTATGACAGCACTGAAAAACTTACACAATTGCAAAGTATTGAAAACAGACGTTTCTTGCAGAAAAAAATGGTAAAAGTCTATCGAATCAATATATACTGAAGACTAAATGGTTGCTCATTATGATCGAGAGGAATCTGATTCATTCATTTTATTATGGTACTATATTCTAAAAATAGGGCACATACAAATCTTATGAAAGATTGTCAGGAAAAATTCTTAATATGTTTCTTAGTAGTGTATATATTGCTGAATCTAGGCAACTTACCCGCTTATATCTACTTTAAACCGGTTAAAAAGTTTTCATCCACTTTAAACCCGTTTTCAAGAACTTTTCTAACTAAAAGGTGCAATCCGTCACTTGTTATTTTTCTAAAACCCTACGCCACCCCTTTCCCATCTTTGATAGCCTTGAGTCATCGATCCACTTTGTTCAATATCAACACTTGGCATATTTAGCAAGTGGAAACAGTAGTTATTGCTCCGCTGTTTGATTGAATGCAGCTGGCAAAAAAAAAATGATTCTGTCAGATCCCTTGTTACATTTAAATTGCGAGATTGTTACGAATAATCGTAGCGGCCTCAGTACACAACGACATGTATCACACGTAAGTGTCTCCAATTTAAACATTTCATATAACTTTTAATTTCAAGTCAATGCCTATGGACATCATGGAAATCGCCTTATTGAATAACTAACAAGTCACGTAATGAGTTCCCTCGTAGGGTAATTGATTTCGCCTGATATGGGCAGGGACTTCTTTATCCGCAAGAGGTCAGTTATTCAAATTACTGTTTGTGCTAGCTAAAGATGCCAAGAGTTGACGTGGAACAAAGTGGATCGACAACCTTTATCTAGCGAAGACGCTCCTTTCATATCCTCCAAATTTCAAATTTGTATGAACAAACTGGCCTTCAAAATGTTTCGACTTCTGGGCCACTTAAATTGTAACCTTCACCCTTGGCCACTGATCTTATAAACCTGGGTAAATGGTCTTTAATTTTTACAGCACTTAACATCTGATAAAGGGTCTGGGCCACTGATCTTTAAAACACTTGAACCACTGGCCTAGGTCCTGAGCCACCGAGCTTTAAATTGTTTTCTATAACAACGGATCCTGTGGTTCCCACGCAAACACCCAAACAATATAGGACAAAAAGTCAGCCCCTATCCACCAATTTGTTCAATTTCATTATGAATACAAACAACAATGAAATTTTGTATGTAAATAAATAATGAAATTCATATTTAGAAAACATGTAAGTAAGGCACCTTACCCTTTTCCTGCAACCCAGATTAACGCATTTACTATTTCACGATATATATATATATATATATATATATATATATATATATATATATATATATATATATATATATATATATATATATATATATATATATTGCACATACAATGACTATTTGGAATGCAAACCACTAAACATTTTCAGAAAGTACACTTTACAATTTTTATAGTGATGATTCATTCAATAGATACAAGGCTCAAGGAGATATGAAATTGTGGCAAAATCAACTAAACTGGACAGTACAGATGGCAACATCGAAACGTGAAATAGAAACGTGGAATATTTTCTTGGGATGTATTTTCAGGTATACCGGAGTTAGTCCAATCAATATATAGCTTTCGTGTATACTTTCAGATAAGAAAACTGCTGTCGGGATACTCAGTATCATTACAATATAATAAAGCATTTAACTGAACAAACAACAATATAGATTTGATTAAAGTTGAGCTAATTTGTAATAATTTTAAAATCCCACTACATCATGATTGGAGATATTTAAAAGGGAAGACTTTTAATGTTGCTGGTGGGTCTACCAAAACCTATTACAAATTAGAGAGCGATATGTCTGATGATGAGATAAGTAGACAGGAAACATATGAAGTAGACAGATGGTGGCATATATGATACAGTTGTGAGCAATATACCTCTCAAACAATGAAAGAAGAAGAAGAAAAAAATGACAAGTATTATTTCTTTCTTACATTTAGCAATGGACAAAACAACTGAAGGAATAGCGCGTCTATATCAGAGTATTAGATTATATGTGACTTATATTTTCGCTCCGCAAGTACAAAATAAAACAAATATTACACAGTCTGTTTTTACTGTTCAAGACACAGTAAAAAAGTTACTTGGATACTTAGTTTTAGGTGAAGACTGTTACTATTCAGATGGAAAAAACTACAATAAGATTTAAACAACATATTTCAGATTCAAAGATTAGACTAGAATATGCATTTGGTTGTGAATGCATGGTTGATACCCAGTGATCCGGTGATGAAAATCGATCGTGTAGTGGGTTTTAATAACAATTATCAGATTCATTTAAAGTATGAACAAATCGTACTGAAAATACTGACGTGATAACGAATACACTAACAGGATATGATACAAACTGAAATAATTCATAAAAAAAGATAAGCAACAAAGATGATAAAGTAATAATAGTTATACAAACAAACCTACATTACTTGATGATATAGATCATGAAACAAATAAACAAGTGTTTATTATTATGTGTGTGATTGCAGAAACTGACACAATTTACTTTTTTAAATGCTAATTAATTGTTAACTCTTTTCATTATTACAATAGACCTTTTAACAAGCTAATTAATGAGAGAATGAATAAAATGGCATCATCAGCAAGTATATAAATCCTTTTCCCGGCCGATGTTAATAGCCAGCTTATTACACCACCAATGATACGGGCAATGCTGTTGTTGATGATTTTCTAGCTTAGTTAGACAAATTCTAAGAAATTTTGTTAGTACCCATTTTTAATTTGTCAATGAACGACTTTATCGCTTCTGTCACCGCTGCTACAACCGCCGCAATCGCTTCCTAATCCTTTACAAAATTTGTTGTGGTTAGTCCAAAAATTGTTGCTATAATACCAATAGCTGCAGAACTTGTTAAACCATTTATTTCAACGGCTGTTGGAAACTTTTACCTAATGGTAACTTTTCTTTAATTTTTCGCTCAATGTAAATTATTGTCCTCTCCAAAGTTATTTAATATATCTGTTAAGTAGACAACTATTTGTGCCTGCTACTATCTCATTTAATTTAGCTTTGTTAGTTGGATTGTCTTCTTTAGCAATAGCATCTTCTGGTTTCTTTATATGGACGTCATTCACTTCATGGTCTGTTTTCATCGCTAATATTTTTTTAATTTGCAACATAAACAGCACTCACATATCTGCATAATTTTCTTTCTTCTTGATCAGTAAACAATCTAAGAACATTTTCTTCCCATGTCATAGAGTTTTCTAAGTAAATGTTTTAGTTTTTGAATTTCACTCGCGGGATAAATAGTTTCCTTATTTATAATCTCGTGTATTTCTGCTATATCATGTTAGGATTCTAGCGAATGTGTTTCAGGAACTCAATCTTTAAATGTAGCAATTTCTATACGAATGATTTCTGACTGATTGCATACGATTTATTTTCTTTTCCAACCTTTTGATTTTAAAAACAAACTGCCGCCTTTATCATATATAGTGTTTAATGATAACACTTATTTAGGTTAACAATCGCCCAATCGGTGAAAGCTGAATATCAGGATTACCAATTTCTTCGTAATTAAAGATTTTATTTGTAAGTTTTAAATGAGGTTTCTTTAACACATAGTAGTATTCACTTAACTTTAAATCATGTTTGATATCTTCTTTGCATTGATGAAGGTGGTGTAGGTGTTTCATGGTTTCGAACTCGCGCTTCAGGATAATGAGTAGGCATTTGAGCAGGGTCAGGACGAGATTCCAGGGTAGGTTCTTCAACGATGTATTTACAACCTTCTGCCATTGCACACTATTTAAATAAATCAAAATCAACTTGAAAACGAATTAGGCCTGTTAGGATCTAAACAAGATGTAACTGGACGGGACGGACTGCTTTGCAGGATGGAAGTTTTAAGCAGCGATGACTGCTTTGCAATGTAAAGAGGAAATAACAGAAATTTACAAACAGGAATTAAATACAATATATTCCACTATATAACCGAAAATAATGGAACCAAGACCATATCAATAAATGATGATTTGTATAATCTTAAAATGTAAATAAAAAGACTCAGAAGGAATGACTGATAATGGCGACAATGAATAAATCTTAGTTATTGAATGCCAAAAACATAACCCAAAATCTTGTATAAACCCGAGCAATAATTACACAGTGTATACAACCCTAAATTACTAGGATTTAATAGCGTGAGATCTAACCTGATATGGTATATATTTTTCCTTCATCAACGAAACAATACAAATAATTATTGTATCGGCTCCTATTCTACTCTATTTGAATCCCTTCCTAGCAAAAATGTTGTCACTGTGATTTCATCCCACACAATGTTGCTAGTCCATAAAAACAATTAGAAAGAGGTAATATAAACAGATTCAATATCAGCATTAAAGATGAAGACTCAAAAGTAATAGATTTTAATGATATGCCAATTACATATATCTTTAGGATATCACAAGCAAATTAATTTGCTATTTGCGTTTTAAAAAAATGATAAATATTTTAAGAGACCCTAATAATTTTAGTGTTCAATTGATAAAGAAAGTCGAAAAAGATAAAGCAATAAGTCAATTTCTAAACAATAACTTAACTTTGAACAACAATCGTATTACAAATTTAGCAGATCCAATAGAACAATATGTTGCAGATAGAAAGGTTTTGTATAAAAACATGTTGACGTCCATATACGTACTAATTGGAGGATATAATTTGAAAGATATAAAAGCATGGAGACGAGAAGTTAATAATAAATTAGCACAAAAATTTACTAAACTCCCTAAACTGCAAATATGAGTAGATGATAGCAAGAAAAACATTTCAGCTGCTCAGGATTTGTAACAAAGAGATTAAGAATTATATTAACTGATTTACAGCTTTACGAACTGTTAGGTCGAAATCATAGGGCCTGTAGAAAACTTACAAAAACTATTAGAACTACTGCACAATGCATAAATGCTGAAATATAAGCCATAGAGACTGACGTAGAGAAAAAAAAGAAGTCTCTAAACAATTATATTACTTTACAATCACAACTTCAATAGTTACAAAAATAATTACGCGATGAGAAGAAAGATAATGCTGGAATAGAAAAGGTTCTAACATACAGTAAAGTATATACAGATAAAGAGCTTAACAATATTAGTGTGGTACAAGGAAGTATTGACAGATTGGATAAGAAAGGTGAAACGATTTAGAAGGATGATATATAAAAAACGATAACAGACGAAATTAATAACAATGTAGATAAAGATACTTTAGAATTAAGTGAACGAAATGAGCTAAATCATAAACATAAAATTCATTAAATGAATTAAACAGAGATATGGGATTAAAGGTTATTTAAATTGATGATATGAATAAACGTATGAATGGTCGTAATACAATGTTGAATGATCATAATATAAGGTTAGATAAATTTGATGATCAACTACCCAGAACTATATTACATTTTTATTATTATTATACACCAAAAGGTCCTGTTCTGATTAATACAAGAAAAAAGCATATGCTTATTCTAGATTTGAAAAAGGTAAAATATTAAAATGAAACAACATTTTGTATCAAGCAAAGTTTATGCCATTTACATATCGCTACTTTCTCTCTATCAAACATTTTGTGAATTATAGCTTTTCAACATTCACATGTATTTTTTTATTGGTTGTATTCTCTGATTTTAGTATCTCCTCCATTATGATACCGTTGATATTTCATTATATTTGCACAATGTTTTCAACCTGTTTTGTGAGTATTAAGACGCTCCATTTCATATATATATATATATATATATATATATATATATATATATATATATATATATATATATATATATATAACTACTACAATGATTTTAGTGACAACATTTTTGTTTTACTCCCAACTAATAAACGATTGGTCATACTGTTATGTATGATGTTTATATAATATTATATATATTTTAGGAAATTATAAATGTTTCTTCACTTTAATATTTGCTTAAATCTTTATGTTTATTAGGAAAAACATGTATAACTAGTGTCCTTGAATTAGGTTGTTTTGATCAATATGTTTTCTCAATTTGAAGGTCAAGGTTGATTTTTGTTTACAGTAAAAATTCCATGAAGATGACTCATGTTCTAGAACATTCTGTCATGTGACCAATCTTTATATATGCCATGTTTGGTGGACATTTATTCAGTTTTGACATTACCATCAGTCTTGTAAAGAGCTATTACAGTCGTGAAAATTCATTCCAAATTCTAAGAGAGGAATTATTTTAAATATTCATTGGATTATAACAGTGCTCATAAACTTTTGGATTTTGGATTTTTAATTGATGATTTTGGAATTTATGTGAACTTATTCAGAGATTTTGGAATACTTCATTTTGACATCAGCACATCAAGATTACTAGTACATTAGGACTTTGGAGACCATTGGCACATAATAAAATTCAAGGACACAGCCGTGAATTCGGAACATTCTATATTTAGGACTTGTGATTAGAACAATCATTCTTATTGGATTATTAGGATTTCAAAACACATTACTGTAAGTGACTTTTTGATTTTTCATTTTAATTATCTAGTAATAAATTGCTTTTTGATTTTTTACTTGATTTGTTGGTTTCACTTTCTTTCTGTTACATTTTTCTTAGACCATAGAGTCGTAACAATACCCTTTCCATTATACCAGCAAATATGGTTGGCATTCAATGTTTTACTTTTTAAAATGTTCTCAGTCTTGAATACATCATCCTGTTTGTCATGTAGACATAACTCCTCTTTGTAAAATATTCCTCAATATCCTCTCCCTTTAAGTCTTCTAACGACAGGTTCTACTAAAATTAATTCTCTGATTGTAAAAATCTCTTAGCAAAAATAGACTTATATTTTGAGATTCTGCCTTTCTCACCTATTTAATACTTGGGCGTTCCGTATGCATCTATTGTATGATAGACAAGTACGTTTCAATTGGCGGCATGTCTATAGATTGATGGTATGATCCATTGCAACCATCAATAAGGTTTGGTAACATATCAACCCATTTTCTGGTCTTATTTTCAGTAAAAAAAGAAGTCCACCATCTAGTCTTAAGCATTCGATTAAATCTTTTGACTACAGAGGCTTTTAGTTCAAGTGAGTGGAAAAATACTCAATATTTTCTTTCTCAAATAATTCCTTGACTTTTACGTAACAAAAGTCCTTTCCTTCATCGAACTGTTTTGTTTTTTAATCTTTAAATATTTCTACCAAGGTATCATGCATGTCATCTTCCTTTTTGCTTTAACTTTCTTAGTCTAGGCATATTTTGAAAAGACATCGATTACTGCGAAAATATAACTATAACCATTATAACATTTTTGATATGCCTTTAAATCAACTATATCGGCCTGGTACTGATCATCTGAGTCACAAACACACGAAAATATTTCTTTGGTCTGTTTGTATAATGTAAATGTGGAGTGTCCTATCATCAAATCTTTAAGTTCTGAATATAGAATTAAGATTGATTCTCTATCTTATTCATATAAAATTTAATTTGCCTCGACAATAGATTAATATTCGTATCGGTAACCGGACTTTTTGAGCTGTAGTATATATCTCTTATATAATGTTTTTTGTTAGTGTATGTCATTTAATTAAATTGGTTATATTACCGTATTAATATTATTCTAAAATGCCCAGTTAAGTATTGACTTATATACGGTATATACGGTATTAAGCACATGTCGCATGGATCAGTCTATTTATATCTCTCGCGCCAATGACCGTCACTAATTTATGAGATTGAGGAAAGCAGTCCTTCGTTTCTGTGGACTAGATTTATCAAGGCATACAAACGTACATGAATACACAGATGCTACGCGGGGAATATTTCATAGGCCCATTAGTAAACCAATAGGACTTTTAGGGTCGCAATATAGATCCATTAAGTACTGTTCTTTAAGTATATTTCGTTTAATTATGTAAGTTGTATAGCCTTCAAATTTTATTTTATTAAACCACCATAAGTGATATGCATAATAATCTAGTAAAAAAAGCCAGCGCGCGTGTGCCACAAATTATACAGTATTATGCATGTGAAGCCTATTTATCGGTTTTGGAGCTGTCTAGATAGAATGTGTATTCACACTATAATTAGAAATCGCCATAAACCTTCTTTTATTGGAGGCATTTGAAGGGTCTAGAAAGTTAAATTCTAAATTTTTTTAACGCTAGTACAAGACATCAGGACTGCTTCGCTATACAATAACTAGATACTTGTTATTATTTATTGGTATGAGTTTCAGAATATAGGTGACTTCGCTGATTGAGGTCGACCTGATCTTGAGCTATAAGAAGGCATCCTCTGGTGGTAAACCTTGACCTTGGATTTATTTAGCGGATGTGTATAGTAAGTACATGTGTAGTACATGTATTTATGAGCCTTAGAAGAATAAATTTCATAAAAAATATATTCCGGAGGAGGCCAAGACTGACTGGCTTGGCTGGTTTGCTAGAATTTCTTCGCTGTATATATTAATTAATAAAAGAAAGTTATTTATTTCAGCTAGCTAACACACAGGAAGCGAAAATAAGACCTCAAATAGGCTAGAAATTATAGCTTTAATAACTGAGTGGGAATACACACTTGCTCTAATCGTCAGGGTTGTAAACCAAACTTTTAAGGACAGATCCCAGGTTAGTCTAAAATATATGTCATATATAATTGAGTTTCATTTTACTAACTAAGGTTAGCCGCATAAATAGCAGATTTAAATACCGCCGAAAAATAAAAAGCTCCAAAGGTAGAAAATTTAAAAAATAAAATAAGACACATACTGGTAAGTATGTTGATGTTGAAACATGACAGACAAAAAAGATGTAAAAATAACAACAAGAAAACATCTATACTGCTAAAGCATGATGGAGTATGACACATAATTTCGTGTATGTAAGGAAAACATACAAATAAAAAACCACTGCTGAAGGGTGTTGAAGCATAACACAGAACCTCGTGTATGCAAACAGGTAGCACAACATTTCAATAGTGGAGAATAGGAAAACATCTGCATAGAAATGCGACCTCTCCCATGTGGGTAAGTTTTTATTTCCTATGTCTATCCACAGGAGAGGAACTTTAGGTAGTGAGGTGGGCAATTTTCCAACTTAAAAGTTTTTTAATTAGTTGTTTATATTGATAGTGAAATTCATAAAATTAGAGGGATAGGCACTGGTTTTTTATCTTATAGTTTTAGGGTGTGTGGGTGGGTCCGGTGGCTCTGTTGTTATAAAAAAAAAACTAATTCAAAAGTTGTTGGCTCAGGATCTAGACCAGTGGCTCAGGTTTTTTAAAGACCAATGACCCAGGACCTAGGCCTGGGGAAGTGCCTAAAGAGTCATAACATTTAAAAGACCAGTGGTCCAGGTTTTTAAGGTCAGTGACCTAGAATGAAGGTCGGAGGTTTAGTGACCCAGAACCAGCAAGAGATTAAGTGGCCCAGAAGTCAGTAACAAATTTGAAAGCCAGTGGCCCAGAACAGGCCTGAGGTCAAGGGGCGCAGCAGTTGTAAAATTTAGAAGGCCATAGCCTGTTGTAATAACTAAATTTGAAGGCCGTGTCATATGTGGCATAGGTTTCTTCATAAATACTTGAAGGCGAATGGCCTAGAATTGTCTATAAAAATTTGAAAGATAGGAAGGGGATGGACTTCGGTTTTTCAAAAAATCAAATGGCGGATGGCCACATTTTAGCTTAAAATTTTTAAAAACCTGTTGAAAGCGAATGAAAACTAGTTAACCGGATTAAACTGGATAGAACCGGGTAAGTGCCTAAGAAACGAAGATATATACGCTTCTTTTCTTCTTGTTTTTGTTTTGTTTATAGTGTATATCAATTCGTCCACCAAATACCCTAATATTCAGAAACATGTTTAATGTGTTTTAAGTATATAACATGGAAGAGTACAGGGGAAGCAATAGTATGTTATAAGGTAATAAATTTAGTAGGGGCAAAAAATGGATATAGACGTGTTCATCTGAAAGAAGGATATTCATACGATACTCGCAATTATCACTTAGTCCTTATCTAATTAAAGCGATTGATAACACGTGAAAGATTTCTCAAATTTATTTCAAAATGGTATATACCGGATGGCAAGAGTTCAACCTTCTTGACCCTTATAGGGATCTTCTTCCGGCTGATACTGACAAGTTTATCCAGCACAAACAAGACTAGCGGCCCGAGAAGGTAGTAATGCGTGAGGGGATCCTGCACAAGCCGCCCAGAACCATGCAGAATCAGGAAGACATATAGCAGCACGTACAGTTTGTGAGCTACCCAGAAGGCCCTAAATACATGGCGACGAGCGTACGGCAGGGCAAAAACATACATGATGATGACGATGAGCACTAAGATTATTCCAGTTAAACCTGTAAAATAATATATATATATATATATATATATATATATATATATATATATATATATATATATATATATATAAAATAAAAGTAAGACGTCATCATAGTTTAATATATATTGCACACACCAGGGGATATCACACTTCCGCAGTCATGGAAGCGTCAAATTTTCTGAAAACGGGGTACTATCCAAAACACGTACTGATAACACTGATATTTTATCCCTCTATGTGTGTGTTTGCGTGTGCGTGTGCATGTGTGTGTGTTTTTTTTAATTTTTAACTGAGTTGCCGAGATGCTCAAGCTTGGATGGTAAATCACATGAAAAAATATAGTATCTACTCACGCTGATATCAAACGTATATCACATGCTCCCACCCCAACTCCATGAGTTACAATAACCCTTATCCATGTTATTCATTCATAACGTGTACGCATTGTGCTTGTGTCATATACTGGTAAATCATGACTTCTAATGAGAACAAATCAGAGCATAAAATGTTAGACTTCGTGCTACTTCAGACCTCACGGCAGCATTTTAAAAAATTAACGTTTAGAACATGATGGACTTAAGGCCAGCACCCATGAAAACAAATAGCAGTCATTTAAAATGTTACCGGTCCTCTCTGAGAATTGCTTGTTTAGAATTGAGAACTATGCAGGAATCACAAATGCTGCTTCGCTTGATTTGAAATCTGATTCACGTCAACCTTATTCAAACAGACTATTGCGTGGCTCAGAGAGATCTACACTAAGCGAGAGACTTTTGTCGGTGAAGATCTCTAGGAGTCACGCGAGAGTTTGGTTGAAAGAGAGTTAATTTACATCTGTTTTAGTCTCATTCAACCAGACTCTCGCGTCACTCCGAGGGATCTACGCTGACCAAAAGTCTGGTCAAAGTCTGTGCAATTATTAGTACCGATGGTTGTCACTCATATCTTATTTCTTTATTTTTCTTATGTCATCCAAAATACACCATTTATACCATCATGCCCATCAACACTATTTGTGCAAAAGATGAAAGTTCACTGCAGCTCACAAAGTCAAACCATTCAGAGGGGCTAAATATAGCCTTCTTCTATAATATTTTTACAGTGGTTATGAATTATCAGTATCATTATTAAACATCTAATATAATAATTGAGCTTATCTACCTTACATACTATTTTGGTTGCAATCGTTCAAATTCGGTGCTTTAGCATTTCCTCGTTATTTTTATTTTCGATCATTTAGACAATCCTACTGTCTTAATTTGAGGTGTCTCAAAAATGTAAAAAAAACTTTAAAACTGCCCAAAATTAACTATGCCAACAGCTTTGCAGTCAATCATAGGCGATTTCAAAATCAATTTGGGTAATTAGCCCTGTCCTACTTCAGCCATGCCTTTGAGAAGCCCTATGGCATAACCTTTATATCTTTTAAGAAAATCGAAAGAAAAATAAATAAATAAAATACATAAATAAAAGAGCAAAAGACTTACAGACAGATACTCCTATTATTTTTAAATAGAGTTATTGGTCTGCGTTAATTTAAGGTTTCTAAAAAGGGAAATAAAAAAGCATTCAAATTTGTCCCTTATTAAAAATGCCAGGTTCAATCATAGGCAATTTGGAAAACAAAGAGTAAAGGTACAGCGGGGACTCTTAGGGACCTCCCCAAAAAGCGATAAATGTAAACATATTTACAATGCACTTTAGTGGTGGTAGCATGTACTGGTGACAAAGTGGACAATTCGTTGCCCTTTCACGTGTAGTGAGTTAGTGAGTTAGTGTCACATTTATACGATTGAGAACACTGTTTTGCAGAAGCTAAAACCTATCTTATCCATACAGATTTTATGTGGTTAGTCCAAAACACAAACAGAAATATAAAAGTTGTGTATCTATGTGATCTAAGATTTAATTCTGAACACCTTTACCAGATTTTTTGGTAAGCCTTCTTTTCAGCACTGCACTCATTTGTATTGATTTTTATCAAAGATTTCACAGAGCCACGCGAGAAGTTTGGTTGAAGCGAGACAACATCAGTTCAATAGGGAAATCAAAGCGAGTTTAACTATACCTAGCGGATATTCTTATTCAATTGGACCTATAATGGGGAAATTGCTTATTCGGCTAAATATCAGGGTAAATCTACATAAGTGATCAAACATGATTTTATTTACAGTTTTAGCAAATGGAATAATTAACTCACCAGTTATTGTCCGAAAAGCCCAATAATGGAAGGACGCTAAAACATCAGTACTGAAGCAAAAGAAGGATGTTTAAAGATATAAACAGAGAACGATGGAACAATTTTTTCCACACCTCTCAAAAATATTGGTTTTAATAAGCCTCTTCAAATTTGTATTTGCACAGAACAAACGATTGTGATAGCTTAAGTATTCCAAATATACACTGAAATTCTACTTAGACAACGAGATACAAAATAACATACAAATATATTGAATTTCAATTACGTCAAAACCTACGTGTAATGGTTATATATCTTTTTTTTTTCATTAAATATGTGTAGTTTGTTTCGCTTCAGACGTTGCACGTAAATTATAAACATTTATTAATACGGTAGTTTTGGTCAGGAAAGTTGTAAGATACAAATATTCAAAACTTACGCCCTGAAATACTCTGTAAATTGGCAATTCATGTCGCTGGAGGCGTGAGTAGAAATGTGGTAGAAGTTAATAGCATGTCCAACACAATGAACAGCTGAAAAAAAAATATAGATGAATAGTTTATTAATACGTTAAGACAAATAATTGGGGAATATATTATATTTCAAAATTATGGCGATATTTGTTTAATTTGAAAACAATGCCTAACAAAGTTTGCCTTATTTGGCATCAAATGGATCTAAAATCTTTGAGAAATAATGTTGGTACATTCAATATTTTTAGATCGAGGTATTAAATGTTAGAAATTATGACATTTAAAAAGATAATATATGAAAGCGCAGCTTAAATAAAACAAACAATAGTGTGCAAAACCACCAGATAATCAAAGACCACGCGGACTTCAAGTACGGCCATAAGAAGGAAAAAAAAAAAAGAAGAAAGTATCCTTTTTCGGACGTCTTTGGCGGTCATAGTGGATGATATCTAACATAGTTTAATAAGTTTTAAGTATGGTCGAATCTCAGAAACATTTTCATTGATATTATACAATTAAATAAAAGTATATTTTTTATGTCAGTGTCTATTGTAGTAATGTTTCTGCTGACAAGCAACTGCAAGTGACCTTACATGAAAAGAGCTTTCATTATAAAACTGATATGTATGGGATACGGTTGGAATTTACTAGTATTCGGAAATAGATAACATTATATTCTTATTAGGCAACTCGCAAAACGTATCTTAAAAACTAAATCAAGGCAACCTACCGGTGAATATCAGTGCTATGATAGCGATTAATTTGTGCATGGTGTGGGTAGAATCGAAAGGAATAAATCTGTGTAGGAACGTTTCCCTTAGTAAGGTGATTGTATTCCTGCTCATGGTGACCAGTAGAGTTGAGAATGTCCACATCATGACGCTGGCGGCGCCACGTGTCACTGTCACGCCGTAACCCGCAATCCGTCGTAAACCACCATGCTCAAGTTCAAAGGAATAATCTGCGAAGATAAATGCTTATTATCAATATTAGCTATCCAAGGGGCTTACCGTATATACTCGCGTATAAATCTCGTCCAAATGCAAACAACATAGACCCTGATCTACCGTCGCATAATGCGCAGGCAGATCATGGTCTATCTTGTTTGTTCTACTGATTAGTCCTTACAAACTACATAGACCCAGATCTGCCGGCGCATTATGCGAAGGCAGATCTGGGTCTATGCAGTTTGCACTTGGTATTAATTTACACGCGAGTATATACGGTAATGGTGGTTTGTTTTGTTCATAACTTCTACCGTTAGCTCATTTAAAGGTTTCGATAAACAACATATTTGCATGCGCTCTATACCCATATCTACACAACAGTATCAACTGGACGCCACGATAGTTATATATATATATATATATATATATATATATATATATATATATATATATATATATATATATATATATATATTAAGTGTTCCATGTTATAGTTATTTTCACTATTGCTATCTGAGCAAAATTTCATACATTCACATTTCAATATCGCTATATGTGTGATAGATTCATAATTTCATGCATTCACATTTCAATATCGCTATATGTGTGATAGATTCATAAATTCATGCATACATTTTCCAATATCACTAAATGAGTGGTTAATTGATGGAGTGATAAATTCGTTCATCCATATTTCAAATATCGCTAAATGAGTGATATATTGATAAGTGCATAAATCACATGCTTTGGTAACCCTTGTTGCTTAAATAAGACCTGGTTCGTATTAGGGTGTAGATCATATACTCCTATTTGTTGATTGGTCATAGGACGTTATTCACGTTTGTTTAAATTCTATTCGTTAAATTTATCTTAGATTTTTCTCGTTGAGTTACTTGTTGTTGATAGTTCCATGTTAGGAACTATATAATTTTCCTTATCTTTTTGTTATAACGTTGTCAGATTTGTTCATCTTTAAATTGCGTTTATAAATAAACATCTCATTAACGCAATTGCTTTCGGTGTATTCACTAATCCAATCCCAACCCGGCTTCATCCTGTTACAGACACCTGATGAGGAGCTATGACACTTGAGAGGGGCTGAGTGTATCGAATGAAGAGAACAAGTCCAAGAACAGATCCCTGTGTGGAACACAAAAACATAGATCCACTGGGCTGGAATATTTTCCATTTACGGACGCAATTTGTGTCCTGTCGACTAAGTATGACTTGAACCATAGTAAGGCTGTATCGCGAATGCCAAAGACATACAGGAGACGGTGAAGTAATATATCATGGTCTATTGTGTCACATTCTGCAGACAAGTCAAGGAGGGTGAGGACTGTAATCTTTCCACTATCCAAAGCAGAGAAAAGGTCGTTAACTACTTTCAGAAGGGCAGTTTCGATACTGTGGCGAGAACAATATGAAGACTGTAAATTGTTAAAATGACTATTTAAAATCAGATGAGAATCCAGTAGGGACAGAACAACTTTTTGTAATATGTTTGACATGAATGGGAGGTTAGAAACAGGTCGGTAGTTTTTTTTAAAATCGTTAGGGTCAAGCGTTGGTTTCTTCTAAAAGGCTTTACAATGGTAGTTTTGAAAAATGATGGCAATTCTCCAGACGAGACAGAAGTATTAATAACATCGGTTAGTGAAGGCAATATTGAAACTAAGCACTCAAGCGGCAGTGATGTCGGAATCGGATCAAGTTCACATGACTTTGGGGCACTCTTCATCATGATTGTACGTAAGAAATCCGTACAGGCAGGCTCAAATGCTATTAAAGGTTGCCTTTGAAATTCTGTGTCACAACTGTGTTGTGACGATGAGTCGATTGAAATTGTGTTGTCAAGCTGATCTCTAACGGTTTGCACTTTGTCACGGAAGACATTTGCAAACAGGTCCGGAAGTTCGACCGGGGAGAAGGTTGTTGGAAGTGGGGTACATTTTTTACTCGACATTAGCTTGTTAGTAATATCGAAGAGCTCTTTGCAGCTGGAGCTTTCAGTGATTTTAGTACTTAAATTTCGCTGCATGAACTATGTCTGTGATATTCTTCTTAATCAATGCATGATTACTCTAAAATATCAATGTCTTTGTGCCTCTTGTATTTGAATAATATTATTTCGTCGGATGTTTCCCTAGCATTGTTTTGTTCACGAGAATAGCTAGCTGTATACCCAGAGTCAGAGAAAAAGCAAAATTAATACAACATATTTCCACTAATTTTCACCTGATACATAATTTTAGTTTCAGTTTGCGAAACTTTTTATTTAACAATGTTCATTTTTCTATTAGAAAAAAAGAATCACTTAGAGATTAGGGTGAGACTTTTTCATGTCTAAATTGAACCACACAACCGTTAAAATATCTGGGCGTATTCTGACAGGCCGACAGCCCCTAAATAAAATATATGCTTATTGCATAATTGATAATTGAGTTGATGTATTATGACAGGTTGGCAGCTCCTAAATACACTATATGCTTATTTCATAATTGATAATTGTGTTGATGTATTATGACAGGGTGGCAGCCCCTAAATACTCTCTATGTTTATTGCATAACTGATTATTGAGTTATCGCAACTTCTCCCTTCCCTCTTTCTGTTTGCATGTGTCTCTAATGTGATTTGACTTGCATGATTACTCGATAATTTTCCGCTTCTACTACAGTTGACAGTCAAAATGAACGCCTCTTGTCAAGATGCCATAAGAATTCTAGATCACAAATGCGTCTATGAAAAATATCTTTGTAAATGTATACCCCACCCTTACCTCCACTGCCGCAAATCTCTATTGGAATTAACTTGAAGTATTGTGATTAACCACGTAAAAAAAAGTACGATTAGGTAACATTTCTTAATATTACCCAACGGAATTTAGTTTCAAAGCAAGAATTTCATTAGTGTCTCCTTGTTAATTTAAATGTTATGCACTGTAAAAGTAAAATCGTGTAGTTCATTAATATGTGCCTGCATTTGGTTACTTTAAAAAAACATTTTAATAATATCACTAAACAAGAAACGATGAAAAATTTAATTTGCTTACAATAAGCCCTTTCCACAAAGATCCCGATGGTAACGAGAACGTAGAGAGTGACCCAGAAGATCTGACGGCGGTAGTTCTCCACCCATCGGAGGAAGGCAAACCACCGCTTTTCAAACTTTGTTCGTGGCGGTTTCTGTTGGCTTGTTAGGATAGTCACTTGCGATCTGCGGGTCACTTTCTCATGTGGTAAATCTGTATTGTCAATGTCACGGCTTAAAAACAAAATGATACATCCAAATTTTAAACAATACTGCTTTCCCATATATGAGTTTTAGTAATAAATGTATTCAAAGACAAACATAATGTGCATAAACTTCCCTGACCCATGTATATCTGTGAGAAAACCCTTTGAATTTTGTTTGTAAAATAACTGAACTAAATGACAACAATATCCATGACATACTAAAAAAATGCATACGTTTTGCCTGTTTGACTGGAAAATAGATCTTCGATTTATATTTTTTTTAAATGAACAACGTACATTATGACAAAAACAACAATATCGGTAATGGAGAAGTCTTAAATACTTCGAAGTATCAAATGCAATGAAAGTTTTGCAAAAAGTGATCATGTCTTTTAGTATCTAAAGAAACAAATATCAGACATTTGTACCGAGATAATACAATATATTAGAAATTAAAATTTACTTTTCGCAATGTATGGTGTTGAAATTTGTACTAATATGGATTAAATGTTGCGTGTAAGCATTTATGTGGATCTAAATTACTGTCCGCAATACTCTTTCAAAATTTAATTGTATGGAAACATGGCTTACGAGAATCCATCAATAAATGTCTGGCGTCTGAAACGGAAGCTTTTTGCCAGACGCCCTTTTTCCTTTTGTCCTGTAAATAAAAACTGATGATGATGATGATGCTCAAATTTGTGGGCCTTAGATTGCCCACGTGGCTGATATCTAGTACAAGCCAAATGCAAGGGCAGATGGACCATAAATCTGTATTAGTATAATGCTTGCTGGTATTTAAATGTCTTTCTACTTCAAGTAACAGTAGCCATATTTGATGACTAAATCGGAATCAATCGTACAAACTTAAAAGGGCTTCATATTAAGAAACTTCCTGACACAATTAGTCAAAATCTAACGGTTTATTTGAAGAATTCGTTTAATGGTTTAATACTGTTAGTAACTGCGGTCATGTTTGATGGTGAATTGGAGCAGTCTGTATCAGTGTTATAAGGACTTTGTACAAGGTAGCTTTTTGTCAAAGATCAAGGCCGTTTGTATGTGTTTTTATCTCTAAGGCAGCCGTTCGGCAAAAACCCAAAATTAAAGCCCAAATATTTTGATAAATTTTGTACAGATCAGATCTGAATTTCTTAACAATCTTCATAAAGTGAAATTGCTAATATAATTTCAACTTAACGAGATAATTTAGAAAGACACTTTTTCCAATTTTTCATTTTATAGCGGGTTTCCCCGGCATTAAAACAATATTTACCCTAGTGCGCAAGGGAGTACACATGAACATTTTGCTTCAAGAATTTTCTAACAAAATACTATCATTTAAGAAAAAAATCACAGAGATACTGCACTCTACATGAAAAATATACCTCTTGAAGATATTCAATATTCAATACATATAATGCTATGTAGTCATTTAAACGTTTAACCATTGTAAACCTTACATAGAGATTAGCCCTGTGATTGAAATTTTTTATATCGTCTCGAGTTCGAAACTAAAATATATTATTTTCTCTTTCGTTGTCTTATTATCATGTCAGAATCAAGCTGAGTCGTTTCAATTTTTTAGAAAAAAAAATCACATGTGGCTTCCAGGATATTGATTTTTTTATAGTTAAAATATAGAGAACAATATTGCAATGAAGCAGCATTTTTTCCGTCTGATAATACAATGTGTTTAGCTTTATAACCGGTTTTCAGGTGATCCCCATGCTCAGATAGCAGAGCTATAAATAGACGAAGCAGATCAGCTTATCCGAGCATTCAGCCTCATCAAACTGTATCTGGTTCTTTAGTCAAATTATTGTTTTACAGGTTTTTGAGAAAAAGTCGATTAAAAGTTGTGTTTTTAGTGAGGGTGGCTACATTTTATGGCAAATTGGCATCCTTTGTAAAAAATGGAAAGGAATTTAGTCCACGACGTTTTTTGAGAAATTTAGTCAAAGTCGTTTTAGCTGGTTTTTTTTAGAACGGCATCATTCATGCAAATTGTAAACGTCTTCATGCTATAATGCTTTCTGTTAAAAAAATAAGTCGATTATTTGTTCTTATATTTTAGTAACAGAGGGCATATTTGTCAGTGAAGCAGAATCATTTGAACAAACTTAGAAGAACTTCATGCCAAGCGACTCTTTGTCAAATTATGTGGAGCGGTTTTTGAGAAGTTATTTAAAGATTTCGTTACTTTTAGTAACGGCCGCCATATTTGATGGTGAATGTGCATCATTTGCAGATTTGAATGGAATTCAAACCAGTATGATTTCTTTCAAATTTGGGTAAATTCTGTTCAGCGGTTTTAAGAAGAAGCCGTTTAATTTTTATTATTTTTATTTTTTAATAACGGTGGCCATATTTATTGAAAGATTGACTTGTAATCCCCAACTACAAATTTATGAAATAAAATATGTTCAAACTAAACTTCATGTATACAAATCTGAAAGCACTTTATGCCATATTGCCTTCTGTCAAATTTGATCACATTTTTTACGGCATTTTTTTTTCTTCGAAAAAGTCGTTTTAAGGTCTTTATTTTCAGTAACGGCGGCCATATTTGAGGACAGATTTGTAACATTTTAATGGCCGTCATGTGAGAATGCTTTGTGTCCAATTTTGTCGAATTCTGTTCAGCGCTTTCTTTTTAGAAAAGGTTCTTTGAAGACATTTCTATTTTTAGTAACTGCGGCACTATTTATTTGAATGCGGATAGGCATTAAAGCATACGAATCAGAATGCTACCTGCTAAGTTTGGCTGAAACTGATCTTGTAGTTGTTGAGAAGTTGAATATAGCACATGTTGACGGACTACGGAAGGATGACTGACAACGCAGCGACGGACTCAGAAATATGCTATAAGCTCAATTGGCCTTATATATACAGCATACGTACAGTGAAATAAGTACATCAGCTGTTATAAGTAATCAATTGTAGCATCAATTGCTTATTCCAGGTTGTCAGAGAGGGCGAAATATGTTGACAAAACTGGAGAGGAGCATTGCACATTTTGAGAAAAATATAAGATGCTTTACTCTTTTCGAGAAGTATTTGAAACAACTGACATGCTAATTCTACATCGGCGGCTACATAATTTAAAACTGAACACAAATATCTTCAAGATACGAAAGTCATATTGATAGAAAAGCTTGTGTTAAAGCACAGTGTAGTGTTGCTGGCGTGCTTAGTGTTACGACTAGGGGTAAATGTAACAAAAGAAAGAACTACTCAAACAAGCTTTCACAATTTCTAAAATACAAATTTAATTTCCTAAAATATAAAATATTTTAAACAAACAAAGTGAAAGAATTTAAAATAACTTACAGTTTAGAATTTCCTTAATTAGTCCTAAATTGTCCTATGCACTTCAACAATCCAGAAGTTAATCCAAAATATTCCGAGTGAATGAATGTTCTGAGTTAATGAATGTTCCGAATGAAAGATTGTTCTGAATGAATAGGTCGTGAATGTTATGATATACCAATGATATAAATCCAAAATATTAATAATCTCAGGTAAACTCCTGTGAATGTACAGTATTGTTAAGTTCCTTAAACAATAGAACTTAAATCCAAATTGTACTATGTATAGAATTGATTTTCCACTAAGCTGAATCTCAAACTATAAATAATTCTCCTCTCTCTTTCTATCTGATGTAACTGTATAAGAATGAGGAACGCAGTGACCAAATATCATTATATAGCATGTTACTGCATATGAGAGAATAACCCTTGACTCGGAAACTACGTTCTAGCACTATCCAGTAAACAAGTTATTCTAACCAATCAAAAACCAGGTCACGTATGATACCAATGAGTCAATCGCGTGATCACAATGTTATGTTGAACTTGATTTTCCCTGGACATAAATACTGACTCATTGTTAATGTACATGTGTACTTTACAATAGCGTAGGCTACTGAATTAAGGAATTATAATACAATGGTTATAAACCCAAATGAAAACTATTATAATTTTAAAGATGATACATAATTCCGTAACATTAGAAAGTTGAAAGGTGTGAAGCTAAGCTATGCGTTATCGCCAATACCTTTACGTATGTTTTCAATTATCTTAAGCGCAATTAAGAAAGAACGATGTAAAATGTCAATTGTTCTGCTCGTATGACCTAATTTCAGTGTCACAGTTTTTGTGTTTAAACCTAAGAATTACACAACACCACATTTTCATTTATTGTTCTCTCCAAACTTTTTACAAACACCGTATGTATTGATGTTATATAACTAACTAGTATGAGAGTATATATATATATATATATATATATATATATATATATATATATATATATATATATATATATATATATATATAACACGGTTCGATTATATTCTGTTAAAGCTACCATGCTCATATTCTCTCTTACCATCAAGTGTGAGAGTTGCATTCTCAAAAATTCTTTCGTACTCATCCGAGGCGAAGATATTCTTGAATATATCAAAGTTCATATTGTCTGTGTCCCGAAGCCCAGCCTGGGAGTAGAGGGAATCTATCAACTGATTAACTTGGTCTTCCTTCAGACTGCTGTCTGACAGGTCCAACATTGACCTGGATACAGGAAACGTACAATATACAGTGTAGTCCTCACTTTGCAAACCTCTGTTATTATCATAATCAGTGTCACGAAAAATGACATATAATATATCTCACAGTACTAATTATTTTAAAACTCTTTTCTGTTTTTCCGAATCCCCAACATATAAGCTCTGTTATTGTACTATGGTTTTCCGAATCCCCAACATATAAGCTCTGTTCCTGTACCACGGTTAAATCCAGTAATCTAACTGTACTTAATTTATACTTTTAATGCACTTAACATACAGAAATGATTCCTGACATGTTCCAGTAAACACAAGCGAAGACTAATGGATCAGGAAGGAGTTGTTATTCCAGACATATTCAAATGAACACACATGAATATTAATGGATTGGGAAGGGGGGGGGGAGTATTCCAGACATATTCAAATGAACACACGTGAACATTATTGGATTTGGAAGGGGAGTTGTTATTCCAGACATATAAGGGGAATTGTTGTTTAGGAGGAAATAATAAGAGGCTTAAGATTAGTGCATAAAGCTTTCCTTTAGGAATCCAAAACGGATCGTGAGAAGGCAAAACTATGAATTTTAATAGTAAACATTGAACTTTGATATGTTGTTATATTCTATAATATATTCTATAATGCAAATAAAAAGGAAGAAATCTTAAATAAAATCATACAGGCCATTTTTTCTCTTCATTGACAGGGATCATTTTGATAATGAAGGTTTTGAATTAGAAATGTATTAAAAAGTGTATTCTCATAAGCAAAAATAACCCTAACAGCCGATATTTTCATCACCTTTTTTAAACGTTTATAGTAACAAAACATGCAGTAAACAATTGTATTCAGTTTATTTTACAAAAGAGAAGAAATACTATATTATATGTGTTTTCGCAATTCTTTATATTTACATTTTTAGAATTTAGTTTTAATAGGCACCATATAGCCAGTATTGTGCTGATGTGCCGTTAAACCCTAATACAAGCATACACACTGAAAGCAAAAGAATCCTGGGTTGCGATAAGATATATCAACCTATCTAGGCAAGTGTATGTGTGTGTGCTTGTGTTTGTATATAAGTGCGTGTGACCTACTTTATCATTTTTCCAAAGTCTGCCTTCGTTAAATATCCTCGCCCCTTGACGTCATTCATTTTGAACAACAATTTAGCCTTCTCTGCAGCATTGCCTGAAGAAGTAAAAAGATATCTTAAGGATCCCAAAACAAATATTTTTGAATACATAGTACTAGATTAGAAAGCGGGTTTGAAGTGAATACGAAATCTGGAAAACAAAACCAAAATCAAACTGGAAATGTGATTACTTACTCTAGGAATCTGACAATTTTAGGGTAGATACATTTTGCCATCTCAAAACAATGTAAACCAGTGAATTTCAAGCCAGACAAAAAAAAAAAAAAAAAAAAAAAAAGTCAAAATAATAACCTTTTTAATGTTTTGCGATAGTGATATGTGTATCCAGGATGCGTGTTGTATATCACGCAAAGAAACTTCAAATTTTCTAATCAACGAACGGGATTAGAACAATTAACATATATTCTTCGTAAAAAAAAAAGAAATAGTAGAATCATATGTGCTGTATGAAATAAAAAGCTAGATGAATAAATATAAACATGTATATCCAAAGCTATGACAGTTATTTAAGATAAGAACTATTTACCTCTGGCCAATATAACAAACATATCCATGAATTCCTGGAAGCTGACGAAACCACTTTTGTTTTTGTCCACCATTAGGAACATGTTCCTGACGAACATAGAGTTAGGTTTTAGTCCAAGTGCATCTGCGAATTCCGTACGAGTTAACTGAATTCTTGCGATTTCGTTGGCTATTGTGGAATCCAATTGCAGGTTTGCTTCATCGGGAGACTGTCTGAATGCCTGAAACACGGCAGGAAATCTTAACCATCTACAGAAACTATTCTTGATAAATATCCTTAGATTTAAAATAAAGATTATTCAGTTTGAAAAATTAATAAACTATAAAGATTTAAATAGTAATTATTAGGGTTGTTACAATTCTTGTGGTAGGTTAGGGCATTGATTCCTTCCTAGTCTAATGATCTGAACCAAAAACTGGTTAAATATGTTTCTTATAATCGAACCACATAATTTCTTGGAAGATAATACCAAAATCACGGAAAGGTTATCAGCTAGAACATTTAAATATTCCCTTCGTGTAACAGGATCCAGGAAACAGAAAGTGTAACACAGATAAAAGAGATTTTTATAAGTGGATATAAAACAAAGTTTTCTACTTTTAGCCATTTGTAATACAGGTGTGACACTAATATTTGTTTAATTTTGTTGTTTTAACGATAATGCTTTCATGTATCGAATGATTAAAAGCATTCAATTAACAATACTATGATAATTTATATTTCTATTGAAACACTCTACCTAAACTATTTACACTGTTAAATGGTTTCTAGATTGAAAGTCATTACTTTATATACGAATCTGAAGATGTTTCGGATGATCTTATCTTGATTTTCATCGCACTGAAATAGCAATAGTATGCGAGAAAGAAACTTCCTTGAAAAAATGACATTTAAGGTTACCTGCAAACATATAAGTCTAAAAAACTTATCCAGTAACTTCTTCCTACTTTCCTTTGTTTCCGCGTCTTTCAGAATCATGGGTTCAGAAAACGTGTGCTTCTCACGGTTGATTCCGAGCTTTTGCAAGAACTCTTCGAGCTTGCGGACAAACTCATCTCTGTAGCCTTGGTCTCCAAATCGGAGGACCTGTGATACAGCAATAAACCATATGCCGTCAAATTTTATATTCATACAATCAATCTGTAAACCTAGCTATATCATGGCTACACCTATTTTGCTCTTTCCAGTTGGCAAACGTTTCGCAGCCACTACATTGCGCAGATTTATCATTGTTACTCTAATTATTTAAACGCATGTATATTTGCTGCTGTTTAATTTCGCGTATGTGATCTTACCGCTAATTCCATTAAACTGTATAGCGTGTGAAATATAGTGGGTTTACGATATGTTAAGGCACAAGAAAAATATGCTCCTTTACACAAGTCAACTATGAAGTATAGCAAACTACGTTACAAAAGTCTAGGAGTCTCTTTCAATAGACAAAACCTGCGAATATATGACAAATTACACATCGAACATGCTGATTCCTATCAACAAATTATTTAGACTATACATGAAGTAGAAAATATCCCGACAAAATTGACTGTTATGCTGTAATTCATGATTTAAGTCTTGTGAGTGAGTAGTACATCGTAAAAGTCTTCCCACCATATTATTTTCTATGACCAATTTTTAAAAAGTGACTGTTCCGTGGAAAGTAGCTTCAAACATGAGTTTAGACGCAACTGGTAAAACGTCAACCGAATAAACGAAGAGGAAACTACGAGTATATTGAGGTAAACATATTTCATATGGAACATTAGACAAATTTAAAAGAGCATTAAAATTCTAGTTTAGTGTCCTAAAGGTCACTGAACAGTCGCGTCTAAAGATGTTGTAGGGAAATGCCGGCAAAGAGAAAAATCGTACTACGTCACAAATAACCGATGGAATTGGGTATTACAAAAAAACAGTAAGAAAAAAATCAACAACTTACCAGGTCTATTTCTCCTGGTACGCGGACGGACAACAGCGTTCTCTGCCTGTCATCAGAAAGCCGTTCATGTATCTTCCCTGTCGTTCGGCGTAAATCTATCATGCGAAGCGGCTTATTGATTCTGTCCGTGACATGGATCTTCTTTCTGGCAAGGTCAAACTTTGTCTTGATGTTTCGTTCACCCTCTTTAGGACCCATCCATTCCATCACTGTATAATTGAATTAAAAGTGTGAGAAATTTATGAAGGCACAATCATTAACTTTCCAAAAGCTTGCGGGATCTGCTATATTTAATTCTTCGCTAGCTTAGGTAAGAAAGATACCTTAGAAAAAATAAGTAAGTGTCATGGGGCAGCAGAAGTAGGTCAGGTAAACAATAATATCGTAATTGTTGAGCAGTTATGGGATTTTTCTTTAGTAAGACTATTTGTTGCTGTCGAAAGGAAACGAGAGTGACCTACTTGTTATGCTCTAGTGATCATAGGTACATTTTTTCGGGCTCATTTGTTTGCCCAGGCTTGCAGATTACTACATTCGCAAGCTCCCTCCGTTACTCGTTTGTTCAACAAACACGTATTGAAGTAAATCTTAAATGCCTAAGACCTCGCAATTTAAGTTATTGCCAAATAGCCCTAGATGCAGATCTTGTGAATTTAATTCCACTAAGAATTGTACGATATAAAAATTTTCGACATTCTTGGACTCGTAAATATGCATGTCTGCATATAAGCCCTATTGGTGTGTACAACAAATACACATAAACCAATTTAATTCTGCACCGATCTGAGAATTACAACATCGTAGTCAAATGAAATTGCTGTAGCAAAACGCCCACATGCCCCGCCTACACCGATACGAGACAATAATTTAGGATTGCACGGGAGTGTCAATTTGCCACTTCCATCAATCTGGTTTGCTTTCTCATATGGATTTTTGGTACATTTACATCTACATGGCTGAAATACCTTCCGCAAATACTATACTCCGTGCATTGACGAGGAGCAAAAATCATAGGGCAATCCACAGATGCAATAATAAGAGAAGTGGGATTTTCCAAAACACTGAGAAGCCTTGAAAAGGTCTATAGGCATAAACTTTGATACAACCGATCATTAGTCGTGTATACAAATTATTTAAATTATTCAAACACAAAGGCTCGATTACAAAAATTCACCAAAGCTAATGTAACATGACTAAATCATCTATTTCCGGAACAAAATTAAAGACTCCATTGTATTAACATACATAAATCACCCATGCAATCAAGTAATTAGAATTGATTCATCTTTTGAACTATACTCGTTTCCTTGGACCCATGAAACATGCAAGTATATTTTTTGACCATAAGACATTTTTTTTATAAAATGTTAAATGTCTTTAGCAATTAAAATGATAAGCAAAAGTGTATTTCCACGCTTCCCATATGGATATCCCATGATACAACAAATCCCACTTCAAACTTACTCAGGAACGTATCAGGGTCGTCATCTTTTCTAGGCGGTCTCCGTCTGGCGACCTGTATCTTCCTCTGACGATATTTAGCCATCAAAATAAGGACACCAAAAGTAACTGCGTGTATATCATAAAATTGATGAAACAAATGTCTTCAATCAAAACATAAATTAATAGAAACAACCAAGAAAGTGTAACGTCATTGTCTGCGAACTTGTTAATGACCAAATACATGTCTAAACAGTCCCAAGTTAACATTTTTATATGTGGAACAATAAATGACTTGTCCAGATCAGATATAAAAAGTTAATACAAAGTCTCTGTCTGTTTATTCCAATCTTTCTTATAACTTGTAATTACGTAAGATTCGGGATGAAATATATAGTGCTAGAAACACTTATGATTTACTTTTTAATGATGCAATAGTAATTATTACTACATTTTTTAAACCTTCGGATTCCTTACAATACATTAAAGAAACAATTGTATATCTTATACAATTTCAGTTATGAAATAACCTTTATAGCTAAAGCAAATGAAAACAAATATCGTTGCAAGCCACGAGCAACAATCCGCTACGCTCCTTTATCGTCGGTGGCTGCCTGTGATGAGATTTCCTCGTTTCTCATGAATATGTTTAAACCTGCTTAATCAATTAATGCGAGCGAGAGTAAAATTTCTCGCCATTGTGACTTAACATGACCTTTCACGCTGCTTGAATGAGCTAATCAAAGTTTCTCTTCCAAGCACAGTCACTTATCCATCCATAAAACGGGCACTTTCATCAATGTGTAGGTGATTGTTACATTGCATTGTGGATAACGTAGTTTTGTTAATACGTTCTCACGAAAAACAAAGAACTCTCAGCAAAGGCAGTCACGGTTAAGAAAGGAGCGTAGGGAATTATTACCCGTAGCTTCCGACGATGATGAAAAAACTGACTGTGAGGAACTCTCTACGTCAATCCATGCATAAAGTCGGAAATCTTAACATTTAGCATGTGATTTTTAAAACAAACTCCAGTCGATGAATGATCCGAAATGGCTCTCAAGCAGGAAAACAAATAACGAAGAAAAGCTGGAGTTATAAGGACTTTTTTCACCCAAGGCATCGCTTCATTCGCGAGAGAGATCCTTTTCGTGTTTGGCAACAATTGTTCGATACTGGTTTGTATCTAACTTAGCGAATGACTGACAAGTTTACTAAATAAAATACTAGTGAGCAAATTCCGTGGCTGATAAACTAACAAACTTAATAATTGACGGGTGAAAAGAAATAATGGATGACCTATCTATCTGTCTCATTAAGTTCCTAGCGACTTACCCTACCTAATTAAGAAACTAAATATCTTACCAAATTTCCAAAAGTAAATTGCAACATTGTTTTACACTCATTACAAAAGAAATGAGAAGAGGTATGCAAAATTCACATGCCCCTTGGTTAAAAAGCGAGGAGGAAAAAGTGTGAGAAGGTCGCTCACTTACTAAACACACAGAGCCCGAGGCCGACGAATGTGAGGGCAAAGGACAATTCACTTCCGGAAAAGTAGTCGTAATGTTGTAGAGGGGTGCATTGCTCGATCACCGGTGTATGTGTATTATTAAACGTATCGTTGCCATCAGCAGTCAGCTGCTGTAGCTGCGGACAGGGACCTACGTTAGCACGGAACAATGGCAATTACAATGTATATGTAAATACACACACACACACACACACACACACACACACACACACACACACACACATATATATATATATATATATATATATATATATATATATATATATATATATACATACATACATATTTACTTATTTCTTAAGAATGCAATACAACACAATATACATATAGTATTAAAATGTTTACTGGATGTAACCTTCTTTCTTATTTCAGGATTTTATGTTCCTCGGTTAAATTGAGAAAAATGAGAATTTCTAATTGATTCCACTCTTCAAAATCAACAAAAATGAGACTTAAGCGTGCCCTTCCTCAGATATGGAGTAAGTCATTATTACAGTTTGATACAGACTATGTGATACAGACTATAGCTTCAAGTCAAGTTCAATGATTGTTGTTACCTCCCCTGCACATTATTTCCCTTCTCAAACTCTTCAGTTCAAACAAATCAGATAAAGTGTCAAGAACCCACTTTGGGGTAAGAGAGGTAAGTGATGTAAAACTCAACATAAGACACATATGTTTTTTTATTCCATAAATGAGTATTCTGATACTGATGATAAAATAGGTGATGGATATATCGTGACAAATCATCTATTTGTTGTAATAATAATAATAATAATAATAATAATAATAATAATAATAATAATAATAATAATAATAATAATAATAATATAATGAATATGATCATGATAATCATATTATTATTATTATTATTATTAAAAAGTATAAAAACAATATAATAATGATTAATGAATGTATCATGATCAAATAAATACATAAATAATAATAATAATAATAATAATAATAATAATAATAATAATAATAATAAGGATAATGACGACAATATCATTATTATTGATCTGTAATATTATCAATATCAACTATATATATATATATATATATATATATATATATATATATATATATATATATATATATATATATATATATATATATATATATATATATATATATATATATATATATATATATATATATATATATATATATATGAAAAAGTGAATAGGTTCACGTGCCGGTACATATATAGAGCTAAATTTGTAAATTCAACAGGATATCAGTTATGTTCATCCTTTATTCTTTAAAGCGTTTTCGCATCATCATTATGGATGCTCTTCTGGTAGACACATTATATTTTAGAAGTATTTTTGTAAGTAAACAAGCTGACGTCATTGTTATGTCATTTACATAATTGTTTATAGGGCTAGATATAAACAACGTAACATCTATATACAACACTCGTATACAAACACACATTTTGTAAGTCTGAAGAAATTAATAGAAACCCTTCACAGTCCCTTAAAAGAAAATTTAAAAAAATTGAGAAATGCATTCAATTAAGTTATGAAAGTAGGTCAATGTATTGATACAATTTATAAAGTTGTACATACAAATTAAAACAACCAATACTGCTTTCCTACAGTCATGTTATAAAAATGTGTCAATGTCTTGATATTATCAAATTGCCTACTGATTGTTTAATGTTCATTAAAACTCTGAACATATTGCCATTAATGTCCACGTATACCGGATTAAGATAAAAAAAATAATAAAAGGCAACTTATGCCTAAGATTGGTACCATTTCTTTTTTTTTTTTTTTTTAACAGCATGTACGCTTTGTACCGAAATTCAAATTTATGAATCATTAAAATTTTCGCAACCTAGAATAATCTGATATCATGCGACTTACGCATTCTACAAGTAGGGACAGCCCGTTTTTAATAAAAAACTGGGCAAATATTTAATATGTTATAGTGTGGCACAAAAATGGGCCCTTGAAAAACAGTGATTGGTATGCTGGTGAATGAATTAACAAAACGAAATAAGGTGACAGCCGGTAGGCAGAGGCAGACGGACAGATGGATGGACGGTGGCTATTGAAGCGCCTTTTCTTCTTGCGACTTGCTTGGGCAGCATTAATATTTTGCGGTTAATAACACAAATTAAATAGCACGCAAAAGCGTGCATCTAAGGTAGTCGTAAATGTATATTATACGAGAACGACTTTAATCCAAATAAAGGACGATGATACAATGTATAAAGAATCTTGTTTTAATTTTTCATGAATGTTGAATAATTAGTTGGAACTGGTAAGGTCTGGTTGTAGAGATGCGCATGAAATAAAGTTCCTTTTCGTCTCTTAAATATTCATTATTTGTAACTAATTTATATAAGGGTAGGACTTTAAAGTTTCCTCCTGAACAATTATGCAGATGTTTATTAACTTTTAATAATCAAAGATCTTCTGTTCTTGTTTGCTGTATATGTACTGTCATTCTCTTTCTAAATTCATTTTTTGATTGACCGATGTAAAACGCTTCATTTATATATATATATATATATATATATATATATATATATATATATATATATATATATATATATATACATTTATATATATATATTTATATATTTATATATATATATATATATATATATATATATGTTCTAATAATAATAATAATGACATGCTGATGACATCGATTAAAGAAGATCATTACACATATCATTATATTAATGATGATGATGATACTGATGATGAGTGATGAGCATTATAATTATATTTATCATCATCACCATTATTATTATTATTAGTATATTATTATTATTATTATTATTATTATTATTATTATTATTATTATTATTGATGACGTTGGTTTCAGACAATTATTATAATTTGTATTTATATAGAATATTAAGCTTAAAAATTAAATAATTGATTTAAGTAATAAAGATAAACAAATAATTAATTTCATAATAATTATTAATTAATTAATAATTTTACTTAAATATAATTCTGCATAAATTAATGTCTAACTGATTGAATGAAAGAGTAATTTTGACCAAACTTTCCCATAACGCAAATCCTTTTAAGCATTGATTATAGATTAATGCTGTGTAGATCTTCAGTTAAATTACCATTTTAAAGATACATTATGAAGATTTGTCAAGATTTTAATTTTTTAAAATAATAAATAGACACGAGAATCTGAAATTGATGTAGATGCAGCAGTAGTAGTTTCAAGGATTATACCATGGCCTTGTCAATGCTGACGTCTTTTCTATATCTTAATATCGATTTGTGCAGTAAGTCAACGTAGACATTATAGAATTTTACTATCCGGAAATGAAATGCTGTGTGCGTAAATTCAAGGGAAATTAATCCGTAAGGGAGATAACAACCCTTTTTGATCAGGGTTATATCTTGACTACGTATTGATATAATGATTACGCTATGTTCTAAAATTTTAAACCTTGGTTTTATCATAATACATTTTTCTTTTAGATTTGTGTAGAACTAATCTATAGTGCTGCACTGTTTAATTAATACATAAGAACAGTCTTTTCCTCTTTGCATACAAAGATCAACCGTATTCTGCTTTCTCCTAATTTTAAAGAAAACATTCCAAATCACCTTCAGCAATTTAGTCCGTACTTACTGTCTGTTAACAAGAAAGGATTTTGCTGTACGTCGATGGGTCCAATATTTGTCACCTTGGTTAATATGTCATAAATGTTTACACGCCGAATTTGTTCAATTTCATCTTTTGTGAATAACCTGAGAATAAAAGATCAGTATAGTATAATGATACGGTACAAAAACGGTCTTAAACGGTACAAATAAGATGAGGTACGATATTCGAACCATTAGGGGCGGTAAACAAATACTACAAAATAACAACGTTACCCTTCATCTGCAGTAGAGGGAGTAGAATGGTTGGGAACGGTTAGGAATTACACAGAACTATGCGCAAATGAAGCGAATGTCTGAAAATGCTAAAAGATGGCACAGAAACAGAACGGTACATACGCAAAACTACTTACGTGAGTAGATGTAAAAGAGATATTAAGACCAGGCCCCCAGACGTCGCTGGTTGGAGAGCCCAGTCGGAACTTCTTTTAGCCGGGGGGAGGGGTGGGGGCAGACAGTTGCGGGACGATTTGGGAACGTTAGGTAAACAGACGGTGCTCCCCGGACGCCCCAGACTCCCACCCTCTAACCACCCCCACCCCTAGGCCGGCTCAAACTGGGAGTTTTTAACAGAAAAATATGGCGCCTTGGGAATATAATAGCTTGGATGTTACCGATCAGCGATCAGCGATCATGTTTCGGGGCCAAAATAAGTGCGCCTGTTTGAACTAGAACGCAAAGAGCTGTGTGGCAAAAAAAAATATAAAAAAAAAATACGTGGGGCAGTGCTGTGGTGTTCATGCGGCGCAGAGCAGAAAAGATTGCAACATCAAACCGTGCTGGAAGTGTGGAATGTGTGTTAGGGCCGATCCTCGGATCTGAATACGTTGCGGAGGCAACACGATAGCCAGAAACTTGAATCGCGTAGAGAACAAGGCAAGGAACAGGTTCGCAGGATTTTTTGTGAACTGCTGGAAATTAATAATGCATTTAGAGATTTATGGATGATAGGCTATAAACATTGAGAGCAGGCAGAGCACTATGTCAACTATCACGTTTTAATTAGTTGCTTTGCAGGGGGCAAAAAAAAAAGCAAAGTTGACGCACTACAGGTGGGTAAGGCTCATCAGCTAACTACATCCCCACGGAAAGTACCGGCCACAAGGCGCAGGCTTGAACCCCCTGTTCCAGCCCCATGGACAGTTCCTGTCCCAGGCACAAAGATGAGCTCCAAGGCACGGCGACTGTAAAAATACTATTGCGCCACTGTGCAGGAAAAGCAAAGGCTCCAAGCGGACGCTTTGGCATTTCTTGATGCTATGGCGCCTAGGTTATATGATATCCTCTCGAGAGGACTGAGGCATCTGGATGGCTTGAAGTTTAGCCTCGTGTTGACGGCGCAGCTAGAGAAAGCCGCAATAGGCTTGCAAGACGTCTACGACTAAAAAGCTGAGCTAGCAGACACCATTAAAGTGACGCCCAATTTTCACAGCGCTGCCGCCGACATATTTTGCATTGATGAGATTGAGCAGCTGCTTGCCCAAGCTAATGCCAGTATAATAAGGCTCATTGAAGAATACATGCAAGAGGGGTCTGGATGGGTATGTGTCCGCTGCCAAGTACATTTCAATACCAAAGTACAAACAACCACGGTCCGTTATCAATGTGAAGAACAACGACAGCCGCTGCTTTGCGTGGGCCGTCCTGTCTGCTATATACCCGGCTAATGATCACGTTAATCGGACAGGCAAGTAACGCCTGAACCTGAGCGAGCTCGACCTTGCTGGTATCGACTTTCTTGTGAAGGTTAGCGATATCAGCAAGTTCGAACGCTGTAACCCGACCATCATGGACAGTGTCTTCGGCTGGGAAAAGAGACTCTTCCCGCTGCGCATCAGCGAGGAGGCCTGGAACCATACTGCTTACAGACGGAGAAAAGAGCCAATATGTCTGGATAACGGAGTTTGGCCGCCTGGTATGGTATCACAACAAACGCAACGAAAAGAAGCACGTCTGCCTCCGGGGCCTCCACGTCTTCAGCCTGACCAACCTGTGGGAAGTCCACACGAAAGACTGCCCCGGTATGGGTAAAAAGCTCCGGCGTGTGTCCTTGCCGGAGCCAGGCCAGAACATCATAGCCTTCCAGAAACAACACCGCTAGATGCGTGTTCCATACATCATCTATGCAGATTTCGAGGCACTTAACGTGCCAGTGGAAGGCCCTGTCGGTATTCCGGATCAAAGCTACACGCAAAAAATTGCTGACCAGGCCCCATGTAGCTTCTATCGCCACTTTCATCCAGAGCCTCGAGCGTGAGTTGGAGGAGATCCGAGGGTGTTTCGAAATTCGACTGAGATTATCATGGATGGAGATGACTGCAAGGATTTCCAGGAAGCAACAGACTGTCACATCTGTGGCGAGAAACTAAGTAACGCAAGGGTGCAAGACCACTGCGATATTACCGGCAAGGACCGAGGCGCCTTCCGCAAAGCATGTAACCTCATGCTGCGCATCTTTCCAGAAAAAATCAAAGTGCCAGTTGTGTTTCATAACCTGCGAGGGTACGACGGTCTCCTAATCATGGAGGCTATTGTAACAGCCTCTTTGGAGAAAAGAAGTGCCAGGTCAGACAGCATGAAGCGGCACATGGTCTTCTCGCTGGGGCGGCTCCACTTTGCTGATAGCCTCTAGTTTATGAATAGCAGCCTCTATAAGCTGATTGCCAATATGTCGAAGGATGCATTTCGGTACAGAACACGGCACACGGAACACGGCATTGGCCTTCTGCTTCGCAAGGGTATCTTCCCATACGAATATATGAGCAGCTGGGAGGGATTCGAAGAAACACAGCTTTCGCAGATAGAAGCCTTCTACAGTCAACTCAGCCGTGCCAGTATAACCTAAAAAGACTAGGAACTTGTGAGACTACCATGATCTATGCATCAGAATCGACGGGCTTCTGCTGATGGACATCAGTAAGTCAACCCTCCCAGACTCAAATCAATTGAGGCGGACGCACCCAAGGGTTACATCCTCTAATGCGACATTGAATATCCTGAGGAGCTTCCTGATGCGCACAGAGACTATCCGCTTGCTCCTGAGACCATCGTTCCAGAGGACTGATCGAGCGATTACCAAGTTGATTGGGAAAACTAGGGAGGGGGAGTTTACCGAATGTACGAAGATAGTTCGCAGCCTTCGCAAAAAAAGTGCTATGTGGTCCGTAACTGAAACCTCCAGCTTTACACCAGACTTAGAATGCGCATCACCATGGTCCAACGGGCAATAGAGTTCAATAAAAGCACGTGGATGGCACCGTACATTCAGCTGAACACGGACCTGCGAACCAGGGAAAAGTTGAAGTTCGAGAAAGACTTCTTTAAGCCCATGAACAACTCCGTCCTTTGAAAGACCATGCAGAACATGCAGAAGGGTATTCCAGTGGACCATGTGTACGGCCTGAGGGTGAGAAAGACAAGCTGCGCAGCCTGATTGTCAACCCAGCGTTACAGACGTGGTAAATCTTCAGCGGCAACCTTTTTGCCGTTCATTCCACAAAGGCCAACATGAAGCTAAACCGCCCCATCTGTGCAGGGCAGGCAATTTTTTTTATCTGAGCTAGCTTCTCATGCACGACTTCTATTACGGCCATATTAGGCGATAAGGCGGCCCTGCTGTACACACACACCGAAACCGGTCTGCTGGAGATCAAAACCGCATATCCCTAACACGATATTGTCGAAAGATCACCCACTTCACAGTACGGCCAACAAGAAAGTCGTCGGAAAGTTCAAGGACGAGCCCTCAGGCCGGTCCATCACCGAGTACGTCGGTCTCGGACCCCAGATGTACTCCATAGAAACGGCAGACAGCACGGAGATACGTAAGGCCAAGGGCATCTTGAGGACAGTCGTAAGGGCCCACCTCAAGCATCACCTCTACCTCCGAGAGAAGAAAGAGTTTCGTCACTACATGATCACCATTCGCAGCTACCACCACAGAGTACGGGTGTACTGCATCACCAAAACAAGCTATGGTTGCCTCATTGTTTAGGGCCGTCACAACGGCAGACAGTCAACGAACCCAGTCAGTGCTATCCTTCACAGTATTGCCCTCGGAAAGCAACATATCCTGGGCGTACTGGTGCCCAAACAGCCACTCGGGCAGAGTACGGTTGAACCTCTAGACAATGCAATGCGCATGGTGGACGCTGGCCTCGTTCCGCCTTACACGCACGTCGTACTTGGCCAAGAGTTGCCACCTGGCGCACATAATCTCCCAACCGGAGTCAACCTGCAGTAGTTTGGGCCACTTTAGCGGCCCCCGCTTGTAGATATGTGCCAAAACGTCGGCGACTCTGGAAGCCTCCTTCGAGACCAAGGGAACGACCTCCTTGTAACAACTGGTGACATCAACTACGATCAGTGAATACTTGTACGTGTATCGCCCAACCGTGTCGTGCGGCAGAAACTAGAGGTCGGTGTAGTAGACCTCGTTCGGGGTTGAAATATAAAACCGCGGCAAGAGGATTTTGCGAGGTGCCGGCAGGTAAATCTGCAAGATAGCATGAGTCATGGCATGGCAACATCTTGTGATACCTTGGCGGCTTCTGCCAGATTTTTGTCCGGAACCACGTGTTTCCAGTAGCCTCGCAGGCTATAATATATCGCCCCAAGCTTAGTTTTCATTGCGCTTGTTCCGATAGCTACTGAGCTACAAACAAGCACTCTCGCTCCAAGTCGACAGCCCAAAATTTGCCCTTGCCCTGTTAGAAGCACTATTACGTCACGATACCGACTGTGACGAGACCCCCGATCACAAAGAGCTTTTCATGGGTTTGCGACGTGAGCATGTTGAAGTCTTAGAGCTTGGGCTCGTCCCCAATCTGTGGGCCATCATCCTTTCCTCCGGCCACCAGGCAGTACTTGCGGGAGGCCTCACTGACGTCATGGTAGGTCCTTTCGGCATGTTGTTCGTCGAGCAGCTGCTCATTGAGGTAATCGAGCAGCGCGTTACGCTGACGCCGATAATCCGCTTATGCCTGCTCAAGCGCTTCTAAGGCTTTGCCATGATGAATACGCTCTTCGTCGGCTGCATTGGTGTTGAGCAGTGATATGATCTAATTCGAACCGGTGAATGCGATGGCATTGACAAGTGTTCCGCTGATCATGAGAGCGACAGAGGCCATTATGCTAAACGGACTGGACTATATTAGCAGGAATGATGCCGTTTTTAATAAGCATGTACTGGGTCTGAAGGGAAAGTGCTGGGATCGTGACAGCCTTCGCTGAGTCCTCGAAGTCCAGGCGGCCAGGTTCGGTGGCTCAAATTTTCAGCAGATTTTGAGGCCGCCCAGCATGGCGCAGTGATATAGCAGGTTGCCACGATCCTTTGCGGACGGGAGTGTAGACATTTTCGCTATTCCAAGCGGAAGGGGTCAGTGTTTCTAATATCAAATCCGGGTACCTGCTGTGGAACCCCAGACGTTGTCTGTCCTTCTGGCAGCTCTTGCACCGGCGTTCCGCGAACTTGTGTTCTCTTGAGGCAGGAGGCGTAGAGAGGGCCTTCGGCTAAAACACGGCCGCCCCTGAGAACATAAGATGGAATTGCCGCCTGGTTCGTCGTTTCGCTAGTTGCGTGCGTGCCCGCAGTTCGGCGCACCACAAGCCTTTTTCACAGCAGTCTTTCGGTGTCTGACCTTAGTGACCCGATTGACGTCCTATCATGGTGCCGGCTCATGTTCTGCAGGTGCATATGCCGTCTTCGCTGCTGATAAGCTTTCTTTCATCAAGGCAGCCAACCTCTTACGGCCACGCGGCAGGAGTTTTGACTCTAGTTATTTGTGCCACTTGTGTCACTTCAGTGTTTGGTTGCGCTGCAGATTCCGCTGATGCAACCTTTGTCGGTTCCATCACGAGTGTTTGTAATTACATAGTGTTGATTGTTTTCAAAGTCCTGCACCGCCGGAGCAGACAGCTGCACATGCTTATTGGTTATCATTTGAGCTGCAAGGGGCGCTAATACTGCACAGTACTTGAAGTAAAAGTGGGTGCAAATGCTCGTTCAAGACGTTTGTATGATAGGATCTTCTCCTGAATCGCTCGTAAAGCGATCGACGCTGTCAATCGTCAGGAAGCGACTAGCCGCCGCCCTATAGAGCTCGAGCAAAGAAGCCCCCAGCTAGGCAGTCGTCCTGTCTCCAAGTTTCGCCTCGTAGATGGTACGAGTCTTTGTTACCTCTTCATCGCTCATTACTATGAGGCCGTGAAAGGTGGAACGGCGGCCGAGGTACTCTTTTGCTGCGCCGTAAACAACAAGCTCTGACAGGCGGTCACTCAGCTGTGCGACGCGGCGGAAACTGTGGCGTGAGTGGCCGTCGTTGCGCTTTTCGTCTGCTCTCGAACTGCCGGCTGCCCTTGAGCCGCCAATCCCTATAAACACTCGTCAACATCCGTGGCTCTGGTCAAGTTCCGATCGATATGGTTGGCTGTGCGCTTGGCTCTAACTAGCGCGTAGGTCATGCAGACCAGGGCCCCCAGGGTGGCCGCGTGGCTAGTAATATACAGTACGTGAAGCCACGACATCATCCGCGTTAGCTAATCAAGTGACCGCGAGCCTGCTGGTATGAGATTGGCGGCTCTGTTCGCAGCAGTAGCTTTCCGAAGCTCTTGTTTCTGAGAAAGTCATACGCCTCAGCTCATCGCTCGGACTCAACTACATTATTTTCTCGCAGCACGTCTCTGAACGAATCTTCGTCCTTATAGTAGTAATGCGCGATCCAAGATGTCTGCTTGTGAAAATCCTTCGCGATGGCGTTGTTCTTTTGGAGTTATGACCCAGGCGCTGATTCCCGCATGTCGGCTGATTTAAGCGAGCTTTGTGAGGACGGTTTTCTTGCATCTGGCCGCCCGAAAGAAAGGCATAGTCATCCATGATAAAAAGCGTGATGGTGCCCTCGAACCATTTTGCTAGTGAGCAAAGCATATCATCTAGATCTTATCCTTCTGGACCAGAAACACGGCGTCGTCTTTACTGCCGCTGGACCATGGCTGGTTGTATGCCTTATATAGATGTATAGTAGGGCAGACAACTACAATGAAATCAAAGTGGTCCTTAAATACCGTTTTGAGAAGCTCGCAGGCGAAGATGCTCTTGGACGATCATAGCGCAGTGTGGCGGTAAGTTTTCAAAGATCGATTGCTCCGGCATGCTAGTAGATGGCCAACACGAACTGACCATTCTGAATGTTGAGTTGCACGTCCATGATGATGAACACATACATATTCAACACTCCCACAGCCTGGACCGTTCGGTTGCACTGGAGGGACTTACGGGCCATTATTTTAAGTGCCTCTTCCCGCTGCTGGCATCTGGCCATTCCGTGTGCATAGACCTGGTTGGGAACGCCCTCGATCGTCACAGAAACCTTGTTGATGATGGGTATTGTAGAAATACTCTGTGCCGCCCGGGAAATCTGCACTACTTGTCGTATCATCGAAGAGGAGAACAATGGCCTTCATGCTCTTAGCTCGCGAGTTCAGGTTGATGTTGCCATATTGAGACACTCTAAAGGTAAAATAAAGCCATGGGGGAACAAAAAGGTATCGGCAAGGAACTCGAATCATTGGTGCCGCCAGAAATCGACTACGGAGTATTGGTGCAGCTTACACAAAAAGTGCACGACTTCGAAAAGGAATAATTTCCGCTGGCCCGAGAGTATCTGCACCTCCTAGGGCCTGACGCCTACCGGTTCAGATTGGGGTGGAACGAGGACGCAGAACAGCTAGAATCGAGTACTGGGGTCACCCAGAGCATCCTAAGCCAGGTTGCGATCAGCTAGAAGTAATTGCGCTTTCACTGTCGGAACAACAACCAAAAGTACTGCCCTCAGGGGGCTCGGAGCGTGATAGCTACTACAATGACAACGTGGTATTTGGCGAAACATCCTCGGCGATACCCTTTCCTTCGGGGTATTTAGCGCCCTTGATCACTCATCTCGCCGGGGTAAAAAAACCAAAAAACATTTATTTGAAGAGGACGCGGTCTGTCGCATCACAGTCATTTGCCAGAAAACAAACAGTTGTTGAAGTTGCGGACATAAAACATGGTGGTCATGACTTCTGGCTAGCGTGATGGTGGGCGCGTTGAAAACCGTACTATTTCCGGATCTAAACATATTAAGGAAACTTACATTTTCTTTGATATTGTAGTTGTCTTGCCAGTACACCACGGCGACGGCTGAGAGTTGCGTATCTGCAGGGGAGCTAACCCCCAGCCCCACCCCTCCGGATCAATTAAACCTTCTTATCACGTTACTTACAGAAGAATTATAATGTCACTATACCCAAAGATCGACGATCCACAGGAGTTTCGCTTGAAGAAAGTCTTTGCGGTGGATGCCTACCTACGGTCAGAGTCTGAAAAGAGGTGCACTCTGTACAAAAAGTACAAGCACGCAGTAAACGCGGTGGATGGTGTTGAGACTACACTGACGGCTGTGTCTCTGGACACCGTTCAACTATCCATGAAAGCTAAAGAGCACGATGAAATCCGCGTCTTGGCCGAATCAAAGCTCAACACAATGTCAGACCACATGTTTAAGGCGCTACGTGACAACGCCAGCTCCGAGGAAGAGTTCAAGCTTATCCTCGATGAAGTCGACTAATATACGGTCATGAAGAATGTAATATGGTCTAAAGCGCACAATGCATAAACTTCGGCTGCAGTTGACGAAGTGTCACAAAAACGAATTAATAATCTCCGTTCTCCGAGCACATCGGGCTCGAGGGGGCTCAGCCAAATTTTAATTTTACAACTACTTCATTTCATTTGAAACTAGTATATGGCGTAGACGAGCAAATATTCCTTTCTCGCAGAAGTGCGTAAACATGCGGCTGATGCAATCAATAGACTACATCATTCTGGGGGGTGTATATACACGTGTTTGGTCTTTCCACTCTTGTGACAAAGTTTTGTTTGCGTCTTTGTGTGACTAATGTATCGACGTGTGACTAAAAAGATCGAAATAAGAGAGAAAGGCTATTCACTACGAGCAAGTCTCCCCACACAGATCTATCCTTCCACTCATTAACCAGACATATGTATTTTTTACAACAAGATTTTCACCACTGCTATTAAAGCGACCTATTGAAGTGTAGTTATTCCTCGGTTTCACTTCATTTTAAAGTGAGTGAGTGGCTGCATTGTAAAACTCCCAGTTTTAACCGCCCGCGGGGGAGGGGTCACTGCCGGCCGTGGGGAAGCGTGCGTTTTCCTCACGTTCCCAAATGGCTCTCTAACTGTCTGCCCCCTGCCCCCCCCACCCCCTCGGATAAGATACATTCTGACAGAGCCATGGATGTGTGTGTGTGTGTGGGGGGGAGAGGCCTGTTGACAAAAGCTCCTTTTACATCTACGTACGTGTTTTTCTGAATCGGCGGGACGAACGAATTTAGTATGGCGTAGGGATACTTTGAGGTTGTCGGGTCTCTTTCACGCTTTCTAAATATTTTTACCTTTACAGTGTGGATGAAATTCAAAACGAATTGGGATTTATGAACGTTCGATTCACTGAGTCTAAAAATCTCGACGCGCGGACGTCAGAGAAGACATCTAAGTAGCTACAAACTGGGTGTGTGATACAGAAATACGGATTGAACAGCTTTATCAAACGCCAGATCAAACATGTAAGATTAAATGGGTATGTAAAAAAATTAGATAGAAAACCAACAGAAAAAGCTAAGTAGGCAGTAGGTTACGAGGAGAGCACGCAATACTGATTGCAAATGATGTTAAATAAGGGCTCAAATAGTTCCTAAAGCAAACGCATCACAAGACTTTGCTAATATTAAACGGTCGGTTAAGTCGACAAATACACTTCATTCTTTAAAATAGATTCAATTAGCCACTACTGTTTAGCATCTGTGATTATGCAGGATTATCTTAGAAAGATGGGGCAAGTAAAAGCAAAAAGAAAGGCGTGACCAAGAACCGAACCAAGTCCTCAAATGACTAAAGTCTCGGCGATTTTTGCTATCCTTTTCGACCAGAGACCAACACAATAACGAAAATGTACATCTATCTTTTACAAGTCTTACCATTCGAGAAGTGGAGCAAATTTTACTTATAACATTGAAATACGCGTATTTCACATTTATTCAACATGCACCATACCAATAAAATTGATAAATAAAGCTCTACCCGTTATTGGTGTTTTCAAACCAGAATCTGTCGCCGTGTCTGATCCGGAGGAATTGGTCCAGGATGATGGTACGGAAGGTTTCTCCCACACCATTAGGGGTCGTCTCCAACAGACCCGCGGAAAATAGGTCCACGTTATCCGGTTTTGAGGTATTTCCGTACACCTGACGTAAGTTTTTGATTGGCTGCAAATTGCATTCAAGAATGCTAACAAATTGCAAAGGTTCGTTTGTTTAAATACAGCTTATTATCGAACGCTTGTTAGCAATTTAAAATTCACCTTTTTTGTTCATGATCTGAATAGAATTCGCCCTATTTATCTAGTATATGTATACTGTGAGTTACAGCAGTGTGCATTTTTCACAATACGTTTTGATAATATTTCGTCAAAAAAATTTGAGACATACTTCACCGGCTAATGTTTCCGTCCATTTCATTGTTTTAGTAATTCTTTACATCAACATTTACTGAGGATGCAATTTTTGAACAACATGATGACTTTGAAATCATATCGGCGCATTACCTTTAGTTTTGAAACATTACCGATATGACAAATGTGGCAAGATATTCTTATTTTACGAGTGATGTTCTGCTCCTGTTACATTTTTCTATTCATTACCACACTAGGGGAAAACCTACATCTCAAGTAGCAGTGAGAATAAGACATAAGTACCGTTTCCATATAGCGGCTCCCGTTGCTGAACGTGTAGCTGTTGATTTCCTCCCAGGTATGTCTCCTGGGTAACCCATATGCCTCGCGGACCGTGTTGTAGTCAGGCAGCCCGTGATCACGTGCGCGCTGGATGTTGATAGCTACCAGGTCACGCCGGGAAAACTCCAGGGGGCCAAACAAATGTTCTAAAATGTAGAAATGAAAATTTAAGAAATACACAATTTTAATAATAATATATGCTATAATATTCATCTTAAGGCTTCAGCTCAAAAAATATTAATAAGATGTATATTTTCGTTCCATAAATTTAAAAGACACCCTATTGATGTATGTCAGGTAGAAGCCGCGGTGACATGGTGGTTGGAGTGCCAGACTCGCGATCAAAAGGGTGATGGTTTAAATCATGCCCAGACCAGGCTGGGTCAACCGCCGTGCTGTATCTCAGGGCAGGGCACCTTACACCAATTGCCTCAGCATAATATTACCTTGATACATACATTGATATATCGTTAACACCAAGCAAACAAACAAAAGTATGTCCGATACTCACATTCAGCCCCGCCGACAAGCTTTACTTTTCGTTCAGACTTGTGTGTGTGTGTGTGTGTTTATTGAGTATTGATACATACTGGGCCCAAGGTCATGTGGCACAGAATGCCAAGGTTGCAAATAATTCTACGCCACCTCAACTATGACCCAGCGTTGTTCGACACTCCGTCAGTAACCTTTTCATTATATACTTCATAACAAGTAGACTAATCGTTGGTTAATATTATAGGAATAACACAAAATAACAGAACTGACGAAATAAATCATTTCAACATTTTATATGACGTTCATTTTATGAATGAAACCCGTGCACCGCACTGTAATACGGTGGGGTGATGCTCCGTCAGTAGTGAAAGATACTACGTTCGTTAAGGATGAGGAAATATTATGTACCCAAAGAAACACAAATAAATATTGATATGATGACAAAGTGTGTTCAGCAAATGACGCAATGCATGATTCGTTGTTGCTGTCATTGTGGAAGGAGGACTTGTGGTGGATACATTCGGAACGGTTGGTGTTTGTCATGATAGAATATATGTAATATGACATCTGTTCCTTTCCGCTTAGTTTAGAATTGTACGATGTGACTGATGAGTTATTTCTGTGTCCTGTAACATGCATAAATGTTGTTGGTGGGACTCCGGCTTTAGAGAAAGTCGTAACTGTTGTTTTCTGGACGGAGTGATTGGTAAATCTAGTCTGAAGTCCCACAATTGTAGCCATAAGCCTAGATTATTGTGGTTGCAGTTTCATCATAGAATCCAGGGTAAAAAAGAAGAAGAAGCTATTGAAGTTGTTGATTGATATATTGCATCAAAGGTCAGTGTGACTCTCTCTCTCTCTCTCTGACAACAGCAACTAGCACTCAATAGTAGTCTATTTGAAATATTTTGTAAAATCATCATAGGTATTTTACTTTCTTTCTACATAAGTGCTTGGATGTATTTAGATATTAATTATTTAGTTTGGATGAGAGATAGATCTATTATATACCTAAGAACAATACAAAATATCATAATTCTCCGGCACCGTTGTCAGGTAGAAATGGCCTCTGGCAGGTGTTGGAGTAGGATTCTTTGAATAGGATAATTGGAGCTCTTTCCTTCGTCCCACATGTTGAAAACAAATTATCGGTATCGTCGCTTCGAAGTCATCCACTTTACTTCTATCCATGGTTTTACTGCCTCTTTCATGATACTTCAGGTATTCTTCCCCATCAGGTGTTATTTTCGGTGCTTTTGGATTTTCAAAACCCATTCGATTTGCTTTGAAAAGCCTTTCCTAACTTTTTAGAGACGGCTTTACTTGCGTTATCTAGCTTGCTCTTCCCAAAATATGACTTGCTTTGAGAAATTTCCAGTTCCGAAGCGAATATGTATATCACTAATCTTTTAAATGTTTTTCAACATAATTGTTAAATACTTCCTGCTACATGGGGGTTCGTATTCAAGGTGTCACATTTCTTCTGATTTTCAATTAAATTTCCAATGTCACCCGGATTTGGTTGGAGATCTGTCTCCACCTTGATCACAACCTCAAATGGCTGAAGAAATAAATCTTTTCTTGATTCAATTCGAGCAATACGTTGGGAATATCAAGATTTAAGGCATGGTCAGCATTCGACGTTGCCACCATTTTGATTTTAATCTAGCTAAAAGCAGTTACTCGAAGGCGGGCATGTGTTGACCATAAAAGGAAGCGGTCAATATTTTAACCTAACTACAGATAATACCCATGATATTGCATATTAGCAACAACGGTATACTAATGGAATTGCATATTAGCAACAACGGAATACTAATAGAATTGCATATTAGCAACAACGGAATACTAATGGAATTGCATATTAGCAACAACGGTATACTAATAAAATTGCATATTAGCAACAACGGTATACTAATGGAATTGCCTATTAGCAACAACGGTATACTAATGGAATTGCATATTAGCAACAATGGTATACTAATGGAATTGCATATTAGCAACAACGGTATACTAATGGAACTTATTACAAATAAACATAAACGTCAGTTCACTTAAATATTGAAGGTCCTTCTTGCAAATGACATAGTTTTAGGGTCTCATCTTGTCTAACATAACGTTAATTTTTAACTGCATAATACATCATCAAAGTATATGTAGAAACTGTTTATGTCCTCAGCAATAAAACTTTGCGTAAAAGTGATCGAGTAAGGCATATTATGCGAAAAGTGTATGAAATTTAATCATTGCAAAATTCTTTAATTATCAAAGTGAAAGAATTTGTCATGGCTCTTGTGTACTTTCTTCCTCATATAATTAAATATAAGTTATTATTCTATTAACCTTTCATTCGAATAATTAACAAAATCGAAATAAGGTACCAAATAAATTTATTTTGTGCTTTTTAGTTGCCAGGACAATGAAAAAAACAAACTAAAGAAAAAAGGATATAGTAGGAGTAATAGGATCGACTAATTGATTGAAAATAGTGAGTGATACTAGGTCAGAAGATTTCTAACTAAGCATTTCTATGCATATTAACAGCATTTTATTAAGTTAGTGTGTTTTGTTTATCTGAACTAAAGTCAACTGAGGAGGTTCTCCAAGGAAAGGATAAAGAGCAGAGACGTCTTACTAGCCCATCTAGTCATATTATCTGTTCATCACATCGAGGACGTTCAATCGGACAAAGCAAAGAGTAACAGACATTTAAGAACATTTAAAGGCAGCTATTTGAATCGTCTGAGCCTTTTATATATTACTAATATTGCAGTGTTAGAGAAGTTATACATGTCTAGTAGTATGTGAACCTGAGTCAAATTGTTATAACTCTTATGAGGTAGAGTGACAAGATATTGACTTTGTTGGAAAACACTGTATACCAAAAATAAACTGTAAATTTTAAGTCAATGAATGAGGAAAAAACAATACGTGCTATGCATGATGTTTAACAATGTTTTACCACATTTGCAGGGGGTTTCCAAATTATGTGGACAAACGTGTGTGTGTGTGTGTGTGTGTGTGTGTGTGTGTGTGTGTGTGTGTGACAGAAAATGTAGACTTGAGATTATAAAATTTGAATAATTTAAACGCACACAAAAAGTTGGATATTTAAACAAGCATCTGTCGGTTTCTAAAGCCACCAGAGAAGTGACCACCGGTCACATTACCTCGTAACATCTGTGTCCTGCACATTCATAAACAACTGTTGACGATAAAACGCACAACTGTTTATAAAGAAAAATGTGCGGAAAATGATGCGATGATAAAGAGTACACGAAGCATGGCTCAGACATTTTTTCCAAGCACTCGTCCCTGTCCTCAATGTACTCAAGACAGTGCACTTTTCCACTACACTGCTTACATTTTTACTAACGAACGGCAGGTACCTGATGCAATCTTGATACTAAAATGGATCAAAACCAAGAACATATTATGTTCTATACATATTCCCTTAAATAAACATATATTAATAGACAAGATTTGCAACTTTAAAAATTGCAGTTGCACACATAGCCCTTGATTTCTTAATGATTACAGTGACACCTTCCAGTAATATAGTCGTCCTTTTAATGTCAAAAAAGTTTCCTTTTCAACGAGCTATCACACACTTTTAAGAGTTAGATATGGGAGAAGAGTTTTGACTGGTCAGACAGAGTAACGCTTACCACAGATCACCGGTATTGTCAAGATAGTGCAGATTTATTAATACAATGCCAAGCCAAAGAAAAGGCGCCAGCAGATATTTATAAAAGTATGTAATTGCTTTTCCCAAGAAAATTTTCAGTAATTTGCACTGGAATGAAGAATTCCATATGTCTCAATTTCCACCAACTTTATACTAAATGATCCATTTTAGCCAAACCTCCCTTCTAGAGAGCTACTCAAGGGTGCCATAAAAGGGAAGACTGCTGATTGGCCAAAAGAATTGGAACGTTTCTAGGTCATGACACCTGTTAAATATGTGCTTTATAAATAGATTACAATGGCATGCGTTGTGTGAAAGCTGGTGAAAATTGGCTGAGAGACTTAAACCAATGTAAGTCGGCAACATTTCTCTTGTGAAAAGTAATTACATTCTTATAGAACCATCTGATGGCGTCTTCTCTTTGGCATGACAATGCATCAATAAAAAGCTTCAGTATTGAAAATACTGGTAATCTGAGGCAAATGTAACATTATCTGACCAGATGAAAAATCCCAAAATTATGACAGTCTCTGTCTCGTAACTTCTCAGAGGTTTAACTCATACAGATTTGGAATAGTTCGTTGAAATGAAAACTTTCTTCACATCCAGATGACGCCTCAATTACTAAAAAGTGTCGATGTAAATGCAAATACCATTGAGAAGTCGAGGGCTAGATATCAAACTGCAACATAATATTTTCATTATTTTTACCCATTTTAGTATAAAGATTACATCCGGTATCTGCGTAAAAAACGAAGTAAGCTTCCTTTTCGACATGTTATAGACTGATAATAAGCAGGCAAATTAGACAAAAGTAACCTATAATTGACGCACGCTAAATGTTAAGTGATGTTGATTTTGTGGTGGATGTTAAAGGAAGAAAGTGAACTCAGATTTACTCTGGAGATGCAACTATGCATCTACTCGGCCCAGGGACGAGTACGTAGTAAAGATTTACTCGGCCCAGCCAATTTTTACCCGGTCAGGACGAGAGGACGAGTAGTTTTCCTGAGCCATGACGAAGAGTTTGTATTTAAAACGTAAACCGTAAAAAATGCGAGAACAGTAAACGATAATATAATAAACGATAAACTATGATATTCTACTGCAAACGCTAAAGAAATGTTTGAACGGTAAGCGCTGTGATGATAGGCGATAAACGATGATGTTTTAGTTTAAAACGAAAATGCTACAGAAATCCATTTTAAATGCATTTGAATCACATTTAAAATGGATTTTAAACGCAAAACAATGATGGCTTTTTAAATGCATTTTGGGGGTACGCAAATGTTTTAAAGTCAGTATAAGAAACTCGACGAAGATCCAAGAAACAAACCACGCGGAAATAATATAGCATGCACTAACAGGCATCCATAGTGCATGACACATAGGCAATACAACATTGTCCATCCTCGTTCATGTTGTCTCCAAGCCGGGAATATTTTACATTCTCCCGACATGCAAACCACAAAGAATAAAATCCTGAAGGCCAATTATTTCCGGAAACAGTCAACCAAGGGAACAAAAAATCTCTTAATTTATTGACTATCATCATCGTCCTTATGTGGAATAACTTCCCTCCTACATCGGTTATCCTAATAAAACACCCAAAACTAAACTCCATTAAACACGCTGTTAGTTTACATGGATGTCTGCCCTCTTTATACCAACATGTGGCACGATGAGTGTTCAAGCTTGCAAGGAAGCATGGGATAGTTGCCATTATCCACCATCAACCCCGCACCGATTACCTCGTCAAGTGTTTAAGCCACGTCTTCAAATTCATAAATTTGATTTATTCATCAATCAGCATTTTAGGTAATGGAACAGCAATGGGCACAAATATGGCACCATCGTATGCTCACATTTTTATGGGGAGCTTGAAACAAAAATTATAAAAGAGGCACCACAAAGTCCCTTAAGTTAATGCAGATTAAATAATGGGGATGTATCGAAGAAGATAAAAACTGGAGATAAATTGACGGCATTATTCGAGTTCACCAGCAATTTTCACCGACCTATTAAATTTACATCAGAGACGTCAAGCGTTTCATACGTTTTCTTAGATACCCAATCAACCTGCCAGGCGAAAGTGTATAAAATGACTTAGTTTGCAAGCCAACGGATTAACATATATATATATATCTGCTACCGACCAGCTGCCATTATAAGCAAACTCATAAGGAGCCTTGTACGGCCTTTAATTTTGTATCAAATACATCTGCTCTAACCAGATAACGTCCGAACATAAAGTTGGGAAGCTCAGATGGTACATGACAATTAGAGGATACAAGAGGATCCTCGACAGGACTCTTTTACTAGTTAATAAAACTAAAACAGTCAATACACGAATTCTTTATGAATAGCATACCACCTTGATTCTCTAAAGCTATAATAGATGATCGTGAGACACTAGCACTTCATCAAATCTTCTGACCATCTGACGGATATATTCGAGACGGTTCCTATGGTTGAGGTACTGTAGACCTAAAAAGCTCAAAGACGATTTGTATGAGCTCAGATGAATCCAGACCATACCTTCGAAACAGGTAGATACCATTATAAAGACAAAATCTCACTGCAAATATATGCCCAAGATAAAAATATTCCAAATTTTGGCAATATGGGTAAGTTTTAAGAGCAACCAAAATTTTGAATGTTGTCAAACAAGTCGTCTACTTCATGGCTTGGAGAATGGCATGAGATGAGATGATTAGAGTAGTCAATGAATACTGTTGCAAAATGAGCATTGTCTCTCCTCTCCCATCCATTGGTTTTGACCCGATTTGCCTTTTACAAGGGCATCAGTTTGCTCAATCTATAAAAGTTAGCTTTCTAGAATAAATCGTTCATGCCAAAATACAAGTTTTGTTTAAAATATAATGATTTAATGCTTTTTACCCACCTTTAAATATAAAAGACTACTCCGCCAAGAACATATGAAAAAGTCAAGAAAATCGGTAAGGATCTTATTTTGCTTAAAATAGTACACTGTTACAAAGTCTTAATTGGAACTATAATTGACATGCTGGAAAATAATCTACATTGTTCAAATCATATGACACTGAAATTTGACCGTCTATGACCTGCAGTTGCTGCAAAATCTGGTCCATAAATACGGTCCTTTAACTGTAAAAACGTGGTGTCATTGTTATATGGTCCAGGTATATAGCAGAGACTAGTTCCTGTATAGTGTTCCCAGCCCCTGATATGAAAGATCTATGCCATCCAATAGTGACGAAACTGTGGACTTTAGGAAACTGATGAATAACCACAAAGCCACATTCCCAAAAGACTATATAAAAGATGCCAACTACTACAACGTAACCGAACATTCTCTGCAGTCCCTTGAGATTCAACCTACTGACGATCACAAGGCAAAAAATGTACCCAAAATGTTTAATGTTTCCAAAATTGAAACAGGAGAAAACAGGCATTTGTCGGAGAACTGTGCAGCCAAATAGAAACAATTGTTATAAACTCCAAGAATGTCGAGGAAAACTGGGCATCCTTTAGAGACTCTGTGTACTCAACTTCATCAAAAATCATCGGTCCCATCACACGTAAACACCAAGATTGGTTTGATGAGAACGATGCTGCTATACAGAGACTTCTGAATGAGAAGCATCGGCTACAGAAGGCCTGTTTAGAAGACAGCACTTTTTCATCATCTAAGAAGGCAGCTTTCAACACCATTAAGAGGACTGTCCAATGCAAACTCAGAGAGTTGCAAGACTGATGGCTGAGCAGTAAGGCAGATGAGATTCAGCCCTACGCAGACATGAATGGCATGACGAACTTTGAAGACAATCTACGGGCCACAGTCATCAGGAACATATCCAGTACTGAGTACTGACAGCACCACACTATTCACTGACAAAGAAAAGGTACTTCAAAGATGGGAAGAACACTTCAACAACATCCTCAATCAACAGTCATCTATCAGCGAGGAGGTAACTGATCGACTGCCCCAAGTGGAAATCAACATATCATATCCTCAAACGCTGACTGAAACTGAGAAAGCAATTGACCTGCTGCCAAATGGCAAAGCAACTGGAGAAGATGCCATACCAGCAGAAGTCTACAAAGCCGGAGGCTTGCACATGGCACAGAAACTGACCGAACTCTTCCAGTCAATGTGGACTCAAGGAACTATACCCCAGGAGCACAATGATGCATTCATAGTCCACTTGTAAAAGCGGAAAGGCAACAGACAATCGTGCGACAACCTTTGGGGCATCTTGCTGTCAATAGCTGGCACAATCCTCGCCAGAATTCTGCTGAATCGCCTTGTGCATCACATCAATCAAGGGCTCGTGCCTGAGAGTCAGTGTGGCTTCAGGAAAGGACGAGGAACATGCATGGTGTTTGCAGCTCATCAACTCCAGGAGAAATGCCAAGAACAGAACTGCGATCTGTACAAGAGATTCATCGACCTGACAAAAGCCTTTGACACAGTCAGTCGTGGGGGCCTTTGTAAGATCATGATACAATTTGGTTGCCCAGAGAAATTTATTGTGATGGTTCGGCAATTGCATGATGGCATACTCTCACGTGTCGCGGACGACGGTGAGTTATCTGAACCATTTCCAGTCACTAATGGAGTCAAGCAAGGCTCTGTGTTGACCCTAACCCTCTTCAGTATGATGTTTTCTGCCATGCTTACTGATGCCTTCCGTGACTATGACACTCAGATCGACATCAAATACAGGACTGACGGCAAGGTGTTCAATCTGAGGAGACTTCAGGGAAAGAGGATCGCCTATTTGCTCATGACTGTTTCCTGAATACCAAATCTGAGACTGATATGCAGCACAGTATGGGCCATTTATCTTCAGTTTGTGATACTTTCGGTCTCACAATCAGTATCAAGAAGACAGAGGTGATGCACCAAACTGCACCAGGAAAGCCTTACGCAGAGCCTACCGTCTCAGTAAATGGCCAAACCCACCTGGCAATAGACAATTTCATCTATCTCGGGAGTACATTGTCACGTGCAGTCCACATCGATGATGAAACCAATGCCAGAATTCTAAAGCAGGTGTGGCCTTTGGCAGACTACGCGTAAATGTGTGGGAGCGCAGAGGCATCAGTCTGCAAACAAAACTGAAGGTCTACAAAGGCCTTGTGTTGCCGATACTGTATGCATGCGAAACCTTAACGGTGTACAGACGTCATGCCAAGAAGCTGAACCATTTTCACATGGGCTGCCTGAGGAAACTGATGAGGATAAGATGGCAGGATAGGGTACCAGACACTGAGGTTCTCACACGGGCAGTCAGTTCAACCATCCGCAGTCTGCTGATGAAATCACAGATGAGATGGGCAGGTCACGTCACCCGGATGGCAAAAGAGCAACTATCGAAGATCTTCAACAGCGAGGTGAAGGAGGGAAAGCAATCTCATGGTGGTCAGCAGAAACGCTTCAAAGATCTGATCAAGCCATCCTAGAAACACTTTAACATTGACCCTGAATCTTGGGAAGATCTCGCACAGGATCGATCCACGTGGCGTAGTCTCATCCAAACTGGAGCTACAGACTTTGAACTGAAGAGAATTGCAGAGGCAGTGCAGAAGCGCAAGCAGCGTAAATGTCAGAACTGCAGAACGTCCTCTATTGATCAATCAAACCCAAGCGTCAAATGTGCCACAGAGAGTTCAGAGCACACATTGGCCTGATCAGCCCCTCACATACCTACAGAAACCAAACCAGTTAATGATGGCACGGTCATCTTCGAACTCGAATGTTATCTATTTTTCATCTGGTTACTTGACTATTTTTGGGTACACTTTTTTTTGTCTAGATATTCATACTCTTGATTTATTAATGTAGACGATTCTTAATGGAAACTATATTTTGCTTGGACTATTTTTCTTATTATTCATTTGATATATAGATTAGCACTGTTTCTGCATTATGTGTTTCTTTTACTTAATAATTGTCCCGTGTTTACTCTGCAAAATCACTTGTCTAGCTCGAACTTTTCAAAAACCTGTTAAGTTCCTGCTTTACAACCTTTACAATCTTTAATGTCAATATTCATATATAGACAATGTCTCTGTTTACATTACTTTGCGTGTTTTCGTTCAAATTGTTATTAGTTTTTATTTTCTCATCATCTTTAATATATGGAGAATATAAGTGCATTCTTTGACAAGTTTATCTTTTTTTCAATTTTTTTTTTTTTTGTTTCTTCATATGATATGTAAAATATTTCTCTTGCAAATCCCATCATGTGCATATTTTAAAAAGTGTCTGTACTTTGTGTTAAATGTCTATTTTGTCCTTCTAATTGTCCCCTTTTATTATCCTGATGAAGCCCTTGCCTGGCCCAAGTCCTTGGAAAAGGCTAATGGTTCTTTTATCATTACATCTTTACCTTTGATCGTTGATCCTGTAGTACTTCATGTTTACGTTTATAAATAAGGGTTTGTCTTCTTGAAGTCTTTTGCTATTATTTTTATTTACATTTTTATCTTCTATCTTTTATCTCGTAGTACTTCATGTTAAAGTTTAATTGAAAGGGTTATCTTCCTATGTTTTCTTCTGAAATTCTTTATAGAACAAGTTTTAGAGCTTCACCTGTAATCGGCACCAATTAGCCTATATTGTGTTTATGTGCAGTTAAACCCTAATACATACATACATACATACATACATACATACATACATACATACATACATACATACATACATACATACATACATATTTTCCACGACCTTCTCTTATAGTGTAAACACTTTCATATCTTTGTTTCTCGATGTGGCACTTATAGCCGGAATATAAAACTAGTAGCCATTCGCAACATCGAGGTCAATCAAGCGGATCATGCCTCGAATGTATGCCGAGAGCTGCCATTCGGATCACCTAGGCTTTTTATGAAACAAGGATTGTCCGAGAAGCTGTGAATGCATCGAACTATGTTTTCATTAGCAACTTCTCGGTCAATCCTACGATCAATCCAATCGTAGAAATAGCCGAGGTGGTCCGAATAGATTGCGGTTTCTTTCTTTGCGAAGAAATTTCCGGAGAAAAAATGTATGATTTATCTGTAAATTACTGCACGAGACATACACCAGAGGCATATTTCTTTTCTGTAGAAAAGCTGAAATGGTCCAAATAGCTAAAAGCAAATGATAATGCAATACAATATATAGCACCTTGTGAAACAGAATATCCTCGCAATGACGTACCTAACTAAAATAAGTCAAGCAGCATGTTGTGCTGATATCTTGCCTCAAATTTCGTTTGCCTTATTCATGGATAATAGACCACTTTATAGACATATAGTTATTCCTTGTTATTTTGGTCTTTTTCTTTTTGTTAGATTGTTGAATTTTTCTGCATAGTTTGTCTTCTCTGTGCCAAAATGCAACTATGTATTGCTCTATTCGTGTGTGTGTGTATGTGTACGTTTACTTTGGGAACCTTTGTTAATTTCCCTGCTCGTTTTCCAACTTTGTGTCGGTATATAATGTTTGTGTTCATTGCTTGCGTTCCCATTTTGATTCTTTCTAACTTCTTGGAAAGCTGGCGCCAATCAAACCTAGGTCGATAGCCAAGACAGTGTTCTGTATTATATATATATATATACATATATATATATACACACACCAGACAGAGAGGAAAGTGTTATCTCTGGATCCTACAGGAGAATGCTTGATAACATTAACATAATTTTGAACTACGAATAAATAATATTATCATACAGGTTAGAGAATTTTTAATTCGTACTCTACGGAGATTCGAATATATTTCTTTCTTTCTTATTTGATTGAATGCACACACACTAAAGAAGTCTTACTTCTGAGGTCTGGGACTACAATATGGTCCTCTCTCTCCGACAGTGTAGAAGCCAGGCCCATAAATAATTCGTCTAGAGCATTCTCGCCCATCAGGAACTCCTGTCATAGAATATACTAATTTCAAAATTATTTAGAAACCAAACAAAACAAAAATATTTCGGCGTTCTCTTATGACTATAAAGACAGTAAAACTCAGTTTGTTTTATTATTCACCCATTAATTATATCCCACTGACACTGCCGTCTTTCCTTGTGATGCTATCTGGAGCCATGTATCAGAGTCTTATCTAATACCGAATCAGAAAATCACGCTGTCAAGGCTGACATCACATGGTTACGACGAAACGATGGCCGCAACGAACTTTACTGACTCAACTTTAACCACAGGTAGGTGAATACCAACGATTTTTAAATACGCGAGTAAAGCTCATAAATTGTATCCACCAAACATTATGTGCAGTTTTCATATCTTTAAGCACAAAACGACATGACAATTTTTTTTCTTCATTTCATCATAATAAAGAATATATATTTGGGCATCTAATAAACACTCCATCTGTGCAGTAACTTGATTGTGACTTCTGTACTATGCCGCTTCTGTTTGACAGAGTATGGATCTGAATCAAACTCAAACCTTCACGCATCTGAGCATCGATATAATGTGAGCTTACATACCTACGTACATACATACATATTGTACACTACAGGTAAATTACATCTTTACAATTGATCTATTGCACACATCTCTGGGCGTGGTTTATGAAGTTTTTGTTTTTCTGCGAAAATGTTTACAAAATGCAAACTTGTTATCTGATCTGCGACATAAGTTTGCGATGTTACTATGGAACAATTTGAGCAATTGGTGGTAGTCATTCTGAAACAAACTTTGTCACTGGCACTTTCTATCACATTACACATAAAAAGGATATCGCAATAAGACATGTGAGAAAAAAAAATATTTGGGCAGAATTTTATTTCGACCTGCCAAGGGGTTATTTCTGGTTTGGGTCTGTATTGCATAGCCATGAAAGCCGAAACGGTCCGGGTGACCGCAGCTAATAACACAGTGCGCAGTATTAATGTTATTCATCATGACAATTATTCCAAACTTTGTTGATGAACAAGCCTAAAAGTTTCATAATTTCTTCCTTGTATCGTCCTCCAATATCTTATATCGATCCCTGAATTTCATTAAACGGTTCTCGCGTTTTTATTTATAAAGGCACATGCACAAACAGAGACGAGTGATTACAGAGAGTACCTTTTGCTCAAGCGGTTGGGTAATGACTAATACAAATTATTCATTAACAATCCGTTTTTGATAAATGGCAGAAAAATATGACAAGACTATGATTTCACAAATCTATAAGAGTAACAGAAGATAAATTGCATCAAAGTTATACGTAAGTAATTATCATTTATGCGAACTATAAACTGTTAATTGTGTGCTATGTTACATAGTTATCCCATCATAAGATCTTTTTCTCTGTTGTAATTCCTTATGTTCGACAGAAATCATTCAGAGTTGGATTTAACATTCTTCCGACTAATATAAATAACATCTTAGTTCAGATATTATATGTCACTGCATACGTTTTCCATGAACAGGTTGTGTTTGATGGACATTATTTATGTACTGTTAAGTGTACAGACCTACAAATCAAACTGAATTGTGTTGCGTCATTTCGGCATCGCTTATATATTATAGTTCTGTTGCTTTTTGTTGTGTTAGCTATGTCTCGTATTACGTTACGTAGCACGGTGTATGACTTAAAAAGGTCCAGAGATCGTTAATTTTAGCCTTTTTTGGATTATTTTCAACATCAATCTTATGTTTGGGCTACATTAAAGTGTACCTGTGGGTTCCAGAAGGCGTTGCACAAGCGAAGGGCGTGGACGTTACCGGATGAGCCGGGTACTTTCAGCTTGAGTGTCTTAAAATTACACTTATTGTCTCTGCAAAGAAAGCGCTCGACTTTTAAAGTATACTAGAATAATTTAATTGAAAATTATTCGTTGACAAAATGGGGAAGGAAAGGAATCTATCTTATACATGAAAACTGCATACAGTTCAGTCTAACAGTCCGACCTCAGTGTATACAGATAGAGTTTTCAACTGGGGAAAACAGACGCATTTACATAAGTTAACTCTGAGTACGTTACACAAACTGTTAGATTATCAGACGGTTGTAAGAGATGTTTGCATAAATTTAGATACAAATCAATGCCTCGTTGTATAGTTCTTTCCGTATATCCAGTGAGTCCGAACATTATCAATTTATCGATTTGTGTGACTTTTGTAAACAATTAGTTTTACAGTCGCGCATCAGCCGAAGTCAGATATACGTCATTATTGTTATTCATATTGGAATAAAATGCTTCTTTTATCATATTGACGTTGTAAACTCTAAAGATTGATTTTTTAAAAATCTTGCCTTTCCCCTCAGAAAACGGCTGATTGTGCATGTTTTTAACATGCATGTTTTCATCGAAGCGCCTTGCAAGGTAATATATGCACGTGTGTGCACTATTTACTTGTGACACACCCATTATGTTACCTGATCCACGTGCCTGGCGTGACCAGGGTGTGTCCAAATCTCATGGCGGCGCTCTGAAACTCCTGGGAAATACCTGGATGTATATTTGGGTTATAGGAATCTAAACGAAATAAAATATAAAGTTAAATAAAAGTATAAGCAAAAAATGAACAAGCATCCGCAATTGTTTGCATGAGAATGCCTATTTCGTCTGGAGTTGTTGATAAAAAAAAAAGTAACTGAGGAATCAGGATTTGTTTGTAAGGAACAGTATACCGCACACCACTTATTCCAACAAACAGTGTATTCTGCAAAATCAATTATTCATTGTCCTTATTATGACCCTGAAAAATTATGCAATGTTCGAAACTGATCCTAAATAATTCGAACAGGTGACCCTAAATGGTAATAAGTGAGACAATCAAATAATTACGATACAAAAAAATCAAGAAAATGGATTCAGTCATGTTCAGGCACAACCCAAACAATATTACTACTCATAATTTACTTACAGCAACTCATCTTTACTTGTCTGATACTGTTGTAATTATGTCTACCAAGCAAGAGTTACAGAGAGGTTAAAAAGTCGCAATAATCGTCAAAGAACCGACATTCATAACTTTAAAATAGTTCGTTTTCCGATAACTGAAAACATTCGGTTGATTCTGATCTTTTTCTATAGTCATTTATTCATTAGAGAGAATATGTACGTTCTGAGCCGCTCAACCACTTAAAACCGGTTTAGGCACTTTAATCTGGTTTTAAAAACCCTCTGGCCATTAACATGTGAACCTCCACCATTTTTCATAAAAAAAAAAAAAAAAAAAAAAAAAAAAAAATACCTAGACAACTAATGCAAGATTTGATTTCTTCTTCTATTTTTCAAAAATTCCCTAGGCCACATGGCTCAGAAGAAAAGTTTATCATTTGTCATTTTACAAAACAAAGTACAGGCCACTAACAGACTTGTATATGGGTACGAGTACAATAATTTTTCATTTTTCAGAAAACCCTTACGCCACTAGCATAATGGTATATGCGTAGGAGCACTACCATACGCATTTAAAAAAAAAACAACAGGCCAATGAATTGTAAAATAAAAATAGCTATTATTTTCAATTTTTTCAGAAATTATACAGATTAAAGGCATCAGAAATATACTGAAATTTCATGTCTTTTGTTGCATATTAACTCAGTAATTCAATTAATTATTTAATTAGTTAGTTAATTTATTTATATAACTTGAAAACAAAACCATATAATAGTTAATTATTTGAATTTGTATAAACACATGAAATAAATAACTATTATCAGGAGATAAAGGTAACATTAATAGTCCATAGTTTTTATTTATTTGCTGTTGTTAAAACGTTAAGTATGTTATATCATTTATTTTAATTCTCTTACACCAAGAAAATGATGCATAAAACTAACGAACTGTGAATTAATTACAGATTCTTCTCTTTCTGATAATTGTATCGATACAAACTTTCAAAATTATATAGTCTAACCGAATATTTTCTAAACTATAATTTTGTTATAGACGAATCCTTACTAAAAGATTTAGAAAAACTTATAATGTTTTCTACATTTAAATTAAAAACATCCGCAGATTAAAATATCTACTTGTACCAAATTCAAAATTATCACCACTTTCATACTTTATAGTTTTCTAAACATTTTACTTCATTATTTACTGAGGTAATTTCCGTGTGATTTTCATATAAATTTAATTGCATTTCCTCAGATCTTTTGAAACAAGGAATTATTTTTTTCTTTATTTTCTTAATTAAAATATTAACACTTTTTCTATTTTCTGGCTTGGAATTATTATATTTTAGACTATAGTTTTGCACCATTTAAGACTGCATATAAACCGACATCAGTTTTTCTATAACTATAGTTGCGTTTTCACAGAAGTCAGCCAATATACTAATAAGTTCAACAAATATTAAATATTTATGTGCAATAATTTGCTCACCATCTATTTATTTGTATAGTAATATTCCTCAAAATCCATTTGAATACGCAGATATCAATCAATTGTGGGTACAAATTAAACATGAAAAGAATAGCTTCATATATTCTGAACATAAAGACGGGTTAACCAAATAATCTACATACACATTACACAAGCTAGCTACAAAAAGATTTCCATCTAGAAGGGGTTATGTTAGTCACGTTGATAAGCAGTTTCAGGCAGACATCGTTGACATACAAGCGTATGAAAATATAACAATGGATACAAATACATTCTGACAGTAATAGATACCTTCTCAAAATATTTCTTGGCTAAGAAGCTGAAAACAAACAGGACGATGATATAAACGACACTTTTAAAGAAATCATTATTAAGAGTAATCCTTAAAAGAATTAGCTCGTTGAAAGAAAAGAATTTTACAATCGAAAGGTTAAGGAATTACTGGAGAAAGAAAATATTGAATACTTTTCCACTTACTCAGACAAAAAGCGTCTATAGTGGAACCGTTAAATCGAACTCTTAAGACTAGAATGTGAAAGTATTGTACTGAAAGTGAAACTAGAAAATAGATAGATATATTACATGGCATTATTTTTGAATATATTAATTCATATGACAGATCGATAGAGATGTTGCGAATTAATGCCAATTACCCTCAACACAGGTCTAAAGTATGGGTTAACTCTTTGTTTATCTAACAATTAATACCTACTGAACTCCTAAATATAAAATAGGTTAGAAAATTATGATCTCAAAATATAAATCTATTTTTACTAAGGCTATCTTCCTAATTTTACAGAAGATATTTTTACAATCAGACAAGTAATTTTAAGAGACCATGTAGTATATAATTGGAAGACATAAAGGGAAAGAATACTAAAGGAATATTCTACGAGGAGGAATTATCTCTATACGACAACAACGATGACGTGTTCAAGGTTGAGACAATTTTAAAAACTAAAAGAATGAATGGTAAACAAAATATGTTCTGGTAAAATGGAAAGGATATAATGACTCTTTTTAACAGTTAGGATCAATCAGAGAATATAAATTTTATTCAAACATAGTATTGAAAAATTAACAACAACTGATTAAAAGAAAAATAGTTGCAAAATAAATAGTCAAGCTATAACATAAATTAAGAGTAAAACGTATTACCAAAAAAAGATTTACAAATTCTGAAAAAGTAGTATTCAAAAATTAATTAAAAAATAATTGATAGAAATAGTTCCAAAATAAATAGATTAGCTATTGCGTAAACCCTGAATAAATGTATTACCCAAAAATTGAGGAAAAAAAATTCTGCAACAAAACGTATTTAAACAAATAGCTGTGAAATAAATGGTCTCGCTGTAGCATAGTAAACTTCTAAAATCGGAAAACGTAAAATATTACCACCTTTAATTAAGATTCCTTGAAAGACGGGAACTCATTGCAATTATTCATGAAAACAAACAAAACTTGCAGCAGAGAGGATAGCGGATTCGTTTAGAAAAACTGTTAAGGAGTATCGAGTTTATGGAGAAAGGAAGCAGGATCTGTATATAGTTTTTGATGATGTTGCACCTTTTCTTATAATGAGTAGAAAGCTTAACATGTTTAGATCTGTGACTGTGCAAGTCGACTTAGTTATTATAATAACAATGCGTGATACTCTAGATGTTTATCATAGAACTGGAAATATTAACATAATGAACATAAATCAGATTTATTATATACTCATTTTTTTCTCCATTGACTTTGCATTGTCAGAATCGTGCAGTATTTCTCCATACTGCACGGCTTCATACTGCACGACACGTGTGTCTAAAAATAGTATCGCGTGTTAGGAACTACTTTTTATTGTAAACAAACAATGTACGCAAATGTAGCAGACACCGGAGCTTTTGCTTTATTAGATTTTTCTGTGGATGAACTAAACAAGCTGTTTGAGAGTAGAGATGATGAAGCTGACGATGTGGATGAATTCATTGAGTCATAAAAGAATCTTTCAGCCAAGCAAGTGACTGAACGTGATATTCACAATGTACAGCGGTGGCTTTATGACAACAAACGTGAGGCATGCTGTATTGAAAATATCATTCTGATCATTTAAACACTTATTTAGCCGATGGTTCAGACTATGAACCGTGCTCTCTAGAGTCTATAAAAAAAATTACATAAAAAGGCATCTTATGACCAAATGATATTCCGTTTCTCTCAGAGACCGCCAATTTTACAAGTCAGTCCAAGCACTAAATTCGAACAAATACAACTAAAGAAGGCGGGTTTTGGTATAAAAGCAAGTGCCTCGGTGCCAAGAAGCCACGATAACGAAGAAGCCTTATTTTCCGCTGACGAAATGGGCTCTCACACCCCAGCCGCTTTGCAATTTTGCCTTTTTTTTTTTGAGAAATTGTTTGGATTTATTATGACAGTACATATACATATGTCATCTATAGCTGGTAATAAGAATGACAATAAATGTACTTACTTTTCTGCATCCTGAATTTCTTCAAAATGTACTTTCTGATCCACGGCGCGAAATTGCACTGCAATCTAGACTACATTTCCAACAGAAATCACATTCCAAAGGAGAATTTACTGCACTCCAAAACGAAATGAATTTAATATTCCCTAAAAAAATATTTAATCCTGCATCTTCTTGAGAATTTCACTTAAAATAATTTTATATTTTGTCCACCTTATGATTCCAAACTATCAATGACAGGACAGTAACACATGTATAAGCTAGCTTGCTGTCGAGGCCAGTCCCTCTAGCTACATGTACATCGTACGTAATAGAACCAGCTAAAAACTAAAAGAGCAGAATTTAGCTGAATCGAAATAAAAACAAAATCCATCCATTCCAAATCAACTGGGAAAGTTGTTCCAAGGCGCAGTCATTCACAATATGACTCAAAATTTCAATTTTAAGTAGACCAAAATGAGATTTCTTTTTGAAACAAATCACAGAGCGCGCGCTACTCAACCAAGTTCAAAAGTCACTGGGCGGTGCCATGTGCGCATGAATACTGTTACTGTGTATTGGTTTAACTTCGGTTGTCTATTTACTTTAGAATATAGCAGAAATTCAGTTACTTTGTTTCTTGTAGTGTGTTCTTTTTTTTATTCATCCTTAGGTAGAAAAGCAAAATGAGTATATAATAAAAAGGTTACTGCATTTGTATGGGAAAATATGAACTCGTTTTTTCTGAGCTATACTGCACTCCTGACGTCGTGCAGTATAGCTCAAAAAAACTCGTTCATATTTTCCCATACAAATGCATTAACCTATAAATACGATGCTATCGAAAGGATGTTTGATATATTACACACACAAATTGATCCAAAATAACCACTGATTTCAAACTGGGTTTTAAAACGAGTCAACTATTTAACGCTGGACGTGGATAGATGTAAACCTCTGAGAGCTGATTCCTATATTGATTTAACAGATTAAATTAAAGCTACAAATCCGGCATCAATGTTGAAGATAAAGATAAATATTTGATGCCATTAAATCTGTTATAAACACATCAGCAGAACATACATACAGACCAACAAAATACTACTTTGAAAAATATTCACATTGGTTTAATAAATGCTCTTTTAAGATTAGATATATTTAAACATCAGTAAATGTATATTAGATAGTTGAGAGCAAAGCGAACAAGTTCACAAGTTCGAGAACAAGAGTGCTCATAAGTTCACAAAAGAGTTCGTAAGACCAGTTAGAGTTTCTATTTACGAAAGAGGTACATACGTAAATATTCTGAGTGTAGCACATGGGGAAAATGATCATTACTGTGGAATAAAAGATTTATCAAATTTAATATCTTCCCAGGTAAGTAAAAATCATTATAAAATAACTTCTGTAAAACTATTTATCTTTACGACTAGTATGTGAAGAAGGACACACTAATGATACGTGATATTTTTGAAGAATTGCGATCTGTATGTATGCAGAATCATAAACAAAGCAAGCAGCGGGGAGCAAAGGTGCAAAGAAGGCCATTACATGCAAGTGAAAATCGCTCATATCGCTCACAATTTCTACATGTAAAATTTTGTTTGTTTTACATACTACACAGTAACATTGAAGAAAGTATAAGGCTTCACAGCCTTCTACTTTAATCCACGGACCTCCCGTGCCGTGGAGTAAGGTCAGTTTATTGTACTTTTTGTATTTTTCTTTGTAATTTTCTTTGTATTTTCTCATACTATCCTTGCCTCTTCTCTCTCTCTGAAATATCCTTCTCTCGCTATTTCTACACGATACATTCATACATATATATATATAGATATTTTTGTCTAAACCATTTAAAATATTTATTTCAATTACTGAAAACAAATATACTGTATTCCCAAAATGGAAGGGAAAAAACTAGAGAGTGACTTCCGGACGGAAGTAGTGAGTGAGGGAGATGACAGAGTCCTTCTGGCGCACCGCCCTGGCGGGTGCCAGCTGATCAACCTCGAACATTTAAGGTTCGAAGAGCGCCCAAAACCAGCGGAAATTCTGTCATCCCTCGTCACCAGAGGAGTCAACATCGCCGACGTTGACACCCTTCAAAATGGCGGAGATGGAAAATTTTTCCTCTTCGCAAATGGAGAAATCCCACTACTTCCAAATGGGATAATATATATCCTAGGGAAGAAAGTGAAAATTATGGACGCCCCACCCATAAAGAGATCAGTGGAGGCAAAGTCCGTAGAGGTCGATGTCTCTGGTCTGCCGATAGAGATCTCTACGTAAGAACTCAGGGGAAAAATGGAAAAAAAACCTACAAACCAAAGTTCTGAAATCGAGAACAGCAAGCATATGGGGTTTCCCCACTATCAAATCTGGGGTAAGGGTAGTGACTGTAGAGATTGAACAAGCGAAAAAACTACCCACCTTTTTCTATCTAATGGGCGTTTTACTGAAAACTTGGTACAAGAGGTGCATCCATCACAGAAAATGCCCCAGATGTCAACAAACTGGACATGTACCTAGGGAATGCCCTAACTCATTGCCTAGAACACCCGCAAATACATATGCTGCAAAAGCAGCAGCAAACATTCCTGAGACTAATGTCGCTCTAGACACAGACACCCAGGAAACATATGACATTCCTAAGACTAATGTCGCTCTAGACATAGACAACCAGGAAACATATACCATATAAATAGCTGACGAGGACACAAATACCGTCACAGCAAATAAATCAGGCCAAAAGCTCGACCTGGAGTGTGAAAACTTCCACGCGAAGGTGGAAGAAAACTACCAGGTAGTGAAAAGGAAAAAAAGAACCAAAAAGACAAAAACAAAAGAAAAGTCAGATAAGTAAGGAACTCTATACAAAAGACAATCCCTACTACAAACTAATAGAGCCAAATTTCGATGAAACAATCTCTGAAGAGGAAGATGACCCCCCTCACACAACCTAAATGAACAAATCAAAACAAATCAAATAGTAGAAGCAGAGATACATACACTAAACACATCGGAAAAAGAAACGCAAATGGAAGAGGAAGCAATCCAGCTCACCTCTACCCCACTCCCCTCCCAAAAAAGAAAACATGATAGCACACCCTCAGGTGAATGGGGGGAAACAGACCAAGGGTCTAAACCCCAGAGGAACCTATCACAAGAAACAAACAAGGAAGGAATTACGGAGACCGTAATTCCACGACAAAAAATAACCATAGAGCAATATAGCGCAACAAAAAAAAAACTCAACTTAGGAATTGAAACAAATAATGAGGAAATACGACAAGACGAAACGTCAGTTAAAATGCCAAAACAAATTGAGGATCAGGAAAATGTAAGTGAGACGGCCGAATATGTCCGAGAGGAAACAAATATAATATAATAATTAACATAATAATAATAAAAATAATAATATAAAAACGTTTGAGAAAATATACAAATACTTAGATTATCCAGACATTTTTCCCAAAGACACCATGGAGGGACACAACCTCCGAATGATATCTTTGAATATAAATGGAATAAACAGTAATAAACTAAACAAATTACATGACCTGGCAAAAAATTACGATATAATACTGCTACAGGAAACACATAACATAGATAAGAAACTAGCGTACCAGATTGAAGAAAAATTTAATGCAATAATAACAAGAAGTAATAACACTACAAACATAGCAGGAGTAGCAATTATAATACAAATCAATGAAAATACTAAACCATGGGAAGTGATAACAACAAACGAATTTTTCAAAGGAAGACTTTTGCATATAAAATCTAATAATTGGCACATACTAAACGTATACGTGCTACCACAATATAATAAAAATAAAATAAATTTCACAAATAAATTGTATGATTATACTCAAAATTATTCTATGGAAAACACCATAACAGCAGGAGATTTTAATTGGATCGAGTTAGATATTGATAGGAGCACAGGCCTATCTGACAAAGATAAAAAAAATATTAGAAAAAGTAAAAACATACATATTAAATAACAAATTAACAGAGACATACAGACTTCAAAATAAGGATAAAAAAGAATATACATATTTATATGGGAAAAATAAAGGTAGCAGACTAGATAAATTCTATACAACAGAAACAGGAAAAAACTCAATTAAGAAATGTAGCATAAAGGAAATAGTGATATCAGATCATTACCCTGTAGAATTAATAGTAAAGATCATACAAAGAACAAAATGAGACCTGGTAACTGGAAACAAAATAATGCAATATTAGAAGAAGAAGAATATAAAGAAATGATTAAAAAGTAAAATAGAAAATTTTATTAATACAGAAACTTTAAATATATTAGAGGAATGGGAACAACTAAAAAAAGACATTAAAGAAAAAAGTAAACAATATTGCACCGATACAAATAACGACAGGAAAACAATGGAGAAACAACTAAATATAATTCTAAATAACGAGGGAAACGCAGGAGAAACAGAGATAGCTCGAAAGAAATATGATTTGTTACAAGAATATAAAAAGAGAGGACTGGCAGTAAGAGCCGGCAAATATAATGATTTATACACAAGGGGAAGAGGGTTATACAAACGAGAAGAAACAAGAAAAGGGACAGAAAGAAATCTAGACTCTTTAATAAAAGATTACATAATATATACAGAAAAAAAAAGATTTTGACAGAAAAAATGAAATTTGATAAAGAGTTATATACAACCCAAAATACTGAACAGTTTAAACTAAACAACTATTTAAATGACATTGATTTTAAACAGATTCAAACAGAAGATAAAATAAACTGTGATAAATTTATGACAAATAAGGAAATAGAAAAAGTCATTAAACAGCTAAATAAAGGAAAGTCGCCGGGGTCTGATGGACTCACGGAAAATTTCTATAAAACCTTCCAAAACCAGCTAATTCCAACATTGGAACTAGTATACAATAATATATTTATAAATAGTGAAATGACAAAATGTATGAAAGAGGGAATTATTACCATAATTTATAAAGGAAAAGGAGATAGTAAAGAACTAAAAAACCATGAGGCCAATCTCCTTGTTAAATACTGATTATAAAATCTTAAGCAAAATACTAACTAATAGAATTAAACAATGCATGGGAACAATAATAAATGAAAACAAGAGTTGTGGCGAAAAAGGTAGAAATATACAAAAAAACATTCTAACCATACAAACAGCTATCGATTATATAAACACAAAGGGGGAAAAAGGGGCAATGATATTATATGACCAAGCGAAAGAATTCGATAGGCTAGAACATAATTTCATAGACATGGTTCTAAAGAAATATGGGTTTGGAAATAACTTCTGTACATGGGTAAATATATTATATTAAAACATAAATTCTAAAATACAGGTCAATGGAGCTACCACTGACACTTTTAATATAGAAAGGTCAGTACGGCAAGGGTGTTCTCTATCAATGCTACTATATGTCATAGCGATAGAAACACTCTGCACAAAAATAAATAATAACAATAATATAAAAGGTTTTAATATTCCGAATTTAGATAAGGAATTAAAAAATGGCGCAGCACGCAGATAACTGCACCAATTTCATTAAAGATGATTACTCTTTCAAACATCTGGAGGACGAATATAATGCCTTCGGAAAAGCCTCAGGGTCGAAGATAAATCGCGAAAAAACAGAAATCTTACTTATAGGAAATTGGCGGGGAAACTACCCAGCGTTACCTCCAAGAATTCATAAAAGAAGAAATAAAAACCTTAGGGATAGTATACGGGGAAAATTCAATGAATATAAATTATAACCAAATATTGACAAAAATACAGAATAACATTGAACTGTGGTCTCATATAAAATTAAACTTAATACAAAGAATACAAATTGCTCAAACATACATATATAGCAAAATCTGGATCGTAGTGAACAACATAGACCTATATGATAAAATGCTAGATACATTTGATACAACTATAATATACTTTATATGGAGAGGAAAACTACACTATCTCGCCAGAGAATATATTTACAAGCCAAAAACGGAAAGGGGTTTAAATATCCCACATCTTAAATATAAACAAATTTCAAATATTTTAAATAGATTAAGACATATTAAGGATAATAAAAAGTATGCATGGGCTTCATTGTATATCTACTGGTTTGGTTTTATGATAAGACTAATACCAGAGATATACAACAATAATAAATTAAAAAAAACTACTAAGTCCACCCCAAGCCATGAAATACACTAAAAATATAATTCTTAAATATAGAAATACTACAAAAATATGGAGTGAAATAGAAGATCAAAATATATACTCTATACTGAAACAAGACATCAACAGTAAATTACGAATAAAGGTCGAATGTAACAATCCAGAGTTAGACTGGAAAGGAATATGGGGAAAATGGACAAAAATTAAAATCAACATCCAAACAAAGCATGATATATCTATATTTACATGATGTGTGGTCCACAGGAGAGGTAGCCAACAAAAAACGTATCATAAAAACTGTACCAAATTGCCCCATATGTAACAAATGTCAATACACCAAAAAACATGTAATGCTATATTGTGAAGAAACCAGAAGAGCACGTATCAAAATTATTGATAGTATTAAAACTAAATATGACTATTATGGAAAACAAATACTGTACACAGACAGAATAAACAATAATAATATATATCTAAAAATAATAGACTACATTATAGATATAATGATTCAGTGTTTAAAGAAAGATAATAACTAACCTAACTAAATGAAAATGTAAAAAACACGGCACGGGAATATAAAATATTATAATCCAAATAATAAATAATCAACAGTGTTCTTGTATATTTGAAAATAAAACGGGGAGACGGGATGCGAGATTTAAACGCTCAGTAATCACGCCCCCCCCCTTTTTTTATACGATCGCAATTTTAAATAAATCCTTTAGACCTAAAAGAAGCCAACACAATTGTGATGCTGACGTCTTAGAGGAGCCAAGTACAACCACTGTGAGAGATGGGAACCAGTAGGCCCCCCCCCCCCGTTAGGGGGGAGGTGCGCCGCAAAGGCGACCTGGATCCTACTCTCTCACATGTTGGAAAGGTTAACCTCACAAAAATGAGCCTATAATATAGAAACAGGCCAACACATATTTGATATTAACTTCTTAGAGGAACCAAGTACAACCACTGTGGGAGATGGGAACCAGTAGGCCCCCCATTAGGGGGAGGCACGCCGCAAAGACGACCTGGATCCTATTCTCCCACATGTTGGAAAGGTTAGCCTCATATAAATGACTTAAGCATAAGACAAGAACACCTGAGAAATAACAACAAATAACAACTAATAACAAGGGAAAACTCGCAGCAACTAATATAATTTAACACAACATATAGGAACAAAAACAAAAAACATAGGGCGGGGGGGTATGTTACTCACAGCAAGATATGAGGACGACTAGACGCCTATGCTACATGGCTAACGCGTAGTAGTACTGGTCAAATCAGAGTACCTGAAAATGAGGCATAACAAACCAACATAACGAAACAAAAAACAAAGGGGAAACGATATAAAACACTAACACTCTACTTCGCGTCCAACACACACTACATACATACATACATACATCATAAAACAAGCTGTCACTTTTTTCTTCTTCTCTCTATTACTATATAGGTTCCCCCTCTTAAACGGGGTTACAACAAAATTCAAATGGCTTTGAGACCATTAGATATATACGGAGACAGGGGGAGCACATATTATAGGCTTCGCGACGAGATAGCCCAAACTCGGTCGTAGACTAGAAATGATGCACCACCAGTCTCCTTCATAAAATCTTTTATAGATTTTTATGTTTTACCTCTTCTTTACTATAAATTCCAAATAAAAACTAGAACAAAATTCGAAAAATTACAGCCAGTTCAAACAAGAACACAGGGGATATAGCATACGACAAAACATATATACATATAGCACACACTTGGACTTATACAGATTCCTGGCAAAGATCACTGTAACTACTATATACAAGTATGGCAAGGAAACCAGCCGCAAGGGTAATGTCTGAGGAGGGGAGTACAAGCCATAGTGTAAATTTCTTTTGGTCAAAAAAGCAAATCAAGAACAACCTTAATCAAAAACAATAAAAAATAAAAACGTTTCTTTCAAAATTCTATTTTTTCTACTGAAACCCACAACAACAGACCTTAGGGGGAAACAAACAGATGTAAAATACTTTCATACTTTTCGGCACAAAGGGGTATACCTTAAAGGCCTTTTAGCTTAACATAGCTAAAGGTCCAAGAGGGATCCACAAATAAAAGAATCATAAACTGGATCCTGCTCACTATTTCAACGCACCTGGACTAGCTCGTGATGCTAGTTTGAAAATAACTGGTGTCAAACAAGAGCTAATAACTGATTATCAAATAGTTGGGACACTTTATATATAGTGTGTGTAGTTTAATATTTTTGATATACCAACATATTAACATATCACTTTAGGTAAATCTGATTGGTTCAAATAAGCCCATGAAATTCTTGGGCAGTGTTCTCTTTACTGGTTGGCTCCTACCGTGGGAATTTTCCTTACTCCGCTTTGTGGAACTTTTCATTTATTATTACTATCAACATTTTGGCGGCCATTTTTCGATTCGATTGCCCAAGGAACATTGGGATAAAAAGGTTACGTCTGTCGGAATATGGCCAATTTACCCCACAGGGGCTCGTTACAAATAAAATTAAGGGTATCGGTCAAAGGATAAAGTGCTGGTGGGGATCAAAACCATTAACCAGCCCACCCCAATGACAAGCGTGATTTAAATGTTAACGTATACGAGTAAATAAACTCACCTCTGTTTCGAGAAGAATGTCGACAAATGCCGGTCTCCCAACTGACAGAAAGTTTTCGAACCACAACATTCTTCCAAATCAAATAGTGCAAATATCCGGTCACAAATACGTTAAATCTGGAATTACTGTACTCAGCAACATCTTTAGTCGAAATTTAGTACAATTGCTGCGTCCAGTAATCAACAACTGGAATGCTACTTTTCTACCGTATACAATACTACATCCATAGTAGTGGAGTTGACACAATTTAGGTGGAAACATTGTAAACATTCTCATCGAAATCGATGTATATGGTGCGTCTAACCTAACCCGAGTAAACTATGCGACAATCACACATAAATTTCCATCGGAGATCGGGTGTTGAAAAATGATGTGTCAAATGTTCTATTGATTTGGAAGGACGGTTGCTCTTTGAATAATAATTTGCAAAAACAAAAATCTACTTTTAAAAGCAACTGCTTATAGATCTGCTCATTATTAATCCAACTAGCGCCTGAGACTATTTCTTTTTACGTGCAACAATTGAAAGGTGTAGCATCTGAGCAAGAATAAACGAAATTATTTCTTCTCCTTTCTCTCGAAGGTATTTCCATTAAAATAAAAACTATGTAATAAACAGAATCGCAAGGCTCGCAAAAGCTGGAAATTATTCAACTCGTTTCAAAAATTCAATATTAAATCGTTACTCATTTGAGATCCTCTACTTATGATGTGATTCTCATTATTCGTTGATGAATTAGAGGTGGAAATAGCATGATATTGAATAAGTATAGTGAATCAAATCAAGAGTATTATCATTCTAATGGGTTTTTCTGAGCAAGAATGGAAAGCATTACTTATCGCTTCCGAAATCTAATATTGCTTAACATCTAGGCGCTAACATGGCCAAACGAGCAACACATACAATAATAGAAACACATTAAATGACTTGGAATGATGTTATTAGTTTTTAAGGTATTATAGACGTAGATTTTTAAGTATCTTTAGATTCAGAAAAACACTAATACTTAATGAGTTTGATTTATCACCTTTGCAGAAGAAATTGACAGAAGATAAAAACGGTACAAAACCTTTAGTAGCTAAATAATTCCGCACGTTAAAAAACAAAAAGAGATATGTTATCAGTAGTTTTATTCAATCATGAAACGCGGCTACATCTTTGAGACAAAAAGTAACCAATGAGTTTGAAAAATATTTCTTTAAGCTTATCAATACTGCTGTTTTTGGTAAACAGATGGAAAATCTTAGAAAGAGAACTAAGATAAGTATATGTGCCAATGATGAAGAATACTTTAAACTTCAAATAAATTTTTTCATTTACAGGAGAACCATAATAAATAAAGATATGGTATTGGTAAGTATGAAAAACAATAAATAAATAAATAAATACATAAATAAATTCAAGTAACAGAACCAACTCATGGTTGATTTACAGTATTAGAAATAAGTCTGTTGCTTATGACTTCTACTTCAACAAGCTCAAATACCAAAATGGTGATAAAATGAATCTTGCAAAAACGAATGCTGATTCTATATGTATTCATATAAAACATATAATTTTTATGATGATATAAGAAGAAAATTCAGTTTGGTATTCAAATCACTACAAAAAATAACATGTTTAACATCTTAAAGGTGAAAACAAAACACAAGGGCCTTTTAAATATGAATTAAACGACATACGGATACAATAATTTTGTGAACTTAGAAGTAAGCTATATTCATTAAGAACAGATGTAAAAGAAAAGAAAGTATGTCAAGATATGAAAAAGATGTGTTGTTAGAAAGAATACAAACTTGTATATGTACAATTATACATTGTTTAAACAAAATTTAAATCACAAAGAGATACATTTAATTAGATTCTACCGTCACGACATGTACAATATTACATGAATAAGGTTGCTATTTCATCATATGACGATAAACCTTATCTAGTCGATAACATAAGCACACTTCCATATGGTTAGTTTTGACTATAGGGAGGTTCCCCTCATCGTCGCAAGCCACGGACGACAATCCGCTTCGCTCCTTTTTCACCCGCGGCCGCCTGTGCTGAGATTTTAAATTTTTTCATGAGTACGCATAACAAAAATATCTTGGATGATAAAGAAACGTAGCGGGATTATCACCCGTGGTTTGCGACAATGGGTTCCCCTCATTCTACCTTGTACTTAAACGGAAATTCAATCCTCATAAAAAAAAAATTGTATTTTCTTTTAGCTTTACAACTATTTCATCTTTCATAATTTCATAATTTCATCAAAAGTTTGTTCCATAGCTTTTTATGTTTAGAATAAAATGTCACTAAAAGCCTTAACATCTTCTCTGAAGTCTTTTATTACAGAATGTTATTTTAAAACTATTATCCGTATAGATATTTCGTAGTGTCTACCGCTAAAACCTAGTTTAGTTAAGTTTCCTGCCTTTTCTTTACCTCATCTAAATTCATCTTAAAATTAAGCTTTGCTATGTTTCGCTTACTCACGAACTAGAACTTTGAAGAACTCGTTCGCTATGCTCTCCTCTTCACACTATTGACTTACGAACTTGCGAACTTGAACTAGCGGACTTCGCTTCACTCTCTTTGCTTCATATTGTAATGCATACTATTTAACTATATGGTAGGGAGAAACTACTGTAATAGTCGCACCAGCTGTTAGGTGGAACAATGCATTGGTTATAAAACATCTAGATACATTTATTTAGTAACAATTTCAATAACTTGCTCTCTTGCTTTGTTCTCTATTACTACTTAAGTTCTCTCCTTATCACTCTTTTAAAAATTAATATATTTAAATATTATCAAATTTGAACTCAGTGTTGAAAGAATTAATCATAGACTAAAAGATAAAATTCCGGTACAATATCTTATTCTGTTTGATGTCTTGTAATCTTTTTTCAACTATGTCTGTAAGTCGTTTAAATTATCATTTGAAAAACATTTACCAATCAGAGATGTCACAAGAAGAATTACTACCTCTGACAATTGCTTTTATATTTTTGCCGTTCTAGAATTTACAAAGATTTGGTATGTTGTCTTAACTTGTTTCTCATCCATTTTATCTAAATCCTTTTTTGTTAAGTGTTTACCAATTATCTCTTTATATCCTCCATTTGCAATGTCACTTTTTCGTTTGCACTCTTCTACTTGTTCTATAGCTAGTTTGTTAGAAGACTTCACTTCTCTCACTTCAATAATAAAACACAATTCTTTTTTAAGTTGTTTTCAACCCATTTAAATAGTACGAAATTGGTACAAGCTGGTAGAATGGAGTTAGAGAGTAAAGCGAACGAGCTCTCTAATCCCGTTTATGATGAAGATGATTATTTTGATGCAAATGATAAAGATGCAGTAGTTAGTGAGCTTTACACGGATAATTTAATTGATGATGGGTTTAAAACTCGTGCACAAAGATCATTTAATACAGTTGATGAATATGAAGATTTTGTTAAGCATGATTTGGATATAGATGAAAATCATTATGAATTCCGTTAATAATTTAGGATTAAACAATCGTGTATGATAAAATTTGTAAAGATAATTTTTATCTTTATACAAAATGAAATTCAGGAAATGTTGTATCACTAAGCTTTGCAGTAGGGCATAAAGGTGGACGTTAATTCCTAAATTCATTTTGATTTGTGCGAGAAGGAAATAAATGGAAATCACCAAAAAGAAAATGAGACATATAAACTTGCAAGTGCGTATAAAGAATCTCTTAATCCAGCTGCACCAACGGCTAATCAAAGGCAACTAGTAACATATTTAGATGAAATAGAAAGGAAACACTTAAAAGAGCAAGTTCTCGAGCTAGAGGTAGAGAGTTTAATAGAAGAGAATAAGTTACCTACTAGATTATTTTCTCTAGATGAACAAAGGAAATTAAAAGGTTATGTTGACGCTGGTAAAGTAGTAAAATCAAAATATAATGATCTGAATAATGACTTACAAATATATTATATAAAAATAAGAAATAAAAGACATATTAAAATAATCAAATGAATAAAAGAAACAAACTTAAAAAACCCCACTACAAAATACTGAAAGTAAAAGCGGACTAATAGTTGGGCACTTAATAGAATTTGAAAGCAAAGAGAAAATATTGATTACATTAATTCAGAAGTAAAAAAAAATTATCATTAGGAGAAAGATTACAATAACTGTTTAAGGAAAAAGGTGTAACAATGGCTAAGATATTTGCAGCAATAGGTATGATTGTAAGAACTATTGCTTTATAAAGCAAATTTTGTAAGACGTTTAATAGGAGGAGCAAATTAACCGAGCGGTGGAGGCGGAAGTACAATAGGTAAATTCCTTTATAAATTAAAATTAAGATGAAAAAAATTTGAAACTATTTTACTAAGCTTAAAAAACAGCAGCGATATTGCCTGGTATTATTGACAGTGCAATAAGCTGATTTTGAAAATAAGCTGGACACATTATTTATGTGATATCTGATTGTGTTATTTATCTTGCTGTTGCAGTAATTGGTTTCTTGTTTGTAATTATTATCAAAGTTATAGAAACAACAGTAAAATGATAAAACGTGTGAGCTAGTTTCTTATTTTAAAAAGTAAGTTATAAAAGATCATATAGTCATTGTCATAAATATTAAAGTTTTCTTATATATGATCAATAGTTTTAGAACTTGTTCACTCTGTTTTCTATCTTTGTATGGTTTCAAGAACTAGCGGCTTACGAACTTCGTTCGTTTTGCTCAACTTTAACCTCTTCATTTGTCTTTTGTCTAATCTTGTCAGACTGATTATCAGCTGCTAGTATTAAAATCTGTACAATATCAGTATTTATATCAGTATTAATTCCTAAAATAAATGTATTGGATCATTCTTGTAAATTAATATTGTAGCCTACTGTACTTTCTATTTTCATCACCATATCACTTGTAATTAAACATATTTTACCACCACTAACTACATAGTTTAATCTAACTTTGATTCTAAAATATATTGTTGTAATCTTAATGTAATATTATTTTCATCTGAGACAATTCCTTGCTGGCCTAAAATTAAATTTTCAAAAATTTTTTTTACAGTGTCTTATAAGGTGGATACAGACTGTATAATAGATGCTCTATTTTTTACTTGATTATCTAACATACAAATAAAGTAAGATGGTATACGTTGATTTAATCTATATATTCCTTCTTCTGTTAGTCTGTTCATATCTTGTAGGAAAAATAAGTCCATTCTATTTTTTCATATGATGTTGTTGGAGTGTTATAATGCTCATTAATGTAGCGTATCCATCATTTTTCTGCTTCATATTGTTTCTGTCTATTTATTTCAGCATCAGTTATTTCTATTTTGTAATAGATTCAAGGACCAATAATAAGTATTAAATTCTTCCCTTTTAGATATATTCATTCATGATGTGGTTGAATATTAAAGTTGTTCCAGATTATGTTTAACCTTTTTTAGATCTGTATTATTGATCGTTAGATTAAAATATTGATCATCAGGTAATGTGGTATCTTGCACTCAGACAAATGTTTTCTTATTTAAAAGTAGACCTCTGTATCGATATACTAGCCGTATAATACTCGGACCTGTAAGATATTCCTTATCCTGATTATTCCATTCATACTGCCAATTTAACTGATTTTGCCAACTTTTATATCACACTGAGCTCTATATCTGTTCATTGAATCATCATTACCAATATTGGATATTGTCTGTGTAGTATATCTTTATCTTTTAAAATTCAATTGTTATTCCTTATTCAACTAGTGCATACAACTTTGTAGCCGGGCAAGAATATGGTACACTACTTATTTTTTTTATATCTTATTCCGTTTATTTAACAAAATTATTTAAGTGTTTAATTCTATTTTATAAAACTGTTTTGCAAAAGCCCATCTGCTCACTCTGGTCTCTCAGTCCCTGACGACAACCAAGCTAAGTATTATGGTGCACCTGGCTGTTAGAATCTGTTTTGCTTTCTTACGTCAAATTTGCCCGGACGCCACATCATGTGGTTCAATTACACACTTGACACAACCCCCACTGGAGATCCCAGGAGAAACGAAATACTAGAATGTCCGTAAGTTAGTCAAGCTATAGTGATTTGTGAACAACTCTAGGTATTATTGTGCACTGGAAGTTTGAACCAGTTTCAACTTATATCCTTGGCACCAATTTGGTCATACTTGCACTACGGAACGACAAGAGTAAGCAGCTGCCATCAATTAATAGAAACATTATGTCTGTGATGGGTTCCGAACATGTATTAGCAACGACTGCGTGCTCAGAATCCGTCAGTTGCGCCATCGGAAGAACTTCAAAACGTCTTTAAAGAAATTAACATTTAAGCTACCATCTAGACAGTACATTTTTAATCTGAATAATTAAATTATTATTTCAGTTTAGTTATTACGTTATCTATACGCTTAATTTATCTAATATCACTATAAATATCATTATTTCAGCTATAAAATGATGTTCTCATTAATAGTCCTGTTTGTGAGTCCTACCGTCCTGATTAAGAGTGACGTCCTGAGGGAAGTAACCCATTTGCACCACCAGATTTATACTGCTCACTTGTATGTATTTTTCCAGTACTTACTCTTAAATGCTCATTCAACTGATAAGTCCAACCAAAGATTTGTATAGTTGTTATCAAGTATTCAGACCTACCGTCTTATCACAAACTTCAGTTGTATGTTTTTTTTGTTTTACAAAATGTATCTTTACATGCTCATATATAGCAGCACTATCAACGAACATTTGATTGCAAACTTTTCATTGGAATGCTTTTTCTTTGGATTGTATCCTTATATGCTTCCTTAGAACATAGCTGTCAAAAACCATTTTATCCCAAATTTCACATTTGAATGCTTGTCCTCTGGTATGTATTCAAAATACATTTCATTGTATACTTCACACTTGTATGAATTTTCTCCAAATGTATCATTATATACTTCGTTATACAAGCACTACCTACAAACGTATTATTACAAGCTTTGCATTTTAATGGTTTTTCACTGGAAGGACTTGTAGAATTTTTTCATGAACTTGTTTCATTGTTCACTTGCCTCTCCTTCAATTATCTTTCTTATTTGGACCTATTATTGTCACCTTTATCGACTGATAATACTTACTTATTTCATGTGTTTATTCCATTAAAATAAGTAAATATTATTTGGTTTTGTTTTTTAAGTAAAAATAACTATTTGAATTACTGAGCTAATATGCGACTTTTAAAGGTCCAAAACTTCAGTATATTTTCAAGTTCTTAAATCTTTTTAAATGCTGAATAGAATTTGAAAAATATTGTTTTTTATTTGTTGGCTTAGGGATGTTTTTAAAAAACTGTGTATGGTAGTACTTGTACGCATATACCATTCTGTTAGTGGTCTAGGGTTTGAAAAATAAAAATAAAATATTGTTCTTGTACACATATACCAGTCTGTTAGTGACCTTTTATTTTTTAAATGACGATGGTCAACTTTTTTTCTGAGCCAATTGGCCCTGGGTATTTTTGAGAAGAAAAATGCGGATGGTCAAGTCTTGTATCAGTGACCTATGTTTTGTTATATATTTAAAGTGGAAAATGGTGGTCACATGTTAGTTTCCTATGGTTGGCAAAAACCGGTTTATAGTGGCTAAACCGGTTTAAATTGGTTAAACCAGTTTAAAGTGTCAAACCACTTTAAACCGGTTTTACCACTTTAGTTGCTCAGGACGTACATATTCTATCTAATAATCTATCTTCATTTACAGTTAGCGAATCATTGCAATTAATCACAAAATATGGAGAATTATTTTTTTCTTTCTTCACTTTTAATGACACGTGTTACCCTATATACAGGGAGCAGCGTGTTAATTACCCCCTCAAATGAACGAATGAAGACATTACAATTTTAAACACCTCGAATGACGTTTATGATAAATTTGGTGTAAAAATTACTTCCAATATAGTATTTTCTTCCCGTAGTAAAGGACATCGGCATCTCGATAGAAAGTTGCAACCTTTCTGATTTTAGATGATACAGTGGCGCTTTACAGGAAAATAAAACTGATTTGTAAAAATTCACCGGGTATGATAATTAATGAATAAACTCATATATTTGTGAGACAAATGCTTGATTTAGAAAAGGATGGAACTTTAAATATATATTCACATCATACTAACATCACTCGGGAGAAGATAACTATTTTTGAAAGTAAATTAAAGTAAGAATTTTAGAAAAAATCATCACCAAAATATCCCTAAATGATACATGTACATACAGCTGTTAAAACATTCATGACCAGTTTTTGTTTTCGTGGATTTTGAATGTAAGAAGAATGACGTCTACAATAACAATCAAACAAGAATCAAAAGTTGTTTGTGGCCGCCATTGAATCTCAGAGTTAAGTGCTGAAAGTGCTGAAATACTGAATTAGATATAGACTGGTACATATAACTATAACAACCCAGGGCAACATGTGTGTGTGTGTGTGTGTGTGTGTGTGTGTGTGTGTGTGTGTGTGTGGCATGCAATTGAGAAAGGTGTAATCATTTACTTACAGTTTGGATCCGTCAAGTTGTAGTCTGGAATTTTGAACACTGGCTGCAACGAGTCATTCAATCCTAACCACGTTGGAAGCCAGTCGTACATCACAATTTTCTACGGAAGTCAATATGTAGATTGTTGTTATACTTTTTCTTTCTTCAGTATTTATTAGTTACTGAATGACGAAAATATAAATCACCCCATTTTAAGAAATAATACTTATTTCAATAGATACTATTTTAATAGATTTGTTCACGAACAATGTCAAAAGATATTTTCCTTTTCGTCTAAAATTATATATTATTTGAAAGATAAACCTGTAATGTTCATAAAGATAAACGAATCTTCCAGGTAAATATTCGTTTCTTTTACACTAGGTTTTACATTTTACATTTTTTTTTAACCAGAGCAGAGTATAATGTGATTGATATTAACATCGTTATTCGTTGGTGACTTACTTGTTGATGCGCGATGACAAACTTCCGGGCTTCATTGAAAACTTCTTCGTCTGTTAAATGTGTATTATTTGAGGCAATTTCATTAGCCATATAATTATGCCATCGAAACCAAAGTACCCCAAATGCCAAGATGAAAGGATTTTCGTTGCCCCTTGGATTCCCAAGCTCTGAAAAAGTGAGCGTTCGTATGTGATTGTATATTTTGGAAACAAAATTGTAGTTTTATTTTCTCAAAATAAAAGCTTTAATCGATATGACATGAATATCAATTTATTAATTAAATAATAGACCTTTCTACCAATACAGCATTTACCAAACATTTTGGCAACTAAGTAGAAAATCATGATAAAAGAGTAGGATTACATAATTAAATACCAAAATGCACCTTGTGTTAATTTAAAATTGACATATTCAATGCATTGACATATTCAGACACATTGGAATGAAACAATTAAAAAGTTTAATCAAATTATTACTATTATATTATTGCCTTCTCCTGAGGGAACTGTTCTCCTAGTGTTGACTGGTGGATATAGTGCCCAAGCATGATAAATTATCGAGAACCGAATAACTGATTTCTGATATCTGTTTTAGTATGAAGTTTCCCTTGATTACATGATGCTGTACTTGACTAAAGGGATCATACCCGTTCAAACAGGCACTATTGCCATGCGCAGACGTTATATAACGTCAGGTGACGTGCAAAATCTATGGATTATTGCCTTATCCCTTGGGAATAAGCCCTTACAGTGTAATATGATGGTTCGGCTCAGGGATTATACGTAACAAAAACAAACGCGTTATAGGAGAACAGTTCCCCGAGGAGAAGTCAAGTATATATATATATATATATATATATATATATATATATATATATATATATATATATATATATATATATATGCACACACACTATAATTTGACAACGGCGCAGATACAAAACAGTTTCCCAACGTTTCGAGCTACTCAAACTGTTCGTCTGGGGAAGAAATCAACAGAAAGAAAAATAAAACACTAAACACAAAGTCAAGGGAAAAGCTGGACTCCTGCATGTTTGAATGACAGGAGGAATCTACAAAACAAGAAGAAAAAAGTAATATTTGAACAACAGTCTTAAAATGGGTAAACTACATGTCTATTCTGCCCTCAGAACAACATAGTTCTACAACAAAACTCAAAGATGGGATAATCGTGTCTATCACGCAGAAAACCAAAATGTTTTGACCTAATTCCAGGCTGGGGACAAATGATGGAAACCATGCATGGCGAAAATCAATGTCATCTTCAATATGTACTAAATGTAGTAAAGACAATATGTCAGGAGAATGTTGTACCGGAATATTGAGCAAGATAATAATAATAATAAGAAGAAGAAGAAGAAGAAGAAAAAGAAGAAGAAGAAGACGAAAAAGAAGAATATAAAGAATTACGGAATATTTACTTGGGTAAATATGATCTCAAGAACTGCGTACGGGTAATAAACTGATTCATGACTGGAATGTTGATAAGATTGCATTGGGAAGACTAGGTCTTTTCATTTAAGCCAAATTCCCCATGAGTTTTCAATTGCAGCATCCAGTATCGTTCCTGAAGTGTGCGTTCTATATGCGTCCACTCAGGGTTAGACTCAATTGGTAGCATCTCGAGGGACTCGACTCAATGCCCTGTTGAGTTGTAGTGGTTGTCGAGTTTCGCGTTAATTTGTTGCAAATGTGGCTTTTGTGGTTATTCATTCGTGTTCTGAAATCAACGGTTTTGCCAGTATATTGAGTGGCACATATATTGCATGTCAGTAGATATATTACATCCTGACTTCTGATTGATGGTAAAGCGAACTCCTAACGTCATTTTCTGAACGATTTTGTCTCGGGCATATGTTTACAAATTAGACAACGCTTGTCTTTGCAGCAATATGTGCCTGTGGTCTTGTCTGAATTTATATTGGCATGTACCAGATGGTCCGAGATTTTTAGGTCAATGGTACGCAACCAGATGAACTTCTTGAAAAATGCCCTTCAGACGTTCGGTAGATTCGATCTGGCGCTAAGGCTTCCAAATGATCTGTTGTAAATTTGGGGCATCGGGGTGGCAAGCAAACAGGAAGGGCACGCACTTGTTGGTTTTCTTGGTGTTATATTTCAAAAGGGCTTCTCTATCGAAAAGTCCAGTTTGTTAATAGCCTCGGTAATGTATCTCCTTCTGTATCCTGTCCTTCTTAGGTGCCCCTTGAGCTCTCCGAGTCTCTTTCGAAGGTCGTCGGATTAGAGCATATGCGTTTGGCCCGAGCGCAGAGGCCGTAAGGAAGATGTTTTATTTAGTGCTTGGGGTCGCAGCTGGTCAGGATCAGATACTGGTGAGAGTCAGTTAGTTTAGAATACAGTTCATTTTCTCTTTTCCCCTCCAGAAGGGTAGATTGACTTATTTGATGACTCCTACATAAATTTAATCGTAGGATGAAAGTTATTGGCGAATTTAAAAAATAGTTTAAAATTGTCGCCCATTTAGATCCATTTTGAGTCTATGTTGTCGATGGATCTGCACTAGCATAGAGGTGTATAGGTGCCTCATTGAGAAGGTTTTGTTCGAGTCTTCCCATGAAAAGATTGGCATCCAAAGATGCCATTTTAGTGCCCATTGCAGTTCCGTTAATTTGCAGGAAGTGTTGGTTGTTGAATACAGAATTGTTAACCTTAAGAATAAGGGTTCTTCTATATATGCCACGGGACCTCATTTGTACTTCGAGTTTTCGCTTAGTTGAGTAGATCACCCGCAAAATTTTTGTGTGCAGTGAACCATATAACGAACATTTTACCGGACGATGAACTATTGTGCTGCTTAAAGTTCTTTGCTGTTGACAAGGCTTATTGATGTTGTTGGCTTAATAAACGAAATAAAGAAAGAATGCTCAGATTCATAATTTACCATGTCAGACCCTGACCTAGCCTGCCCTCCGTTAACTGAGTCATTCACTAGGTTGCTCTGAGATTATTATTGACACAAGTTCATTCGTTATCCTGAAACAGAGTGGTGATTGGACAGGACCGGTAAGGTTGATTTATTCACAGTTTATATACAGAATTAGTACTTTTCTCTTTTTAAGACAATGTCAGTAAATCGTGAGCTTAACCATGGTTTTATAATTTTAACAAAGAAACTGACATGTAGCTTTTATTCATCCAGAGTCAACGTCGATTATAGCTGTTCACATTTAGGGCAGAAAGTGGAACGATGTGCATAGGACAAGATCAGACCTCATTTTCAATACACGATTTTCTTATCGATGAAGATTATGTATTGTCATAATATTCGTTCACCTGTGATAACTCAGACTGGAATTTGACCTGACTTTCTACTTTCAAATGCCATTTATGTTTTGGGCAGGTGGGGGATGGGGTGGGGGTGAGGATTGACCTATCATGTTTTAGTGCGGCATGCTATTTGGGTAATCGATATTTGACTTTTTGAGAGGGTGATGCTTATGAAACATTAAAGACTTCAATCCGGTATCAAGCATGTATTTCGAATATATTTCCAGTGATACCATGTATTCAAAGTAATATATATATTGACACAAAACTAGTAGCTTACATTACATAAACAACTAGTAGCTAACATTACATAAATTACTCACACAAAACAAACCCTACACACAAAAAGCTAAGAGAAAAACAGAACTATTACATGTTTGGATGACGGAGTGAATCTACAAGCAAGAGTTGATTAGTGTAAATACGAAAGAAGAAACAGTTGAAAACGGGTTTCAATGAGTAAACTACATGTCTAATTTGTGTTCGTGTCAGAAAATTGTATAAGAATAATCAAAGATGGGGTGATATGTATTTATGGCACAGAAAACCAAATTGTTTTGACATAATTCCAGGCAAAGAGCGAAGGACAGAAACCAATGGCTTCTACCTGAGATATTACAATATATTCAAAAGATATAATATCCAGTAAAGTTATGCGTGGAAGCGGTAATACAAGAAATGTGTCATGAGACCGTTGTTGCGGGATAAGTTTTTTATGGCTCTTATAGACACAGCTGACCAATGGATAATGGACACGCTCCCGATAGTCTGATTGGGAATGAAACTATCTGCAAGCCGAGCGCCAGATTGAGGCACAAATTGTCGTGTGAGCAGTACAGTGGGATAGGAGAGGAATCGGTCATCAAGAAATTATATGTGGTCGCAAGCCTAAGACCGCGGAAAAAAGAGAACGTGGCCAATGAGATTAGGAGTGGCGAAGTGGAAAAGTGGTTTGTAGATGCAGTCGCCCAAGCACAACAATGTACATTTACAAGATGGGAGAAAGTAGAGGAGAGAAGTCTATCGTGCATTGAGTTCTGGAGAGGAGAGTCTGCGATGATTAGCTACATGCTTCGGTCAGCGTATGACGTGTTTCCAGCGAAAGCCCATCCTTCCAAAGTGGAAACTTGTCGTTTCGGACAAATGCCGAGCATGAGGTGGCTTACTACCTGTCCAAAGTCACGTATGCTGTTTAAGTCGGAACATAACAAGGTAAATGTGACATGTAAAAAACAGAATCGAGGGCCAATGAATAGTCCAGGACACCACGTGCCAACTTCATCTAGTTTCGAACGGGTGGTACTAAGTCAGTCAACCAAGCGCAGAATTACAATGCTGGGTCGTCTTCAAGGAGTCCAGGACCGGAAGTATGAAGTTAAACTAGACGGGATGCGGCAGTCCCCTGAAGAGGCTGCGCAAATAATTAGTACAAACTAATCTCGTCTAGGTCCAGATCAATATTAATTGCACTCGAGTTTGCCCTGCCCAGGGAAGACAACATTGAGGAGGCTCATGAATGAAAGTTGGCAAACTATGAAGATCTCATGGATGAGTGCAGATGACTAGGTTGGAAAATTGATTGCGATCCAGTTTTAGCTGACCGCCGTTGTTTTGTGGTACGATTTATGTTCACTTTCCTGCGTGACATATGAGTATCAGTAAAAACAAAGAAACAGGTTTGCAAGGGGTTTGAGGAGCAGACAGATTCTGCATGGATATGGTGGAACGGAAATTAGTCAAGAGTTTATGCTAACCAGCAGAACAGGACCCCAGACATGGATGTCCTTCCCCCCCCCTCCCCATTACGATTGGCACTGGAAACGTGGGGTTGAAACCATTAGGGATCGAGAGTCTCTCAGCTGATAATTCTTATGGTCTTGCGGGCAGAAAATCACACAGACACACAACACACACAGAGACACCCCCTCCCCATATATATATATATATATATATATATATACCATATCTTCCATTTTCCACAGGGTGTGTGGGTGTAGGGCTTACGTTTCATATAGCACAACAAAAAATGTTCATATACCATTGGCTTTCCGGACTCTGCTACAGGTGTACATACATTTTTTTGCAAAATGTGCACCAAGCCAGGGAACATTCTGGAATCTCACTGGCTCTTGAGACCTATGAAATATATATAGAGAGATACGGTATGTGTTTAGGCATACCTTTTGGTGCAGTTAACATGTGTCTTGGCACAAACAAGTGGGCTTTGCTGAAACTAGGGAGTAAAGAGGTGTTTGGGAAAAACTGCTCACTTGAGTATTGTGGTGCACATGTGGCACAGTTTAGAAATTGATGTAGGGTTTGCACAAGTGTGGTACTGGAACATGTATATATTACAGAATATGGTTGCGTTGTGGCGGTACAAATATAAAGCTGAAACTAAAACGAATGAGATGAAGGCATGAAAGCGGTGCTTTGCAGTTATTTTTAGGCTACATAATAATGAAATTTAATGGCTTACCTAACCACCGGCGTAAACTGGATTTAGCACATTAGTTGGTTTTGCTTGGAGAGCGTGCCATTGAATTGTTATAGATACAGACACTTGGCAACCTTTCTACATTCATTCAAAGCGTATGCTAACTTTCTTTCGGAAAGTATGCTGTCAAGTATTACATCATGACCGTAATACGGATCTGAATATGAAACACATCAAATTTATTATTTTCAAAGAGGCTTTAAATTTCTTTTTGGCATCGGTTGAGATTCCTAAACTTGTTATTCTGCCTTTGGTTTAGTGCCGAGTTGTCTTAATCACGCCGCATCAGCTCTACATATAATTTTTTTTCATACTAACCGTGATTGTCTATGAACATGACTTTCTTAAATTTGATGCCCTAGGTATGACTTATTCTTTAAAAAAAAAACAACCTCTAATTTAGTTTAAAACACCAATGTTTTGCTTATTTTAAAAATGTCGAGTATTCTGCTTAAAATATGCACCGGATGCTTTCTTGTTGATGATTTTGTGCCTTTGGTGACACTGACTGTGGGAGGCTTGTTTGTAGTTGGGTTTGGAATTAACGCATCAAAGCAGTTGTTTCAACAATTGTTTACAATGGCATTGGTAGTTCACGACTTTCTACGGCGAATCTGCATGTTATATCGGATCGGATGAGGGCGTCAGCGATCATTTATTTTTACTTTTACTAAAAAAAGGAAAGCAGTTGAAAACCCCAAAATTGGCCACTTTGGCAACACATTTTTTGTCTGTTTTTTCCGTCGGTTATTGAAAAACCATATCATATGCTGGAGGTGCGCTGTGAATAGTCCTGGAGTCAGAAAGTTCTCAAGTTTTTATCGTTTTTGTCGTTATGACAGACAACACTAACGAGATTTTTGATGATCTTCTCACAATCTTCGGCTTTTCCGCGTGCTATTGTTTCTTTTTTTGCCACTTTGTCGATTACAGCCAAAGTGTATGCTTTGTGCGACGCAGACCGTATTTAATTTTGCATGGTTGCGTATTTGTCGACTTCATCGAAGATAAGCTTGAACACTTCCTCGGAGATGGCGTTGTCGCGTAGCGCCTTAGAGATGTTGTCTGCAATTGTATTGAAATTTGTTTCGGTCAAGACGCTGATTTCATCGTGCTTTTGAGCTTTCATGGATGGTCGCAGGCTAATAAAATTTTCAGCTACAGAAATCAGACCACAGCTTAAAGCTGTGATCTCAAGAGCAAACACATTGAGGGCAGCAATGATTGTTGATGATATTCAAATCCACGCCGCACCGGTGCCCAGAGACACAGCCGACAGTGTGATGCCGAACACCATCTACCGCGTTTACTCCGTGCTTGTACTTTTTGTTTTATAGGCCACCGCTGTTCAGCCTTTGCCCGTGAGGTGTTTCCTACTCGCTGGTTTTATTCAGGCGAAAATCTTGTGGGTCTTAGATTTTGGAGGATAGCGAAATTATAATTCTTCCTATAACATCGTGATATAAAAGTTAATTTGATCTGGAGGGGTGGGGTGGGGGTTAGCTCCCCTGCAGACATGCATCACTAACCTGTCACCGTGGTGTACTGGTAAAATGTTGGTGATGTCAAAGAAGGCGTCAATTTGCTTGAGATCACTAGATCAGAAAATAGCACGGTCTTCAATACGCCCACCAACACGCTCACTTAGAGTTACAAATACCATGCCGTGTATTGGCAAGTTCACCGACTGTTTGTTTCTCTTCCCGATTATTGTGATGCGGCAGAGAGTGTATTTTTCAAATATAACTCTGTTTTTTCTCTTGATGAGTGATAGAATGACTTCCTATATACACCAACGGAAAGGTTATCGTCAAGGACGTTTCCCTAAATACCACGTTGTCATTGTAGTAAAAGTCGTGCCTGAGACGCTCCGGGGGTCGAGGTCTGGGTGTCCCCAATGTTCGATGTCTATCTGCTTTCCATCCTCGTTCCACCCCAATCTGAATCAGTATGTATTAATCCCAAGGAGGGTGAAACCACCACCATTTTGAAGTTTTGCGTTAAATCCCAGCGAGAGTAACCATACACAGTTGGTGTTGTACATCTGCAATCGATGTGATATTGCTGACCGTTAAGTACACAATCACGATTATCTAGTACCCACTGATGAGTACCGCCCCGGTAGACATAACGGTGGTTACCGATTAACCCAAATGTGTCAACTACGGGAAAACTTCGTTTCCAGCCGATAAGGCAGGCGTCGGACCGAAAAATGATGCTAGTATGTACGGCATGTCCTCAACATGGGCTGGTGCGTTTGGTACTCATTTAGTAACAAACATTAGTGGCAGGATCCTGTGGGTCTATGAGACCATTTTTGATAAAGCCGTTGTTCATCACCAGCACGCAGCTGATTCTATTGCCGGTCCTTAAGATTCTCAAAGCATCACTAGCGTTAATATAATTTTGATAAATTCCACGCACTCACCACCATCGCTCAGTGTATCATCGGCGGCAAAGACCGCAATGTTGCCAGTTGTTACATTGTTTGGTTTAGTAAGGAGCGCAGAGACGTCCACGCCCGAGTTTTTAAGGTCTCCCGTGGCATCGGAAAACACGATCAGGTCATTTTGGTTTGTGTTAATGGCGCGGTTACTACAAGCCGCTAGGTCGGCCGTTGTTGCGTACTGGAAGAGTTCACCATGTGAGGCGCCGACGTTTGAAATAGCAGAGCCTCCATAGATGTCTACAGCGTGGTTTGTGTTTACGTTAAGCTAAAAGGCAAATCAAAATGTGTCTATTTGATTTGACAATATCTCCTAATGTCTCAATAATACATGTATGGACGAACATGCCAATAGGAACATTCGATTTATATAGAGTCGTCCACAGTTTATCGCCCAGCATTTCACCATCAACCGGGTCTTTTTTCGGTCGAAAATGTGTGATGTGTTCTAAAATATCGAGCCGCTTCCTCACGTCGAATTTCCATATTTTCACTTTGTTTTGCAAACATCACTCGTATCCAAGCATTACTGTTTCATTTCGAGCGGTGAAACACATGAATTGATGGGTAACTGGCGTCGTACTTCGAACTTGCTTTAACTACGACGACGTTATTGCTATAACTTTTTAATAGTGTTGGGACAAATCCAACGTTTTAGTTGATCATATGGCTATTTATCTTGTTAAAGGTCACGTTTAGGATGCCTGTCTTGAGAACTCTGAGTGTGTCGTGGCTGTCGACATATCCTTTCTACGTGGCATTTTATGGCTGGGTAGGATCAGCCACATTACAAACAGAAGCCCGGGCTCTCTCAACAACTTGAGGCTGACCAATAGGCACATCGCCATCGCTCAGTGTACTATCGACGACAAAGACCGCAATGTTGCTTGCTGCTACATTAGCTGATTTGGTGAGGAGCGTAGAGATGTCCAGATCCACATTTTCTAGGTTTCCAGCCTGATCATAGAACACAACCAGGTCATTCGGGTCTGCATTAATAGCGCGGTTGCTAAAAGCCGCAAGGTCTGCTTTGGTCGCGTATCTGATGAGGTTGACTGCTCTTACCGTAGCACGGGAGATGCCCTTGCTTGAAATACAGGAGCGTCCAAATACGCCCACAGGTATTGTTGGTGTTTACACTGTACCAAAAAAAGAGAGGTCCACCTTCAATTAACGTCGGTTGAAAGATAATGCCACATTCAACGATGTATCGGGGTTCGGGTTGCGCTCAAGCGCCATCAGCACAGCGATGAATAGGTGACCACAAATCGGCCCGTCAATCTTTCTTTTGATCGGGAGCGCGGAGTAGATCAGTAGCAGTGACTGGGGGTCGCGTTCTCTTGCTCCTCCAAGATACAAAATTAGTTCATGAGGCGGCGCAAGGTCGTACGAGTCAAAGTAGAGAAGGTTGGATGACGTAGCCCTGAACTCTACCTAGTGCGTCCTGCGGTTTTGTGAAGAGTCGAGGCTGACGATGCCAACTTATCGCGTATGTATACCGAAGAAGTGCTTGAAGGGCTGGGCCATATGCAGCAGATTATAGTTGGAGAGGGCCCTTACCTGACGCCCTGGCAGATGCAGACCATGCCCATTGTTTGGACCTCTACCGCGCTTGGTGGCGGTGTCAGCGAGTCCCTTGAACGCAAGACCACTAGCTGTGCTGCTGCCTTGCCGGCGGCTACCAGAGCTGGAATAGTAAGTGCAAGGTCGAGCATGACTTTAGGGCCTAAATAGCGTTTTAAATGGGGGTATCGATGACCTTCATTCGCCCACCAGCGCTCTAGAGCAGCAGGGTCTTGTCTAAGAGGATAACACCAACCGCTCTGTATTTGGCAACTGCGCCCTTTGCGACGCGGGCTTTGAAGTACATGTCCCCAACAGATTGCTGGACCATGTCGAGGAGTGCAGGCACAGGCACGGTCGGCAGTGCGCAATCCTTAAAGGTTCCAAACACGCCTTTCATGTGAACATGTCCACACCGACTCGATTTTCAATCGGGTGGACGATCAACGAGGAGTGCTTCCTTTGGCAAACCCTACCCGATTTGTTATGTGGTGTACCAGCACTTGCTCGCGCAGCTAGTGGGCTAAAAGTCCTCTGTCAGTATGAGAAGCCACACATATTGCACGTGTCCGGTCGTCCGCCCGTATCCGTTCCATGCCTTTGCGACCACCTTTGACCGGCGCCTACTTCATGCTTCAGTTCATATGGATATTATACGTCTCAATAATTTAGGGGAGGGCGTCCATCTAGTTGTGCTTGCCGGTGGCCAAGAAACAGTACTCGAGTATAGTCCGGAGATTAAGGTGGAAGCGGTCAATCCGCACGAGTGGGGCGTGGTTCTTTGGCTCAGCCAAGTGGTGGTAAACGCCGTTGGCTCTCAACATGGCCGCAAATGGGTGGGTAGTAAACACAGTCCCGCTGTCTGTCCACAGCTTGCGGACTCGGTCTCGTTGCGTTGATTGCGTTTAAGAGGCTTGGCGTAGAAATAGCGGCTGTTGGAATTGATTACTGTGAAAATGCTCTAGTAGCCATGGTTAAGCCGTCTCAGCTCGTCAAAGGACACTGTATCGGCTTAATATGTACTCGGAGAACCCATAGTGGACGCAAACTCTTTAGGCTTTACGGCCTACCGCTTTCGCTGCTGCGAAGCTGTACTGATGTCCTTGGTTTCAAAGAATACCTTCTCCAAGCTAATCGTAAATGTCGTCTATGTCTCAGATGCTGTCCTTTTCAACTTGTGCAAGTATCCACCCTTGAGCAGTCTTAATTGTGTATGTTGCTGTGGGACGGTGTGCACTGGTGGTCTGGCAGCGTTTGGAGATAATCAGGCAATTGTCCTGGGTGTGTGTGTGCGGGCGTTATCAATGCGGCCGATACTCCAGTCCTTGTCTAGCGGCTCTGGGCAGGTGGCACATTTGTAGTCCTGGAAAACTACCTTCTGATGATGCCAGTCGATTTTCACGTATTGCGTTCCCATGGTTTCCCTCAGCCTGCTCCTCTTCTGTCGTTTTGGCTTGTCTTTCTGACAAGGCCCTGTCATACCGCCGGCCGTGTCGTCGCAATTGCGTGTCCTTGAATGCACTTTTCAATAATATGGTGGGAAAGGCACATGGGGTTGTCATGTGTAACAAGAACAAAATGTAACTGTGGCCATGCGGCAGTTAGCATCGTGAATGTTTAGCTTGTTGCCAACTGTCTGTCCGTACACTGCATGACATGTGCGGCACCACGGCCTACGAAGGAATTTTGTGGCACTATTTTGCGTCAACTCTCTGGCTACATCATCACGGCCCTGATTTGTAAGAAGGGTATCGGTGACCTCATGTACTAAGTACTCGGAGTTTTAGTAAATCTTTCTCTTGCCTGCCTAGAGGGCATCTGTATGGCCGATCGGACGATCTCCCACCTGCCATTTATTTCCGTCAAACCGACAAGCCTGCATCCAGGAGTTTATTAGGTCCACACTATCGTTGGCAAACGCTATATGAGGTGCGTCTTCCTCGCACCCTTGAGTTTATCGTTTCAGCTGCAGCTCGATCCTCCTTAATTGTTAAAGGCCACGTTTTACACACACTGTAAAGGCTTGGTCATTCTGGCAGGTCATCAGGTCATCATAGAGCGCCACAATACGCTGACGGTCTTTTTCGGTGTAGCGCTTAAAGTCACGAAGGAGAAGGTGCCGTGGAAATATCTGGGCAAAATCCTCAGCATAGAATTTGTCAATGTTAATGTCAAGCACCTGCTCTACGTGTTCGTTCTGTGTTCTTTCTGGGCCGGGTCGCCATGGGAATAATTATGTGTGTCCTTGTGTTTTTGAAAGAAATCAGCCAACCACTCAAACTGGTGTATGTTGTAAAGATAAACCTCTTCAAAAATGATAGCTTCGTAGCCGGTAACATCGTAAGGTGTAAACATAGCGTCGTCTTCTGCAACAGGAGGGCGTCGCCCAGAAACATGAGCAAAGTAACTGCTTAAAAGCCTTGGGAGGCTAACACATCACAAATAGCATTCCAGGGGGCGATTGCAAGTAGTTTTTTCTTTAATTTCTGAGTCCAAAAGTAGTGCGGCTCTTGGCGAGACAGTGGGTTTGTAAAGTTCATCTACAAGGTCCTCTATTTCTCTGTTTCATCTTCTTATTTAAGATGTATACCAAGCAGTCGTCGCATCTGCATCTATCAGTTCTTTTGCCTTGACTGTAGTGTAAGAGCGCAGCTTATGGTGTCACTTTCTTGGTGAGTTGTTTACCCACCCTATAACTGACTGGTAGCAAACTTCTGTCCATTTCTTACGATCGTCTGGCTGATCGCCCACATTGTTACCCGGCAAAGCGCATCAAACTCGGACAAATATATTGCCCATCTATGGAGAAAAGCCGTCTACAATGCCGTTACGGTATATCGTATTGCAGGGCTCAATATTATGGGGAGCGCGGTACAACTCGCCAAAAAGATCTTGATTCCTCTCCGGTAATACAAGCAACTTTAATGTCGTACTTTTGCTTTTTATTTTGCTCTTGCTCTTGAGCAGCAGCAGCATGGGTTTTTGACAAAGTCCACAGTCATAACCACCGGGCACATATCATTAATTTGATCGCCTTTTTTGTTGGCGAAGGCTCTGCCTAAACAAGCTTGTTGGCGTGAAGCTGCTTAAAAGACTTAACATCTTTATTAACAAAACAAACGTGTCAATTGTGTAGCATGAGCGCAAACGTTAGTGAATTAACGCCAGCAGTAGGTTTCTCGGGCTCAAACCGGCAAACTACATTGCCATGTATACATATAGCAATACCAGCCATTTACGCAGCCAAACTTCATCGTCATTCCAGAATATTTCCCAGAGCTCGATTTCACGAGGTACTGGTTGACCTGGACGTGCAAGCTCCCACAAACCTTCGTATGTAAGGTTGGAGTTGTCTGTTAGGCTGCGTTTTTCAAGATCCTTCTTGTAGTGACCAAGGAACGTACTGAGCATGCAGCGGTTGGGCTGAAAGTCTGGGCTGCCCATAATGGTTACGAACTATCCACCCACTTTGAGTAAACCGATGGCTGATTTTTTGCCTCCCTCGCGGAGCTTCCTTTTCGACTAATCAAGTAAAGACACCTTTTTATTTTGTCTCTTAATAGCAGCAATACGAACCTCGGACTCTAAAGAATCACGCAGTTTTAACCAAGATAGTTTGTCTATTGCCGCAAATAGTTCTGTAACAATCTGTGCGTCGCTCGGAACCCAGTCCCGCATTTCATTCACAAAACGCCTGGCATTTTCTCGAGGGAGCATTGCATCACTTTTTATAAGAGTCTTTCCCACCCCAGTCCTTATTTCAAAATCTTCATTTTTTTTCACGAACGAACCTTCTATCTTGATAAAATAGGGATACTCTTTAAACTGGTCATCCTTTTGCTGCTCCAATACTGTAGCACTCAGTACTGGTGTTTGCTGTTGGTGCACTGCAGTACGTGGTACAGGTATATGCTATTCGAGCGTTGTAGCGCTGCGCCACTTTTTGCTGTTCCAGCGTTGTGTCACGTGGCACTAGTTTTTGCTGTTCCAGGCTCTGCATAACGTGCCTCCGACGAGTCTTTTTTTCCATTACAAAATTGCCACATGACATTCACAACTAAGAAGTCATCGTTGGGTCAAGTGGGCAAGTTCCCGTAATATTTTATTGTCTATAGTATAGTGTAGGTATATACCATCATACAGTTTCTCTTAATATACTATGTTAAAGTATATCTTAGCTTACGGTTTCTCTAAATGAACTTTTTTAAGTGTATGCAAGAGTTTACATAAAATATGGTTTCTCTAAATGCATGTTTTAATTATATACTACACATTAATAATCGCAAGTCGCATACATCCACTGTGAGAATGACCGGTATTTTGTCTCCTAACACGAGCCCGTAATGTTTCATATTCATAGGCCTTACAGAGTCCATCACTAGTTTTAACACCAGTCCCAAATCCTGTACATGAATAAGTTCTACCTCCCGTTTGAAGCTTATGCGCGTGTACTTTACAATATTCATTTATACAAATCCTTCTACACACCTCTTCACTCCCTAGTTTCAGCCAAGCGCACTTGTTTGTGCCAACACGCATTTTTACTGCACCAGAACGTTTTATCTAGACACATACTGTACCTCTAAATATATTTCATAACATCCAAGAGCCAGGAAGCTTACAAAATGTTCGCATACTTGATGCACATTTCACAATCATTGTATGTACACCTGTAGCTGGGTCCGGCAAGCCTATGGTACATGCCAATTTTGTTGTTGTGCTATGTGAAACGTACAGGAACCGAAAGGGCGGGTAAAGAGCCATATTCAATGGACCATCCATGTCCAACTCTCTGAGACTAAACTAGTTTGTGTTTGTAAAACACATATGTCCCTACTGCATACAAAACAATCCAAGTCCAAAAAGTTTTAAAATGTAGAAACATTTTAATAAATTTATATCATGGCATGAATATCTAGTCAGGTGATCGACACATGCATACAAATATGCATACCAAATTTCATCTGTTTACCTCAAGAAGTTTTTGCGTAATCTTGCTAACACCCTCCCCTCCCCTCCCAAACAAAAACACCCTCTATGTTCAAAAAGATAAATAAAATTTGTAAAAAAAATGAAAACTTGCTATAATGACCTAAACGATCTTAAAAGGTAATTTTGATATACGTACTAATATGCCCATCAAACTAGTGCAAGTGGTGTTTCCTTAATTAAGCTACAAAGTTTTTTGTTCCAAAAGTTCAAGAATGTTTCACAAATTGATAGAATTGCCCTATTGGCCTGAAAATCTAATCAGATGAACTAATTATGAATGCCAATATGCCTACTTAAATTCATGTGTCTATTTTATATTATTTTTCCTTAACTGTGCTAACAAGGATTTTGTCCTAAAGTCCAGGAAAGTTCACAAAAGTTTAAAAAGAAAAATTATGAAAAGTGTATGTAATGGCATGAAAATATAATCAGGTCATCTACATAAGGATACACGTATGCTAGAAAAAAAAATCATTTGTTTACATTGTGTGGTGTTTGCGCAATATTGCTAACAAGCTTCTCGGAACATATGAGCGGATGGATGTGAGGACCGACGGACATGATCAAATCAAGATGTTCTTACTGCAAGCAATGGGGGGGGGGGGGCATACAAATCGTAATTTGTATACAATATCCCTTACAATAACGGATAATTTGTGTATACTTATTGTTATTACGAACTTTAGGATATTATAGCATAATTAATGTAACTGACTGAAATATTTTGAGGACAATTAACTGAAGCTCCAATATGCCACAGGAGGTATTGATGAATAATATGTACTATGATCATTGTATTATTTTTATAGGACGATATCGAAACTAGTTTTGATTTATAAACATACGAACGAAATTCCCTCACTGCAGGCGAAAATATAAAGCTTAAGATAATAAAAAGCTGATATGCATTTAACTTAAATGGCACAAAAATCTAATTAGGTTATCTACCTGTCTACACCGAGGTCAAATGGTTTCTGTATAATCACTCTTAAAAGCTTATCACCTTAAAAATCTACGCCTAAAATATATACAGAGAATTAATCAAAATGTAACACACATTGAAATGGCATAGAACTTTAATCAGATTACTCTCTATGAATGCACAGAAATATATCTACCAAATTTTATTTGTCTACGAAAGGTCGGTTTTGAGTAATTCTTCTTAAATGGTTTTTGCTATCAAAAAAATCAGAAAGTGCAAAAAATTGTAGATAAGGCGTTAAACTCTAACCATTTGATATAAATATGCGTAGACACGCATTTACCAAATTTAATTAGACATGTCAAGTGGTAGCTAACTAGCTAGTCCGGGACGGACGGACGTTGGGGGCGAAAGGACGTACGAAAGTAGGTATGGAACAATAGACGACAGGAGCAAATCAAGATGCCGCCGCTGCAGTTTTAGTAGAATCATAAGAATGTGTTTTTTTCTCTTGACAAAATCTAAAATGAATTGTTCAAGAATATAACTACTTACTCCAGAACCTTCTGACGGGTTTGAGAACGTGTTCACGGGGAGGAGGAGGGTTCGCCATTGGAAGACGGATGTTGTTGAGGGCGGGGAAACTATCCTTAATATTAGCATTAGGGTCCAGTGCTGCTAGCCGGCCTCTTAAGGAAGCGTTACTGTTGTTAAATTCTCTGATTGCGTCCGTCCACGCCTTAGACGTGCCATAAAACAGCCCTCCGTCAAGGTACGGCGTGATCTCGTTCAACTGGAAAAATAACCAAGACAAAAAAAATTAAATGTAAGATGTTGAATGAACAAAATATTATGAAGAATTGTTTATTGAGACACGTTTGTACCTTGTAAGTCAAATAATACGAGACAACTATTTGAGTATATGGTGAGGTATATATGTATCTGTCATCATTTCACATGAAGTCGTTTTACAAGTATTTCAATCGAGAGTTGTATAGCATAGTAATTGGTTTCGGACTGTTGTAAAAATAAATGCTTGTTCCATTTGTCTATAAAGATATAAAATCAGTTTTGTCTTGTAGTATTTTGATACAAAATACAATATGAACCTTACAGCTGTTCCCACTCGTGCTCCAATATCATCTCAACATTTCAGGATAGATGTTGTTTTATAGACCGCCAAATCGTTAAAAATTGATGGGAAAAAAAATTATTGAGAAATAGTGAGAGTAATAGAGATATCCAATATCATATCCTGTATACCAATTAGCTTAAACTGTCAATGACGGAGGGTAAGCTAACGCCGAAGGGACCCACAGTATCATGCAGTGTAAAATGACGGAGGGTAAACGGTAGGGCTACAACGGAGCTTCTAACCTACAGCGTGTATACTAAGTCGTTGTCATATTTCCGCTATATGATACTTCAGACTCCCTCTGGCGTTGGCTTACCCTCTGTTATTTACAATTTAAGCGATATGGAATGCAGGGTGTGGACATAGCGGAGACCTGACATTCACCCATAAAAGGTAATGTTCTAGTGTACTTTGGAATTCCTGGTCCATTTGTCAGATAAAGCGTTGCATTTTGTGTCAGGGTGAGCTATCGTTATTAATCAATGATGTTATCCACGGTTAGAAATATGAAAGCAGTAATCGGAATGATAAATCAAAAGAGGTCAACAGCATATGACTTCGTATTGGTGTCAATCACATGTGCAGATGTTTATACAAAGAAAGAACTTTACCTTTGAAATATGTTATCATGTAACAGTGCACCAGATATACCTGTTGTCGGGGGTTATTAGGTGAGTTCCCCGTTCGCTGGTCATATCTCGTTCTTTGCACTGGCATCTCAATGTTTCCTTTTCTCTCCGGGTCGTAGTCATGGCCCATGGGTACCGGGATATTGAAGAACTCTCGGGGACATCCCGGTCTCTGGGCATCCAAAATTTCTTCTACTACCTGCTGACCTATTGAAAAACGATACACCAACCTCAGACTTCTCACGATAGTAAAAACAGTAGACTACTTTTACAGCTTACTATGCATCATAGTATCATGGAGTTGAAATTTAATACCAAAACACTTGAAAAGTAACTTGCATATTGATTCAACGTATCACTCTTGGCATGTAGGCATTTTATATTACTGTTACTATTTTCATTGGCATCAAAACAAACGCTGGAACGTTATTGTTTAATTGTTTGTGTGTTCGTCCCATGTATTAACATAATGTTTGTAATCTTACGAGATTGAACGTCACAGCTTATCAAAACTGATAGGACCTAACTTCAGCTGACTGAACAAAACCGCGAAAGGTAACGTCAAATCTGATATTATATCAGTAATATATATATATATATATATATATATATATATATATATATATATATATATATATATATATATATATGTGTGTGTGTGTGTGTGTATGTGTATGTGTGTAAAGACAGACAGACAGACAGAGACACAGCGAGAAAGACAGAGACAGAGTTCTGGAACATTAAGTATATGTATGCACTATATTTTTCACTATATTTTTTCATTGTTTATATAATCGGACATCACCGCTACGCGATTTGCAGCTGTACTGCTCGCTGCACCATCGTTTCACTTTACAATGTTTGATCGAGACAGATCCGTTACTACACAATTACACAATATGCCTAGTAATACAAAGTGTGCAAGAAACTATCACACTCTGTACTAATATTAGTAAAACATAGTCAAGTGTGGCAGAAACTCTCATACTCTGTACTACTATTAGTAAAACATAGTCAAGTGTGGCAGAAACTCTTATACTCTGTACTACTATTATTAAAACATATTCAAGTGTGCAAGAAACTCTCATACTCTGTACTACTATTAGTAAAACATAGTCAAGTGTTGCAGAAACTCTCATACTCTATACTACTATTATTAAAACATATTCAAGTGTGCAAGAAACTCTCATACTCTGACTACTATTATTAAAACATATTCAAGTGTGCAAGAAACTCTCATACTCTGTGCTACTATTATTAAAACATATTCAAGTGTGCAAGAAACTCTCATACTCTGTACAACTATTAGTAAAACATATTCAAGTGTGCAAGAAACTCTCATACTCTGTACTACTATTAGTAAAACATATTCAAGTGTGCAAGAAACTCTCATACTCTGTACTACTATTAGTAAAACATAGTCAAGTGTGCAAGAAACTCTCATACTCTGTACTACTATTAGTAAAACATAGTCAAGTGTGCAAGAAACTCTCATACTCTGTACTACTATTAGTAAAACATAGTCAAGAATGCAAGAAACTCTCATACTCTGTACTACTATTAGTAAAACATAGTCAAGAATGCAAGAAACTCTCATACTCTTGTCAGCAATAGTAAATGTTTATCACTGAAAGCGATAACCTTTATTATACTCATCTACAATTATTTAGCCAACAATGATATTGTCACGGTTGGTGTCATAGCAATATCGTACATAATCAAAACTCTACCAGAATTAAATTCTTACTACAATAGAATTCAACACGAACTACAATACATTCTAGATTTTCTTTAAAACGTTAAGCGTAGCGCTTATTGCCGAAAGGATTCAGAAACAGAAACCACTATAAAGCAAGAGAATAGATGTCTAGGAAACTATTTTTCAGTAAGAAACCGTATACAATTATATAATTCATCATGACATTTAATATAGAGATGCTTACAAGCAATTTTTAAATCTCTTCAATGCATATTTTAGACAATTGACCTATCTTGAATCCCAACAGTTTATCTAATGATATTCTATTACAAATCATTAAAGCGGCTTCTAGCGATGCTTGGTAAATGATGTTTGTTATGTTCTTTATCTCCGACATTTTAAATACAAAATAAAATCATAGAAAACATGATCTGCAACATCTCGGACATGTACTAGTGGTTGTTATGACATACAGTATGTAAGTATTATGTAGGCTCAATGCTTTTGTTTTTTCCTGAGCGTATGAACAGCGAACATGTTTTACAGTTGGTTCTATTGGTAATGTTTCTGATTTGTAAATAATATAGCAGATAAGAGCAGTCAACATAAAATTTGGCATAAACAGTGATCAGAATAATAGTATTTTCATCTTGTGGTTTTTCCTTTTAATGCCTTAGCTCTTCCTTTTCCATGTATTTTCTTTATTCCATTTCATCTTCCATTATTTCAATCTCTTTTCCTCGATCGTTTGCAAAATAATTAATTTGCTTACACTTTTATCCATTTTGTTTAGCTTTTTTAATAAGCTTCTTCATTTTTCTTCAATTTGTTTGACAGTAATTAAATGATTCCTTTGTTGATATTATCCCCTCTGCTTTAGCAGGGGTTTCTTCGCCAGTGTTTTTCAGTTCAAGCTGTTGCTCTTTTACCAGTCCTTGCTGCTTATATAAATCTTGTAAAATTGAAAGTATATATTCGTCTATCTCATTAGGATGTTTGTTTCTAACGACCTGGCTTTGATTACACGTATCCCTTGTCGAGTAACAGCATTAGGTCACTGTTTGGGCATGCTAACCAACTATTTATAAATGGAAAATTACTGTTAGGTACTAATAGGCACTGCAAGTTATTAACTGACTGGTACTAAAAGTTACTATGCACTAATGGGCATTATTAGTCAATAACTAATTGATACTAAAACGCACCAATAGTCAATAACTAATATGTATTAAGAGGCACCAAAATTACTAATAGGTATAAATTTGTTAAATAATTAAAGAATTCTTCATTCATAATGGCAGTCATGAGCCAGCAGGCAGCAGTACATATCGTTCATAAGTCAATAAGTGAATTCATAAAAAGAACTAGTAAAAATGAAAACAAATGCATATGAATTCTCAAAAAGAAATTATGGTTGGATTGGATGTAATGTAAGAACTTTGTTCAAAGAAACGGAAGTGTCCTATGTCTGGCTTATGTGCCGGAGGCACAGCAACATGTGCCAGAGGTGCAGTCTGGAGGCGAAAAATAGTAAACCCATTCCAACGAGCACTCACTGGAACAAATTACAAAGAATTTAAACGACGAAAAGTTCACGGGAACGCAAATATGGTTTCAATATAGGCAACCTAAATATTTGAGAAAATATAATTGTTCTTACGAATATATGAATTCCTTTGAAATATTCAACGAAACAGCTATCCCTCTGGCAAATAGTTTACTCTTCTCGAATATGCGGAATAAGACCAAAGACGAATATAAGTATATACAAAATGGAATGATTCATTTCGAACTAAACACTCTAGGTGATCTTCTGAACTATTACCTTAAGAAATTTACGTTAATATTGTGTGATATATTTGAGAAGTTTAGAAATGTACGCATGAAAAACTAAAAGCTTGACTCTGTACATTATTACAGCTCTCCTGATGTAGCCGATGTGGGCTGTTTTGAAGATAACGGGAATAAAATTAGAACTGTTAACATACTATTATATGTTCCTGATTACTGAGAGTGGCATAAAAAGAGGAATTATTATAATGCCGCCTAGATACGTTGAAACAAATCATGAATATCATGTAGATGACAATGGTACAATTTAATAAGATGATAAATAAAGCCCGTCATCGAGTACCTCGACCATAATAATTTATACGACTGATCATGTGTCGAAAGATGCCTGTTAAGAACTTAAGATGTGCCAATAATGAGCAATATAAATGGATAGAAGAATATTTGTTTAAAATACCAGATGACTATGATAACGGCTACATTTTAGAAGTTGATTTTGAAGTACCAACTCACACAAATATTTCAAATATTACCCACTAGCACCGGAAAAGATTATACCTATCATAAAAAATGTATCTGAACTTCGGATACTATTTAGAGAAAAGAGAAAAGGTACAAAACAGACAGTTTATAAACTGTTATGTACCTTACAAAACAAAAACAAGTTGATTATACACTTTTGAAACTTAAAGCCGTATGCCCAATTGGGACTAAATCTAACAAAAATACATTCTTTTAAAAACAGCAACCGTTGCTTAAATATGACATCGAGCTAGTTTGAGCCAAAAGGACACTCAAGATTTTGAAAAGGATATCTTTAAACTGATGAACATTAGGGTATTTGACAAACAGATAAAGCAAATTTGGGGAAAATAACAACTGTTAAAATATGTCCTAATGAATAGAAATTTGTTATCAATATCTAAAATACCTTTCATTCATTAGGAGAACAATAATAGATGAGGATTTAGTTTTAATTATCATAAAAATAAAAATAAAGGTATAACTTGGTAAACTTATTTACGGTGATTGTGTCGTGTTACAGTTATCCAAATTGCTGATATACGAATTTTACTAAAAATTTGAGAAAACATATTCCGTAACAGAATGCACCTTCTTATGATCGATACAGGTTCGTTATGTATCCGTGTAGAAACTGATAACTTTTACAATTTTATGAAAGAAAACATTACATTTTATGACACCAGTAATATTAAGAATGACGATGTGCTTTATATCCCACAAATGCATATTTCTCTCTGAAAGGATCTCTGCTGGAATGGAATTACTTCGATTAAAAATACTAAGGACATCACAAAAGCAAAAAAATAACAAAAATTTAAAAATATATATATACATAATCATAACGCTTTTTCCGAATAGAAAAGGATAGTCACATACAGAGAGCTTGTAAAAATGATAGAGTGCTCAGGAATACGTATTACAAAATGATCAGAGAGTTTCATATTTAATCTCCAATTAGGCATCCAGAAAAGTTAATGAAGGAAATAAGGAAAATGGAATGTGTGTTGTTGTCCCTACAAAACAGTAAATGGAGGTGGCAATAATATAAAAAAAAAACAGCAAAGAATACAATGTTGAAACTAGCGAAGTAGCAATTAATGGGCCAGTGGACATTAAAATAGTCTTAACAAATTTAAACATCGACATAAAATGAGATGACAGTGATGAATATGCTAAGCACAATGGCGAAGAATCAGCAACAGTGATGTCCCATTGGGATAAGCCTTGTTGCAAACCAATAGTAACCGAGCCTCTGCAGAGCATAACGTGTTATCCACGGCCATCAATACAAAATTTTGCCAACCAAATTTAGAAGCAGAACACAAATCGATGAGATAGGAGGCAATGCGATGAAGATTCGTTCATACATGTTGATGGCTTTTATTTATTAACATTTACCTTACTAGTTCGAGTGTAGTAACTGAATGAGATCGTAAAAGTATTTACCAGGCTCTGATTTGTTACAAATTTCAATAGAAAAAGTCAAAATGGAGTCAACTAAATCTATATCAGATACACCTGGCATACAGTTAAAAACAATTGTTTTGATGGCCTACCAAAACACATCGTTCTATAAACACCAATGTGAAGTTTGAGGCGAAGTATTAATAAACTCGATCCATGAAGTGAAATGTCTTGAATTAGAGCTAAGCAAACAATAAATAGAACTAACACAATCATTCTACCAAAACATTATCGAAAAAGCAAACGAAACATTGAACACAAAAACACAGCCAAAAGAACCACACAACAAGAGGCATCGTAAAAATTCATTACAATATAAATTAAAAAAATGAATCGCTATTAAATAGATAAAAAATTGATAACTAATAAATATTTTTTTCAAAAACAATTTTTATTCAGTCTTTTATTAAATATATGGGTTGGTCATTTATTTCGGAACTTATTGATACGTGTTCATTTACTCTACTCGAATGAGAATAGTAAATGACTTCGCTTTCAGATCTAAACATTTAATATTTATCAAAAGAGTATGAGTTTCTGGCATAGTTAATTTTGGTTTACCAAAAGTAGTTTTGAGCATGAGAGTTTCTGGCATAGTTAATTATGATTTACTAAAAGTAATTTTCAGCATGAGAGTTTCTGGCACACTTGATATTACAAATTATATTGTGTAATTCTGAAGCAACATATCAGTGTCTGTGACAATTTTCTGGAGCGAAACGATGGTGCGGCCACCAAAGGAGCTGTTAAGACACGGAGCGGCTAAGCAGCGAACAGCAGAGCGGTTGTAGTGCGATCATACACAAATTAAAAACAAGAAAGGTAATAGTTATAACAGCAAAAGGTGTTCCATGAGTCAAATACTCTCTACTACCTATATATATATATATATATATATATATATATATATATATATATATATATATTATTGCTATTATTAATATTATTGCTATTATTATTATTATTATTATTATTTGAACTTTGTCCATTATCCCGCTATACTATGCTCTTGACATACTTCCTTAGTACCTCCATGCATAACTTTACCGGGATATAATTGCTTTTGTACATTTTGATGATGGCGTTGATTTTTCGCCGCGCATGGTGTCAGTCCTTGTTCCAAGCATGGAATTATGTCAAAACACTTTGGGCCTCTGCGTAATAGGCACGATAAACACTTCTTTGAATTTTTTTTACACAACTTTGATTAGCTGATGGCAGCAAAACACAGATATGTAGTTTACCCGTTTTAGACATTTTTTTTAAAAAATTTTGTCTTCTTTCTTTCTTATATTGTTTATCCTTTGTTTATTTCCCCATCATTAAAACATGTAGGAGCCAAGAATTTCTCTTGACTTTTGAGTTTAGTGTTGGTTTTGTGAATGTAAATTGTTTCTTCCCATGACAAAGAGCTTGTTTAGCTCGAAACGTTGGGAAACTGTTTTGTATTTGCGCCGTTATCAATTTTGGTGTCATGATATATATATATATATATATATATATATATATATATATATATATATATATATATATATATATATATATATAAACCGAGTCCCAATTATGCGGAAATCCCCTCAAGATCAAAATTTTCATTTGATCCCGAAATTTTCCTTCTTGAATAGCATAGTCGTTTTTTCCAGAAAACCGAAATCCCTCTAGTCTGAAAACCAAAACAAATTTTCGGTCCAGAATTTCAATTTTACACTAACACCTCCCTCCACCAGTAAGACCGAAACTCACTTAAAACTTTCAAATGTATTTTAGCTGCTAAAGTTCATAAAACGTTGATATTTTGGGTCCAGAAATAGCCTGTGATATTATGTTAAGTACAGCACACCTGACACACACTGGACTAGATTATTACGATTAGCAAATACTGTAGTAGGATTATTGGTGAGTCAATGATCCGGAAATGTCTTAAGGACACGCGCCCCGACGCAAATTAGGTCAGACTATTGCTAATCCGAAGTCTTTGCACCTTAAAGTATCCATTTTAAAGTTAAATTGTTAACAACAAAACGCTTGTACATAAGTCTGTTAGGAAAACATTTGCGCATGTGCTTCTTGTCTAATCGTGATTGATGATATTGGTTTTATACATGATCATTATAAACCTTTTTTGTTTGTGTGTTTAATTTAAATTAAATACCAGGATATTAATAAATAGGCCTGCGGCCTCGCTTTTGATACTTTGCCGATGAATTTTTTTGGCGCTCTTACACACACACAGACTAATATCTCTCTAACTATCTCTCTCTCTCTCTCTCTCTCATCACATAAGCGCTTTTCCTAATTTACACGTACACACGAACATAATTCGCTCTCTGTCTCTCTGGAATCACGTCAAAATTTTTTTTTCGGTTTAAAACATTTAAGGGATTTTAGGTCTTAACAATTAAGGCTGGTATCAAAGATGATGTGCCTGTATATTTTCTGACATGAATATATATATATATATATATATATATATATATATATATATATATATATATATATATATATAAGAATAAATAATATTATCATATAGGTTACAAAATTATAATTCGTACTCTACGGAGATTCGAACCTGGATCAGCTGGTTAAGGCACCAATCGACTTGCCTGTAAGCACCAACCCCTATACCATCTCGACCATGCACACGTCACCAAAAATGATGCTACATAGTCGGTGGTATAGGAATTCCTGCGTAGCAGACATAACCGCAGGTCGACCCAGTAATTGATTCTCATCTAAGTACACAGTCCATCTGGATTCCTACTACAGAAATCTAGGTATATAGAAGTTATTATAGAGAATTACAAATATAATCACGTCTGTGATACCCTCAGTAAACTGAAAACCTCTCAAAACCGAAAATTAAAATTGGTCTCAAGGGTTTTCGGTTTTGATGGGGTTGACTGTATACAGTGGCGAAACCACAGAACAAGCGGCCCTGCAATGCGGCGGGGGGGGGGGGGGGCATTCAAGAAGGGGGCCGAAAATCACAAGTTTTTACTTTAGGGGCCGATTAAGCACGTATCGAACAAACTAGAACAATTGTGAATGTTGCTAGTTAGTGTAACTTTTTCAATAGACACAGTGAAATGGTGTATCCGACATTTGGCATAATATTCACAAATTGGATGAGTGAGAATGGATTTTGTATCTATTGCTGATGATAGGATGATATTAGATTAAAAATAACACGCTCAAGAAATAAATCCATTTACAATACTATTTCATCCACAGTCGAACGACTTCTTCTTTAACATCACTGTGATCACAAGTTCATAGGCAAAACTGGATATAGTAAGAGGAGGAATTAGGACAGGGAGAGTGCGCCTACATGGCCTCGACCTGACGCCCGATCTGGACTATGTCAAAATTTAGAAATAAAACAAAATCCCAACAAGAGAGAGAGAGAGAAAAAAATAAGTCTAATGCCCTATCAGGCGTGGAAAATCTCGAATCAGTGCCCCGTTGAACATTGGAAGACAAACTGGGCAATAGAGAAACAAAAAAGAAAAGAAAGAGAGGACGATACTTGGGTCTTTATGTTAAAAGAACAGAACAAAGCTTTTATTAATGAAAGTAAATCTCAGACCATACACAGGTGGCATATGAGAATACCACGTCTGCTATAATTGTATAAAGTGATATCACAATGGTGATACGCACCACATCACTGATCAACGTTTACAATCGGAGCAGGAATATAAACAATTCGGGGAAAATGAGAGAACATTTAGATTCATGAATATAACAATTTTAGGACATAATATATAATGATACAGGGGAGTAACGGATATGATAACTATCATGGAGTGTACAAAAGTTAAAAAAGAGAAGAAATAGTATATCATTATGAACTATGAGAAATATGTAATCCAACAAAAAGCACACATATAATAATGTATTTATTATTAGAGCAACAAATTTGGCACAATTTTGGCGAATTTTGTGATTATTGGTGGCAAGTTTTGTAATTTTGAAATACAGGGTTCGCGGTAATAGAACTGTTTTATAAACTTCTTTTTTGTGAAATTTTTGGCAAATGAATAAATAATGAAATTCTTCCCCTATGTCATTTTTATCACTATGTGTATTGTCCCACCGACCGGTTTCAACAGTGAGTCTATGACTAGAAGTCCTAAACTTTATCAGCGGAAAATACACATTCATAAGTAACAGTAATATGTCGTTTTCCATATTCAAATCTTGTTTTAAACAATCGTAAAATTTTCCCTTAGAGGATAGAGTTTCCGACGATTGTCATTCCTGTATATAAAGGTCTTTTAAAGTTTCTGTTATCACGCGTTTTTTCCTTTAGGATTATTGATAAGTTCATAATGTAGGAGGTCTGGTCTCCAACAGTTATCAATGTGTTCCTTATGTATTCATCCATTGGTGTTAGATCTGGTCTCGTAAAAAAATATTTGATAAAGAAGTCTGGATAGTTTAGCCCATTTACCATTGATGATCCTATCCTATCATTCCGGATCTGATAATTATATCAATAGGTTTCCTTCCCAGTTCTGAATAAAGCATGTAACAACCAAGCCCAAAAAGCCCAAGAAAATAAATAGAAAAACTAATGAAGAAAGAAAGAATGTACCAAAGAAGACTAGGAAAGCCGTTCTGTTCCGGAGCGATCCTAGTCCGGGTTTCCCATCATGGACCTCCTTGCTAATGGTAAAAGGGTTGGGGCGGTCCTGACCCGACGGTTCGTACACACCGTCACCAAACGCCGCAGGGCTTCTCCGTAACAGCTGCCCATCTGTAATGTGTTGTAAGACACGTGCAATTTTCTGTGATATGGGATAAAATAAGATATGGCTATCCAGGGAATAAAATAACACATTATTTAGTTATTTAGTTCCATGAGCTATCTCAATAATTTCCATCTATAGTTTGAGACAAAAAGAAATATTGACTCAAATGTGAGATCAGGTGATGCCGTATAAACTTGGTATTCTACCTGAAAGGAGAGTTTAAAATAAGTAACTTTGCTTCTTGATTAATCCTTTGGAGATAGGTGTCTCAACAATACTTTGATGTATCTTATACTAATGTTCCTATTCAATAAATATTGTTTGAACCAAACCTGGTGTTCAACTGGTTTTAACTGCTCTTAAAACTTTTGAAAATAAAATCGGAAACTTAAACAATCTTTAAATTTTGAACATTAATAAACTCAAGATGGCTCCATAAAATGAATCATAGATTCCCATGGAAACTGGTGGATGGCAAAATTTAAAGATAGAGTTAATTAAATGCCTATCAATATATCGATGATTCATTATATACCCTTGTAATTTAAGGACTAATTTGTATTCGTCTATACCCACACAAGTAATAGCTAGATTATCTGTTTGGTACGAATTCTCGCAGATGGCTACTCAATTTTATGAAGTAATCTATTTTGGCAACTGCGTTTTTCTTCTATGGAAGGTATTGTCATTACCATTACAATTTAAATTAAGGCTGTAATTGTGGCTACAACTGGAATTGTTTTAGTGGGAACCTAGATTTGTCTCTATGTGTGTCTGTGTGTGTGTGTGTGTGTGTGTGTGTGTGTGTGTGTGTGTGTGTGTGTGAGAGAGAGAGAGAGAGAGAGAGAGAGAGAGAGAGAGAGAAAGAGTGAGCGAGCGAGATATTACCTATTGCACCCCAGTCAGGATGTATCAGATTGTTGTACCAGCCATCTTGTGGAGTCAGTTCAAACTCCTTGATGGAATAGGCTGAAAAAGGGATTTCAGAATCATAAGTAGTAAAACAGTTATTAATGTCACTCAAAGAAATAAAATTGCTTTATTTACTGTTCATAGAAATACAAAAAAGATTTATAAAAAATTAATGTCTTCTTTCAGATATTTCCTTTTTACCAATGAAATGAACACTAACCATCGGTTTTACTGAATATAGGTATAATTTAAAAATTCAGCAAAGTATGAAGTAGAAATTAAATACAAAGTATAAAAAAGTCAACAACTCCAGAAACATGGGAGTTTATCATAATGTTAAAAAACCACATTTCTTAAATCTGTAATTATTACGTTGCAATTACATTTTTGATTAATGACTGGAAAAGAAGAAAGATATTTTAGTTTTTTTTACAATAATTAAAAAAAAAAAAATGTCGATACAGATTAAAAATGTAACCACGTTAAATTCAATGTCAAATATATAGGCTATGTTTCAGTAGAATACCCCACCCCCTCCAATATTAAATCACAAGGTTCTGAACCATCTATTATTGGTATGTACATCTCTTTTTAATTGTATGACTTGTCTGTCTTATTGAAGTTAGTCATAAATTTCCAGCAACAGTTTGGCGAAGCTGTCATCGCACTGTCTTCCATACAATTGTTTGCAGGGGTAATTAAGTCATCTCTACAATAAGCAAGTAACACAGGGAAATATCACTTTATAGGTGCTTATTAAAACAAAAATCACCATACATGACAAAACTGGTATGATGCCTTTTTTAGGCTCATTAGAATAAACCGTAGATATGAAAAGAAACCGGACTGCCGGCATGGATGTGTGCCTTATTTTTGGCATTCTTTCACAGTTACCAGGAATCAGTAAGAGGGCTGGATGACAACAGCAACAATAAATTACGGAGTAATGAGAACTAACGTCTAGTTGTGAGCGTACGTGTACGTTTGGAGGAACTTTTATTCTGGAAAAATCAGAGGTCGGATATTGTAGGGAAATGTCCTGAAGGCAACATGTGTATCTATCTGCGCATCTGCTTTCTTCACTCATTCTGTTGCTCTTTCTATCTCTTATTTATTTTTATTTACGTACTAAATCTGTGCTCACTGTTTCTTCATTATTAGTATTTATTTTGAAGACCAAAGCATTTAACGGTGCCGGTGCGCGGAAAGAAATTGTGCGATGGTCTAGCAAGCAGCAATAGCTTCCATTAGTGTCATGTGATGTGCATGTGGGAGCCAATTTTATAGAAATTTCTCTGTAGTAATGGAATTTCGAATCACTGCAAAGAGAATGGAGTGTTGTTGTCTTTTTGTTTGTTTTTTGTTTGTTTTTTTTTTTGGGGGGGGGGTCTTTCCTTTTCTTTTTTTCCCCTTTTTTATTCTTCTTAGTTTCCTTACTGATAAATAGGTCAGGGAGGAGTGGAGTTATGAGTAGAGTCACTAATGCTTAACAACCACGATTCGCGGATAAGGTTATGGTGCAGAGTAGTTATCGATGCTTTGCTTGGCAATTTTGTGTTATTTAAAAAAAGAAATTGCAGTTTACGAACTATTATTATGTAAAATCTAAGGTCCCAACACTAGTATTAGGGTCATTGACGGGACGCTTAGGCATTTGGTTGAACTGCCGCTTGAAGGGATAGAGCACCAGGTTACGTATAATCTAGAGCATCAAGCGTTGGTTTATAGCGACGAATCCGTAAACGCAAATGACTATGTTCAAGTTATGGAACACGACATTTCTAACAGAAATTTTAATTGCTATATCAATTTCTAAACGAGAAAGAGCATTGCTACCACCATGAAAACTTTACCGGGAAATTGACTTCACAATTTCATGTATGTCACCGCTATTGTGTGACGTCTTAAGTAAGCATGCATGAATAGAAGCTATTTGTTGATAGCATCATCCGAGTCCTTTAGTTTTTTATGTCCGATTTACAACTATAGGCAATATAGATCATCCTGGAGTGGAAAAGAAATATATTCCTCGGAATAATGTAATATAGAAATTTTATATTTGTTTATACTAATTAATGACTTTTTTTTGAAGATCATCTGATATCTATACTACCTAACCTCCTAAGTCTGTTTTGATTACCGCTCTTCTGTGTAACACAAACTGATCATGTCAACAGATAGGAACTGCGCTTCTTCTTCAGATTTTATTGTGTCACGGTGCTCCAGACCCAAGTCAATGATGAAGGGGCATGAGATGAGATGAAAAGGCAGGGGTCACTACGACTGGAGGTAGTAGAGTTAGAGTAGAGCAGGGGTTAAGATCAGTTTCGTTGTAGAAGATAGAAGCGTATTCGTTCAGTGGTAGATGTATAGATATGGAATAGCAAATAAAGGAATAAGAAGAATATACTCGTTGAGTTTCTGATACCACTGGAAATAATATAAGTGAACAATAAGGCCTCCTTGACATTAGTGGTGTCAGAAGTGGGATGCAATTACGAACGTAAAGCGATTATTTTGGATGGACTATGGGAAGATCAAAAAGTAAAAAGAACAGACGAGACAGTATTGATTCGTGCTTTGCCCAAATGGAATTGAAACATTCAACCATAACACCTCCAAACTTTTGGGGAGAAATGAACAATGACTTTGAAAGCTGGCATAAAACATTTGAGAGATTTTCACAGCAAACAGGTGGAATAGTACTAGAAAATTGGAGATGTTTCCAGCACTGTTAAGAGTCCGGGCGGCAGACTGTTTTTAAGACCTTGACGAAGAAGAAAAATGATCTTATGATACACTTATAAGGAAATTGAAGGAAACATTTTGCCCAGAGGATATACAGAGAATGTATTTCTCTGAATTATTTCAAAAGAAACAACTGAATGGTGAAAGCGTGGAAGATTACGAAAATACAATTCAGCGTCTAGGCCGCCAAACACATGGGGGCCAGAATCAAAGTGACAAACTGCTAACATAACACTTCATTCAAGGACTGGCGATAGACCTAAAAAGATTTGTTATGATACGTGATCCAAAATCCTTTTAACAGGCATTCGGTACAAACCTTGAGTCATAATACTCGGAGCGATGACAAGATTCAAACCTTAACTGAAAGAGTCGAGTTTTTGGCAAGTTTAGTTGCTTCTCTTAGAACTCAGCCGCCCCCATTTCGAGGTCGAGGAAGGGGCTACACGAGAAGCTTTAATGGACAGGGTCGTGGCACCTATGCGCCGAGAAATGTGAGAACAACAGAGGGTATACCAATATGCAACTTTTGCCATCGGGTAGGACACATCGAAAGACGGTGTCTTGAAAAGTATAACCAAGAGCAACCTATAAACCAAACTGGGCCCCTATCAAAGAGGGAAAAGGAGCCCCAGAAAGTCAGGAAAATGCTGCAAGAACATCATTTGGAACTATGACCGATGCCAGTGATTATTACAGCCATCAACCAGACACAATAATTACTTTTGTAACGGCCAGGGCCAGTAAAGGACTATTTATTCCAAGGACACTGTTCGGTGAAAAAGCCAATTTATATCTTGATACGGGCGCTGAGGTGTCATTAGTGAGTGATATAATTTTTACAACTGCGGTAAAACAAACCTTTAAGCCCCAAGTGAGAAATGTGATTTCTGCAACAGGGCAATCTCTGGACATTGTCGGTGTTGTGCCATGCAACATCTGTGTTGGCAATGACGAGTCAATTATGGAAATGTATGTTGTCAAAAAATTTCAGTTTCACGCAATAATTGGAATGGATATTTTGAGACAAATTAACTTGTGCTTGATGTACCAGACAATTCAGTCTACTGGAACAATCGTTATGTGAAATTACTAACAAGTGAGGATGAAACAAAACCAAAGAAATCCTGGCGTGTGAACTTAATAAGTTGAAATACCGGCCCGTTCAGAAATGCTACTCCAGGGAAAATTAGACAGTGAGGCATGTGGGAAGTTAGGATTGGTTCAGTCAAAACAAGACTTTATAGATAGATACAGCGTAGTGCCAGCCAGAGTTCTAACTAAGGTCTGTGTAAATGCGACTCTTAGACTGTTAAAACCAAGTCCAAAACCAGTTAAACTATACAAGACAACGACAATGAGCTCATTTGAGGAAATAGTTGAAATATGTGAAAACGAATCAGGGCAGCAATTATGTGATGAACACATTCAAAATGAAACTGCTGAACTTAATGACCAGGATTTTGATATATATTGACTGAAACAAATATTCTGCGGAACAACAGGTCAAAATTCGCAAACTTCTTTACTCGTACGGTGTTATTTTTGCAAAATTTGATGAGGATCTAGGAAGAACTGACATAGTGGAACATAGGATAGACACGGTAGTCCACCAATTAAACAGAGACCGTACAAGCTTCCTTTTTCTCAAAGAGAGGAAGTTAGAAATCAGGTGCAAGATGTATTAAACAGGGATGTATTAAGACCTTCAACCAGTCCTTCGGCAAGTCCTGTCACACTAGTCAAGAAACCAGATGCAAAATATCGTTTCGTGATTGACTATTGCCGTTTCAATTCCGTGTGCAAGAAGGATGTCTATCCCCTCCCAAAAATAGAAGAAATGATAGAAGATTTCAGCAACTGTCAATACTTTACTTGTTTAGATTGCTTGTCTGGATACCATCAGTTAGGGAACAGGATAAAGAGACAACTGCATTTGTTCGCTCAGAAGGCTTATATGAGTTTAACACAATAAGATTTGGACCGTGCAATGCTCCCGGGACCTTCGAACGACTTATGAATCTACTACTTGCAAGAATTCAGTGGAATATTTGTTCTAGTATACATTGATGATATTATAATCTTTTCCTCCAGCTTTGATGACCATGTGCTTCATTTACAGGCAGTGTTTGAGAGACTAAAAAAAGCAAACCTCAAATTAAAACTGGCCAAAATGTACATTATTGAATCAAGAAGTCCAATTTCTCGGACATGTTGTAACCAATGATGGGATTCAAGTTTCTGATGACAAAATTAAGACCCTAATGGAGTTTCCAACACCCGTAAATCAACGGACCTTACGTGCATTTCTAGGTCTTGCCTCGTATTACAACAAGTTTGTGAAAGGGTTCGCAAATATTGCGCAACCACTGACGCGGCTTTTGAATAATGATGTAACCTGGGAGTGGAACGATGATTGTGAACTGGCCTTTAACATTCTAAGAACTAAACTGACCACAGCTCCAGTATTAGGTTATCCGAACTTCTCCAGATCATTCACCCGGCATTGTGACAGTTCTGGATTTGCCTTGGCAGTTGTTTTGGCCCAAAAGGATAAAAATGGTATCGAAAGAACAATCACATATGCTGGCAGACAATTAAATTGTAACTGAAAGAGAAACCCTTGCAGCAGTGTGTGTGTGGGAGGGGGGGGGGGGTAGAAACGTTTAGACAATATATGTTTGGTCTCAAATTCAGAGTAGTCACAGACTAAAATGGCTTGTGGGAATGAAAAATCCGAGTGGTATGCTAGGCAGGTGGTCCCTGTCCCTTCAGAAATATGACATGATAGTTGAGTACAGGGCTGGAAAATCTCATGGAAACGCAGATGGACTGAGTCGTGCAGAATATGGCGACGGTGTCGATTTGAATAGAGACGACAATGTAGGCGTGGTACAAATGAGCAAATTACAGGACATTAAACCAGGCTTACAGCGCGAAAGGGTGCGTGTATTACAAGACAAAGATCTCAATTTCAAACTCATTATGAGTTTCTTGTGTGACAATACCTTACCCGAGAATACAATAAATGCCCGAAAGGTGGCTGCCATGGCTCCTGATTATGAACTGATAAATGGTGTGTTAAATCACATATGGTCCTCAGGGTCAAACAGAAGGCGGACACGTGTAATTGACGAAGAAATCACTGGTGTCTTGATGACGTAACTGCTGGACATCTTGGATTGAATAAAACATACCAAAAAGTGCAAGATAGGTTCTACTGGGTTGGTATGTTTAACGACACAGATTTTTATGGTCAAATCCTGTGTAGACTGTGCCAGCAAGAAAACCCCAAAGGCAGGAAGCCAGCACCATTACTCCTAATACTCGTAGATGGACTTTTCGACCACCGTGGACGTTTTAGGGCCGTTAACACCGAGTAATCAGGGTAACAGATATATTGTTGTTTTTTTTTGCAGACTATCTGACGAAGTATACAGAAGCATTTGCCGTGAAGAATGCTGATGCAAACACAACCGCAATACTAATCGTTGAACATATTGTGTGTCGCCATGGGCTAGCCGGTGCCTTCTATCAGTCCGTGCAAAAATGTGTACTGGTTAACTATTGAATGACATGTGCATTAGTAAATACCAAAAAGGTGTTTACTATAGCATATCACCCTGAAACAGATGGCGCCGTTGAGCAATTTAATGCCACACTGACCAATATGCTGTCTATATTCGTGTCAGTACACCAGAGAGACTGGGACAAGTTCATTCCTTATGTCTTGTGTGCCTATAAAAGTAACATTCAGGATTCAGCACAAGACACACCTTTCTTCATGATGTATTGTAGGGACGCTCGTCTGCCTATCAACGTGGCATTGTCGGAGCCGACACAAACATATTCAGAGATAGAAGATTACAAGACAGATGTCCTAACAAAATTCCAAGAAACATTCACTCGAGTCAAAGAAAATATCGAATTAGCTCAAAAAAACCCAGAAATTTTTAAAGGACCAAAATGCCAAAGAACCTAAATTCAAAGTAGCGACAAATGTTGGGTATATTCACCAGCCAGTAAGCTAGGCCTCTCTACAAAATTGTTACACCTGTGGAGTGACCCACATAGTATAATTGCGAAAACATCACCAGTGAACTATCAGATTGAGAGTTGTGAGAGTAAGCAAACTAAACAAATTGTACACGGCTATCAAATGAAACTGTTTATTGACCCGGATGCCTTCTCAAGAGATCCTGTATTGTTTCCAGAGGCATCAAGTGACAAAAAAATCACTACGACAGTGATACTGAGATTGACGATAATTGTGAAGACACAGAAGATCCAGAAATTGTGGAAATACTTGATACTTTGTATACGAATGTCAAATGCTGGAGGTCTGAAAAAAGGTATTTTTGTCCGGTACAAAAATAATGCAAACATCACAGCCTGGGTAGACCAGAGAAGGTACCGTCTCACCATATCCAGGCCTTTGAGAAAAAAATACAATCGCCGCAAACGAAGTGCTACCAGAAAGAAATAGTGATTACATTGGATTTAACCTATTCTCACACGAAATTAAGTCAGAAGTTACCTGAGCATATATATTTTTTATGTCATTGTTTTCTACATTTACCTGCTTTAGTACTTCTTTAATATTACTTACGTATTCACGTTGCTACAGGTGTGCCACTCTGCTTATAAATAAACAAATGAAATTCCAGACAATGTTTGCAAACACTGACGTGTGTAAATCTGTCATTCAAATAGTCCAGGGATAATTGACCAGATTACAGAATTACAGAGACTGATTGTGGATGGGCCATTAAATGTAACTGACCTATGGTGAACTGTGTTTACAATTCTTGCAAGGAGAACTATAGTACAATTCACACATTTTGTTGCAAACAGCAGTGACTGAGATTGTGTATATGGTTTGTGCTTGATTGAATTTAATTAACAATATTATACATGTAAACACTGATATGTAACTGATTTATTATTTTTAACTAATGGAACATTTATGCATACAGTTACTGATTTTATTGTTTCTTATGTATTACTGATTTGCACCTGTGATAAGGAGTCCTACCGCCGAAAGGTTATATAGATATTTGTATGAAAAACGAAATATACAACATGAGGTACTTTTGCATGTACATTGAATCAGGACAGTCATTCTTTTTTTTTTTGTTGGGGGGGGGGGGAAGATATGTCACGGTGCCCTAGACCCAAGCCTAATTATGAAGCTAAGAGATATCACGGTGCTCCAGACCCAAGCTTATTATGAAGGGAATGGGAGCATGAGACGAGAAGGCAGGGGTCACGAAGACTGGATGCAGTAGAGTTAGAGTAGAGCAGGCTTAAGATCAGTTTGGTTGTAGAAGATAGAAGTGTATTAATTCAATCATGCCAGCCACTTAACAACAGAAAAAACTACATGTTACCAAGATATCGAATTAATTCTATTCTGAAAAATTTCCAAAGCTGTTACAAGTTTATCATCTTCATTGATTGATAAGTTGGCAAAATTTGTATATCATCACAATAGAGCAGGAAATATGTTCCCTAATTAATCATAGGTATCCAGGAATGTTCACGAAATAGTTACGGTATATTGTCCCAATAATAAAATTCAAATACACTTGTTTTAGTATTAATTTGTATTCTTCTTGAAACTTAGCTTCGACTGTTTACCATGAGCGTCCGCAGGAATTATTGGGGGAGGTGAAGAGGGCGGGGCAAAGTCAAAATCAAAGGGACGAGCCGTCAAAGTGATGCTAATAGAGTCAAGGACAGATGCATGCTCCCACAGTGGATATGGGTGGTTTAATATTTTGGGGTTTTTATTAAAATCTTATTGCAGGCTTGCAGTTATAGTTATATATATATATATATATATATATATATATATATATATATATATATATATATATATATATATATATATATATATATACTGCACAATGGATTTTTAAAAATCCTCAGAGGGTGGCAACTACCCCTCCCCCCTTCAGACCCCCATGCTGTTTTACTTTTCTGGTTTAAAATGTTTATTTCAGTTGTTTCTCTTCTGCAAGTACACATGCTGTATATTTATTCTGAGGTGGTCAGAAGCCACTGACAGGAAAGAGTTTGAATTTGAATGACAAAGTTTATACACCAGGTCTCGTGCAAACCATTCCAACCATGAATTACATCCCTTGCTTGGAAGGTCAGTTACTGTACGGTGTACGATATATGTCATCACAGATGTAAAGTCCAGTACTGTTTTGTGTATTCTACACTGCATAATTATCAGAGTTATTTTTATCATGCCTACCTACAAGAATGTCTCCTGTGGCATCTTTTCATTTCTTGGAAATCTTATATCATTTTTATTAGACAGTATTATTGGCTTTGTATTAATTTTCCTTAGTTCTTATCTCTAATGATTTTAATGATATACTGACAAAAAATTGCTAATATTTGTCGGAAAACACACTACTGAACAAAAGTTCATTGCCAATATCCTGGATGGTCACCTCGTTAAACATCTTCAACGAAACAGTTTGCGAGGGCCAATGACATTTAGAGATATTCATGTGCGATTCGTTTGGCGGACAGTGTAAGATAGATTGATTCGGGAGTGTAAAATAGACTTATTTTATGCCCTTGCCTTATTTCTGCTTGCCAGTTCGACTTAATTCTGCAGTGCCCTCTATGATATTCGCACATTCCTTATCAGAATAGATAGGGATTTTCCAGGCGGAACGCTAGTGCTGAAATTCCTTATTCTGCCTCACACGTGACCTTTATCCTGATTCGTGAACTATGTTGACGTTCTACTGCGAGCATAGTGCATACAAAGTAAGTAAAACATCCCGAATTCCATCATCACTTGAGTATTCTTTCACAATAATCAACATAAATATTAACTGCAACACATTTAAGTACTTAAACGAGCAGCGGCAGAAGTAAAGTGTCCCGCAAGCAGGACGTTTCGCACTGATATGTATAGTTTTTATAGTCCAATTTCGAGTTGAAAAAGCCGTTGTTGTAATCGTCATTCTTTTAAATTTAAATGACACGTGACACAAATTCTATTAGTATCTAAGGCTTATTCCTACTTTCTTCTTTGAACAATTTGCAAGATTTTTTAAAACTTACTACGCGACATTTGTTTTATTTTGAAAATAAACCAAGATTAAACAGATCATCCACAGTATAAAAAGCGCTTAACCTTTGACCTGTAATCAGAATCATAACCACTGAAAATAGAAATTGTTGCAACAATCGATTTTGCAATTAGCACAGCGATTTAAATACCGCGACTGCTTTATTATCTATACACATAATGCTTAGTTAATGTTAAGGCTAATAGTTACATATTCATTTAGTTTTAAATGTAGCTTACATTGCCATTTTTCACCTCTATATCATTGGGTATCAAATGATAGTTGTTATTTTTTTTAAAAAATATGTTCATTTTTTAGGCTATGGCGAGTTGATTCAGGTCTCTGCTCTAAGTGCCTGCAGGTCATTGAAATTAGATCAGCAAAATGATCACTAGCCATAACCTTATGTCCTTCCTCTTACATATTTACTCCGTACTGACATATCATATCTTGATATACTTTGATCCATCAGGCTATCAACATAGACTATATCGAGAACACTCCATTTAGATACAAATTTACAGCATACCCAATCATGTGTTTAGATTGCGTCGCATAACTTGATTTCGCTTTCAACGACAAGGTAAGGCGACGTGGAAAGAATTAAAACTAAATTTCTGGTATTTACCAGCACTTTTCAAATATTACAAAATGATTAAAGTCAAAAGATGTTTGAGTTGTTCTGGCAGGCACTGATTCGAGGTCATGCTGTTGATTTTTGAATTATTGATATGAAAGTGAAAGGAGTCCAATTTTGTCCGTGTTCTCGTAATCTCATTTACCAGAATATGCTCTGTTGCTTGTATCCAACGAATAGCTGTGAAATTATCATCATATTGTCTGGAGATTTCTAGATTTTTCTCTATTTTCTCCTTATTCTCTTCTATAAACTTATATTTACCTGTATGCGTTTTTATCTCCTCTAAGCTTATATTTATCTGTATGCGTTTTTATCTCTTCTAAACTTATATTTACCTGTATGCGTTTTTATCTCCTCTAAACTTATATTTATCTGTAAGCGTTTTATATCCTCTAATTCTTTTAGTCATTTTTCATGACACTTAGTACACAGTTTGTTTGTTGGTTCTATTTTATCTATTTTACATAGAAGGTTAGCGTTTTTGTCCATTTGTAAATTAAAGGTTGCAATCTGTATAAATTTTCTATATTGATAGCATTCTAAAAACAGCAGCATCTCGAATAGCCAATCATAGAAAACTAAAATACACACTTAGCAGGCAAAGTTTATCTAAAGTGTATATAACTTATATCAGGCCCTTTCTGGAATATGCCTGTATAGCATGGGATGGATGTTCGTTGACAGATTCAGAAAAACTTGAAAAACTACAACTTGAAACGGCAAGAATAGTTACAGGACTTCCAAAATACACGAGAAGGCAATCTCAATTTTTTAAAATTTGGGTGCGAATGTCTGCAAGCTAGACGAAAGAGACAAAAATTATTACCACCGTATAAAATTAAACGAGGTAAACTCCGGACTATTTCACTGCATTACTCCCTGCCCCTGTTACTGAACAAACAAATTATAACCTTCGACGTTCAAATAATATAGTCACTCGCAATTTCAGGCTCAATTCTAATAAATCATCTTATATACCCTCAACAGTGGCCTCGTGGAACAATCTTGAACAGGATACCCAATGTAGCGGGTATTACAGTGCTTTGAAAAACTGTTTATGTCCAAATATGGATTTCAGTAAAATGCCTAGTTTTAGTCATCGAGCCATAACTATCTATACTAGATTGCGACATACTGTAAGCTCAAAAAAAGGTGATCTGTACTGCGTTCAACTTGTTAACACCCCTTTTTGTTCCTGTGGTGGAATATAAACCACCTTGATTTATTCATGTTCTGTCCAAAGTATAGTCAGCAAGGAACTGAGTTGATGAAAAAACACTCTAAGTGCCATTTCCAGCTGCTAGCTTAGATTTAATGCTTCGGGTAAAGAGCGATTCAAATGAAAAATATAGAATTCTACAACTTGTATGCAGATATATAACTGATAATTCGATAACTTCTTCAAATCACGAATGCTGTCATTGTGCCCCCTTCTCTCTCTCTCTCTCTCATCATTGTTTAATATTATTTTTATACACTGTTGTCATGTTGAAAAACTTGTATCATCTTAGTAGAGGGCTAATTAAGCTATCAGAGCTTGTGCCCAGTCCCGTTGTGTGTGAAACATATTTAAACTATACTAAACCTGCGTGAAGCTAACACGTATTCATGCATATACCACAACTAGGTCACGTTATGTAAGATCACAGATTAAAAGGTTTATCTCGTGTTTCGCACAAGTTTTAAAGATTATGACCTGATATGTCTGTGTACATTTTCTTTTTCTTCTGAGGATCTTAATAACAGGCTTTGCACTTTTTTCCGAGCATTCAGAGTCACACATTATTTTGGCTGAACGAGACTAGTGAGAAGACATTCGATTTTCCCGAGCTACTTCGGTTCCAGCTTTCTTTGCAAAGACTGCGCCACTGAGCCTTTGAGGCTGACTGCTTAAAGCCCAGAAGTATTATAGTCAATAAGCTTTTCTATGACCAGGTGTAGATCTACTTCAACAGTATTTTGCCTAGTTTCATCATTTTTCTTACACTTTGCATAGAAGTTTTAAAGTTTGCCAAGTACCCCTCCCTAACTTGTGAAAACCTTTCGTCAAGTCGCACTGCTTACTTTGTCACTGAATGCAATACAATTTGTGCAACGAAACGATCTACTACAATACAGCTAAACACCAAAAATTTCCATGAACATTATTGCAATATTCTATGTGGAAAATACGTTTTGTATTCCTTAGTTGCACTCTTCATTCATTACTTGGATTGCCATGATGATTCTGATTGAATGTCAAACATCAGGCCAAACTCGCGTTTTAAAACAAGGAAGACTAGCATACAGTTGGCTGTTATGTGGATTGTCATGCACTGGACGCAACGTGCCTTCTTGTACTAGATATGAAACCCTTTTAATACATCATCCTGCGAATATTTGTGTTTACTATATATGCGTGAGTTAACAAAACAAATCGTTTCTCACTGCCTTTATTTTTCATCGTCATCCTCTTTTCGATTTCAAATTTCAGAAATGTATATTGCTTTTCAAAAAGACCAAATAATTATTGAAAATTTAACCCTTCCTATATTTTACTTGAAACATGCAATATATTTATGTCCATTTTATAAATCGTAAACGAATGGTGATAAACTTGTCATTGGCTTTATATTAAGTTAAATGCACAGAGTGCGGCAGAGTAAGGATAACTTTACATATAACGATTTGCTTTCAAATATTAAATCACTTGGAACAGTGTTCTGCCTTTTAAAGCTATATTTGGAATGCTTCATTCAGAAATCGCTTTTAAAACCATCTCACTGGCAAAGCAAGATTCTAGATTCAAGATTTTGTGGGAGCAATTTTAGCCACCATCGCATAATACAATAATATTCACAAAAGACAAAATCTATCCAAAAAAATAGTGTAGACAGCTTACTTTACGGGATAGATACATAAATTATTATTTTTTTTTTTTTTTTTTTTTTGTTGGTCGATTTGTAAAAGATTTGGATAAAAACACTGTTTTAAAGGACTTTTTGACTAAAATTCTACTTTTGCTCTAAAGGTCTGAAATTTTGAACTTAAATTCCAAAATTATTAACTGATTTCTTTTTGAAATTTGACTAAAGCCACATTTTAAAAGATTTTCGCCAAAATATCTACCATTTAGTGTTTCATTCTTAATCATTTCACTAATTGTCGACTGTTGTTTTCAATGGAGATTTTACTGAAAACCCCAGGCCACTGGTCATAAGATCTTTTTATCGAAAACCCTAGGCGACTTGTGGTCAGAATTTGTTTACAGAAAGCCATCGAGTACTGGTCATCAAAATTTTACTGAAAACCGCAGACCAGTGAAAACCGTCGACCAAAGTCGCTCAACTTTTACTGAAAACAGTAGGCGAAGGAAAGAGATCTTTTAAATGCTTGTATTTCTTATATCACCTAATTTTGTTATTTTCATATCACTATGCATGAATACAAATTCACTTGTAAATATTGTTTAGCAAAAGACTGGTCATAACAATCCAAACACTAAACTATCTTATTTGATACAGAATACAGTCTAGGTTAGATCACTCTTTTTCTATCTTGGACTTATTCTGTCTTGGAAACATTCACAGAACAAGTTATCTCCTTTGATCGATTGAAATTATCTCACCTCACAAGAAAACTCCTAGACGTAGGCTTTATAACCGATATATTTGTATTCAAATTCTATAAATATAAGTGATTAGTCTGTAAATCCAATAACTATGTAGTTTTTGACACAAACACACCTGTAAAATTACATTTACGTATTTAATCAGACTATTTACATAAGATATTTACCTTAGGAAACCTTGCCCTTTGGTTTTCTTTGTCAGAACCATGTTAATACATGTGTATACCGGTTTTATCGGGAGATAAATACAGGGCGTATAAGACAAGCTATTTAAAGGCCCTAAAAATACAACTGTATACATTTACTATGATAGTTCGTACGTATATGTCATTGGTGAATAATACTTATTTTATGCGAATTAATATATTTGCTTGACAGAACAAAGTTTGTTTGTTGGTTCCATTTTGATCTATTTTACATAGAAGGTTAGCGTTTTTGTCTACTTTGAAAATAAGGTTGCAATCTGTACAATTTGTGTATATTAGTCCACATTCCGCTGGTCACATATGTCGTATCCAACTTTCTATAACATTTGTTGTAGAACTTCTAATTATTTCTATTTTCGTTTAACTCTATATAGTTAATAGGTTGGTAATTAAAGCCAAAGGTAGATATACAGAATTCTCTAATTTATCCTCACCACAATCATTTGATAAGATATAGTTGAATTCTGTAATTTTGTTTGTTAACGAATTTCCCCATCAACCAATATACATTGTCTTTATTGCTCTGAAAGATACAATAGTTGGAAATTGGTTTTGTTAACCTTATCCCTTGTTCAGAAAAAAAATATTTGTAAATTAGTACCTCCATTATTATATCTCTATTGGTATTCAAAACTTTCATTGCATAATTAAAATTTGTTACCGTCACTTCCAATCTAGTGAGACCATTTTTTCCTCTGCAAGTTTATTTGTAAAGGTACTGTTTAGTCTATCGTCTGGACAATCTAAAAATCTGATACATGTGTTCAGATTAGCTTATTTATACCTAAAGATGTCACCTGCCAGATTATATTGTATATTTTCAATCGGTTATTATGTGTATACAAACTTAAATAATTTACTCCGATTGAAGTATCTGTTTCTATATATCTTCTGTTCGGGTCTTTAACACAGTGCATTTCGTCGGTAAAATTACAATGTTGATGAAAATAATCCTTAACTTCCCTTGTATTAAATGTCCCAGTAAAATTGTGTGTAATATTGAAGTCTATAAAATATTTTGTTTCTTTTTTCATTTGTTGAATAATTATTTCTAACCTTTTGAAAACATTTTTACCTTAACATCTGCTAATTCTACTTTATATACTAGAATAACAATATCTTTAGTATCTGAATTAAGGTTTCCTATTATTGACCTAATTTTTTTTCTGGTAGAGCACTCAGCTCATTTGTATAATAAAGGGTTTTTAATCATTACTCTGCGCCTTTGTAATATATTCTTAAGAAAATATCCCCTTATTATGGAATTAGTTCCTCCACAGTCATCCGTTGTAATTAAAATTGTATTACTATCTATTGCATATTGGTCTTTGGCAAAGATATCAAATAGAAATATATTGTAACAAAAAGATCAGTAATTGGTTTCGGTGAACATTTTCCATATCTTTTGTGTAGTCTGCTTGAGAAATGTCTGCAATTAAATTATTATTCTCCAAGTAGCGACGGTAAAACTGATAGTATTAGCTTTGCCCCTTTTATTACGTCGGATTTTAGAGTTTTAGACACCTCCGTTTATTTCTAGAAGGATTCTTTAAATACAAAATTGTGAATAGCAAAGATGTCAGAAAAAGCTACTTTTTATCAATGTATTTTCCTTAGACATATTTATTCTATTTTCAAATGGAAATGGCTAAAAATGTATGTAAGCTAAATGTAGCCTAAATTGTGACGATAATTTAGAGATCTCCGTGTTTAAAAACGATAGGGTGTTGGTGGACTAGCTTTCTTCAAAAATAAATATGTAGATAGTAGAGCCTTGGTAGTCAAGCTTTTTTGAAACAAATACAAAATTGGAGTAAAATGGGGTTTGTGTTCTATGAAAAAATAAAACATGAAGATAGCAGTGTTTATACGGAGAATATTGAACATTTATGATGTAAAGTCTTGGTGGTGTAGCTTTTACCCAAAAAATATAATAGTGGATAGTAGAATCTTGGTGGTGTACAAAAAAAAATGTCTACTTTTATCGAGAATACTTTGGGGCACTTTGGCTGATTTCTGGATTAAAAACTTGATCGTCAGGTAATGGTATTGGCGTTCAAACAACAGTTTTCGTTTTGAAAGTAAGCGTGAATCTACATATTGATTCTACTACTCTGGTAGACTTGGATCAGACAAATGCTAATACGATATTCCACATCAATGCTGGTCAATTTAACTGATTTTGACAAATTTCATATAATTCATTGAACCACAATTGTCATATTTTAAAATGTAATTGTCAATGTTCAGTGATTCCTAAAAACATTGTCTTCTGTGTGAATAGTTTTATCTTTTAAATAATACTATTATTTACTATTAATTATTTCTATATAATTATTACTATTATTATTTCTGCAGTGTCTTTATATCTTTATAACCTGAAGTGTTAAACTGAGTTGCAGCACAAGAGTAAGTCGCACTTCTTCTTATTTTTTTTAAATTTGAAGTCCATTATCTATTTATCAACTATATGCACTGACACATAATGCCGAATTTTATTTCAAATACTTTATCTGCATGAAATTACAAAAATATAAAGTGAAAAGTGAGAGACGGGCTCCGATCAGCCGGATGCATTCGCACAGCGGTTAATGTCAAATGTTTGCTTTACTTTTTTCATAACTGTATTAATTGGTTCTTTACGGTTGTTATTTAGTTTCAGACTTTAATAGAAACTTGTCCTTCTGAAATCTAGTTATTTTTATTTCTAATGATTTACTTTTTCCGGATTAAGTTTCTAGGATACATAGATGACACCTGTTGTGCTCGAGAAAAAAGTAATTAGTTACTCACTCACCTATAATTGCTACTGTTGTTTGTGGTTCTTCCATGTATTATTATTGCTTTTCGTCATTACTAGCCGTACAGAAACAATGAAATGCCCGGGATATAATCTGCGGTTACACCAATTTACATTAAATAACAGACCGCGATATGGCTCATCCCCTTGTAGATCAAAACCAATTAATTTACACCATCAGCAGTCGAGTTGAAGCCAACTAGACGACACATCAGACATTTTCAAGCTGTAATTCCCCTAGAAATAGTTAAGTAAACTTTTGTAATTTCAACGCTTTTTGTGTTTATTGTTCGTCTTGTCTCTGTTTTGTGTTTGCCTTTGAAAAAGACTCAATGAGAGTCGAAAGTGCTTAGGCTAGTTGAAAACAAGTTTTGCACTGTTCGTTGTCAGTTTATTGCGTTTATCTTAATCAATCCCTGACACACGCGATCCCTTGCTAGATCTAGTGCACTTGAAAGGACTGTTATTCGCCATATGATTTGCACTCTTTAGATACATACATACATACATATATATATATATATATATATATATATATATATATATATATATATATATATATATATATATTTATTGTGTTGGGGATAGGGTATCGGTCTATAAAAAACACCTAAAAAAGAGATTGGTGCTGTAGCCCAGGAAATATAGATAAGATAGCATAATACTGAAACGGTCAAAATCTACATGCGCGTCTCGCAAGAGCGCCAACTTCGAAGATCTATTGAGAAATAATCACTTTCGTGAATCGCTCAGCATAATATTTGTCATTTCTGAGGAATAAAGCAACTCCCAGATGTTTGGCAGGTACATGCGTGAAATTACGTTAATTCTGAAGCGTATTTTACTTCATCCGCAAATGAGAATACACACTAGATACTGTGGGACAAACGAGTTGATGCTCCAATTCGCGTACATAGTTATTTCTATCCCTGTGAGTGAATTAGTTGTAATGCAAGTGAACACGTCTTACTTCTCTACTTGTAAAATTGATTTCTTCTGTGCGACAGGAGAAAGTAACGTAACAGGATTGCATATATTCAGCCAATACACACAATATGCGGAATGCATAGTCATTTGTTTTGGATTTTGGGTGCAATATGGAAAATGGATAAGTATAACAACACACCAGGCCCCAGTGTCACTAAACATTTCAAACAGTCTTCCTCAAAGTGAGATTTTTTAGTATCTTTTCTATTGCTTTCATATAATATTTAGCTGGCATCATGGATTAAAATACATTCATCTCCAATTATCTCTGCGGAAATTTCGAGGATTTCCTAAAATTTGAGAAGTTCATCAACTCTATTCTCAAGATTAAGATGGATTCGATGTGGTATATTTTAAAACTAAAAAGTGACTGTGCAGCCTTTCCATTATCTCTCCCTCTGTCAAAAATATTCATATTGTCTGAAGTATCATAAGCAAGAAATTTAAAATCTCAGTTTGAGGAGAAACTTTGAGAATTTTCAGTGAAACCGTGGCCCGGGCATCAATGCCGTGTGAAATCCGATATTGATACACTAATACAGTCACATTCATACACTTCGTTCAACAATGTTGCGCACACATTTGTATGTTAGAATGCCCATTTGGGTGTGTTGCAACCCTCAGCCATCAGGCTCTGGCTTCAACGACCCCTGGGGATTTGAGCAACGTTGATACAAAAAGAAAAAAGGAAGAAAAAAAAAACATGTATGATCCCTATAGTCATACATGAGCAAATATATTACAAATAAACCATGGCCTCAGTGTAATCAGTTTAAGACGCGTTTCTACAAGAATTCCATCCATACTTTCCTTCCCGTTTCTTTGAACACCCTCTGCACAATTTGCTATCTAAATGAAGTCCTAGGCCCCTACTAACCGTTTTCTGACTAGTGTAAGTTTATGACATAACCCCGCACGAAAAAGTTCAGACCTCTTTTCACCAAACTTCAATTGAGGGTGTATGTTACTACTGAGGTGTCATAACCCAAATTGGGGTACAGGGAAGTACTTTATTAGGTTTACTGAATACTGCTTACAAATAATGACTTAATACAACTGAAGTGGTGGGATATATTGTAAGCTGACAATTAAACGGAAAAAGAAAATGTAATTTGGGTTCGGGGGTTTGATATCTAGGTATGAGCGAGGTCATTCTTGTGGGACGCGGATACATAAGCTTTAATAAGTAGCTTGATAATTATTCTTCTCATACAAAATGGAAAATAAAAAGGTCTAGGATGCTAACTCCAAGATTCATTAAATCCATTTTAAGTATGAAAATAAGTCACAATTACAAATTTGTGAAATCATATGTGCGTTGGTTCACATGCATTGACGTTTAATTTTTATACGCATTAGGACTAAAAGGTCCAATTACATGAAACACATGCAATCTATATATTAAGCAGATTATAAAGATTTAAATTAAGTTCTATTTTTGAGAATGACTACTGTGTTATTTAGGTTATTATACCGTTATCATACTTTTTCTACATTTCAACACACATAGTAACACATCTTGACAAGCCGGAGATTTTAAATATATTATTTTATTAAGAAAGGTTTTTCACTTCGTTGTTTCTTCACTTGTCGCTAAGATTGCACGGTCACGTAAACAGACTAACCTAGCTGATAATCCCCCATCGAAATCTTGCAAAATAGCATCACGTGATACAAAGAAAAAATTCTTTCGTTGACAGGGACGTTATGCTGCGATAAAAATACTGACGACTAAAGTCAAAATAAACACGTTGGTGAGTAATGCTATCATTTCATTACTAAGAAATTATCATACAATCTATTCATGCGGCTTAAATTATTTAATAGGGATGCAGCAACTTATTACGAGCCGTAGAATGCTGACCTCACATGTGGGGCGTGGAATTTGGACTTTTCAATAGGGAATTGACTTTGACTCCTTCCTGCTCGCGACGTATCTATTTCTTGAGGGAAAAATTCAGAAATTCAAACTAATTTCTGACTTGATGGGTGCTGTTTTAACTGAACAGCTATCTGACCTGGAAAAATACGCTACTATATTTTGATGGAGCTAGCACTTATTTTCATGCAAACGTCAATCTTTCTTACTCTGGTAATTTGATATAAAAACCAACAACTGCCATAATGAAATAGGTAATCCTGAAAAAATGAAGTACTTATCCATTTGTTGTTATATGCGTTTCGTTTCACAAGGATTACAAGGTTGATACCAGAGAAAAGATTTTTTTTTAAAGAACGGATTATTTCCGTACCAAGACCCGCATGGCTCTCGTTTCCAAGAATATGTAAAATGGACATTTAATAATTCCTAGTTCACCGTCATACTTTCCTAATAGATGTCCAAAACAACTAAAGTGATACCCTCTGTGTTTATTCTTATTGTAAAAATCTGCAACAGTCTTTTCTTGCCAATTTTGGCTGTTAAATATCAACGTATATGACCAATATCACCACTACCTCCCCTCCCCCAATCATTTTTATACTACCTCTGATAGATATGTAAGTAGTAATATGGGCTACTCCGTATTACTACTTATGTGGCATGATTACCTTCCGTAAATGGATAGCTTCAGCATATGAGAGTCGAACTATATGATGCAAAAGTTTCCCTAGAACTAATAAATGTCTTCATTTATTACAACGCCGGTAAATATAGACGTCATTTACAATATATGGGTGAAATCAGCTGTGCCATACATATTTTCTAAGAAAGTATGAATGGTCAGAGACGTAAAAATGTTAAGATTTGTTATAATCATTTGAGACATATTTTTGTGCATTTCGGACACAATGATGTAAAGATTTGAAACAAATCAAAGAATGCACTGTTTTGAGTGAAACAAAACAATTTAATTTTTTAACAAAGAAATGATTTTTCGATGAATTTCATAATTACGCTTTTTGGTAAGATCCATATTAATGGCGTTTCAATTTGATTTTCATCTTTCTAAGAACTTAAACAAACCAACTTGTGAGGAAATCCGTGAGTTCAATGCGTATAAAGAAACTGGCGTACATGGCCTAATTCTAATTGCATGTACAAATCTCGCCATTTTAGTTCATTCATCTACCTTGTGACCCCTCTCAGGAACCCGGTGAAGGGAATAAAAATTAATACTCCCGTTTAAATTTGTGTAACATCTTGACAAGTAGACTATAAACTTATCTTTTTAAACATAAGAGGGCACGTATAAATTCGTGATTGAATACTTATTTGTTGACGTAATCGCAAGTAGAACAAAAATTATCGAACAAAGGAACCTGCTATTGTCCATATCGGCTCCAATGCGACTCCAATCTATCTTACTTCTCACAGGCGTTACCTGGTGCGTCTGTGGTTACATGGAGTGGCATGAAGTGTTCGGTCTACCTGCACGCCTTCGTTTAAGCTTTAATCAATGTCTTCATATATTAGTTGCAAGTAAATAGTAACTCACTTCTGATATCATTGGGTAAACACAGCTTTGTTTTTTTTTTTTTTTTTCGAAGATAATGTGCAATACCGTCGAACCTTTGATGAGATGTACAATTCTATTTGTTTTAGTTTTACAAGTAAATGATTGAAGGAAACGTTTAAAAACACTGTTTGAAAACTGTCATGGCTTCCAACATATTTCAAATCTTAAATGTAAATATTCTTGTGGGGATTTTTTTCTTTTTTTTGGGGGGGGGGGTTGAGGGGTTATATCATGTGTTATTACTAATGGACAGGCTCTAAAAGAATAAAATTAACTACAGTTGTTTATTGATATATCATACGAAAAAAGTTAGATAAATGCATTTCATTATGTATGATGTGTCGATAGTTTGTTTAGAATGATCTACTTCTGAATTTGCTCCTCCATCCCTTCCTATATGATTCCTATATTTGACAGAATTATACCATCTTTCCACCTTTTTTTAATTTTTTAATTTTTCTATTTTATTTTTTTTTTTTTTTTTACCTTATGGAACTTCCTGTTTATTTTTATTTGGAAGGGTTTATCTTCCAAAAGATTTCGGTGCAATATTTTATTTTTACATTTTTAAAACTTTACTTTTAATTGGTAACCTATAGCTATTATTAGTACTGAGGTGTCCTTAAAGGATAATGCATAGATATGCATGTCATGAGTTAATCTGTGTGCACGTGGGTTTCAAATGTCATGCAGGTCCTCCTATCTAGTTTAAGATAGAGATTTTGCACATTGTTATCTGACCGGCTGTCGTTTGTAAATGTGCCTAAGGATCTCTGAATATCTCTCTTTGGGAATATGGGAACACTGTATACGTGACAATAATTGGCTGCTTCTTTTAATAGATTTCTTACTGCATACTTCAAATAGTATTCAGTCAACCTCTCTTTGCACGCATCTGTCGAGTGGAAAAAGTTTTGCCTCTTTAAGGTAGATGGCTGTTTCAAGGAGTTGAAATATATTTATGATATGGCTTTGGAAAACGACAAACACTGGCCGTTAAAGTGAGGTAACCGTTATGGGATGGTGCATTTAGACAATACACACACAAGAAGACCATTTTTTGGACCATGACGCTGTCCGCTTCGCAATAAATTGACATTTAAAATGTATCTGCTACATGTGCGAACATTTTCTCAAGCAAGAGTTATCTATTGTCGATTAGAGTTTCGCAAAATAATTGCTCTATTTGTTAACCACTTTATTTGTCCAGACCACTTTGTTAAACGATTAACCAGATATTCCTCCAACTTAAAGTCAAACATCTTAGGAAATTCAGACAATTATTAATATTTCTTAATAATATTAATATTTCTTAGTAATAATTTTAATAGTTATTATTAATAGTTGTCTATTTTTATTTTTATTTTATTATTATTATTATTATTATTATTATTATTATTATTAAACGCAGGTCGAGATACAGGTAGAGACACCTTATAAGTCGCTAAATTCAAGGTGGTGTATGCATATTGAACACATACTGTATTTTTCTAATCTCGATCTATGAAACACTTTGGCATTGATCAAGGACATTAATACGACTGCGCATGTAGACCTCATTAATCTCTTTATGCCAGATAAGCTCTATAATCTTTTGTATAAGCACGTATTTCATGTTTTTATTTCGCATTTGCCAAAATGAACTATTGCGTATAACAGTTTCTTTTAAGCAATTGTCGAAAAGGAGTTTAGATATTCAAACTGGAAATCAAATATCATAGTCAATTCGTACTTTTGCAAGGCACTAAACCTTCCTCGGCACGATTTCACCTTTAAGGACTTGCTGTGCCGTAAAACACCAAGACAACAACAATTTTCATGATTATTAATGTAATATTCTACATGGAAAATAAGTCTTGTATTCCTTAGTTGCACTCCTCATTCATTACTTGGATTGTGATGATAATTCTGATTGAATGTCAAACGTCAGGCCAAACTCTTGTTTTAAAACAAGTGAAACTGGCTTACAGTTAAGTGTTATTTGGAGTGTCATGCACTGGACGCCACGTGCCTCTTGTAAAAGATATGAAAGTCTGTTAATACATCATCCTGCAAATATTTATGTTTATCATATAGGCGTGGGTTACCAACAAATCATTTCTCACTTCCTGATCCGCCTATAGTTTTGTTCATTTTCATCCTCCTCTCAATTTTAAATCTTAGAAATATATATCGTTTTTCAATAATTATTGACAATTTCGCGCTTTCTATTTCTCCCTTGAAACATGCAAAACATTCATGTGCATTTTATAAACCGCAAACCAATAGTCATAAACTTGTCATTGACTTTCCATTCAGTTAAGTGCAGCGAGTGCGGCAGAGTAAGGATAATTTTAAATATAACGATTTGCTTTCAAATGTTAAATCACTTGGAACAGCCTTCTGCCTTTTACAGCTATATTTATAATGCTTCATTCAGTAATCACTTTTACAAGGTAAAACAGTAGATAAAAACAAAATTATATATATATATATATATATATATATATATATATATATATATATATATATATATATATATATATATATATATTTGCCCATTGCTGGATTTGAATTCGGTTCGTCTGGATGCGAGACGGGCAGCTTTACCATTACATTACGCAGGCGTCTTACAAAAGCCTGTAATTTCTTAGTCATAATGTTATCAATGTCCGTTGACCGCCAGTGCTAAAATGATATTTTTTTCACTCCACAATTATTTCACTCGGAAAATCCAATAATTCACTGCCTAGCATAAAGTAAAATAATATATACAACGACAAAATCTCTCAAAGTAGTGGAGAAAGCCTAGATTCTGCGCCATATACCTCATTTTCTGACCCATTTTTGTCCCCCCCCCCTCCATTTTTTTTATAAACATTTTGCTAAAAACACTTTTAAAACACTTTTCGGCTAAAATCCTACTTTTGCCCTAAATGTTTTCACTTTTAACCTTAATTTCCAAAATTATGAACTGATTTTTTAGGCAACTGACTAAAGGCCACATTTTAAAGCATTTTTCCCCAAATTTCTAACTTTTAGTGTTTAAATCTTATCTATTATACTAAATTTTGAGTGTTAGTGGCCCAGTGTTTTCCTGAAAATCTTTCTGAAAACCCCAAATCACTTAATTATCAGAATTTATTTTACTGAAAAACCTAGACCACTTGTCATTAAAAATTTACTGAAAACCGTAGAAAAGTGTCACTCAAATTTTACCGATAGTCGTAGGCCAGTGTCACTGTAAGACTGTGGGATTTGGCTCACACGCATTGATGCGTAATACTTATATGTATTGGGGCAACAATGTCCAATTACGTGAAACACACAAAATACATGCAATAAGCAGATTATAACGATTTTAATTAAGTTCCATTTTTTTAAATTAAATAATTACTGTTATATAGGTTATTATACCTTTATCATATTTGCTCCACATTTCACACACATAATAACACATCATGACGAGATAAGACGGAGATTTTAAATATATTATTTTATTTTATTAAGAAGTTTTTTCGTCACTTGTCGCTAAGATTATAAGGTCACGTGAACAGATTGACTTGGTTGGGGATCCCCATCGAAATTCCTCAAAATCGCGTCACGTGATACAACCAAAATGTTTTTGTAGTCGGGGACGTTATGCTTCAATATAAAAGATAAACGCAACATTATTACGTTGGTGAATAATACTATCATTCCATTCTAATAAATGATCATACAATCTATTCATGTGTTTTAAATTATTTAATAGGGCTGCTGCGAGTTGTTATGAACCGTAGAATACTGACTCCACATACGGCGCAGCGAATTTGGACTTTTCAATATGGAATTGGGTCTGACTCCTAGCCGCTCGCGATGTATCTATTTCTTGAAGGAAAAATTCAGAAACTCGGACTAATTTCTGACTTGATGGGCCCTTTTAGCTGAACAGCTATCTGACCTGGAAAAAAACGCTGAATAGATATCTGACCTGGAAAAACACGCTGAACAGCTCTCTGACCTGGCAAAAACGCGCTGAATAGTTATCTGACCTGGAAAAACACGCTACTATATTCTGATACAGCTAGCACTTATTTCTTAAATTATTTAAAATGGATGCAGCAACTTATTACGAGCCGTAGAATTCTGACCTCACATGTGGGGCGTGGAAAATGGACTTTTCAATAGGGAATTGACTTTGACTCCTTCCTGCTCGCGAGTTATCTATTTCTTGAGGGAAAAATTCAGAAATTCAGATACACTTCTGACTTGATGGGTGCTGTTTTAACTGAACAGCTATCTGACCTGGAAAAATACGCTGCTATATTCTGATAGAGCTAGCACTTATTTCATGCAAACGTCAATCTTTCTTACTCTGCTAAATTTGATATAAGAACCAACAACTACCATAAGGAAATACGTAATCCTGACAAAATAAGTTCCTTAATTATGGCTGTTAAATACCAACGTATGTGATCAATATCAACACTACCTCCCCTAGCACAATCGTCTTTATACCACCTCTGATAGATATGTGGCATGATTACGTTTCATAAAGGGATAGCTTCAGCATATGAGAGTCGAACTATGTGATGCAGAAAGTTTCCCTAGAACTAATATATACCTTTATTTATTGCAACGCCTGCAAAATATAGACGTCATTTACAATATATGGGTGAAATCATCTATGTACATACTTATTTTCTTAGAAAGTATGAGTAGCCAGAGGCGTAAAAATGTTAGGATTTGTTGTAATAATTTGAGACGTAGTTTTGTACATTTCATACACAATGATGCCAAAGAACTGAAATAAATGAAAGAGTGCAATGTTTCGAGCAAAATAAAACAATTACAATTTTTAACAAAGAAATGATTCTAATTAAATGTACAAATCTCCATTTTAGTGCATTCATCGACCTTTTGACCCCTCTTAGGATTCCTTGAACGGAATGAAAATGAATACTGCTGTTTTAAATTTTTGTCATATTTTTACAATTATACTATAAACCTTATTTTAAATCATAAGAAGGTATATGTAAATTCTAGATTGAATACTTACTTGTTGACGCAATCACAAGTAGAGCAACAAAAATCGAACAAAGGAACCTAGTATTGTTCATATCGACTCCTGTACGACTCCCACCTCATATATGTTACTTCTCACAGGCGTTACATGGCGGATCTATAGCTACGCCCAAATGCAGTAGAAGGTAGTTTTGGGTTTATCTGCACGCATGCGTTTAAACTTTAATCAATTCTCATATATTAGTTGCAAGTAAGTAGTAACATACCACTTTTGATATCATTAAGTAAACACGTGACGTTTAATTATTATCTTAAATAAAGCTGATCGTTTTAATGGGGTATGTTAAGGCAGGGATTTACTAACTGTATGCATAAGTCCCTGTATCAAATAATGCATTCAAAGCTTTTTGATGCTTTTATTGTTTTCAAGAATTACGTGCAACTCGGTTTTAACTTTGATTAGCTGTCCATTTCTATTTGTTTTATTTTTAACACGTAATTGATTGAAGGAAACGTTAAAATATTGTTGAAAATTGTCATGGCTTCTAAACTTTTGAACTCTTAAAGGTAGATAGTATTCTGCTACCATTTTCGATTTTTTCACGATTCAAAGAGTTAAAGGGGAGAAAAATATCCAGACTCACACCTGATATATGATATATGTAACACTTCTCACAGGTGTTACGTAGTGGGTCCATATATATCCCCTCCTCCATGCAGTAGCAGAAAGTGTTGGGTTTATTTGCACGCCTGCGTTTATTCTTTGATAGATCTCCTCATGTATTAGTTACAAGTAAATAGTAAGGTATCACTTCTGATATAATTAAGTAAAACCACGAATTTTAATTCCTATCTAAAAAATAAAGCTGAACCTTCTATAGGGTATGTTCAGGGAGGGTATACATCACACGTGTAAGTGCAGTCCAAACATGTGTTGTTTTCAAGAATAATGTGCAACTCCGTTTTAACTTTGATTAGATATCCATTTATATTTGTTTTATTTTACACCTAGATGATTGAAGGAAACGTTTTATAAAAGCTGTTTGAAAATTGTCATGGCTTCTAAAATATTTCAAATCTCGAATCTAGTTAATTTTGTTTGACCCTTTTTCGTTCGTGATTCAAAGAGTCACAGGGGAGAAAAATGCGCAATCAGACCCAGTCTCGTACGTGGAACATCCCGAACTATAGACGGGCCGTGTTGTATCGGAGTTTTTCCAGCTGATGCTCCCACACAACCATTTCTTGCGACACCCCCCTCTCCCGACACACACACACTCATTCACACTTTTCACAGACACGTGTTTGTGTCTCCGTTAATTCATCGCGAAAATCCCAAGATAACCTGACTCTGTGGTGTCCATCGATCAAAATGTTGTATCCCGGTGTTCGCCATATCTCACAGGAAAAAATAATATGAGACCAAACTGGAGCTTGAACCAAGGATTTTTCCTAACTAAAGACACGCGTGCTCTGCCACCTGAGCTGTCTGAGACGATGCTTCCGAGCGGTTGTAACACACAACCATCGTTCATTTTAGGACCGAGTATAAGAGGAAACATGAAATACACGTCAAAACAAATATACGTCTCTAGTTATCAAGTTATGCTATTAGCTGACCGAGAAGTAGTTCTGTGAACACAATCTACAGATCGATATAATATAACAAGACTGCTACATAATCAAGTTAGTTGGTTGTCCGTCTCAGTAGAAAACTTCTAAAAGTTTTTTTGGGGGGTGGGGGGGGGGATTATTAATTTTTAGACTGGGTATAAGAGGAAACATGAAATACATGTCAAAACAAATATACGTCTCTAATTATCTAGTTATGCTACTAGCTGACCTAGAAGTAGTTCCTATCTAGTTATCTAGTTATGCTACTAGTTGACCTAGAAGTAGTTCTGTGTACACAATCTGCAGATCGATATAGTATAGCAGGACTGATACATAATCAAGTTAGTTGCTTGTCCGTCTCAGTAGAAACCTTCTAAAAATGTGTGTGTGTGTGGGGGGGGGACACGTTTGGAACAGCTACCTACAAATATCCACATCGTTTCGGTTAATCACTACAAATCTAGTTGATCTTTCCGCGTGATTAAGATAAAACTATGCACTAATCGTTCTGATAATTGATGTTAGCCCAGGTTTTAGCTATTTGTTGAAGTTCGCGTAAAACATTCTTCTCTATTCTTTTTTATCATCTTATTGTAATCATTTTTGTTATGTAATTAAATTAATTGTAACCTTACTGCAAGACCTTTCCCTCATGAGGGTCGTGTTTCAAATTTCTGCGATGTTCCTTTATTTTATGCACACAAACAATTGTTTTCTTATGCCGGTTCTTCAGATTGTTCGAGATCATAAAGCTGCGTACCAAATTTATTTTTCAATCGACAGGCGTTTGATAATTTTCTGACATCTGTCGGGTTCAATCATCATAATTTCACGTGCCGTTTGAACGTAGTGTAACATTACCGATGCTTGTTCGAGACCGTGTCACCAAAGAGCCCTGTAATATTTTTACGATGCATGGCTCATTACAATGCTTCAGACTGCGGATTTCTCCCAGGAGTGGTATGGGGATAATTTCCTTGATTTATCCATTGGTAATGAATCATGTCAACAAAATAATCATAAACAGCTTGGTATTTTGAAAAGTTTGCCTAAGCTCAGCCTTCGGGTTGTAGCATTCTCCGTGTGTTCCGGTTGACATTAGTACATAGCGAAACTTGTTAGACTCAAGTTAAACTGTTATTTAACAAGAGCTTTATGTCAATGAATAACATCACGAATGACGTACAAGTTCAATTATTCATTTTATGCTGGTATTGTCCCTCGTTGGGATAGCAATCTGTCCACTATTCTGTTTCCTGGTCTGAAAGGGCCTCGACCATCAGATTTATATAAACGCTGATATCCATTAATCTTATATACGACTTCCTTTTGAATAACCTTTTATGACAACACCGTAATGCTGGATGCTTTTGTAATTCATTAGGCTGCCTCAGTAACAAATTGTATGACTTCTGTTATTTAATCTACTTTACGTCCGTTACAGCACAGAATTTTATTTTTCATGCATTGGCGTGCGGTAGTCCTTGGAGTGGACGAAACCATATAACTCGGATAAAATTGCATACTTCTCTTATTGATAGGATTCTAAAAACAGCATCGTCTCGAATAGCCAATAATAGAAAGATAAAATACAAACTTAGCAGGGAAATTGTATTTAAACTGTATATAACTTATATCACACCCACTCTAGAATACGCCTGTGTAGTCTGGGATGGATGTTCGTTGACAGATTCATAAAAACTTGAAAAACTACAACATGAAGCGACAAGAATAATTATAGAACTTCCAAAATACAAGAGAAGGCAGGTTCAGTTTTTTTAAAATGGGTGGGAAAGTCTGCAAGCTAGACGAAAGAGACAAAAATTATAACTACTGTATACAATTAAAACTAGGCAAACTCCGGACTATTTCACTTACTTACCCCCCCCCCTCCCCGTGTCCGAACAACAAAATTATAACCTTCGACGTTCAAATAATATAGTCACTCGCAATTTCAGACTCAATTCCAATAAATCATTTTATATACCTTGTATATACGTATTACAGTGCTTTCAATACAGTGTTTATGTCCAAATACAGTAGCACGTATTACAGTGCTTTGAAAAAGTGTTTATGTCCAAATATAGATTCCAGTAAAATCTCTAGCTTTAGTCATGAAGCTTTATATATAGATTTATACTAGATTGCGACATACTGTAAGCTAACTAAAAGCTGATCTGTACTACGTTTAACTTGTTAACACCCCTTTTTGTTCCTTTGGTGGGATGTAAACCAGCTTGATTTTATTCATGTTCTGCCTCAAGTATAGTCAGCAAGGAACCGAGTTGATGAAAAAATACTCTCAGTGCCATTTCCAGCTGCTAGCTTAGATTGAATGCTTTGGGGAAAGGGCGATGCAAATGAAAAATATAGAAATCTACAACATGTATGCAAATACAGGACGATCAATAACTTATTAATATCACTAATGCTGTTATTGTGCCCCCTCCCCTCTCTCTCTCTCTCTCTTTCTCTCTCCAATCATTTTTAATATTATTTTTATACACTGTCGTCATGTTGAAATATGTTGAAATACTTGCATCATCTTAGGAGAGGGTTAATTAAGTTGTCAGAACTTGTGCCCAGTCCCATTGTGTGTGAAATATATTTAAACCAAACTAACCTGCGTGAAGTTAACACGTATTCATGCAGATACTACAACCTGGGATCGAAAATGAAATACAGCTCGCCTCTACATAACAAAAGGCCCTTATCTGATTAAAGTAATTTTTCGGTGGGACATGAGTCACATTCTGCCATACAATGTCGAATCAAATACAATTCGTATAACGTAAGCATACTCTTATTTTTACATCCTCATACACCAGATTAGGAGAAATCAGACAACTAGGTCACGTTATTAAGATCACAGATTAAACGATTTATCTCGTGTTTCGTACAAGTTTTAAAGATTATGAGCTGATATGTCTTTGTACTTTTCCCTTTTCATCTGAGGATCTTAATAGCATGGTTTGCACTTTTTTCCGAGCATTCAGAGTCACACATTATTTTGGCTGAATGAGACTAGTGAGAAGACATTCGATTTTCCCGAGCTACTTCGGTTCCAGCTTCCTTTGCAAAGACTGTGCCACTGAGTCTTTGAGGCTGACTGCTTAAAGTACAGAAATATTATAGTCAATAAGCTTTTCTATGACCAGGTGTAGATCTACTTCTACAGTAGTTTGCATAGTTTCATCATTTTGTTTTCACATTTTGATAGAAGTTCTAAAATTTGCCAAGTACCGCCTCTTGTGCTTCGACTTCTGTGAAAGATTTTGTAAGGGAGACGACCCCTAACTTGTGAAAACCTTTTGTGAAAACCTTTTGTCAAGTCGCGCTGCTTACTTTGTCCCTGAAGGCAATATAATTTGTGCAACGAAACTACAATACAGCTAGACACCAAACATTTCGATGCCTATTATTGCAATATTGTATATGGAAAATATGTCTTGTATTCCTTAGTTGCACTCCTCATTCATTACTTGGATTGCCATGAGTTTGCCAAGTACCCCTCCCTAACTTGTGAAAACCTTTCGTCAAGTCGCACTGCTTACTTTGTCACTGAATGCAATACAATTTGTGCAACGAAACGATCTACTACAATACAGCTAGACACCAAAGATTTCCATGAACATTATTGCAATATTCTATGTGGAAAATACGTTTTGTATTCCTTAGTTGCACTACTCGTTCATTACTTGGATTGCCATGATGATTCTGATTGAATGTCAAACATCAGGCCAAACTCGCGTTTTAAAACAAGGAAGACTAGCTTACAGTTGGGTGTTATGTGGAGTGTCATGCACGGGACGCAACGTGCCTTCTTGTAATAGATATGAAACACTTTTAATACATCATCTTGGGAATATTTGTGTTTACCATATATGCTTGGGTTAACAAAAAATTCGTTTCTCACTGCTTTTTTTCATCGTCATCCTCTTTTCGATTTCAAATTTTAGAAAAGTATATATTTTTTCAAAAAAATCAAATATTTATTGAAAATTTAACCCTTCCTATATTTTACTTGAAACATATCGTAAACGAATGGTGATAAATTTGTCATTGACTTTCCATTAAGTTAAATGCACTGAGTGCGGAAGAGTAAGGATAACTTTAAATACAACTATTTGCTTTAAAATGTTAAATCACTTAGAACAGTGTTCTGCCTTTTACAGCTATATTTGGAATGCTTCATTCAGAAATCGCTTTTACAAGGTAAAACAGCAGATAAAAACAAAATGAAAAAGAGCGATTCATGATTCAAGATTTTTAGTGGTGCAATTTTAGCCACCATAGCATAATACAATAATATATGCAAAGACAAAATCTATCAAAATAGTGTAGAAAGCCTACTTTTTGGGCTAGGTAACTGATCTTTTCTTGTTCTTTTTTTTTGTCTTTTCTTTTTTGGTCGATTTGTAAAAGATGTGGATAAAAACATTGTTTGAAAGGACTTTGCGACTAAAATTCTACCTTTGCCCTATAACTCTTAACTTTATAACCTAAACTGCAAAATTATTAACTGAGTTGTTTAAAAAGTTTGACTAAAAGCCACATTTTTAAAGATTTTCGGCAAAATTTCTACCATTTAGTGTTTCATTCTTAATTATTTTACAAAATGTCAAGTGTTGTTTGCGATGGAGATTTTACCGAAAACCCCAGGCCACTGGTCATTAGAACTTGTTACAAAAACCCTATGCGATTTGTGGTCAGAATTGTTTACTGAAAACCGTCGAGTACTGGTCATCAAAATTTTACTGAAAACCGTAGACCAGTGAAAACCGTTGACCAAAGTCACTCAAATTTTACTGAAAACCGTAGGCTACGGGAAGAGGTCTTTTAATTGTTTTTGTTTTGTATATCACCTAATTTTATTATTTTCAAATCACTATGCATGAATACAAATTCATTTGTTAATCTGATTTAGAAAAAGACTGGTCATAACAATCCAGACACTAAACTATCTTATTTGTTACAGAATACAGTCTAAGTTAGATCACTCTTTTCTATCTTGGAGTTTTTCTATCTTGGAAACATTCACAGAACAAGTTGTCACCCTTAATCTACTAAAATTATCTCCCCTCACAAGAAAACTCCTAAACGTAGGCTTTATAACCGATATATTTGTATTCATATTCTGTAAATATAAGTGATTAGTCTGTAAATCCAATAACTAAGCAGTTTGTGATACAAACACACCTGTAAAATTACATCCACTTATTTAATCAGACTATTTAGATAATATATTTACCGTAGGTAACCTTGACCTTTGGTTTTGTTTCTTAGGGCCATGGTAATACATGTGTAGACCGGCTTTCTCAAGAGATAAATACATGGCGTATAAGAAAAGCTATTTATGGGCCCTAAAATATAACATTGTATAAATTTACTATGATAGTACGTACGTATATGTCATTGATAAATAATATTTATTTGATGCGAATTAATATATTTGCTTGACAGAACAACTTAATCCATTACCTAGCTAGTTAATCTATTATCGATTGACCTGTCCTGTTTTGGCGAATAATGGAAGAATTTATAGCCATATTGTATTAAAATTATTCTGATACTAGGTACGTATATGTCATTGATAAAAAAATAAAAAATAAACAATGGTTATATATCTCAGCTAAAGATTTTAACAAATAGTAAGTGAAAATTAATCCTCATATAGACTAGAAAGTGTAGTATTAGCAACTGACTGAAATGGCACAATCAATATTATAGTAAAATTTCTAAACCACCGTTCGCGGATCGAAACTAGTTTTCCGCGTAAAATATTATGTATATATATTTGAGTAGCACCTCTGTGCATGAAGGTAACCGCATCGAATAAAAAAAATCAAAATTAAATATAATGATACGAAAAATGAAAACTATTTTTACGGTCGACGTATTATCAAGCATGACATCAAATCTTGGGTATGCAGCAAAAAAGGAAAGAAACAGTGTTTAAATATGATAAGGCATGGTTAAAAAAAGCACAAAAAAGAAAGAAAAAAAAGCACTGTTTAGATAGCGAATAGTGCGGGAAAAAAAGATTTGCAATGCAAGTGGTTTATTTTCAATATACTGCTCACATGGGAGACGCTTTTGGTACTAACGTGGACAAACTGCACGACCTATAATATCAGCATAATCAACCTAAAGATTTAACCTACGACTGCAAAAATATTAATAAGGTCATAAAAATTATATTATTAATAATAATTAAATGACGACAAAATCAGTTTAAACTAAGCAAGAACAGTATTTAATGGATCTATACTACAATCCAAAGTCCAGTTGCTTTGACAAATATTGATCATTTGTGAAGGCAAATTAAACTGGATAAGAAGATGATAGCGAAGCAAGGGCGAGGACCGATAAAATATTCTGAACTTAAAGATTGGTTATTTAAACAATCCACTTACATATTACACAGGCAAAGGATGATTCAAATATGAAAGAGTTTATGTTAGTCAAGAAGATTGTTTGTTCCAGGCAGACATAGTTGGCATGCAAGCATATCAAAAGTTTAATAATGGTTATATATATATATATATATAATATATATATATATATATATATATATATATATATATATATATATATATATATATCTTAACCGTAATAGATGTCTTCTCAAAATACACCTGGGCTAAAAAAAAAAGTGAAAAAAGGGGGAGGGGACATGCACGACGCTTTTAGGGAAATATTGAATGAGAGAAAAACAGAGAAAATATAGGCTGATGACGGAAAGGAATTGTATAAATTAAAGGTCAGTGAATAATTGAAAAACGTCTGTAGAGAAAAGGTTTAATCGAAATCCTAGGAGTAGAATGTGAATGTATTTTGCTGAAGACGAAACTAGAAAATGGGTAGATATATTATCAAACGGAGGTCATATTCCAGATATATCGACATGTCACCAATTAAAGCCAGTAAGTCTAGCAACGGGGTCAAAAGTATGGATGAACTTATTTGGTTAGGTTACAACAGATGTTTATGGAACTCCCAAATGTAAAATGATGAGAAAGTTAGGATCTCAAAATAGAAACCTATTTTTGCTTTAACAAATATATCACTGAAGAGACTTCTGCAATCAGGGAAGTAATCGTAGGAGAATTTGTAGTATATATGCTAGAAGACTTAGAGGGAGAGCATATTTATGGAATATATTACGTCGAGGAATTGTCGCTATACGACAAACAAATTGACGTGTTCAAGATTTAGAAAATGTTAATGACTAAAAAAACATACGTGTTGGTAAAATGGAGAGGATATGATGAATCTTAATTGTTGGGAGCCTTATAAAAATGTTGTGTCACTAAAGTACACCCTCACGTTAGTATTAAAACAAATATTGTAGCAGTCATATGCAGAAAATGTATATTATGCAAATGGAACCAACTATATATGATATATGAGTTGAAAGTAAGTCTATTAATAAAATCGAATATCTAAATACAAAACTGCAAACGATGCACAATTGTGCAAATATAAAGCAATCTTATTGGTATTATACTGGAGGAAATGAGAAAAAAAGAGAATACAACCAAAAAATAACTACAAGTGAATGTGAACAAACTGTAACGGGAGGCTCAATGTTCGGTCATAAAAAAGTACATTTCATACTAATTTTATAAATGAAAAATCGTAGGCCACAATAAAAAGAAGAAACATTTTTAGACTATACTTATTATAAAAAAAGGTATGAAAAATTTTGGAAACTGTTTATTAAATCTGGCCAAAATAGCAGTAGCGTTACCTGGTATCATTGGTAATGTAATAACTAGAAGGAGATTGGAACTTCCTGAAATAAGGTGATTAGGATTTCATGTAACAACTACTCTAGCAAAATGAGAGTTAAAGCGAATTGTGAATAAATATAAAATGAAGAATCAAAAAGAAGCTTCAAGACTCGTTTAATAAACTCATACTTGAATGTATTTTTGTAACTGAAAAAGCAGAAAGTCATCAGCATTATTTGCTTGATTTGATTACCTTTTTATAAAAGAAGCTGAACCGTACTTATTCAATATAATAGGTAGAAAAATTAGAGATTTTGGTTCAGCAAAAGTCCTGCGTGTTTCATCTATTAAACATGGAATAGTAGATTATACCAGTAGAATAATTTATGTACGTTTTTAATGCTGACATCACAAAACAAGACCTAAGGATATAATGAACAAAAACGAATTAGAAAGTGAAGTTCAATAAATATTTAGTGAACTATATACAACATTCGAACAGGAAATAGATGTAGATACAAAATGGTTTTCTGAGAACAAATTCTTGTAACTCCACAAATTCGTAAATTTAAAGCATCAGGAGAAAATCATATATAGATTTACCAGACTGGAAAAAGAAAACAGGACTGCCTAATTGTACAAAATAGTGACAATAAATGTTTCTTTTTAAAACAATATAATATTTTATAAACTCAAAAAGGATCATCCGTATAGACCACACATATATAACCTTGATAAATACAAGCAATGATTTAATACATGCTCAATAAATATACAAGATATAAAACAATTTCAAAATAAATGAATGTCAATGTCCATGAACAGAAGACAAACTTATAAGACTAGTTAGGATAACATAAAGAGTAAGATACAGTCATGTAGATATGCTAATAATTTACTAAAGACCAAGATAGTTATCATTTTTGGGGAATTAAGAATTTATCAAAATTGGTATAAACTCAAATTAACAAAGACGGAGACAAGAGAACAATGAAAAAAAAACACTTATGTAGGAAGTGCTTGATTTTTTTAAAACAATTTTGAATCAAAATTACAAGAATACAAAAGATCATACAACTAAACATCGAACACAATAGACATAATGCCAGAAGATGATTATGTCGGTAAATCTAAAACTACCAAATCAACTAATTGTGCCTATTGTTCTATATTGTGATTTTGAAAGAATTATTGATCCAGTGAGTGCTATAAATGAGGACACAAATAAACAAGCGTGATGGACAATACAAACAGCAAAACAAATACCATCAGGATTTTGCCTTTACCTTAAATCAACTCACAAGAAGCGAGAGCAAGGAAGCGAAGCGCATAAGTTCTTTGAATCCATAGATTACAGAGGAGAAGGCTGCATAATTAAATGTTATGAAAATTTGAAATCGATTTAATAAACTGTGTATGAAGAATTATGATCAATAAACGCTGCTAAAATGATATTCACTAATAAAAATAAAGCATTATAATTCAACCAATATATTTTGTCATATATGTGAAAATTAGAGTGCCAATGAAGATGACAAAGAGACACCTACAAAGTACACAATAAGAGATCATGATCACGTAACTGGAAAATACAGCGGTCCTGCACATATAAAATGTAATTTAAATGATAAATATCGAACATACATTCAATTATTTATTCATAATTTTTCTGGGTACGATTCTTATTCTTATCAGATTATCAAAGCCGTATTAAAAACGATTCAATTAAAGAAGTATAAAAAATACCTAATAATGATGAAAAATATATTTCTTTTAGTTTTATTTCATAGTCGCGAGATATCCATAAAGGAAGTTTTGTACAGATAACAATAAGATTTATAGATAATAATCGGTTTAATAACCAATCATTAGAGCAACTTGCTAAAACTCTAAACAACGATAAATTCACAGAAACAATTAAACATTTTGAGTAAATGGAAACCAAATTTTAAGAAAAATATTTATTCATACGAATACATGGATTCACTTGAAATATTTAATGTAACTGAATTTCCACTAATCGAGAACTTTTATTCAAAACTCATCGGATCAGTATTTAACGAAGAAGATTACCCGTATGTAGAAGCCGGTATGAAACATTTCAAATTAAATTTGATTGGGATCTTCATGACCACTACGTAAATACAGATACTTTAATGATATATGATACTTATGAGGAATTCCGATCTCTTTGTATGAATAATTACAAACTAGACCCACACGTAATTTTACTACGGCAGGATTAACTCACAATCCTAGTTTGAAAATAAGTAAGGTACAATTAGAATTGCTAACAGATTATGATATGTTTTTGATGATTGAATCTGTAATCAGAGGAGGAATAAGTGTGATACCTAATAGGTATGCTAAAACAAATCATAAGTATTATAATCAAGTGAAGCCTACTGATGTGGCTACTTTAAAGATGCCACACATCAAGGTCAGGGTCATATAGTATGAACCTAAATGCCAACTTCTTGAAATGCAACATTCATTGTTATCATTTGTCTGCATTGCATAAGTGTTGGCTGTGATCATTTAGCGTGTTTAGAATACAGCCCGAATTAGTATAGTACGTCATATTTTTCCATTCTTAATTTCACAAACTTCAATCTTGCACTTCAGTTTACAATAAAATAGTTGTTTTTTTTTATTTTTATATCCTGCATTTAGTTTCTCACTGACAAGATATCATACGAACTCTTATTGGGAGGCTATGTTATTAGGTGTAGACTAGGAGGTACCCTGTTTAACAACACGATGCTCAAAAATATGCCGTGGAACACCTGCTTTTCAAGTGTGAATTTTGTTATTCTTCTAACTCTAATGGACGCAAGCATGTGTGGTTTGTATGGCAATCTAATGCACAATTTTTTTTAATCTTTAATATACATGTATTAACATTACGTTCTATGGGTACTGAATTAGTAGTCTATAGGGGTGAGACTAGTGTGTGTATCCATGACAACTATGTCTATCTATACATCCGTTTCAGTGTCATGAGTGTATTTTAGAGAAATTACAATACAGCGGATAGTTTTTGGAGTAATTTAGAACAGACACATGCGAAATACAAAGAATCATGAAAAACAAGCCTTATGAAACTGTACAGCTGCTTAGTATCTATTGCTATCTGAGTAATTTGTGAGACTGAGGTTTCAGATCTTAATAGACTCTCTACTGACCATGATTTTCCATCCCCGACAACTTCTTCCTGAGATGTATGAAATTGACCATTAGTGCAGAGTTTGTTTTTTATCACCACATTAATAGCCTTGTTATTTTGAGTTAAATTTTTCTACCGGAATGTTACTCCACTGAGTTGCAGGGTGGAATAGTATTTTTCCAACTCCTAAGTACATGCATTTATGTTCATATCATCACATGGAATGTCAATAATGTTTTCTGTGTCTACTCGCAACAAATTCAGTTTTCTTATTTCATCTCAGATTTTTTCTTATTTCATCTCAGATTTTGCCATATCTTTCCTGTATGTAGTCCTCTCACTAGACCTGACATGAAAATGTTGACTATATCTGCCTTTTTGTCACATATAATCTAACATTTATCATATGTTGTGCTGCAGGGTGCTTGTTAAATGGCTTAATATCTTATTTACCACTCTCAAGGTATTATTCTGAGAATGAGCTACTCACCCCATAGCAACATATCTGAATTTTATTACTAAAATGGCATTTTAATAGGGTTTTCTATATTAAAATTAGGAACTGTGTGAACAAACATGTCTCTCACATCTTCGCTAGAAAAGGGTCGTCGTTCCACATCAACCCTGGGCATATTTAGCTAGCTGAAACTGTGTTTTGAACTAGTGTCCTCTTGTAGATAAAGAGTAAGCACAGAGCAAGCGAAATCAATTAACCAACGAGAGAGCTCGTTAAGTGGTGTTAGTTATTCAATAATGCGATTTATGTCATGTCCACAGGCATTGACTCGGATTTAAAGGTTTCTTAAAATGTTTAAATTGGAGAAACGTACATTTGACATGTGTGGCTGTGCACGGACGCCGCTATGATTATTCCTAACAATCTCTCAATTTAATTGTAACAAAGGGTCTGAGTGGATAAGTTCCTTTCAGCTGCATCCAATCAGATAGCGAAGTAATTGATACCGTTTCAGCTAGCTAAGTATACCAAGGGTTGATGTGGAAGCAAGTGGATCAACGATCCTTGGCTACCGAAGATGTGTCTCTCAGAATAAATGAACTTTGTGTGCATATTTTGTTTGATATATCTTTGATGAAATTCTACATATTATTCATAGTTGTTTAATAGTGTTTGATTGCATTACTTTGCTTCATGAATTTAAGTACATGCAAAATAGCAAACAAATTGAACGATAATGCTTTCTTGTAAGATTGAATAATGATGAATTTCTAATTAGTTCCTTTGTTCGGAGTCACCAGCATGCTGATCCACCTGTAAATCTTTCGTTTTAGTCAGCCTTAGGTACTTGACCTGCACTCAAATTTCCACTTTCTCGGTAGCAGAGTGTGAACCTGCTTTTTGGTTGACTAGATTATACTTTTCATCGAAACATTATAATGTGTTTTGTGACATACCTTTCTAAACTTTTCTCACTTGTTAGAGCCTTGTTGTGATGAACATTTCGTGCTATTACAATAACTTTGGATTTTCCTCTTTACTTTTGGCATTTTGGACACTGCAAAATGACTGTCATTTATTATGTGAGTTTCAAAGTATAACTGCATTATCAGTTTTGTATTGTTACAACTATATTCTGCATCGTTTCTATTATTTATTTGCCTCAAGGGGAGGTAGTAACAGCTGACAGTCTGACCTGAAGCATTTTTAGCTCTAGATTTCAGACCACTACATTCCTCAATTTGACATGTGACAAGTAATGCAAAGCAAATTGAAACTGTTAACTGCTACAAACACTTCTTAATTTATGATTCAAGAAAACAAAAGCTCTAATTAAGGAAATTTTAGGCATCCAAAATATCATCTTTACACCAGAAATTGATCCAAATAGGGGGTTATGTAATTTGATACCTCTTATTACATATGCTGATAGGTGGTTATTACAGGCATGGATATATGAATAGCAGACACCCATGAAATGAAGAAAAACACGAGGCAAACTATTACAATTATTGCATTTATTCAGTTATCTACATCTATAATGTAAGAACACGGTAAATATTTCTTGAAATGCAACATTAATTTTTCTCATCTGTCGGCATTACATAAGTGTTGACTGTTATCATTTAGTGTACTTGGATAACTGCATACATTAGTATAGTGCATACTTGCTGTCTAAACTTGTCAATACACACAAGAGTCCTCTAAGTAGATATTGACTCTCAACTAAATAGTAACAACCACAAATCTAAGATCTGTCAGAAACCAGCAATACAATTAAACGTCTTGCAATATCTTCACCGCTATTTGACCATTAAAAATAAATTAACGATCCGAAAATTGTTATGAGGTCAACTTTAATTACTGTTACTTTATTTGACTTTTCTGTAGCAAACAAAATTCTGGCAAAATGGAGAAAAAATATACGATGAGGCACAATAATATGATTGTTATGATTTTAATAGCTCATATGATTCTCTGTTAAGGAAAGCAAATCTTCCTACTTTACATATTAGTAGATTTAGATACGTGGTAGCCAAAGTATATAACATACTTCACACGAAAACACCTAATTACTTAAATAATCTGATCAAATTCAAAGAATGCAACTACAATTTCTCACACCAAAATTTGACCACAATACCACAGGTACAGACCGCAAGGTACAGTAAGCGTTCTTTTAAATGTTAATGCGCGTGGGTCTGGAACAGCGTGCACAGCGCCATTAAGAACAAGTCATTATTTCACATAATTCAGAAGGGTGATCCGGGCATAGTAAGGGCCTCAATGTAAATGTACTTTGTGTCGTTTTATTTAGCGGTAAGGGGAAATCAGCTTTGTGTTTATAAAGTTTTACTGAGTTTCTTTTGCTTTCAATCCTGATTCCTTACTGTTTATTTTATTCATTTATTTTATGTATTTATTTTAGATTAAATTTCAATCTGCTGCATCCTCATTTCATGAAATCTTAGTTATTAATATGGCTTTCGTGCGTGCATTTTTACTAACAAAACTGTCATATTTCTTATCTAAATTTTCATATGTTCGCCTTCTGTGATGAGTCATATATCTATCTATATATATATATATATATATATATATATATATATATATATATATATATATATGTATGTATATATACATATACGTCAGTTTTATTTATTTAAAACAAAATATGTATATCTGCATGCTGTATATATTGTTGTTTGCCTTTGAAGCTGTTGTCAAGGGCAGACAGAAAATAAATATTGCAACAAGTTGCCTGTTGGAACAAAATGTAGGAACAACATTGTCTAATCTAACGGAATATATCACATTTTTATTTTTGCGTCTGATACGTTGCGTGAACGTACTAGAACAAAATATCTTAGATCGGCATGCTGCCAGGAAAATCCATTTGTATGCCATTGACGGGAGCATAATGGTGGCCGCCATATCTCACGTTGACATACCGATCTAAGATATTTTGTTTAGTACATTTTTTAATCATATCAGATGTAAAGAAATATTATCTATTTTTCTATTCCGGTAGATTAGACCCTGCCGAACTTAGCTTTTCTTCCTGAGCGGTGGTGGGGGCGGGAGGGGGAAGACTGGTACTAAAGATAAGAAACTTTATTTACGCTTGAACGTTTAAAAATACAAATTAGCTGTTATTCTGACAAACAGGCATATAAAACAATAAAATGAACAGATTCGTCATTATAAAAACAGAAATTGCATGTATATACGACAGCACATCACAGATTAAAGACATAGCTAAATTACACTGTAGTATATAATCTACTACCTAATAATGAAGAGTAAAATACAGTCATACATAACAAATTGCTTATGCTGTCCTAAGACTGCATTATGGACAATATAATCTATGAAAATTGATTTTAGACTTATGAAAACAAGATAAAAGAACTCAGAAAACGACATCAGCAAAGAAACAGAACCAAACAGAAAAGCAATATTGGAAGAAGAATAGTTGGAAAGTGTTGAAAATAAAACAGCGCGAGTAGTTGAAAGCATTGAAAAATTAAGTTCAAAAGTGTGGGACAAATTACCATTAGCTGAAAGACTAAAATTGCCGTTTAAAGAAAAGGGTGTAACTATTGCAACCATAACTAGAGCGATAAAAATGACAATATCAATTGTTGCGCTGTCTGTAGCAAATTTGGTTAAAGATGATGTAACTGGTTGTGACGATGATGATGACTTCAAAAATTTAGCTCATTATATGTTTGGTGTAGCCAAAACAGCAGCATAAGAATTGCTTGGCATTATTAGTAGTGTGATACGTTGGTAACGTAAGAGTGTTGCAGAAATTGTTTCTTTTCTTGCTCAACATAATATAGTTTTTGTTATCATTACCAGGATTAGAGGTATAATAGGCTTTTTGGATTTTGTTTGCTGACATCCGTCAGCGCCTGTTATACAAACCTCCATGGCTATTAGTATATGTATCGCGATCGTCCCATATTAATACATCCGCGGTTGGGTTTACAAAATATAATCACACGTGCGTGTGTGATTTTTGCGTAAGCGGGCTGTTATTAATTTTCGTGCAAACAGTTACTCGACTTTTACTCTTTGCAAATCAACTACTGCATCAAAGCTAGCGAGGTAAACTCTATTATTGGAAATGTTACAATACACACACAATTGAAGTTTTCAGTCAGGCCTATATTATTGATTGTGGCTATACTACAATTTTATGTAAGACTAAAAATAATACTGTGGAAAGTAGGATTATTGATCGCCAGTACACTGTATTAAATATTATGACACTACTTTTTTCTTTGCGCAGCTATATTTTACACCAACTATGAAATATATTTTATATCAACTGTGGTACTGCAGGATTATTGATCGTTAGTATATTGTTTACAAATATGTTGCGGCGGCTATATTTTTTACACTGACTGTGGCATAGTTTATGCGAGAATATTATATTAAACAATTACCGCTGTGTGTATTTATATATATATATATATATATATATATATATATATATATATATATATATATATATAATGGCGCAAAATGTTCAAATCGAGACCTATAGTATTTTAAAAGGGTTTGTGGATATAAACAATTGTGGCATTATTTTACCAGACCAATGCAGTGTTTTAAACGTTACAGAAAAGGTTAAGTCGTTGTTTCGTTTAAACGCATAATATAGGTTAGTCAAAAAGGTCAAAAGATGTATAATTTTTCAAACATGTATCCGGGGCATCTTGATAAATTATTTAGCTTTAAAATTATTTTGGGAAAAACAGCGTTGCCTACTTGGATAAAAATATAACAAACAACCTCAAAAACATTATTTGATATTGTACAAGAAAAAATAAAGTCGATAACGTTGACAAGACCACCTAGTACAGATAGCGAAACGAGCGAATGCTATAATGACAATCACATTGAAACATCAAGCGAATATTCTAGCAATAGTGAAGATCACCAAGGACAAATCAATTAGAGAAATGTTTTTGGTATAATATATGGAATCACCAACGGCACATTTTCGTAATTCTGAGAGAATTTTAGAAAGGGAAGAACATACGCATGATATGCATAGTGACGAGTTTTGTGGAAAGATATTCTCAATGAATGACACAAAAACTATGGCATCAATATACATACAACAGTACACTACATTTTATGTTATCGGATACCATTGTACACGGGGCGGTCATTTACGAGTTGGTATAGTATTTCCGTGTATGCAGTGATTTGGCCAAATCCCGAATTGAAGACAATTATATTCAAACACGCAGCCTGGTGACCGAGTTTGTTTACAACGCACTGCCAAGAATATGGAAATTATAATGACAGATGAAAAGTATTTTACAGCAGAGGGTCATACAATCAAATATCATCCACTGCGAGCAACTGCACAAACTATTGTACCCGGTGCAGAGTACGAACGCCTAAAGTTACGTACACCATCAATCGAAAAAAGAGTTGATTATATATATGAAAACACAGATGATTATGTCTATTAGAGAAATAAATTGTAAATATATAAGAAGTTCAAAGGTATTGGAACGAAATCAATGCAAAGGTGTATGTCTTGGAAAACGTGAACTCTGTGGCAGAACATGTCATTAGGAATACTGTAAATCACATTTGCTCGCGTTACGTGTTGGTCTGGGTCCTCGACCATGTCTAAGATGCAGTATCGGAGTAAAGTCGCGTAACTAGCTTTGTCGACCATGCGGATATATCCGCGAGTATTATCGTGCACGCCGTCAAAGATCCGTCTGCGCAACATTAATAGAACCCATTGCGAAAATACCCAAAATTAACACGCCCGACGACGTTGATGAAACCGATACAGAAGTATGTGAAATAATAGTCGGGATTGAGGCAATAGCCGTTTCCAAGCCTGGTAAAGGAAAAAATTCTTAAACAATTTATTCACGGAATTTACAATTAGACAAAGAGTTTCCCTTATATAACAGTATGCCGACTGTGGATGAACAATGACAATCCGCGCAACAGCGTGGGACACGAATACCAAGCCGTATACGAAAAGCTGACATACTTGTGTTATTAGGGCCCGTAACTGAACCACAACCGGTTGTACAACAACCACAACAACCGGTTACACCGGCAACAGTAGCGTATGTTTATGAACAAGAAGCCCCCGAGTTTAAGTTATACAAGTGTAAGGGTGATTATAGTGATTATAGTGCGATATTTTTAAACACGTCCGCACCAAGCAAAGCCATTATACAACTTGTATCGAATATGCGCCCGGAAATCGTATTGACGTTACAACGCTCTTGCACCCCAGTATTAAAGCGGATATTCTTGTCCATGCGCATTTGACAATGCCGCTTAATCGCAAGTCATCAGACAATGGTGGATTTAAAACCACACTCATGTGGCTTCATGGTTGTCCACTTATAATCACAAACAGTAACGTCCAATTGATGAAGGTACTGAAAATATTCTCCACACGTTTAAGAAAATGGACCAACACCGGTTCAGGATGGACTTTTGATAGATGTGTGGAAGTTCAACTGCATACTTCTCCATACGAACCATTCCGCGGATCAAATTATGTACCAACGCCAGACTATGTTCCACCGCGGTCAGTGATAAATCTAAAAAAAACTACGGCAATCGATGTTCTGAATGGGCGCTCTTATCCAAGCTACATCCCCTGAGCAATGACAAAGATCAGCCGAGAAAATACCAGCAATACTTGGGTTAACTTGATTTTGGCAACATTATATTTCCTGTGCAGGTTACTAAGGACACATTGAACAAGTTTGAAGAATTTTTTCCGGGTATCGAAGTTAACGTGTACACTTGGAACAAAGTATTTCATTCGCTTGCACTATCCCCACATGTACAAAACATAAATTGGCATGGACGGACCAAGATTAATCTGCTGTCGATAAGCGGCATGAATGGTTCAGAGTCACTTTCTCATTACGTATGGATAAGGAATCTCTACCGATTGCTTAACCGACATAGCAAGTACCATGGTAAAAAGTTTCCATGCGAACGTTGCCTGCATTTATTTATCACCCAACAGGGGCTTGACGAGCATTACTTTTACTGTGGTGGAATCAGTGAAAAAAGCAGCGTACAATTATGCCAGAATCCGGCAAAAACATTTTGAAATTTACCGTAGTGCAGCGAAAGATGAAAGTTCCGTTTGTGATTTACGCGAATTGTTATTGCTTGAATGCTCCCGTGAAGTGAACAAGAATCCCCTACACTCCAATCAAACATAGTCCAAGTTGCTGAACAAATTCCATGCATTTTTTGTTTCATTGTCGTTAGATGTGATGGAGCACATGAGTCATCGATACAGTATCGTGGTAAGGATTCGGTTGAAATATTTCTTAAATCGCTTGAGGTTACAGCGAAATGGATTCGAAAACAGCTCTACTCGTCCGCAGACATGATTATGACCAGCGATAACATTAATGAGTTTTCCAAGAGAACTTATTGCTGGATCTGTGAAGGAGCTTTCAGCTCCACCAGTGGAACTGGAAGTTCCAAAGTTCGCGATCACTGACACATTACTGGCGCGTACAGAGAAGTTGCACACAACGCACGCAATCTACAGTTGCGGATTTGTCCAAGTAAAACAAAAATCCCTGTGGTGCTTCATAACCTGCGTGGGTATGAAGACCACCTGATTATGCAAGCAGTAGCCACGTCATCGAATGCACCAATAAGTGTAATCCCCAATAACATGGAAAAATACATGACATTTAGGTTGGGTCAGTTGCAGTTCATTGCTTTGCTGGGGTTTTTAATTGCAGCTTGGACAAGCTAGTTAGCAACCTTGCGGTGGAAAGCTTCAAAATCACCAGTCGATATGGTGCCACCGCTGACAAGTTAAAGTTGATTACACGAAAAGGAGTGTACCCATACAAGTACATGGGAAACGTCTTATGAAACTCAATTACCACCGATCGAGGCATTTTACTCATCGCTGTCTCGCAAATGTATTTCCACCGACGACTACGCACTTACCAACAAAAATCTGGTCCGCATTCGAATGTAAAAACCTCGGTGACTACCACGATTTGTATTTGCGCACCGATGTTTTGTTGTTCGCGAATGTCTTTGAAGCGTTTCGCGATACAGCCAAGCGAGCATACAATCTCGATCCTGCGCACTATTTTACGTCACCTGGAATGGCCTTGGATGCTTTGCTGTTGAAAACCAAGATCGAGTTGGAACTGCTCACACACATAGATTAACACTTATTTATTGAGCGTAGATTTCTATGGCAAGCCATCGATACGAAGTCTCTAACAACCGAAATGTGGACGAATATGATCCCGCTGTCCCAAAACAGTTACATCGTGTATCTTCATTCAGATAATCTGTATGGCTGGGCGATGATGCAGCTCCTGCCCGTTGGTAGTGTTGATTAATCTCGTGGATGTAGACATTCAAAAAGATGTACACAATCACGGCAGCAACAGAGACCACGGACACTTCTTTGAAGTTGATCAGGAATATCCAAATAAGCTTCATCAAGCCCAGAACGAGTACACCGGAAGCGCTCTCGGTGCCCCGCGAATGGCTGTCCCAGTATCAGTGTAAAATTGTGGACGAATCCGGATGCAAGTTTACCGAATGCACCAAACTTGTTCCAAATCTTCGAAATAAAACCAACTATTTAGTTCACGTACGAAGCCTACGGTTGTATCTGCGATTGGGATTGTATGTAAGCAAAATTCATCTGGTGCTTAGATTTTGCCAACATTCCTGGATGGCACCTTATATCTAGATGAATACTAATCTGCGAACGAATGCTAAAAATAATTTTGAGAAATAATTCTTCAAACTAATGAATAGTTCCGTGTTTGGCAAAACTATGGAAACTCTGCGGAAGCGAATTCGCGTTGACACTGTCCGTGATACTGAACAAGACAAGCTTCGAAGGCTAATCGCGGACACGGCATTTGAATCCCGAATGATTTTCGATCGTGGACTCATTACTGTACATAGTAAACAAAATCAAAACTGAAGCTGACAAAACCTATCTACGTTGGCGCGTCCTTGCTTGATCTTTTGAAGCTGAGCATGTAGGAGTTTAATTATGATAAAATCAAACCGCGGTGCGGCGACAACATCAAGATGTTGTACACGGATACAGATTCGTTGTTGATGCATATAACCACCGATGATGTGTACACGGACATAGCTGAACCAAGTCTGAAAAACGACTTTGACAACAGTAATTATCAAAAAGCGCAACTGTTGTTTAGAAACACCAACAAAAAAGTTGTTGGAAAATTCAAAGACGAGTGCGCGGGTGATCCTATCGAAAAATACGTGGGACTGCCTCCCAAAATGTACTCGATCGTGGTCGGGACTGAAAACCAAAAGATGCCAAAAGGAGTTCCCAAGGTTATTGTTGAAAAAGATCTCACACACGAGATGTATAAGGAATGTCTTCGCGAGCGATGCGAGTACACACATAAGTCAACAAAATCAGGAGTAAAGATGATCGCATAGGTGTATACCGATGCACCAAGTTGAGTTTACCTCCGCTTGATACCAAACGATGGATATTTCCAGACGGAATTACTACTTACGCGTACGGGCAGCATGCGATTGCAAAAACGCTTACGATTGAGGTTGGTGCGCTCGCGCACTGATGCCATACACTAGTGTAAATATATCTTGGTGGCAGTTTCGTATTGGCGGGAACGACTTGCAATTCCTCTCGCACAAATGCTCTACTAGGAGGCTTTGCCGATTGCTCATCCACATGCGCCAAATAATAACGCTTTGTTTGCCTTTGAAAATTAAACCGATCAGCAATTGCAGATATATCAACGGACCATACCGGGTCAGTAGCACGACGTTGTCCACCTTCTAATTCCCCAGGTGTATACCGATACCGAACAAAATTGTTTCCGAGTTTTTCTAACAGTGGTGGTTGTGAATCATTTTGCGTCTAACGGTGACAGTCTTTTGTCGAATCGCATCAGCGGGTTTTAATCCATTCGCGCGTGTGATTTCGTCATTCATCGCTGCTATGTCTAATGGTAGTCGTGTTATCCACTCGCGAGATCGCTTTGCGATCCGAGACCTCATGAACAATTCTTGCGCGTACTGATGTACGAATAGCCGTTCCGCAAGTGTGCAATTAAATCGTTCCACAATAGATTGGTCACGATGTAACATGTCCAACACGAACTCGCACACGTTGTTTTGTTAACAGCGCAGCAACAGATCTGAGAAATTCTTCACCTGGTTCCACTTGTAATAACTGTGGCCATGTTAACGGTCTGCGTGTGTAAATACGTTTAAGCGCATCTGCGACACCAGACGAATCTTTAGACGTCAACGTCTCCGCTTCTTTGTATCTGCTAGCGATATCTAAAAAAATGTTAGCTCGTACCCTATCATGTGGAAGAAATAAAAGATTAGCCTGGTGAACTTCGTTAGGTGTTTGGACATCAAACCAACAACGGGAAATCTTTCTAGTCGCGGGTAGTTAAATTTGCCACATCGCCTGTTTACCCAACCATGCTCGAACGATACCGTTGTTGACCGCTGCCGCATGTGCTAATTTTTCAACAGCGGCTTCACCTTTCCAATAACCGCACGGACTGTAGTATATTTTCGAAAATGCCCGCTCAGCAACTACACTCTTTTTATCCATGTTGTTTATTATATCATATATTTTACCTCCAGTGAGTGGATTTTGTCCATTAATGAACTTTGGCCACCACTGAAAACAATCTTAGGCTTCATACCCCCTTTGATGATATATCTAGCGATTCTTTCTCCAAGTGTAGGATTAACAGCGTTTAAGTCATGGATGAGATCTACATCGGCACGTTGACGCGCACGGAAATCATTTGATGCTTTGTAAGCAAGATCATGTCGGTAATATGCAGCATTGACGCGGTTTGCGGGTGCTTCCCCGGGCGCTGATCGATTGTTAGAGTCAAGTCGTATATCTAGCCGTGTTCCAGGCCCAACAACAATGCGATTTGGCATGACGTTGGCGTCGCTACTGGTCAAGTTGTGTTGTCAACATTAATATTGTGGATGCCTGCGTTAATCTCTTCACTGAGCACAAAATCGCGTTTGTTGTCGTTTATGGGGTCTTAAACCGGGTCAACGTTGTCATTTCTCACACTCACCACAGACTTAAAGAAAGTCTTTACTACTCAGAGACAGTTTACATGGCAAATATACCTAACATGGCCTCAACGCACCAAAACACGTGTATTTGGCTTTACAAGATTCAATTCGGGCTAACGATCAAACCTATAGTGCGATGATATTTGACCGGCTAAGGGTGTCTGAAATGTATCTACGGTTAAACGGTCATCAGGAACCCACCGAAGAAATTTTGCTTAGCTTCGCAGACAATCAACTCGCACGTGTATATCACAAGCTGTGGTCGTTCATGAACAGGTCTTCAAATAGCCCAACACGACTTTCGTGAGTTGTACCCGATTTATTACTTTTCATTGGAACACATGGACCTGTTCAGGCAGTCCGTGGTCGACATGCTTTTTCATGCACGTGTTACTGATCTGGCTGGTCTCCCCAATATTCCCAATTAAAGATGTATTGCTGTGATCCTCTCCGATAAGTTTCTGTTGTTGGAGGGCACAGCTGGTCGAATGAGGGTCCTGGACGCACCGATTGAAAACTCATAATTGGTTCTCAAAATTCGTAATTAAACCTGTTGCATTTGTAAATAATAATGTCCTATCACGAAGTAAAAGTTGTGCCTAGCCCACAGCAGCTATGAAAAATCAAAAGCGCAATACGAAACGATTGTGGGGTCACAATGAAGCTTTCTCTGACAAAGTTAACTGGAAATGGTGTTTGTTTCGATTTTATCTCATTTGCAGTAGCAACATCATTACTTGCCGGAGATGAAATTCAGTTCGAAGTAGTGAACATCCATCCAAACGGGTACTTAACCGTCTTTGGTGTTTGTGTTTAAGATTAGATTTATCAATACATATAAAAAATGGATTCTGACCACGGTGATGAGGTAGCGGAATTTACCGACGGAGTGTTGGATCGACTGACCAGTGATGCCAACATCGATAGTTATTTTGTTCCACTTGTCGACGAATATCTGCTTCAAAATGGTGTTACCAAACCCTCGTATACGCTCAAATATAATCTTTTTAAGGATCAAATAGAAATCAGCCGTTGGGACCACCCTGGTGTGGACATACCAACTCGAAGCCAGTTTGGAATCATTGCATTAGTACGTGAAAATGCCCGATCGCTGACCGCACTTCCAGGTGTGAAAACATCCAGGGATTGTTTCAAACACGATGAAGTAATATTCAGCTGTGAATCCACCCCGGTTAAATTTCTCAACGAATATGTGAAACAGGCATTGACTCCACTGAGAATATGACAATCGCGACTGTTATTTAACAAGGATGCACCTGTCCGTGTAACAGAATCGTTTCCTACACCAACCAAGGGTGTAATCAATATGGTTCTAAGTGAACGTGGTGTCGTACCCCAAGAACGCACAATTGCTGGAGACTTAAGTATTCCCCAGGAAGATATTTTCTATGATTGTATTGCAGTTGTACCAGTAAAAAAGCATAATTGGTTAGAAGTGCGTGTGCGTGTTGCACCTGAACAAGGCGTGGCTGTCGAGCAATTGCACTACGCAATTACATTATTAATAGAAGAATTATCATGGACCCTTAAACTTACCGGCGTGAAAAAATAATCGAAGTGGAACTGCAACTGCGTAATGAAGTCGTCAAGAGAACCGCGCTACTTGTGAAATACAAACGCGTTTGTGTGGTCGTTGATTCTATTTGTGGGCTTGCCGCGGCAGCAACTGTTCGCCTTGGCGTGGCGGGAATCACGGCTGCGACAACTAGTATAGGTGCGCCAATCGGAATTATTGTCGGCGCTATATCGATAGTAACCGGTGTCGCAGGCAGTTCCAGTAAAATAACTTCGTTACGGCTGCATTCGCGAATACTTATCTATTCAGAATTTCTCTCGGCGACACAAAGCAGTCTCAGTACAATTGCAAATCTGTACTCGGTGGCTATCAAAGATAAAATCCTTAGCGCGGCTGAGTTCGAGACCGTGTTGGCGGAAATGGAAAACCACAGGCAACTCAGAACACAGATACACAATCGCGTAGTGGAATTGCAGACAATAAAAGTCAAGTTACTGTTGGCATAAAAATTAATAACAGCCCGCTTACGTAAAAATTGTGTAAACCCAACCGCGCATGTATTAATATGCGACGATCGCGATACAAATACTAATAGCCATAGAGGTTAGTATAAAAGGCGCTGACTGATGTCCAAACAAATGTCCATTATACCTCTACTACAGGTTTATTATTTGCATTTTTGCTCAAAGTTGTAAACAAGCATCTAGAAGAGTACGAGATTAGTAACTTATGGCGAAAGGTAAGCCATAGCAATTTCCGCAACCATAAGTATCAAAATTAATTATTCGTTGTCTATTTCATGATCAATATTGGTTTTGGTGTTACCAAATTTGCAGGAGTCCCTGGAACTTCCTAATATCCTGAAAATATATGCCAGGTTATTAGGAGCTTCCTTACAGAGACAGTAGGAAGTCAAAATAGGGGAAGGAAAGGAAAAACAAATTTAAAATATATTGGACTTTGTCCTTACATGTAATAGTAATAGTCTATTAAAGCATAAACCTTTTGAGGATAACAATATAAACTTTTCCATGTGAATATGTTTTTCTTACATAATACCATTACTTTTCTATTCTAAATATATGCTCAATTTAATACAGACTCTCTTTTATTTACAGATACAAGTCATTGCCCTAAATTTTGCAGCAAAAAATAAATGTTATTTAAATTTCGCCTCCCCCCCGCCGTCCTGTTTAGTTCAGCGTTGCATCTGTATCTTTTTTCCTTCCCTTTCTAGTATATTGAACATATATTGTATGCAATACACTGTCATATATTTCTTAATATTTTTGTTATTATTGTTTATTTATTTTGTCATTTACTTCTTCTTTGGTATTTTTATTGCTTGCAGGAGCCGATAGTTAAGATTTTCATGTGCCGGTTAGCTAAATACCTGTATTGTAATGCAGCATACAAATGATCATTATATACTGAATACATCACAGTCAATATCTGGATTAGCTCCCTTTGTCAATACACACTGTTTATTAATATTACGTAATGGTGTTGGTGAGCTGGAAGGTTTAATAATGGTTTTATCCACGGATTTTTATACAGAAATATTAAAGGAAATAAATACTTTTCATAACGTATATCAAAATGTTTACGTAATTATGGTAGGCGATTTTAACGTAGTTAAGTCCCGTGATAAAAATACAGAAAATTATGTTCATATAATTAATTATAAAGCTAGAGAGGTACGTATGATACATGAATTAAATTTAGTTGATATCTGAAGAGAGTTAAATATTGAAAAGAAAATATTTTCTTGGAGATGCAAGCAAGCAAGATTTTAATTTCTTCTTGATTTCAAATAAACTCATATGTGATGTGGAAAAGTCGTTATTGAAGCAAGATACAGATCTGGCCACTCTTTAATATGGCTTGATTTAAGGACATAAGTGCTGGGCGAAATAAAGCGTAGGATGTATTAGAAATTTAATAACTCTTTATTAAGAGATCATGAATATTATCTGTAAAGGGAAAAATCGAGGATATTTCTTTTTAAAAAAATATGCTTGCCTGTATATACTTTTAAAAATCTTTACAACATACCTAGTATAGAAATATAGTTTACTATTGATGGCTAACGCTTTTATAAGGTTATATTGATGGAAATTAGAGGCATTGCAATTTCGTATGCATCCCACAAAAGGAAACAATTTGATAGAAGAAAAAAATATTTAATTGATGAAATAAAAAAATGGATGAAGACCAGAGATGTTCTACAGATAAATTAGACCAATATACACATGAAATTAGACGAATTAGATATTTTAAAAAAGTTAGAGGGCGTTAGAATGAGACTTAAATCAATTTAGATAAAGGAAGGAGAAAAAGTAGCACAATACTTCGGTATTTATAAAATAGGAATTATGGTTCAGAACTCATGCCTGAGTTGAAAAAAACAGCAAATTAAAATTAAATCTTATTATGAGGATCCTTATGAATTTCGAGAAATAGAAGAGGCAAGTTTTTAACCCGCAATTTGAATTACCTAAACTTAACTTAAATTAACAAAATTCAATTGAAGGATTAATTACATACAATGAATTACTGCCCAGTTTTTAAAACAAAAACAAAACTATAAAAGTCCAGGCTCAGATGGCTTTAATGTAGGATTTTTAAAATTCTTTTGGAAGGATTTAGGTTTATTTCTTCTCAGATATATGAATTTTTGTTTTCAAAAGGGTGAATTATCAGCTCCTTAAAAAGAAGGAATTATAACGTATATTCCAAAAGGCTAAATAAGGATAAATTATTACTAAAGAATTGGAGACCTATATCTTTGTTAAATACTACCTATACATTTCCCTCCGCAACTATTGCGAACAGAATTAAGAAATCTTTACCAAAACTGATACAACCAGATTAAACGGGTTTCATTTCTGGTCGATATAGGAGAAAATATAAGAATTATTTACGATATAATACAATATGCAGAAAAGAAAGATATTCCTGGTCTTTACTCCTTGTCGATTTTGAAAAAGCTTTCGATTCGGTTTCATGGAGATTTACAGATAAAGTTCATTTTTGTTGATATTTGGGCCCAATGGTTATAAAATGGATTGAAATATTTTACAAAGATATCTAATGATGTATCACTGTGAACAGTCAACTTTCATAATGGTTTCCTATTGAACGCGGTTGCAGACAAGATGATCTCTTATCGACATATATTTTCATTTTATGTGCCGAGATTCCAAGACATATTAGGTTAAGTCCCAAGATAAAAGGTACAAAAATTGATAATGTAGAATATGTTTAATACTAATATGCAGTGATACCTCTATTATTGTATATGCTACCGAAATGGGATTGAGAGTTACCTTAGATACATTGAAGTTCTATGCAAAGATCTCCGGCCTTAGCATTAACATTGAAAAGACGAGAGCCGTTTGCTTTGGAAAAAGAAAAATAGCAGAGGTAAGTTTTGTCAGGAATATTGAGTAAATTGGAAACTGGTGTTTTCACAGTACTTGGCATTTTATTCACAACAAATTTAAGAGAAATGATAGAATTAAAAATCAAGACAAAATTGAAGAAATAAACCTTTTGTACTCGCAATGGTCCAAGAGAACTTTGTCACCATTAGGAAAAACTGTTATAAGGAGTCTTGCTGTGTCCAAGATAAATCACTTGATTATTTGTTTGCCTAAAATTTCAGAAACTATTATTAATAAACTTAATCAAATCAGGTGACAAGCAATAACAACAGATTAGAAACTGTCATCACACATGAAAACTGCGCACTGACTATCAGAGTGGAAACAGCAGAACTTAAAACAATCGTACACACCTGTAAGAGTGACTTGAACTCTTTGCAACATGAACTTAAGAAAGCAATAGGTAATTTGAACAATCGGATTGACCTTCATGAGAAACAAAACAAGCAACTCACTAACGAAAACATAAATCTTAAGCATGCCATTTTCAGACTAGATACCTTGGTAAGAACTAAATTTCAGCAATATGACGACATTATAAAATACTTTCCTAATCACAAACACATTACCTGCTGTTGCCGGTAAAACGTCATATGGCAAGCAAAATGCAAATCAACGCGCACGTGACCATCCACAAAATCAGCAAACTAAAAGCAACTTTGTACAGCAATCAGAACACCAAATGAATTCAGATCCAGTAGCATCATCTACAAGTACAACGCCTAACTCACTACCTTGTGTTCAAGTGCAACCAGTGTGTAATGTTTCACAAGTGTGTAATGTTTCTTATAAGATTAATCGAATGATAAGATAAAAAGACCAGTCTGTACTCAAGATTATTCTAAAAGAGAATTTAAAATTATTAACATTAAAATATTTATATTATTATTTATATATGCTCTCTAAGAATTTTGATTGCACGAACATAAGTTTGAGATATTATCTTGCATAGACCAACTATGTAATTTCTTCTACGGTTACTCACTCAACAAAAGAAATGGTTGTCAAAGTATTTATCGGTTTTTATAAAAACAAAAATAATTTATATTCAAAGGCACAAGATAAATGGAGACGTGATCTTAACTTAGATGAGTTTTTTGACTGGATAAACAAATATTTATTGGTATATACGTGTACAAAAGATACTTATATTAAATGGTTTCAATTAAAACATTTGCATAGAATTCTATCTACAAATATTCTTTTGCACAAAATCAGCAATTAGCAACAAAACATGTTAAGTTATTTTTGTAGAAAAGAATCACTTTTTTATTTTATTGTATAATTGCGCTGGAGTTACAACGTTTTGGATACAATTGTTCAGGTGGTTAAAATATAAATTAAATGCATACACCTTGTACATTTTAACTTCACAGAAGTAGATACAATATTAGGAATAAATAAACAAAGCAACTCTGATGAAATTTTAAATTTGATTTCACTTTTAGGAAAGAGCTACATATTAAAATTACATAATCACAAACAAAAACCAAACTTGGAAACATTTAAGAAATAAATATCATATAGGTACAAATTAGAAAAGTATATAACCTACGAAAACTGTGATTGGGAGAAATTCAGTCATAGATGGAAAGCTTATGAAGGTATAACTGAATATCATTTTTGTTATGAATCATTTGCAAACTACTTTAATGTGTAAAACATAATGCATGTATTATTATCTAAGATATATGAGGGAATATCTTCAGTTTTTGGCCGTTATCTTTCACAGACTAATGTACTTTACAAGAATAAGGGAATAACTATTTTAACAGTGATATGGAGGACAATATAGAATTTATTGCATGTATAACATGAATCTCTCTCTCTCTCTCTCTCTCATTATTTATCTCCCATATAAAATTCCTTCTTCCTGTACTATTATGTTGTTGTTTCATTTTTTTTAGAAACGACTAGAAATTGACAATAATACTCCAAACATACATTCAATTTATTGTTTGAATATGTGACTGTATCAAATTCTCTGTAAGGTAGTCTGTGGGATGGTACCCCGACCCAAAGCTACCTTGGTACGAGGTTTATTAAATATTTATAAAAACAACATCGGATAGCACCGGCAGATTAGACAGTAAAAATATAATCGCCAGAGGCAAGATGTTGTGGAGGAATGTGGTCCTTGTCTCGAGAAGACAAGCCTTGTCGGGTATGGATATCGTCATCATAATCCTTTTTCTTTACATACTTTATACTGACTTTGTCTTCTTTGCCGTCAACTATAAATTCTCGGCGTACTGTCAGGGATTGTTTATCAGCCTTTGAAATAGCTTTATGACCACATCGGTACTAATCGTAGGTTTTAACCCATGTTTAAACGAGTCACTAGATTTCTGTAAATTGTTATTGTATCAGACGATAAATCTAATTTCATCACTATGTGAATAGGTAGCAAAAAGATACCATCGCCATCAACAGCATAGTCCAAGCTCATTTTTAATCTCTGTTATATATATATATATATATATATATATATATATATATATATATATATATATATACATATATATATATATATACCATGATGTTTTCATCTAAGTCATAACATTGTTCTCCTAATAGCTTTTTAACGGTGGCTGATACTATCAAAACAGACTATGAAATAGATGTACTGTTATGTACCTGTGCACCAAAAATACAGAGTTCATATGATGTAATGCTTTGGTTTTTAGTCTTTATATTCCCTCATCAGTGAATTTATTGCTATCTTACAGAACTAAGTATGGCCAACCTGTTGGCTCCTAGCTGGCACAGCCATCAAGTCTGCATCATGTTTGTCTGCCATAGAATTTATTTCATTAGCTGAAAATGTTATCTAGTATTCAACAGCACCAGCTCGATGATTGGATCGTTTTTCCATTTCCTCTATCAATTTTTCTCCTCAAGGATGCATTTCTTCTGAATATGATTGTACCATTTATTTCAGTAATTTTGTTTAAATTACTACCAAATGAAAGTTCTTTGAAAACTGTGTATTAAACATATGTATATATGCATTCTATGAAAGATGCACTGGTCTTTACTTCATCCAGATGGTGGAAAGAATATGTCCCATATCAGCTGTTTTTCGTTTGTCTTGTGGTAATTCTTTCTGACTGGGAATGCATTGAAAGTAATGATAGTAAAATAATTGTCCAGGACAAATGCGTAGTTGACTGAGTATTTCCTTAAATGGCTGGTATACTTTCTTTGACTGTAAAAGAAGTTTAAATTTCTTTATGATTGCATCAGCATCTACATAATCTTCATTACCCTTTATCTTGTTCAAAATCTCGTAAACCAGCTTTAAAGTCATTCACATTGTATCTATTTTTCAGCTCTTTTGTCGATACAGTTACAGAATCAACTTCATATTTTGTAATGTTATCTCTTGTCCATTCTTCTGTGATGGCATTTTATTACCATACTCTGGCATTCCCTACTCTGTAGTCGCCTTATTACGTTTCCTATGTGTACCATTTTGTTTTTTAGCGGTGATGTTTGTGGACGTATGAGGAGTATTTAAAAAGCACTGAATGTTTTGTTATAACTTTTTGTTTATTGGAACCTGTCAATAAATTTAATGCCGTTAGATAGACAAAATAACTTTCTATAACAGGATATTCGGCATCATGTGCAACACGCCGGACAACTGCAGATATATGCGTGTGACGTAGCATAGGTAAATGACAGTGACGTAACAATGTCGGAGAAGAAGAGCAATTGAGCTACTGAGCAATGAGCAAACTGTAAAATCCAAGTACATTAAGGGTACTCTGCAACTGATATCAAGGTCGACTTCGATAAAGTTCATAGATGTAATTCTCTGTCATAGCCTACAATTCTGAGGTGGTTTCATCGTTTTAAAGATGGTCATGAATCCATGGAAGATGACCCACGTTCTGAAACAAACGTTCTCTGCGATTTGGTGAGCGGGAAGCGGCTGCTTTGAAAGGGGTAATAGATGATGATGCTCATTACACAGTTGAAAATATTTATATTAGCTGTTTTTGATATACTGCACAATCATTTGAATCCCAGAAAGGTTTAGGCAAGATGAGTTCGGCATTTGTTGACGGCTGATCAAAAAACAGACTAGGGTTGAAATCTTTAGAACAGCTACTCAACAAAAATGAAAAGAGTGACGAGAGAAGTTTCAATGAGATTATCACAGGTGTTGAAACATGAATTTAAAGTATTGAACCCGACTCAAAAGAAAATAATAAAGTTTGAATCGGAAAAAATGTGCACAGACCACAAATCGCTCGACTCTTTTTCACAATTTTTTATTTCATGGTTCCAAATATATCAGTTGTCAAATACCCGAATAGATAGATCTATACTTTTGATCTTTGTTTTTCCTTGTTGGCTTCAACCAGAGTCATATTTACTGAGGTGTGATGAGTGTTATTGCACCCATAAATTAGCCTTGGTAAAACTTCAGCCCATTTTTTATTTCAAATGAAGTAAAATACTTCCACGTTCTAGTCCTTAGAGTTCTGTTAAACCTTCCACTCACTACAAGCGCATTTTCGTCGGAGTCAGTTGAAAAGAACTCAATGAGTCCCTTGTCCAACAAATTCTTGGCATTTTCTTGAAATTCGTATCCCTCATTAAGCTGTATCTTTTCAAGTTTTCTCTCTTTAAAGATTTCACTGAAAGAATCGTGCATGTCTTCTTACATATATCACTGTCAAGCTGTATTTGCAGCCATCGTTGTCAGTTTAATATGCTAACATGTCTACAATGACTGCCGCCAGTTGATCATCCACCTGACTAACAGAGACCTTTCTGAAGTCAAATCGTATTCTAGCTTGTTTATCTTCTGTGTAGGTGCATTGTTCTGTTAACCATTCTTTTTATTCAGCGCACTTTATTTTCCTTATTTGTCCTGTTTAATTTGTTCACACAATTGATTTAATATTTGTGCAAGCAACTGAACTTTCAGAAATTTGGTAGCATTGGGGTCTTCAGTCATTTAAGACGGCATAAAAACACCCAGAAACTATTTTAATCTTGAAAAATTTTATTTCGGCGTTATCAACAAGCCAACAGGACATCAGTCAACAACGGGAAACTTTATTTTCAGCATTTTGCAATGTTTCTTCACTCCCATCAAGCGTATGACTGATTAAAGAATGTATTTCAAATATGGCGTTCCTATTGTTGATTTAAAAACATCTATCATATAAATCCAACTTTGTTTTCAATACATTATATATCTGTTTATGTTGATTTGTTGTAGATTGGCGCTATAAAGTTTACCAGGTCTTCGAATTGTGCTATAAATACAAATTTATATATTTATCCACATCTAATACGTAATTTATTCCTTCATCATATTGTACTATTTAAACAATCGTGCTATCAGGACTGATTCAGCTTATTATGGTGTAATATCCACTTAATGTAATCTGTAAATTTTCTTTTCTAAAACATTACGGGATATCTTTCTTTGATGTTTAAAATCGATAAATCAACATTTTTTAATTCTCTGTAGTGCTATTTTGTAGAACAACTAGGTTTGACCACACTCTTATCCCACCCAAATTTGTTAACAAATACACGTTATCACATCTGTTGATACTGTGAGTGCCGGTTTTGTTAAACTCGTGAAATGTTTATATCATCTCTCTCTGGAATCTGTTGAATCCATCACAATATTATATATTTTCATGTTGTTGTTTGTTTGTTTTTTTTTGCTCTACTCAAAGCACAGTCAAAAGATTATAATGCGGTCTATGAAATAGAGCATATTTGTTTTATATAAATTATGAGTGGCTCAGGAGCATTATAAGTATATTCAGTAGCTATGTAAATGACAGTAATTTTATTTTCTGGAAATGTATCGATGCATTTAAATAGTACCAGGCTGTATTCGTAACTCTATACAAAATTATTTTGATTTCTAAATTTGCAAGTGACCTTGCGTGCTCTATACATGATGATAATAATTTAAGTATTTTCAAGTGGTTTCAGAATGTTCTCGTACCTCTACACGAGATGCTGATAAATAAAAATAGCAAGTGGTCTCGGAAAGTTGTCGTACCCCTAAATGCGTTCGTAATAATTTTAATAAATGTAAGTGGTCTCGTGGAGTTCTCGTACCTCAATGCGATATGGTAATATATACAAATAACAAATAGCTTCGTACATCCACCCCTTACAACTGATAACTTGTATATATGTGCGCCAAATTATGATAGAATGACTTATTGCTTAAACAATGGAACAATTGTTCTATAAATGCAGAAATTAAAACTTTTTGAATGTACTATTTTCCTATGTCCTTTCCGTTACAGCATCAAATTACACGGTGTGTATAAGGATAAAAGAGGAAGTAAACGAAGGGGAAAAGTATTATTAAGAGATGACAGTTGGGGTCCATGATGGAAAATAAGATAAATGAGAGAAAAGGAGAGTTGAAAGTGCGGCCCAAAATCATTTGATGGCGCAGGTAGTATAGAAATATCATTTAATCAATAAATGTACACATTTTTTGCAATTGCTATTTATTCATCTTCTGAACAATGGGTAGAAGCTGACATGTCAAGGAAACTTGTGTGATATATGCATAGGAGATACTTGCAAAGAAGAGCAAAGTATGTATTGAGATGGGCTGTAAATCAAGTTAGGTCTGTTTCATATCTTGATCCGTTTAAATCCAGCTTATATATGCTTCATTTTATAACTTTCGGTCCGACGATGGCAGTAAATGAAAATATTCTGCAAGAAGTTGTAGCTTTAAATGATATCGTTTGATTGACCGAAAGCAAGGAAGGGTCGGAATATGTTGCGGATGAATACAATAGGTTCATTCCCTCTGGCTCTTTATCAGATTTACAGTCGTCATAAGTTACCCCTCCACTTGCAGCTCCGACATAGAGAAAACCAATCAGGTCATTAGGCTGAACAGCAATCCGGCTTCCTGAAGGTATGGCAATACGTCTAAGCCTGTCGTCTCGAGCTTTATCTATTACGTTCTGTCCAACCAACATGAAGCTGAAATATAATAAATGTTACATTTGCAAAACTATGAGTTACTTCAACTACTACCACTAAAACAAGTGCTATTATTATTGCATCTACTACTAATGCTAACACCACTGCTGCTGCTACTACAGCCAGAAGAAGAAAAATACCTCTATAGATAATATTGTTGTTATCGTTACTTTTTCACCACTATTTCTACACGCTTTTAACAATGTACCTACTACTCAGTGGCGTAACTTCAAATTTTGGACCGCCCTGCACAAATTCAGAAATGTCCCCCCCCCCCTCGTAAAATCTTGGGATTTTGGACTCCCTTCTTGAATGTCCCCACTCACACCCCACCCCCCACCCCGATTGTAGGGACTGCATGGGCGATAGTCACGCCACTGCTACTACTAATAACGCAAATACTACTAGTGCTAGTACTGCTATTGTACAATCTGAATACGAAGCGTGTATGCTTACTTTTATGAAGAAGAAAAAGATGATGATGATGATGACGATGAATAATAATAATAATAATAATAAAAATTATAAAAAGTATTATACTTAAATTCTTTATATATATATATATATATATATATATATATATATATATATATATATACAAGCAATTTCAAACAAGATATGACTAAAAATTACTCCGACAATTGCATCTGCGAACAATTATTGATGAATTTCAGCAGTATGCAACGCGATACGCTTCCTTCAATATTCTCATATTACTACTAGCGATTCTATTACTAACTGAATACCGTCTTTTTTCTATATAAAAGGCAAAGGCTGTTAACACTGTTATTCACAAACTTTCCAGACCCACTATGGCACATATCATAATCCATTAAAAATCCAAACTCATCTTTGTAACAGACATTTAACTCCATCATTGTAGAACGTGAAAAATGTGTCCAGAGAGAAGCTCAATACAAATTCATACGATAGGATTTAACACGCAATATTTCATGTCTGTAGAACATGCTATAAAAGTCCTTAAGAGCATATATGTTCATTGACAAAGAGAACGATGTTGTCTTTGTATATCACTATCATCTAACAGATCTGAACTAATGACACGTCTTCGGCACATATATGCTCACTTACAAATAGCAGCTTTTCACGCAAAGTCTAAACTCGAGAATAGATATTGTTTCAGAGTTTGTGGTTTGAAACATATATAAGACCTATTCAAATCACAATTAAGGTCATGCATATATATATATATATATATATATATATATATATATATATATATATATATATATATATGGGTATATTCCATTTGTATTTACATCTCCATTTATAGGTTCGTTAGATTTTAGTGATTAGTGGTTTGATTATGGGAAGTCAGTATTTCCCAGCCCGAGTAATTAGCCAATTTCTAGGAACAGACGTCATACTTACAGTTGATAAGAGACTTTCCAGTGACATGGATTGGTTTCGTAGTTTGAGATAGGGTCAGACTAGCATAAGTGGGCATGGAGTAGTTCCTATCTTAATTCAGAGGTGTTGATTGATTGTGCCTTTCGGTGGGAGATATTCGTGACAAGAACTACTGTTTTGTGCCATGGAATAATTGGGAAGAGGTCATTCCTTTGTTTGGAGATGCCTTTCATTGTAGCAGTTGGTGGAAGTACACGTGCGAAACGCGGTTCAGACTGTTGTTTTTATTGAACCAGGGAAGGAATAGGAAAATAGTTCCCTGCATTGGGCGTTTGAATAGTGTTATGTTCAACATGCCACGGCATGCTAACAAGGAAATGCCATGCAGTTGTGAAGTTATAGTTCTGACATTATGGTCATTCATTTATTGATTAGTGAAAAATTGTTTCTAGTCTTGGCGCGTTACGAGAACTTCCAGTTGACAACGAATGTTGTCGGAAAGTCCTTGGCAATAGGGGAAAACAAGGGACTTAAAGCCCAACCTTACGCAGGTGCTTGATTCGCTCGGTAGAGGAACCCCTGTGTATGTCAATATATATATATATATATATATATATATATATATATATATATATATATATATATACATATAACAGAAATGGGAATTAACTGAGGTGCGCTTATTTCAACATGCCTAAATTTACTAGTGAAATTTTAAACAAGTAGGTGCGCGAGGGGGAGGGAGGAGGCGACAGCCTTCGGGTGCCAGGCTAAGTGAGGCACATTTCTTTTTTTTTTTTTTTTTGCTGCTGAAATTTTCATATTATTTCATGATATATATGTATATATATATATATATATATATATATATATATATATATATATATATATATATATATATATAACAGAAATGGGAATTAACTGAGGTGCGATTTTTTCAACAACCCTAAATTCACTAGTGAAGTTTTAACAAATAGCGGCGCGAGGGGGAGGGAGGGGGCAACAGCCTTCGGGTGCCAGGCTAAGTGAGGCGCAGTCGGGAGTTTTTTTTGTTTGTTTTGTTTTTTAGTTTTGCTTTTTTCTTTTAATATTATTTCATTATTTCACCTTTACCTTCGTCTTAAGTTTAGGACGGGGAGGGGGGGGGGTAACTGACATAAAAACTGTTCTCTGTAGCAAAGTTGGGGCGCCACTAAAGAACCTTGCCCCCCGGCATACTCGCCACGAGTATTTGGAGCATATTCACTCTTGTAACGATCAGATCCATGTAAAGTTTCAAATTACGATTATTATATATTATATATTATATTTTTGTAGTCATTTTAGTCTGCGCACCTGAGTGCCAAGCGCCGCTCACGAAGCTAGTTTCGTAATACTGCGCATCATTTATATAGTGGACTAGCTGAAAAAAGTCGGTTCCGATTTATTTTTCTACTTCTTTTATACTTTAGCACGGTCAAGTTTCTCGCATAGAATGCAAATTGCACAACAATATTACAAAACATTGTAATAATAGAACATAAAGCATTTAGCTACATTTTCGAAGTTCATTGAATAAATGGATCAATAGTCTGTGCAACAATGTTAAGCTCACATTGCACAGGCTATAAAAACGTGGACTTACCACGTGCTCTAATGCCACACATGCTATGACCTGACACCATTCCTCTCAGTACACATATGCCAGAATGCTTGCTCCCTAGCTTCTTTATAATGTTTGCTTTGTATTGTATTAATTATCTTTTCAGTCCAGACCAACACAAAATTATAGTTACGATGCAAAACAAAGTCAGAGCTCAGTAAACAAGTGATACCTTGACCCGCGCATTGGAAAATGTACTACTCTCTCCGCTTCTTTAAATAGGATTGGGTCAACATTATCGTTTACAGATGAAATAATGACGGTTAACACTTACAAATATACAAACTAACTTAAGTAGACTTGCCAATAAAAGCATAATGTTCCCAATTAGTTAACTGCATGCAAGTATGTGCATGCGCTTATTTCTTGATTCACGGTTGGGCACGTGAGCGCCTAATTTTCAACATTCGCATAGTTTTACTCATTAACAGTAGTAGAAATAGCAACAGGCGCAATCATATTGATACCAGTACTATCACCACTACGAATTAATGCTAACTCTACTGGAGTTATATCAACACTACTATCGCCACTATCATTATAGTCACAACTATTTTATAGTTTACTCAATGTCCTTTTGTTGCTGTGATAGTCAATTTGCATCTCTGAAACCCTGATTTAGTCTTGATGCATTCATTTTGTGGTGTAAGCTATATTTATTAATTGTCATTATAATCAAATTGACCAATATATGCACAAATACGTTGGCATATGAAGAATTGACGAAGAAGTAAGTAGCTTTATATGAAGCTCCATCCTCTGAAACAATAAACTTAACACATATGACCTCTAAAAATTTGCATGAATCAAGAAAGGTTTAAAATGTTTCAAAAATGAATAATGAATAATTACAGAAGCAAATGAAAAAATTGTATCAGAACACAAAATTGCTAGTTATCAGAAAGGATATAATTTGCGGGCTTATGTGTTGCTGCTGACGGGTCGGAGTTGGTGGCTGAGTTAATAAAATACATAAACCGCAAGTTTGATAATTCTTGAAAGTTCAGGATTTAAGTAGTCGCCTATGTATGCTGGTGGTTATATTTAAGCCTTCCTGTTTTATCTCGTAAAATAGAGAAATCCTTGAAGTCACATGTAAATTAAAAAATACATAAATTTCTATTAGTGCGAAACAGGGAAGTGGGTTTTAAACTTAACTATTGATCGGTTATAGTTTAAAAAAGGAGGTGTAGGAATAGACACAGATGGAGGTACAGTTTTGGTATTATACCGTCTTGCAAAAGAAATACTACCTATGTATCTGAATAGCATAGCCTATGCCAGGCTGTACCTTTCAGATGTATTATTCTGCGCAAAATTTAAGCAAACCTGTAAGCAGATTTATCACAAAATACATGCACAAAGGCTAAAATGTCACGATTACTCTTTGTTTTTCTACATAGCAAAGTGTCGCATCTTCATGGTTCAAACAGACAGACACAAACTCAGATATAGATTAAGTGCTGCTTATACGACTCATTACTGTAATCTTATCTTTTCCGAAGCCCCAAATATTTCCCAATGTATATATGTTACAATATATCTTAGAGATTTAATTTCAAAGATCTTTCTCTGTTCGTGTAATTTTCAAACAATTTTCATTCGCGGCTATATGACTTTGCTGCTGTGGTCCTTCTACAAGCTCCATGAAATTAAATATCACACCTCCAAAAAGTAGTTTGATGGTATACTAAACATCAATGAGATCCACTAGACTTTAAAGCTTATCCTTTCCTTACAGATAATTAGGTGGCAGAGACAGTTATTTTCAATAATGGAAGTCCACCCCACATGCACAGGTAAGCTTTTCTTGCTCACTAAATGAGGCAAGATGTCATATTTTTATAGGAAGGTAGAGGGAAACTTATATAGTACAAAGTCAAATTATTACTTTTCATTTATCACAGACGGTTAACCCTCCCGCCCCCCCCCCCCCAACACACACATATTTTTATGACAATCAAAAGTGTCATATCCCTCTGTACACATTTTTGCATCTTTGCTCAATTAAACTGATGACAAGTGATAAATTTAAAATTACCGCCAAATACAGATGGCACTGGGTTTCCTTTATTAACAGTGAATTCCTAAAAAAAAACAATAAACATTAAAATAAAAAACATTAGTACTTCTTACTTCAGTCCGTTTTTTCTCCAAACCTGGAGGGCAATTTTTCCATCCACGTAACTGTAGAATTGCCATTCATAAATTTCTCCGGACTTTGTGATCCTGTGGTAAGCATTGTCTCCAGTGTAAACGGTCTTCTGTGCCATCACTTTCTCTCGTTTTCGGGTGCTAATGTTGCTTACCTTGGTAAGAACTAGATTTGTGTCTGCCAAAAGAATTTTACATTTTACAGTTTCAGCGATTACAAAAGACTACAGTGGTTTAATGCACTCAGAAGGTATTTCATTGAATACTCACAACAGCATGTACCGCCTGGAACAAATGTTTGACTGAGTATCTATGCAATATTTTAAAAAAAATATACCAATTTCGCGTTATTTCTCAAATCATGCTAACCTAGCTTTTTAGCGCTATATGTAGAACGATGCACTCTTTCCACGATCAAAGTCCTTTATGCTTGCTTCATGACTGATTTTAGAGTATTACGATCTGTTGAAGAACAAGCATAAATATATTTACTTGTTTATGTAAATTTGTGCTTCAAAAATAAATACACCTTTTAATTCAGTTATAATTCTGACAAGTATGCGCTGCCTATATTGACGAGGACAAATTCATGTATACATACATACATACATACATACATACATACATACATACATACATACCTTGACAAACTGGAGCTGAGCCAGTCAGGGAGCCGGATGGAAGACAAGGACGGATGAGATTGCCTTGTGTCAGTGTATATCCAGCATTGCACGCGTACTCAAATACCTCACCGACAGTTATGGTATTACCTCCATTCACTTTTGTGGCATATGCTACAGAGCCAGGATCCGAACAAATTGCACCTAAATGAAACATAACATACCTTATTAAAGGCTCAGTAGTGAAATATCCGATAAAACCTCAAAATAAATGAGCTACTTGCCCTAACACACACTAGCGAAACCCTCCATGCACACTTTTTTCTAATTGGGTGTTATATTTGTGTCATGGCTGTACATGCAACAATGTCTGAGAACTGAAGCAACATCTATAAATGTAAAATCTTCGACAAAATTACTGAAGGATGAAAAAATAGGCTATTGTGAACTACTTTTGCTAAGTCGAGTATTACTCCACAAGGTGAATGTATTCCTAAGAATCCATGACTATACATGTATCAGCTTCAGAGAAATGGAAATAAGCAATAAGTTTCGACAGTTTAACTTTCAGCGGCTTAAGGGCTTAAAAGAAATGAAGATAAGCAGTCCGTGTATACAGTCTAAGAAAAATGGTGAGAGGAGCAGTTTAGTTCAGTCAAGAAAGCGTCCATCTTGTAGCCCTTGAGTCAAGAGTTCGAACTTCCATGCCAAAGAGCATCTTTTGACTACCCTTGAGCAAGCTACCTTGCATCAGTTCAACTTGTTAGGTTTCTTGCTTGTTGTCCAAAAATGGCTCATGTTACTTGTTGAAACATTAAAAGCCACATTAAATAATAATAATAATAATAATTATTATTATTATTATTATTATTATTATTATTATTATTATTATTTCAAGAACTTAAATTTGACGTCTACTACTACAACAACAGCAACAATATGTTCGTCAAAAGTAATGCATATAGTCTTCTCTTATCAATAACATTCAGCGTACATATATGTGTTGCATACATTACAAAAATTCATATCGTCACAACAAAATGAAGCGTTAACAATTCTCTCCTATTTTAAATCCAACGTTGAATTATAAAAGCATTGATTTTTCAGCCTCATCCTCGAGAGCTTCTAAAAGCAGAACTGTGTATGTTTTAACCAAGTTCCTCTGTGAAGAAATTTTAGCTTATCATCTTGCCAGCAACACATACACAAGCTTAGCAACAAAGTAGAGAAGAGAAAGACTCAGTTGTTTACTTACAAGAAGCTGACGGGGTATTTGAACTACATGGCATCTGGCCTGTTTAAAAGGATAAAATGTATCGAGTTAATATTACATATCAAGGAGTAAAAGAAAAACCATATTTACAATAACTTTTTGAAAAGCATACCTGAAACACAAACTGACTCTCACGTTGTGTGACAGCAATAAGCGCAAAGTACTAGTGGTGTCGAAATATAAACAATGTATATATACATGCAGCAGGAAATGTATTTTTAAGAAGACAAAAAGTATGACCTAGAAGTAAAATCTAAATCAATACAAAATGTATGATTATAATAAAATATAATGTTAAAAGGCAAAAGCAAACTCCGTAAGTAACCAATTCAAATTAATTTAGATATTTTTAGTATGTAGGTACCTTTAGTTACAATTCCCGGATATATAAATTATAAAATATGAACCTTTAACATCAGCATCGGTACACAACCCAGTAGTTCTAGGACATCTTTGCCATGCGAATGAAGGATATTTAAATCGCATATCCGGGACCTTTTCTATCAGAGTCATGCAACTGATTCCCTGATTTGCACAAACCTTCCGAGCTGAAATGGCAAGTGTGGAAAAAAATTACACTGATGTTAACACAAAAGCGTTCTTACACAATCGCGTCAATTATACGTAAATCTTATAATGAGAAAAGTGCTCACTAAATTGGTGACGCTATGTTGGTCACAAATATGCTTTGGAATATAATAAATATGCTTAAATCCAATGCAGAAAAAAATTACTTATAAGTCATTTAAATGGTGAACGAATTTTTATGAACGGCATTAATTTCACATCATAATATCCTTGTAGAAGTTTACTTTCTTTTTTTATTTTATGCAAAAATATAAATTATTTTTAGCCTAACTTTTAACATTCGTAGGATTTATACAGTAGATTGATATGCTATGTAAGAAATTGACTTATTTTTTAGAATTAACACCACAACATTGGGAATATTTATGTAAAAAAGAGAATACATTTTTATTTTTATTTTTCACAACGAAAACATTGACGATTGTAATAGATTTTCAATGTCACAAGCTCTGAACAAATTACTTATTCTTTAAGCCCTTTTCAATGCTACAGGGTTTAGGGACACATCTGCACATGATTCTACATCCCTTTTATCGGCCTTGCATGATAAATGCAAAATGTAATGAACGCACATATTGAATTCATCATAGTAGAACTTGGATTGATTTTTTTTAAAAAAAAGTTTCTGTTCCGGCTTATTAAGCTTTTTAATCAAAATGTTTTATCTGTCCTTGCTAATAACATTTTTTATCGTATTTAGATTTAAAATCTTACCACTGTTTGCTATATATATATATATATATATATATATATATATATATATATATAAACTGTTGTTTTGATTCGCATTTTAAGAAGCAATTCTGTCTATTTTAAGTTATACATGCAATTTTTCATTTAATGCCTTGAACTCGGAATTTCAAAGAAAACAACGCAGCTATTACAAGGGCACTTGAAAAACCGCTACATAGTCGTTGTTGTTCAACAAGAAACGGAAAAGGAGACTTTACACACACATACACATTCACATACGATCACAAAACTAATAATGAACATTGTTACTGAAAAGTACACTATATGCCAAAAATACATTTATACCAAACTCTTATGTCACCAAAGCACTGCAAACAGTTATTTACAACTTATTTTGAACATACGTTGACATCAATATCTGTATATATATATATATATATACATATCTATATATCTGTATATATATATATATATATATATATATATATATATATATATATATATATATATATAGAAAGAGAGAGAGAGGGAGAGAGAGAGAGAGAGAGAGAGAAAATAAATAGTAAATTGAGACAATAAAGTGAAAGAGAAAGCCAGATAGCAAGAGGAAGAAACACCCTGCTTACTTACCATCAAATGCTCTTTTACATACAAATACATTTGTATCAGTGTTCTTCAGATCGTTCCATTTGTCATTCCAGTATCTCATACTTGCATAATCCTCATTGTACCAATTATCTGGCTGACCTGTAAATGATCACCAAATAATAATAATAATAATAATAATAATAATAATAGTAATAATAATAACGATCTTAAAGAGTGATGAAATGGTTAAAACGACATCACATTTATAAGAATGAACTACGTACACTCAACATAAATGATGGCTATAAAATGACCCTTTGCTGATTATCTATCTAACTTTATATATATATAAACTGGCTCATGAAATAAATTGAAGGGTGGCATACGGATAAGAGAAGCAGTATGCAAATATAATACATGCAAGAAAGTAAACAATAATCATAACGTTGAATTAAACAACTGCAGCAACTCAGCAAACACATTCAAATTATATATTCTTGACTTTTGGTGGAATACAAATATTTACAATTATTTACATCAACAAAAATTTCAAATTTATTTCTTTCTTCACAATTTTCTCAGCTGTCAACAAAAATTTCAAATTTATTTCTTTCTTTACAATTGTCTCAGCTGGCAAAAACACCGTCTAGGGTTAGTAGAATCAAATACAAATTGGGGAGAAGGCAAGAAAGATTGCAAAGGTAACCTGAAATTAAATAATTTGATTGAATAGTTAGTGGCCAATCAATACAATTGTTTTGTTTTTAGATTGAAGGATTATTACTTCCTATTTAATTAGAGACCCATTCTTCTCAAAATAATTACTCGAGGTAACCATTAAGACTCGTCAATATGGCTGTTACTAAGGCAAAAGAAAGTGCTGGTATAGGTAGGTAATTGTTTATTAAAAGTGACCTAGTAGACAGCTGACGAAATTTTAACGACTACAGGAGAATATGTTATCAATCTCAGTACATTTTTCCGAAATAAAACAAGTTGTCAATATTATTTAATTTCCTTGACGCGAGAAATATTCCTGCTGATTCAGAATTTGTAAAAGCCGCAAACACAGATTCAAAATAATTTTTACAATCTTTGATGATAGGATTACTTCAATGACATTCTTGTTTTCAGCTATGTAATACAACATGGGGAAATCCTTTCAACTTTAGGGCAGGCTTCCTGAAAGTTTCACGAAGACAAAACTATATCTAGTCAATGGCAAAACTTGTAGTCTTCATTGGTTACTCAAAGAGGAATGTTAACTATATTAATTTTGCACTTCACTTGGCCATTATTTTCAAAAGGAATGACATATTTATTGTTATTTTTATTTTTTTTAACAAGGCGCATTGTTTTACCAGCTCTGTTAATCGTATGGTAAGAATGGTGAAACAGATGAGAACGAATGAAACAAGAAAGAATGAAACCCGAGAGAGCGAGAGCGCAAATGTGTCATATGGGATCGTCAGTTACTCGAATGAAGAATAAGGCAAAATTTTAAGATTATTTAATTCCCCAAATACACAAACGAACTATCGGGATGAAAGAGAGTTCATTCAAAGAAAAAAAATAATACAGTATGCATTATCCAATACTGATAGAAAGTTGGAAAAACATAATATGGTGGTTGGACACTTTATTAAAAAAGTATTAGGACCAAACCTTCTCTGCAAACAAGGTACAGTGTATGTGCATACAAGGTACAGTGTATGTGCATACAATATACAGTGAATGTGCATGATGGATGCAAACGCGATGATTTATCAATGCCACGCATGCAATCAGCACATACACCAATATCAATGTTTTGACTGCACTTGATCCTCATTTGTATTCATTCTGATCGACCTTTGCACGACTTTATATGTTTTAGCAGAACGAAGGATTAGTTGTGTACATGGCTTTTAATAATACGCTTTTTGCGAGAGACAGACAGAAAGAAAGAACGAGATAGTTACAAGACCCTTGTATCTACCAGAATCCCAGTTGCTCCACGTGACAAGAGTTCCGTCGTTCCATTTCCAGACACCTTCCACCTCAGCGTCAGTCATACCTAACCAGATATAGTCTCCCCAGGGCCTGCACGAGTTAAATAGTAATAATGTGAAATTAATAAATCCATTAAATGAGGGCAAAGTAGAGAGGAGGGAGGTAGGGATGAAGACAGGAAGTGATAGATATGCATACGGTCTAAGGTCCTATTGGAATTGGGGGTTAGTTGACAAAATTCGTATTTATAGCTAAAAGCAAGTAAATAATTCTCAGCGAAAGTTATAAAACGCTCCTTCAACGGTTAAAATGTTTGCAAAAGTGGTCTTTTAATAAGTTCTTGTAAGTTGTTGTACAATCGACATAAAATAAGTGAATTAAATTTGTTGCTCTTTGTGCAGTCGATGTTCACGTGAGCTCTTAAAATTCTCGTAATAAATCCATTGCCTAGTGGTGGCGTTTTATTCAAAGGTATATATATATATATATATATATATATATATATATATATATATATATATATATATATATATATAGGTGTGTGTGAGCCTAAATGAGATATCGTACAGTCATTCAGAATATCTTGATGTATTTTCGATAAGAAAAAAATACTTGCTGCACAGTATGCGACGAGAGAGGCTGAGGACGTTCTGAATTGCCGGGTAGTGTCTGTCTGTTCATACATTTATTAAAATATCTGCTATCTCGTCAAGTTTGAGTGATTACTGAAAGCTTATATTAACATCCATGTTTATCGAAGATGGAAAGAAATAGTATTATTTGTATCAGGCTGTTACAGACACTGTGAATAAGTGAGTTTGAAAGTGTAATAATAATAATAATAATAATAATAATAATAATAATAATAATCAACATTTATATGCGTTCATTCATTCAGATGATGCTTTCAAATATTCCATATCGTAAAGTTTGATGGCAGCGACAAGTGAGGTCTTTAAAAATAATAGCAATGTAGAAATCAAATTAAGAGGAGGATCAAAATGTGCTTTTATAAAACGGATTTGTAATAATACTGATATAATGAGTAACATTATATATTTTCCTCTGATTTAAGCAGAAATATATTACATCGTTTTCCCAATAATATTTAATGTAGAGTATGGTTTATAAGTAAATTCTAATCGGAATGCAAAACTAATAATAATAATAATAATAATAATAATAATAATAATAATAATAACACAAGAACAAAAACAACATTATGAACTTACGCGAGTGAACCGATATAATTGTTCTCTTCTATGGTGTTGGCTGTCGATACGGAGGCATTCAATGAAGAGCAATATGTTTCAGCTGCCTCATAAGTTGCATAAATGTTGAAGAACTTGTAGAAGTATCCTTGGAAAATGGTCCATCCATCGCCTTTTTCTCTTGGTACTAAAATAGTAGTAGTATTATAAATTGCTGTTGTTGTTCTTCTTCATAACGATGATAGTGTAGTGATGAAGACGGTGTAGATGATAAAATTAGGAGTCATTCTGGTGGTAGGCATAATATTTGCTGCTGCTGTAATTTTTCTTAATATGCACTTTAAATTACCACTAAACAATTTTTAACTATTCTTCAAATTCTTGAAACATTATTTACAGTATCAGAAATCTGGCTGCTGAATTATATTCACCAATGGACCGGCAGTTGGATTATTTACGACGATGAACAGGACAGTTCAATTATTTACACGGACCGGTACTTGAATTATTGACACCAATGGACCGGCGGTTGAATTATTTACAACAATCGAGCGGCAGTTTAATTATTTACACCAATGGAAAGGTACTTGAGTTTTTTACACCAATGGACCAGCAGTTAAATTTTTTACACCCATGCACCGGCAGATGAATTACTACCATCGATGGATTTGCACTTGAATTAGTTATACTGATGGATCGGCAGTTGAATTATTTATATGGAATTACTTACACCGATGGACCGGCAGTTCAGTTATTTCCACCGATGAGCTGGCAGTTGAACTATTCACATCGATGTATCGGCAGATTAATTATTTCTATCGATGGATCTGCAGTTGAATTATTTACATCGACTGGCAGTCGAATTATTTACATTGATGGATCGGCAGTTAATTATTTACACCGCTGGACTGTGAGTTCATCGATGGACAGGTATTTCGATTATTTACATCGTTAGACAGGCAGTTGAATTGTGTACACCAATGGATAGCCAGTCGAATTATTTACCATCAGTTGAATTATTTACACCGATGGATCGGCAGTTGAATTATTTCCATCCATGGAGCATCAGCGGAATTATTTACAGCGATTGATCATAAGTTAAATTATGTACATCGATGGACCGACAGTTGAATTAGTTACATTGATGGATGGGCCGTTTGATTATTTACATCGATAGACCGGCAGTTGAATTACTTACATGGATCGTCAGTTGCATTATTTACAACGCATGACCGGCAGTTTAATTATTTACCGTCAGTTTAATTATTTTACATCGATGGACTGGCAGTTCAAGTATTTACATCGACGGATCGGCAGTTTAATTATTGACGCCAATGGACCATAATTTGAGTTATGTACAGGCACTGTCATTATTTTCATCGACGGACGAGCAGTTGAAGTGCGTAACGTCGGATGTATTATTTACATCGATGGACCGGCAGTTCAATTCCTAATATCGATGGATAGGTAATTGAATTTTTTACACTTATGGACGATTAGTTGAATTATTTTCACCGCTGGGCCGGCGGCTGACTTTTGATACCGATGGACCGGAAGTTTAATAAGAAAAGCTGGATTATTTACATCAATCGATCTGCAGTTGGATCATTTACATCGATGGATTGGTATCTAAATTATTTACACCGATGGGCCGTCAGTTGAGGTATTTACAACGATTGACTAGCAGTTGAATTATTACATCGAAAGATATGTAGTGGAATTATTTACTTTGATGGAATAACAGTTGAGTTATTTATATCGATGGACTGGCAGTTGAATTATTTACACCGATGAATGGGCAGTTGAATTATTTACATCGATAGGCCGGTGATGGAATTAATCACATCGATGGGCCGGCAGTTGAATTATGTACAATGATGTACCGGCAATTGAATTATTTACATGGATGGACCGACAGTTTAGTTATTTACACTGATGGATGGGCAGTTGAATTATTTACATCTGTTTACCGGCAGTTGTATTATTTACACCGATCGACCGGCAGTTGAATTCTTAGATCGATGGATTGGCAATTGAATTATTTACATCAATGGTTCAGCGGTTAATTATGTGCACCCATGGACCATCAATGGAATTATTTATAACCAGACCGGCGTTAGAATTAGTTACATCGATGGAAGGGCAGTTGCATTCTTAACATCAATGGATTGATAGTTGAATTATTTACACCAATATGTCGGCAGTTGAGTTATTTACACTGATGGGCCGGCAGTTAAATTATTTACATCGTTAGACCGGCAGTTGAATTAATTATTTGCATCGTTGGACTGGCAGTTGAATTGTTTACACCGATGGACCAGCAGCTGAATTATGTACACCGAGTTGAATTATTTACACCGATGGACCGGCAGCTGGATTATTCACATCGATTACACTGATTGAACGAGGTTCTGATGGATGATGAAAATAATATGAAGGAAGCGCAAGTATTTCTTTTTTGTGTCAATAATTGAGTCTTCATTTATTAAATGTTTTATGAAGAATTCCAGTAAATGTAAATATATGTTGTTTAAATAGTTTTATTTTCTTATATATGTTAAATTATAATCATTTTAAGATCCGCACTGTTGATCAAAATTCATCACAAATATTATAATAAAATAAAATTTAACTTTATTGCATTCGTGCATCTCAAGAATAACATCTAAAGTAATTGTTACGACTCTATGGTCTAAGAAAAATGTAACAGAAAGAAAGTGAAACCAACAAATCAAGTAAAAAATCAACAAGCAATTTATTACTAGATAATTAAAATGAAAAATCAAAAAGTCACTTACAGTAATGTGTTTTGAAATCCTAATAATCCAATAAGAATGATTGTTCTAATCACAACTCCTAAATATAGAATGTTCCTAATTCACGGCTGTGTCCTTGAATGTTATGATGTGCGAATGGTCTCCAAAGTCCTGATGTACTAGAAATCTTGATGTGCTGATGTCAAAATGAAGTATTCCAAAATCTCTGAATAAGTTCAGTTAAATTCCAAAATCATTAATTAAAAATCCAAAATCCAAAAGTTTATGAGCACTGTTATAATCCAATGAATATTTAAAATAATTCCTCTCTTAGAATTTGTAATGAATTTTCACAACTGTAATAGCTCTTTACAAGACTGATGGTAATGTCAAAACTGAATAAATGTCCACCAAACATGGCATATATAAAGATTGGTCACATGACAGAATGTTCTAGAACATGTGTCATCTTAATGGAATTTTATTTGTAAACAACAATCAACCTTGACCTTCAAATTGAGAAAACATATTGATCAAAACAACCTAATTCAAGGACACTAGTTAAACATGTTTTTCATGATAAACATTAAGGTTTAAGCAAACACCAAAGCGAAGAAACACTTACAATTTCCCAAAATATCCACAATATTATATAAACATCATACATAACACCTCCCCTCATAAAGAAAAAGAAAGATTTATATAATAAAGCTTTCTTTTGAATATACATCTAATACTACAATAACCAAAATTACATAAGAACACGTCTTATGATACTGGACTTAATTACATCAAGCAATATTAGATTTCTATGCACGTGAGAGTGCATCTGCAATCACATTGTCTTTTCCCCTGATGTGTTTGATGTCAATGTTATATTCCTGCAATATCAAACTCCATCTCAACAATCTCCGATTTTTATCTTTCATTTTGTTGATGAAAGTAAGGGGATTGTGATCACTGTACACAATAATTGGAGAAAGAGCTGAGGTAACATACACTTCAAAATGCTGTAAAGCCAATATCAAAGCCAAACATTCCTTCTCAATTGTGGAATAATTTTTCTGGTGCTTGTTTAGTTTTTTAGAAAAATAACACACAGGGTGATCCACACCACTTTTGTCTTCCTAAATCAATACTCCACCAACTCCTACATCACTTGCATCAACAGATAATTTAAATGATTGGCTAAAATTTGGTGCAGAAAGAACTGGTGCATTCTTAAGCATGGCCTTTAACTTGTCAAAAGATTCCTGACACTTGTCAGACGAAAAAAAATTGGTTTTCTTACTCAATAAACTTGTCAAAGTTTAAGCAATTTTGGAAAAATTGGAACAAAATTTCCGATAATATCCAGCCATACCTAGAAATCGCATCAGTTGCTTTTTACAAATTGGAACTTGAAATTCAGAGATAGCTTTGACCTTAGCTTCTATAGGTTTAACTTGACCTTGTCCCACAATATGTTCTAAAAATGTGACACAAGCATGGCAAAACTCACTTTTGCTCAAATTAATTGTCAGATTCGCATCGCTGAGTCGATCAAAGAATTTTCGAATGGTTTCCAAATGATCTTCCCAGGTGTTGTTGTAGATAATGACGTCATCGATATAAGCGTCACAATTATCAAGACCAAATGTTATCATGTTCATCAGACGTTGAAACGTTGCAGGCGAATTTTTCATTCCAAACGGCATGACTTTATATTGATAAAGTCCATCTGGAGTTGCAAATGCTGAAATTTCTTTTGCCCTTTCCGTCAGTGGAATTTGCCAGAATCCTTTTAAAAGGTCAAACTTGGTGACATATTCCGCATTTCCAATTTTATCAATGCAATCGTCCATTGTTGGGATTGGAAATGAATCAGTTTTGGTGACACTGTTGACTTTTCTATAGTCAGTACACATACGGAATGTATTATCTGGCTTGGGAACAAGAATACATGGTGAACTCCAGTTACTTTTACTTGGTTCTATGAAATCATTCTCCAGTAAATACTGAATTTCTTTCTTCAGATAGTTCTGTTTGAGAGGATTCATCCTATAGGGATGCTGTTTCACAGGCGCAGAATCTACAATGTCAACGTCATGATAAATTTTACTTGTTCGTGTTGGAACATCAGGAAACAAGTGCTCATAGTCATGTAATAGCTGTTTTAGTTCATTTCTTTCCTGTTGTTGTAGATGTGAAAGTTTCTTGTCTAGGTTGTTCAATATTTCTGAATTCCGAAGATTGATTATACCAGAATCACTATAATCTGATTGTATTCCATCGTTGATATCTTCACTGTGTGGGACAGGTACAACTAAATTAACTGAATAATTTGCTGAGCTATCTCTGTCAAAATATTCCTTTAACATATTTATATGACAAAGTTGTTTCTGTTTCCGTCTCCCAGGAGTGTTAATGATATAATTTAAGTCATTTACTTTCTTTTCAACGGTATAAGGACCATAAAATTTAGCCTGAAGAGGATTCCGAGGTATGGGAAAGAGAGCCAGAACTTTGTCACCAGGTTTAAAACTCCTTTCCTGTGAATTTCTGTCATACCTTAATTTCATTTTTGACTGGGTAGTGTGAAGATTAGTTCTTGCTACTTCACAGGCCTTTGACAACTTGTATTTGAAATCAGAAACATAATCAAGAAGATTAATCTTTGAATCTTCATTTGAAAGAAGTTTCTCTTTCAATAATTTCAATGGTCCACGGACAGTATGACCAAAAACTAGTTCAAAGGGACTAAAACCCAACGACTCTTGAACTGATTCCCTAACAGCAAACAACAACAAATGAACACCCTCATCCCAATCCTTTTCTGTATCAAAGCAATAGGATCGAATCATATTCTTCAAAGTTTGATGAAATCTTTCCAAAGCACCTTGACTTTCAGGGTGATAGGCAGAAGATTTAAACTGTTGGATGAATAATTCATGCATAACTTGTTGGAAAATTCCAGACATAAAATTTGACCCTTGATCTGACTGGACAGATTTGGGAAGGCCAACAAGTGTAAAAAACTTCACCAAAGCTTTCACAATAGTTTTAGTTTTTATATCTCTCAGAGGAATTGCTTCTGGAAATCTTGTAGATGTACACATGATGGTCAACAAGTATTGGTTGCCTGACTTGGTTTTAGGTAAAGGACCAACACAGTCTACAATTAATCTACTAAATGGTTCATCAAATGCAGGAATAGGTTGCAGATGAGCCTTAGGTATCTTCTGATTGGGTTTTCCTACCATTTGACAAGTGTGACAAGATCTGCAGTATTTAGAAACATCACGTTTGAGTTTCGGCCAATAAAAATGATTCAAGATCTTGTGATTAGTCTTACGGACTCCTAAATGACCAGCCAAAGGAGTTTCATGGGCTAAATTAAGAATTTCCTGTCTATATGACTTAGGAACAACAATTTGATAGCTCACTGACCACTCGTCACCAGCGGGTACATCAGGTGGTCTCCATTTCCTCATAAGGACCCCATTTTTCACAAAGTAACACACTGGAACTTGTGTGGCTTCAGTTTCACTAATAGCCCTCTGAAACAAACAAGATATCTCGGGATCTTGCTCCTGTTCAACGTCAAGGGATTGTCGTTTGTCATCCTGATTAGAACAAAGAGAATGAGTTGCCAAAAGAGGATCACTGTGATCAATACCATTTGATTGATCAATACCTGAGGAAAAAGTGACCTCATCAAAAGACTGACCAATACATGTGTCAGCTAAAGGAATAATATCCTGATCAACATCACTCTCAAGAGCTCTTTTTGCCATAGCTCTAGTAACTGCACAAGCAGGGTACAAATCAGGGATTTCAGTTTCGACAGGATCAACTTTCTGATCCAAACAAGGCTTGTCAGTTACAAGTGGATTAACCACAACCTTATCTCCAGCTAGGTCATTGCCTAGTAATAAATGAACACCCTCTATGGGTAAAGAAGTCACTGCCCCAACAGTCACAGGTCTAGAAACTAAGTCTGATGCCAAATTTACACAATGAAGAGGAACATTTACAAAGCCGCACTCTACTCCCTGAACAAGAACACTTTCACTTGAAGAAGACTCCTCAGACAAAGGCAAAGTACCTGATAATAAAAGACTCTGAGACGCTCCAGTGTCCCTTAATATTTTAATTGGGATAGGTTTGGCAGAATCACCAATAAGTGATATAGAACCTTCTGACATGAATGGTTCATAAGCCTCTAAAATAGAATCAGACTGGGGTTTGTTTGACCCAACAAATGTATTGCTTTCAATACAAGACCGTGACCTTGACCTCGTAGAAATAAGAGCATTTGGAAAAGCTCTGTCTTTACTCTGTTGCTTATTTTTCAACTTGAAGCAATCAGAAATAACGTGCCCTTTCTTTTTACAATAAGTGCACGTAGGAAGAGATAAGGATTTCTGATCAGTCTTATCAGATGTTTGATTCCTAACAGTTGTGCTGTTGTGAAATTTGGAAGTACTCGAATGAGATTGAAATGGTTTTTTACCAGAAAACTGCTGAGAGGACGACTTATTGCCAAATGAAATTTTGTGAGTCAAGGAATAATCATTAGCCATACGAACAGCATTTTCCAAAGTTTCCACATTCTGCTCGTCAAGATAGGTTTTAACATCACTATGGATGCACCTCTTGAACTCTTCAATTAATACGAGCTGTCTGAGGTTATCATAAGCTTGATCAACCTTCTTGGCTGAGCACCACCTATCAATAGTTGTTCTTTATCCCTTGCAAATTCGACCTGAGTTTGTCCAGTTTCTTTTCTACAATTCCTAAACCTTTGTCGATATGCCTCTGGTACCAACTCATAAGCTTTCAAGATGTACTCCTTAACCACATCATAATCAGTGCTTTATTGTACTGACAGTGAAGTGTAGACTTCACGAGCTTTGCCAATAAGTACAGTTTGTAATAACAAAGTCCAATGCTCTCTAGGCCATTTCAAGTTTTCAGCTATTTTCTCGAAATGAAGAAAGTATTTATCTACTTCTTTTTCCTGAAAAGGGGGTACTAACCTAATATATCTAGTAACATCAAAACCTGAACTTGTGTTTAAAGGAGTGGAGTGTGCTCTGTTTGCCAGTTCTAATTCTCTTAATTTAAATTGCATTTCCCTTTCTTCTCTTTGCATCTGCATTTGTATTTGCCTCTCTTCCTTCTGCATTTGTATCTGCCTCTCTTCTTTCTGCATTTGTAGCTGCCTCTCTTCTTTCTCTCTCTCCATCTGCCTCTCTTCTTTCTCTCTCTCCATCTGTATCTGCCTCTCTTCTTTCTCTCTCTCTGTGAATCTTAAGCTTTGCCAACTCTAAATCCATCTGGTTCTTTAACTCTAATTCCCTTAATTTCCTGTCAGAACCAGATACAGGCTTTCTCTTCAAACTTAAAGCACTATTTTCAAAAATTCCCTTACCTACTAAATACTGAATTAAAATAATCTTTATTTCCTGTTTTGTCAATGATACTTTTGCCTCAGATAGACTGTATTTTCTGGCAAGCTCGAGCAACTCATCCTTTCTCATGCACTCTAACCCCTCCTGGGTAGGTTTTGAAATGAAATTCTGAACATTAGATGCCATTGTAAATGCTTGTTGGTTTCACACAAAAAAATTTCCCTATTTAAAAATCTTTGCCAAAGACAAAAACAAAAAAAAATTCCAAGACAAAATCAATATGAATTTCAAAGATAAATTTAATATCTCTAATATGCTTTAAAGAAATTCAATCCCGGAACGACGACGAGCCCCCAATTTCTGTTACGACTCTATGGTCTAAGAAAAATGTAACAGAAAGAAAGTGAAACCAACAAATCAAGTAAAAAATCAACAAGCAATTTATTACTAGATAATTAAAATGAAAAATCAAAAAGTCACTTACAGTAATGTGTTTTGAAATCCTAATAATCCAATAAGAATGATTGTTCTAATCACAACTCCTAAATATAGAATGTTCCGAATTCACAGCTGTGTCCTTGAATGTTATGATGTGCTAATGGTCTCCAAAGTCCTGATGTACTAGAAATCTTGATGTGCTGATGTCAAAATGAAGTATTCCAAAATCTCTGAATAAGTTCAGTTAAATTCCAAAATCATTAATTAAAAATCCAAAATCCAAAAGTTTATGAGCACTGTTATAATCCAATGAATATTTAAAATAATTCCTCTCTTAGAATTTGGAATGAATTTTCATAACTGTAATAGCTCTTTACAAGACTGATGGTAATGTCAAAACTGAATAAATGTCCACCAAACATGGCATATATAAAGATTGGTCACATGACAGAATGTTCTAGAACATGTGTCATCTTAATGGAATTTTACTTGTAAACAACAATCAACCTTGACCTTCAAATTGAGAAAACATATTGATCAAAACAACCTAATTCAAGGACACTAGTTAAACATGTTTTTCATGATAAACATTAAGATTTAAGCAAACACCAAAGCGAAGAAATACTTACAATTTCCCAAAATATCCACAATATTATATAAACATCATACATAACATAATAGTTCTACACTACACGAAATTGTGATTAAATAACTATGACACTGTTCTGATTATCAGCTGTATTTGCCCTGAAAAGAAGACTACAAAACGCAGCGCATGTCAGGAGAGGAAACCATGTACCACTTCCGATCTTTTCATAAACACTGTATATACTCGCGATCGGGGTCTATGTTGTTTGCATTTGGACCCGGCTTATACGCGAGTATAGACGGTACTTTATCGTCAACGACATGACCATATCACTTCCTTTAGCAATGACATAGGAATATGTTATGCAAACTGCATTTTAACTGGAAAAGTTTGTATACAAGTAAAACGAAGACTAGATGTGTCTACTGTATCAGGCATCTGTGACCACATCCATGGCGTGGGCCAAATAGCGATTTTTAAATGCACCCGTATCTTCTAAAATGTAACTGAATACAACCAGGTCGCTCGTACATGGCCGAATGGCCGCACACGAGGATAATCCAATTTAAGTAAGTAAAACCAGGTCGAGGGCCGGATGGTTGCACATGCCTGCACTACATGCCGAAATTCTATTGAATTTGAAACTATTTGCCTTTGAAAAGTGTGTGTTCTGATTTATAAGTGAAGTAGTGGCATTTTCTTTTCAAAATGTTATCAATTTGGATGATTGTCGTGAGAAAGGGCAATTTATTTACTCGAAGTATCCTAGAGATCTGATGGCTTGCAATCTTTCCTAATAATAGGTTTGGATAATTCAGCTACCACAGATTAGTCTCGTCCTGCGATACTGCCGTTTATATAAGGTTATGTAGGGTTATCATATTTGAACTTTCAAACAAGATATATATATATATATATATATATATATATATATATATATATATATATATATATATATATATATATATATATATATATAAGAGACAAGGATGGGTTTTGAACCAAAAAATGAGGACAATGTCCGGGAAATAGAGGACGTATGTCAACCCTAAAGTTATGTACCACCATCACCAGCATCCAAGAAACAGGCTATGACACCATTATCAAAACAGCATCTTGCTTTACTTTAATTTCTACTTTTGCTCTTTAAGTGCTCGCCTTAGTTTAGTTCACGCACAATGATCCGTATCGTAGGGAAGTCTTGACTAATACTGGCTAAGATGGTGTTCAATCAGGCACAATGATCCGTATCGTTGGAAAGTCTTAACTAATACTGGCTAAGATGGTGTTCAATCAGGCACAATGATCCGTATCGTAATGAAGTCTTGACTAATACTGGCTAAGATGATGTTCAATCAGGCACAATGATCCGTATCGTTGGGAAGTCTTAACTAATACTGGCTAAGATGGTGTTCAATCAAGCACAATGATCCGTATCGTAGGGAAGTCTTAACTAATGCTGGCTAAGATGGTGTTCAATCAGGCAGAGTTAGCATACATTTATATAAGGGTATTGGTCCCAGCTGGTCTAACTAATATTTTGACGCGGCAAGGAACTATATATTTACTTGCAGGAAAAAGGGCGAAGATATTATTTGTAATGTATCATTGACGTGATCTTACGTGCTTAATCAATCAGAAGTTTTTATTGGTGCATTAGGGGACGAGAGTTACGTGGTATTTCGCCACAAAACTCATGATAAATTAAATTCCAACAGAGCTGGTTTTTCTGTTATAAAATTATTTCCCTCACATAAACATGACAGCATCTTATCCGATTTCCTATGCCTCGTTGCAAATACGTAAGTGATTTTAACTGAGATTTTAATCCGAACAGTACATCACCTTTATTCACTTTAATGTTTTTTGTTTGTTTTTTTTGTTTTTTTTTTTTTTTTTTTTTTTTTCTTTTTTTTTTTTGTTAAAGAAATGAGACGATTATATGCGATATGACTGACTTCTGAGAGGCTTGATACATTGCAATATTCGCCACAGAACAAAATGCAGCAAGACTTAAGACTGTTTCACTCTAATAAATGTAATCAATCTCTTGGGTGAAACTCAATGGAGAGAATAAAAACAATCCCTCAAAATGAATTTGTTTATAAGCAATGAGTTCTGCCAGCTCTCGTGATTGATACAAACGTGAGGAATGTGATTGGGAAGACAAATAGCACACTCTATAAAGGATTGTACCGAATATGCAAAAGAAAATGAGATTCGCTTACCTCCGCATACAAAAGACATTTCGGGAACCCAGGTTGCCTCAGAACTGCAAGTTCTCGTAGTTTCGTCCGTCCCTCCAGTACAGGCGTACCGGACTGTTTCACCGACTACGTATGATGACTTTTTTGGGGTATAATCACCATCGCTGAGTGTACTAGGGGGACCGCAAGATACTGAAGAAGCTTAATAATAATAATAATAATAATAATAATAATAATAATAATAATAATAACCAGCATCATTATTGTCATCATCATCAACATCATCATCATCATCATCATCATCATCATCATCTTAGTGATCATTAAGGTTCAAATAATCCCACATAAAAGAAACTTTTTCCATACAGAAATAATGAAAATCAAAGTTTTGCATTAGACGAAAACTTTAAGAAGATGATTCGAGTATATCGATAAAATACGAAGAAGAGATGATGATAACGATGTTTAAAATAATCATCAAGATGATGAACAAGAAGAAAACGAAGATTACTGATGGTAAACATGTGATAGTCGCCTAAAACGTATCATCTGATGGATACAAAATTTCATACGCTTAATTTATTCCAATATTGCGGGAAAATGTAAAGTCTCTCCTGGTTCGGAATGATTAGACTATGTCGGTAAGTGCTTATAAGAAATTAAACTTGTGTCGCATCAAATTATAGGTGCGTTTAAACAGTGTAAGACGAATTTATCGTCCATTCTATATAAATGTTTTGCAAGAAGAAGTTTACTTGCTCAAAATACATAATTCCAGTTTGTTACTTGAAATTCTGAAACTATTCAGCTGATAAATGATTTTAATACTGAAGAGGAAGCTCAAAATGAAAGGTGTACATATATGAGGAAATTTTATATTGCTAGATTATTTTGTTAATTTGCAGCTTGGAAAATTGGTATTGCATAATTTAACTTAACACTTGATTTCTCAAATTTCTGCAAAGGTGATTTTTCACCTTACCTAATAGGGCCCAATACTAAAAAAAAAACCAAAGACATTTTGCCCATTAAGGCCTAACCCGGAATGACAGGATCACGTGTATCGCATTTCCCACAAGTCTTGACGCATTTCCAAGCATCGGCATTTGCGTACTTTGTACAGAAATCAGATTCAAGGGACAACAGCTCCGCACAATCTGTCCATTCATCGACGCATCTCTCTGAGAAAAATATTAAATTTAAATGTCAACAATGAAATATTTATAACTGTTCCATGGTTTGAATTTTCAATAGTCTGGTAGGATTGTGTATTTTTATGAAAGAAGTCTGATTTTACACACATACATACATACATACATACATACATACATACATACATACATACATACATACATACATGTTCATGACGCACATTGTGCATACAAATTGGTATTCTGAGACGTTTTGCATTCACCTCATAAAGTCATGTGATATTTGGAGAAATGTATTTAAAATCTTTGTAAAACAATTGAGATGAATTTCGAACAACAGGGATAAATTTAGCATTTGCATCATATTTAACAGCATGATACACTGCCTTTTTGACAGAAGGCCCGCTTGACAATTTAAAACACAGTTAAAAATGAGCATTTTCAGAAACAAAAATCCCCTAACTTGTGTCCTAAACTTGCTTCAGCATAATGTTTGTTATTATCGTGTTAATGTTATGTGTACAATACCGCATGACTCACGTTGACATAATACACGGTAACGTCACATATCAATGTCACTGAGAAACTCAAACTCCGTGCAGCGGCATGATGAATAGATTTGAAAATTCGTGTGTATTGGAATAGGAAATTTAATAATTATACTCGTCAAATATTACAACATTCCACACGCTACATCTTGTAAATGTTGATTGTCTTCTCTAAATTCCTGATGTAATATACACTCTTATTAGAAGATCTCTCTTATGTATGTATGTATGTGTATATATATATATATATATATATATATATATATATATATATATATATATATATATATATGTGTGTATATATATATATATGTGTGTGTGTATATATATATATATGTATATATATATATATATATATATATATATATATATATATATATATATATATATATATATATCTTAATATTACAAGTAATTTTTAGTCTTTATACTTACCAAGATAGCTGACATCGCAATAGTCTCGGACACACTGATCTACGTTCGTGTAACACCAAGGCCTAGATCCAGTTCCAGGGTTTCGACAATAATTCTCCCTTAGATCATCCGGCACATCGCTAAATAGAGATATCATATATTTGTCGCTATGCTATAATACTCCAAGTGGAGATCATACTACATGTTTTTATTGTAGATAATTTCCAGAACTTTTTTTTCTTTAGAAAGCCAAAAACAAAAGCCAATTAAATGCTTGGTAATATTTTCCACAAATTATACTCTTCCCGATACATCTAGATATGTCATTATATACTTACTAAAAGGAGATCTCGATATTTATAATGCAAAAAATCACGATACAAATCATTAACATTCCAAAACTAATTACCAAGACAAGAAATTATCAGAAAACCGCAGTGATATCAGTTCCTCTGAGAAGAATATAAATTGACAATAGTATGGATCAAAGCTATCTGCATTCAGCATTTCCCCGATGAATCAAAGCTATCTGCATTCAACAAGTTCCCGATGGATCAAAGCTATCCGCATTAAACAAGTCTCCGATGGATCAAAGTTATTCGCGTTCAAAAAGTCCCCAATGGATCAAAGCTATCTGCATTCAACAAGTCCCCGATAGATCAAAGCTATCCGAATTCAACAAGTCCCCGATGGATCAAAGCTATCCGAATTCTACAAGTCCCCGAGAAACATCAGGCTTCTTTCCTTCATTTTTACTGCTTCCACAAACTGAAGTCCAAGAACTACTTCTTACTAGCTATACTACAATTACAACTGGGCAAGAAATTCAAAACATTAGATTCAGAAATTTAGGTTTCTGTCTTGATACGATTGTGTGGACTCGCCTCTAAAAATTATATATGTGCGTGGGGAGTCCGAAATAGTTGGTGCTCTAATAGTGAAGTCTGCAAACATCAACGTCACCAACGTCCAGGTCACGTTTTTTATTAGTGAGATCCAAATGGATGTTCTGAATCGTTAACAAATTCAAGATATTTTATTTAATACATTATGCGTTGTGGAATTATATGGTTTCACCCCAGATTATTCAATATCATCAGTGCTCTGAGCTCATTTATGTCTTTTTTTCCATTCTTCCAATGAAAGAATAGCCGAGAAGAAATTTGTGTCCATGTTCGTTCCACATATACTTCATTTGCACCTTTTATCTTTTTCTATTATTTTTTTTCCTTTATTGATTACAATGGGACAACTAAAGGAAAGTTCAGTTTGCAAGTCTTGCAAACGTGGGTGCAATACCTGCTTCGAACATCCAATCTCTTTTGTCGATATTGTGTTTACAGTATCAGATTCAATGAATAATGTATGACTCACCTAACATCCATCGGAGTATGCGGGCACTTGCTGACAACATCCACCCAGGGCAGACACACATCGAAATTACGTGTGACATTCACTTTACCGTCGTATGCCCCCTCTACTCCTTGATTGACGTAGTTTAGCATAACGTCTAGGTAGGGAAAAAAAACTATATTTTCAAACTATGTTGAAGAAAGTCTACCTATTTTTCAAAAGGCCGATGCTGGACACTCTAAATGGCGGTCATTTTCTGCTTGATTCAGAATTCAGACGTTTTAATTGTGTCCTTTTGTTACTGAATATAATTGGATTTTATTTAGCTCAAATGTTTGTCGGAGCACGAGGTAAGGTTGTGAGCACAAATAATAAGCATGGAGACCATATCTTTATCTTGTGTTCTCGACAAAACTTAAAGTTAGCGAATCGTGTTTGATCGTTATGCATACATGATCAATGCATTGATCAATTGCTGTAATCTTCAAATCAACAAATACTTAAAGCATACTTAATTCACGAAATATCTACTCTAATGGAGTTATATTTTTAAAGAAATAAAATAGCTACACTCCATCGGCACGTGCGGACAACAATCAAAATAAGTTTTTAAAAAATATGCAAGTGGAAGTGAACATTTTTCAAAGTAAAATTTGAAATTTATAAATGTGCGTGCAAAAACTTGTAAAGGAATTTATTACTAGTATTTGTATTAGTATATCTAATTATGGCTGTTTCAGAATGTTTTCATCTCAGAAATACTGTTACTTTATATTGTAATGCTGAATTTACTTACCAGTTATGACATCAACTGTTGCATTGAAACCTGTCGCTGTATTGTTTAAGTCCGTTGATAGCGTCAAAATAAGATAGTTCATCTCTGTTATGAGAGTTTCTCGGTATCCGTTACCACATATCCTACAATGAAAAAGCCAGCACTGCGACCTTAGCTTTCACGATACATTTCCTTTGGGAAGCATGTTACAACCGCGACCTAATATTTTCACGATACAGTACCTATGGAAAACATGTTACAACCGCGATCTAAGATTTTCACGATACAGTAAATATGAGAAACAGGTTAAAACCGCTACCTAAGGTTTCAGGATACAGTTCCTATGGGAAATATGTAACAACCGCGTCCTAAGGTTTCACGATCCAGTTCCTATGGGAAACAGGTTGCAACCGCAACCTAAGATTTCACGATCCAATTCCTATGGGAAACATGTTACAACCGCGACCTACGATTTCACGATACAGTTCTTATGGGAGACATGTTACAACCGCGACCTAAGGTTTCACGATATGGTTCCTATTGGAAACATGTTACAACCGTGACCTAAGGTTTCACGATACAGTTCCTATGGGAAACATGTTACAACCGTGACCTAAGGTTTCACGATACTTTTCCTATGGGAGACATGTTACCCAAGATTTGATAATAAATCCCGCATCCTAAGATGTTCGTTATGGATTTGTCTTTTCATGGTGTGCTTAAAATCTATTGCGGTGATCTATATTTGTCCTTTTGGTAAAAACAATATGCATTATGACTGTCACTTAATATTCTGCCTGGATGCGAGCTATATCATGCATTTAAATATCGATGCGGAACAATAAATTTCTATTCGTGTTGGTACTCTCTGACGGGAGGTTCACTTAATGTCGGTTGTCATTCACATTTATGTTTATGTCTTGAAATAACTATTTTAAAAAATCCATGTTTCCACTTCTCTGATACAAACGACGAGAAGTCAAAAGGACAAGACAGACGAAAATTATTAGTAACTTAAATTGGCTTGGTGGCGGGATAGATAGAAAGATGAACGGATTGATAAATCTTATATAGGTTTGTTGTGTAAATATGATTATGAATGATGTTAAATGTACAATTATTTTTACGCAAAATTGTATTTTCTTACGGCATGCAACTGCTTCAAAAAATATAAAATATTGTAGTCAGTTTCTTGTATTTATCTGAAATCGATTCAAATTGTTGTTATCAACTTTCGAGTCTTCTAAATTGTTAAAGATAGTGAGCGATCCGCTTTGGAAAGTGCTGATCTTTAAAACAAATGTAATTAGGGCTTCGGACATGGCCTACTGAATATATTAACTTTGCATAAATTTTATGTAGAAAGGTATATTTGAATAGGTTCATTTATTCCGTAAAGTGCCGTAATAAGAGTTTATGCCAACGATACATTTTCATGTTGGTTTCAACGATTTTTTATCAATATTATAAAACTGGCATTTGGATTGGACTTCAAGTTGTAACAGCATACGAGAAGTCCTCTGCGTTACTGTTATAGCACACTTGGGGCAATACTGACATGTTAACTACATATCTAGTAAATGCAAAAGAAACATATTGAATATAACCTGGTTGATTCATATGAAGACCATGTTTTTTCAAGTTTCATCAAACTATATGTGTTAAAGCAACTCCCCCCCCCCATGCTCTCTTCATTATAGTTATTGGAATAAATACCAAACCGGCATTGCTTGATCCTTTATTGCAAAATTGTTAGGTTTTTCTGTCTATTTTAAGCTTGGCAGTTTGTACCCAATGTGTACTGTAGGTGAAGTCTACGTCTCTCAATGGTCACTTCTAACCATATGTTATCAATAACAAAGGTGCTGTGCAATGGGAAGAAGTGTAGAGACGTGTAGATAAGTGCAACATGAAAGTGCATTTCTGTATTTGTAAAGTGAAGAAGATGATTAAACATAAAATTATTAAAACATTTTGTACTCATAATCTCTTGTAATACATATTTATTACTCCTGAACAATTACAATAATAATAAATTTACGTAGTAATATAATTTTTAAGTAAGAGAAGAAATAATGTTTGGCTAGTCAAATTTTTCTACACAGACTCTATTTGCTCGAACACACCTCATGTACAGTTAGACAACTCTCCCTATATTATGTTGAGTTTACATTTTTTCAGGGCCACGAGAGAACCAAGCTTGGCTAAGTATGTGTTGTGGTTTGGTTTTATGGGTTTAACGCCATTTTTCAGCACAAGATAGGGGGCTATACATGGCGGCCAGTATATCTGGTGGAGGAAGAACCCGGGAAAAATTACGGAAAGAACCACCGACCCACGGGAAGCTACTGGCAAGCTTTCTCACATAACCACATTGGCCGAGCCCAAGACTCGAACCCACGCGGACAGAGGCGAGATGGTAGTGACTAGTAAAGGCGAGCGCCTTAGACCACTCGGCCACCCGGGGCCCCGCAGTATGGGTTGTGTGATTTGTGACTGTGCATGGGGTGTGTCCAACGTGCTGTCACTTGACGAATATAAGAATAAGATTGCTTGTTTCCTATCTAGGGATCAGTTCCATGTCCAGGACTTTAAACAAGTCTGTGTGTATGTGTTTAAAATTGTTTGTGTCAGGAAGTGGACTCATCCTAATTTACAGAGAGCATTCTTTGGCAGTTTAGACCACTAAGATAAAGAAATAATTGAAAATTTCCAGTTCTCTTGTGTATTTACATTATAGAAAGAAATTTGTTGAAGTGATTTATGTGATTATACAGAGCTGGGATTTGTAAGCAGGCAATGCCTAGGAATACCCTATCCCTAACGCAGGACGATACAAATGTTGTATAAGATCAGAGATAATATATGTGATGTTAATAATAATAATAATAATAATAATAATAATAATAATAAGTTATTTAGATATCATCAGGTAATGCTACCCAATTCTGATTATGTCGCAATAAACCAATATGTGATTAGATTAAATACTGTGTTATAAAATATTTGCTCAAGTTAGTGGATTTCCACAAAAGGTGAAAAACTGGGTTGTAATTGGAATCAGAAAAGATTATATCATATCTTAATTTAAGATCTTAAATGAATTTTTGATATCGTACCTAAATCCTCTGTGCCCCGGGAGTGAATGTCGTATCTCAAGTAGATCTTCACACGATCCGTCCGCTGCCGTTTTGACGTCCAGTTTATCAAAATTAAGACGCAGCTTGGTTCCCTTGGGGCTCTGAAACATGATAATTAAACACAGTATTGTTACAAGATCAAAACCCTTGCATATAGTTTGACACGTACGATATTGAGACGTCAGAAATACTCAAACATCGGAATTGGTTACATTTATGTGTGTAAAAATCTCCTTTCCTTTGCTACATAAGACGTTTGCCACATAATTTATGTTTTAGTGAATAATCACGCAAAAGTAACAAATCATATACATTTTCGATGTGCAACGTTTGCCGACGCACTCGGGAAAGACTTGGAGCACTTGTTTTCAACTCTTCCATCGTTTTCTGGCAAACGTTTGCGTACAGTAAACAGTGTATAATCACGATATTAACATTTGTTATACCCTTAGCTGATTGGTAAAATAAACATCACCTTCTGTATATTCCAAATATAGACAAAAAGTGAAAAATGCCATACACTACATAGTGGCACAAATATGTTACCATATTTTGCATTTCAAAGACAATCGCCTTATGTCCAATAGACAAGTTAAGCCTACTGGCGTCCAAGGGACCCGCCGGGAAGTCGCGCTTATATTAGGCCATGGGGCCCCCTGGGAAATCTCCCAGTATCATAGTGTTCCAGTCCGACCCCACTTTATTCTGTAATCGCTTTTAACACGTGTGGTTGCATCTTTCGAACTGCCTGTATATATAAAAAGACGTATTGCCACGATAGGAGGTTCCTATTTCATTGAATTTACTCTGAAAAACGAGAGGATTGGTAGAGGACTTTTTCTAAAAGTAAATGTCAACAATTATTCTCTAGGGTTTTAATAACCAAGGAGGTAATTTAGGAATGGAGAATTTGAAGCATTGGCAAGATGAATATTTTTCTGCTTCAAGACGGGACGGATTCGTATGCAAAAAGGTGGAATGAAATTTTAGTTCCAATCATACAATTATTGGTGTTTGGGACCAAAGACATCATATTTGGGATTAAACGGATTAGGGGATAGTTTGATAGTATAATAAAGAACCTACTTCGTTCGTCTGAGAGAAATTTTTTGTTCATTTGCCTCATAATAGAGGCTTTGTGAAAGGGAACTTCTAAATGCACTCACACAAAGTCTAAGTCCCTGATTGTGTATCAGACCATCGGCAGAGCTGATCCAATACACAATCGAGCCATATTCAAGTTTAGATCTTACTGAAATCAAGCGTAACCGGACTAAGACCTTCCGGTCTGCTTCCCAATCTGTATTTGCCTCGACTTGCATTAAGTCCCAAACTTTTGACAATTGTTTCTGAGGCACCTAATATGCGGATGGAAAGTTAGCCTACACTCACGAATAAAAATCCTATAAATTTGGTCTCCTACACAATAGGAGTAAGAAAATTAGCAAGATAGATTTTTGGGTCATCATGAATTTGATGTCATGCCAGAAGTGCATAAATGACTTCATTAAAGATAGAAAGGAAAAATAGCTGACACATAGATACATACATACATACATACATACATACATACATACATACATACATACATACATAAACTCACTGTTATCAGCCAAGTACATCTCTTAGCATTATCGTAATTTTGTGGATAGTTCGGCGATGTGACAATGATAGGATTGCCAATCGACACGTTGTACAATCGCCCGCATTCTGAAAGAGCATGAAAGTAATAATTATCATTACACTTCTGGAAAATTTGGAAAACTTACGAAGTGATCTCGTAAATTTATATGTTTTGCAAGATCTTTTGCAAAGTTTGTTCGATTCAGAAGTGCAACTGATGTATCAACTTTTTCCGTAAAATCTGACCAATTCAATATTCTGGAGCAAACAATGTTATATCAAACCAGTTATAATGGAAAACCTTGTTATTGGTCAGTTGAGGCAACGAACAGGACTAATCTTGACCATAGAGAAGTACATGTACCAAACAAGCAATTAAACTCTAATAAATATTGAGACATCTTTTAATTACGGTATAACAACAATAATTTGTATGGACATCAATTGTCAAATAAATATATGGCAGAAAATGACACTAATATAGTATACCTAACAATACTAAGTTACTCTTTACTGGTACTTCGTCAAAAGCGTCACGAGCCCTTAATCTTTAGTCAAAATTTTAAATAGACCATTTAAACGCCTGAAAATATGTAGAGTGCCCAGTCCGTTTAAATAATATATTTCTTTGCTTGCAATTATCTCACATTTCAACATTTAAGGAAAAATAATTCCAATGCCTGACAAGGGTCGACAAATATACTACACATCAACATTCTGACTTTGAAGTTACAAACATGTCTGTGCCCAATACTTGAACATATGTACAAAAACGAACATTTTCAAACTCAATTTAGCATCTCAGAATGTCGTTCTATATGTAGTCTTATATATATATATATATATATATATATATATATATATATATATATATATATATATATATATATATATATATATATATATATAGTTGTTGCATTATGCATTCAAACTATTTTATATCTACTGATATGCATACCATCTGCGTGAAATAAACTGTAGAAGGAATTTTTGGCGTGTCGCAGCTCAAAGATAGGATACGCCTAAAATTCGTATGACTCTAGCATCACTTAATTTAATGATATTCAAAGTTTAACTTGTTTAATTTGAAGTATAGATTAAATTTGTTTACTCGGACATTTTCATTTCTTCTGACCATTTCGAATTTACACAGAAAATACAATATTAAGGATAACTAAAAAAAATATTGCATTCTGTTGTTTATAGTCGTGTACGCTGCATTAAAGTGATGTCAAAAAACAAATAGTGGTATTTAGCACTTGTGGTGGTTGTGGTTGTAGCAGGAAGAGTAATAGGAAGTAACTGAAGTGGCAGTAGTAGTATGAGGAGGAGGATACTCAGATAAAAAGGAGCGGCCAGAACAATGAAATAATGAGAAGCAGAAGAATGAAGAGGGATGAGAGAGTAAAAAAGAAGGAGAAGAAAGAAGAGGAGAAAGAGGGAATGGAATGGTCACAAGAGAAGAAATTAAATGAAGTTGGATCAAGGAAAACAAGAAGAAGATGATGAAATTAATCTGGTAGGAAAAAAAAGAAGAATGAGTAGCATCAGGCAGACTTGAAGTAGAAGAATGAGTAGCAGGGGAACTAGAAGTAGGAAGAACGAAACAGATTGATCAGGAATAGAAAGAGTAGTTCAATTTATGAAGGAGAAAAGTAGGAGGAAGATGCAGAGGCGATTAATGCATTTAAAGCGGCTACATTAGTGACATAAAATATACATGTATCTCCTTACCATAATCAATTGGATAATAATAGCAATAGTAGATATTCCACAATCGTGTAAATGTACCAGTGTAGACATAAATATAAGGGTAGGATCCCGTTCTACTCGTGATGGTCGAATTATCTGTGTTGTAAAATTGGTAACGTTCTTTCAAAACGCGCATCCCTGAAAAAGAGGTGGATAAGATAAGTTACATTCCTTGACGAAGTCGAACGAACAATTGTTGTACAATATCTACCAACAAGTTAAATTCAAAGATTTGTCTTAAGGAATAAAGAACCCCGGCTACATCCATAATAATGTACAGCTTAGTATTATACGTAATACTAATGATAAAATATCACTGTCCAATTTATGTATGTACGAAATGTATGTGCATTGTGACGAGTAGTCAAGAATCAATATTACATTGACATCGAAACCTTGATACAAAATAAAACAGTGAAGAAATAATATTGCCATGCTAAAATATTGTTCAAGAGAGAGGCGGTAAATTGTATTAACCCTGTCCCTCACAGAGTGGTACAGTCTGATCCAGTCTATATATTCAATCTATATATACAAAATATTATTGTTTTGTTTTTTCACTTTGTGGTTCTCTCTCTCTCTCTCTCTCTCTCTCTCTCTCTCTCTCTCTCTCTGTATACATGTATTTTTGTCCGTCTGTCTATCTCTCCATACATACCCTTCACCTCTTGACATGAACCAGTGCTTCCTACATACAACGTGAACGGTACGGATTTCGGAAGTTCGATAGGTGTGCTTGAAGACCCGTCATTTCGGCAACAGAATTCAAACTTTGTGCCAATCAAATAGTTTCCATCTGGAACGCTACCCGAGATGGTCGTATTTCCACGGGCCTCCATGTCATCATATTGGATAGCTCCTGCCTCAAATCCTGATTTAAAGGACAAATGGTGTAATAAAAATGCCACAGGTATCCGTTTATATTGATACATCTATCGAGTAACTTTGTTCATTAGCCTCCACGCTAGTTGGCAGTACAGCTGAGAGCAGAGTTATGGCCATCTATTCGCCAATGCTTTTTTATTATTGGTGTTGTTTGTTAGTGTATTTTTTTTTTTTTTTTTTTGCTTTTTGTTTTGGGGTTTGGGGGTTGGGGTGTGTGTGTGGTGCCTTTGGATAAGAATATAATCATCCATGTCATATATCCTAATCATATCGCCTGACCAGCAAATATAGCAAGCTCATATTGTTTACTAATAATATCCAATCTACATATACAGCAACATGACTTTGATGAAAAGTTTACAATTATGTTGCATGACAGAACTAATATTTCATACGTGACATTAGCTGCATGAAACATTTAATCATAATGTCCACATCCCCTGTAGAAACGTTACCGTCGATAAATATACGAATAAATTAGAATTTTTTTACTGTATATAATTTATATGTATGATAAGCAATTAAATGATCTACGAAGTATTCAGGAATAATGTTCGATTTAAATTACGTAATTCTATCTTCAGCATTTGCCGTGTTGATGGATAGGATGCATATATATATATATATATATATATATATATATATATATATATATATATATCAAAAGAGAGAGAGACGGGGGAGGGAGGGAGACAGAGACAGAGAGACAGAAACAGAATGCAGAGAGAGAGAAAATAATCTTTCCAAATGACAAAGTACGGTGTTGCAAGTCAGAGAAACTGGCCAAGCGCTTTCGAGATCTACGGATCCCATTTTCAAGGCGGACGACACAATAATAAGTTTCCTTTGCTCTTTTGGTTTCCAAATTTGCCGCCTCAGAACTCTCCCGTTTTGTGCAGTTCTGGGTTGTTACATTTTTTGAACTTTACTTTTAATTGTCACCAAGTATTTCAATTTGGTCCGAATCTCTCAATTAGTAGGATTGTGATTTGTAATTCATTAACTGACTTTATTTATTTCCATTGATATTTGAAATAAATATAATAAGCGCTGTGATCCATTTGATCTATGTTCGTTGCGTTAGATGTAGGCAGATTTTGTATAGATATAGACTGATACCTTGTGGACAGCTCCCACCCTTTCTGTGGATACAGTAGCTGCCCGGATACCACTGAGCCTGGTTTGTTTGACTGCCATTGAATGTTTCGTCCTTGACACAAAATTCCTCTTTAACATAAGCGTAGACGGTGTATTCTCCAGAGAGATGAAAATCACTCGTCACGCCGCTTGCATAGCTTTTAGGATCCTTATAGCGCTTAACAAACCCTGACTTGAATCCCACAGGGCAGCCTTGGATCGGCTTCAGAAAACTAAACGAATCTGCGGGCCACGACAAATTTTGAGCTGAAAGAGAAAAGAGAGAAAGATCAGCCCTTTGCTTAAGATATGGTTACAATGTCTAGCTCATAAATGTTGAATGTACGAACCTAGCTCAAGTTCAAAGTCCTGAAACCAAATATGTCACCCGGAGTTTATCGGTTTTGTTGAAAAATAAGCATACTAATAAAGACAATTTTGAATTTTCTACCAAGTTAATTTATTTCTAAAAATATTTCAATTTATACGGATATTGACCTTTATATTTGGTTTCATGATTAAAGATATTTTGTAATATTAGGCCGAGTCACCTTTTAAGGTCTCACTTTTTGTTGAAAGTAAAAGGCAACTTTAAATTTTGCACATTATGATTTCAATACAATATTCTTTAATTTTATGTAGAATCTCCCTCACAATATGAAATAAACACTATATTTTTTTATAAATTTCTATAGGATAATCGGAGAACCACGCTTTAATTTAGTTGTAGTTAGATATTGTAATCATCGGTCTATAACAGTGTTTTGATGATAAAAATAGAGAGTCATTATATAATATGTTTTGATGATAAAAATAGAGAGTCATTATATAATATGTTTTGATGATAAAAATAGAGAGTCATTATATGATATGTTTTGATGATAAAAATAGAGAGTCATTATATAATATGTTTTGTAGATAAAAATAGAGTCATTATATAATATGTTTTGTAGATAAAAATAGTCATTATATAATATGTTTTGTAGATAAAAATAGTCATTATATAATATGTTTTGTAGATAAAATTAGAGAGTCATTATATAATATGTTTTGTAGATAAAAATAGAGAGTAATTATATAATATGTTTTGTAGATAAAAATAGAGTCATTATATAATATGTTTTGTAGATAAAAATAGACAGTCATTATATAACATGTTTTGATGATAAAAATAGAGAGTCATTATATAATATGTTTTAATGATAAAAATAGAGTCATTATATAATATGTTTTGATGATAAAAATAGAGAGTTATTATACAATATGTTTTGATGATAAAAATAGAGAGTCATTATATAATATGTAGCCAACAAAAATTCCTGACCAACTTGTCCACAATGTATCCGAAAAAAAATATTCGTCGATAAATGTATCTTTTTCTCAATGTGAATGAATAGTCACACACACACACACACACACACACACACACACACACACACACACACATATATATATATATATATATATATATATATATATATATAATCCTCTGTTGTATGTAATATAGATGCATAAATACACTAGTGAGAAACAAATTTTACTTATAGATGTTACTTGCACTCTGATGAGCTGTAAAAACGGAACATTGATTTCCATATCAACAAATGTCACTCTTGCTCCCATATATACGACATTTTTTTATTTGTTTTGGCAACATTAGATACCTTTGAAACAAAAATGTATAATGCTAACAAGTTTTGAGATAAATCACTTATGAAGTTACTGCATGACAAACAATACGCCACTGATATAGGACTTAAAACTTCAGTATACTGCCAGCTGAGCTGAAATGATAGTTTTCATTATGATACATCTTTGTCCAACACCATGAATTTCTGTGCTTCTATTTTCTTTCCTTAATGCATTTTTATTTCCTAATACGTCTCGACTCGCATAAAATGGTGTAAGAAAAGTTAAAAATTTCATCTGGTCAACTAAGATGATAAAAGATCGGCAAGTTCTCTCATTGCCAGTTTATCTACCCCGAGACAGAAATAAGGATAGACCTACGGAGGCACTGGCAGATGGAAGGACACGAGACAATACACCGCAGCATTAAGAGCGAAGAATTAAAGGCTAACAGGGCATCTTACCGTTAGATTCCAACGTCTGGCACCCATCTCCAGGATTCAATGCAAACGGACAGCGGCACTGACATTTTCCGTTGACGTAGCTGAGGTATCCACCATTGTAGCATATCATACTGAAGTTTGGGCAGAACGTTTCTAAATAAGCAATATAAATACAGAAAGAACTTATTCTTGAGCAGGCTGGCGACTTTAGTAATTCTCTCTCTCTCTCTCTCTCTCTCTCTCTCTCTCTCTCTCTCTCTCTCTCTCTCATACACACACAAAAACACACACATAGATATACATACACACACATATTTAGAGTTGCTTTCGATCATAAATGGCACATTGGCCTAAATGTATGTGATCACTCGAACTTGTAGTCAACGTATCACTGCGATTGATGGACTTGCACATTTGCTTCCCCAACTGAGATTCTCGGAAATATACGGTACTGATGTTTTAAGCAAAGCCAATTTTAAGTGGCTCCTTATCAAAAACTTATCATGAGAGCCAACATAGACCTGATAATTGAGAAGTTTATACTGAGAAAAAGGTCACTGTGTGTATTTCCTGTAAGAGGCTAAGCATATGGAGTAATTTTGTGTTCTGCTTAAACTCCACGATGCCTTGGAATTTCTGATAAGGTCAACTTTCCGGGGATAAAGTTTGCTCATGGGGGTTCGGGTGGAACAAATGGTTTATTACTCCTGATTTGTACACCGTGCTGACAATTCACCGCATAGATTCAATCAAGTAAAGAAGCACGCAGACTTTAAAGAAAGAAAACAAATTGGATAATTTGGTCAATCAATCAGTCAATAATAACTGAATCAAAGTTCCGTGATAAATTAATGTGGAGTCATTGAGGTCGTTCCAGCAATGCATCAAGGAGAATAGCATAATTTTCAAGTACATCGTAAGTTTTAGATGAAATTAATTCAAAAGTGTTCTCTTAACTGTAAGAATTGTATCTTTCACTCAATCTCTGCGTCAAATCCGTCTACATATATACTGTAGAGTTCTCTCTTTACACATAAGGTCTTTTCGAAATCTGTTGCGTAATTTTACTATCAAATTTTGGCAATAGTTATGGAAATTAACATAAATCCCAATACCGGTGTATCCGAATGACCACTCTATGCTATATATCTGCAGATTTACAGAAGTACGAGATAGTACCGTACATAATTACCTTGTGTTACTTACCGTTGAGTTTAAGAACTAACTGGACTTCATACGCCGGATAGAAGTAATCCATTTCGTATTTAGTCAGTACCATGTATTCCAATCTGTTATCAAGTATCGTCATTACTCTTTGACCATTTATGTTAAAATCCTAAAGAGAAAAGAAATAAAGGAGAATGATGACGACAGTGGAACCTGTGTAATCTGACCATAAAGTAACGAAACATTTAGACCGAATCAGGCAGTATGTCGGACCACTCAGTCTCGGATCTAATACAGAATTTTTTTTAAAAAAAAGTTTTGACCCAAAAAAGGAGAGTTCTGCCTGATTGGAAGCTATTTTATCAACCTGCTGAATGTTATTTTTAATTTTGGGAACTTCGGTTAGAAAAGCTAACAGTCGTAAAATAGGTAAATAAACAATTTAACAGATGTTGAAGTTTGCGCTCCATGTTTAGTTAAGGAAATATAAGGAAGCTTTAACATTTTAAAAATATAAATTAAAGAGAATGCGAGATGATACATTTCTTTTCATGGATGCTGAATGGTTTGCTCGAAACACTGTGGAGAAGTCTGACCAAATCAGTTACAATCCTAGAGGAAGAGAAATGAAAAAGGGCGCAAGATGCTATTCTTCCGACAATACATACCGAATAGTTTGTTTGAAGCTCAAGTTAGAAAACTGACAATTTGTGTTGAAATGTACGAGAAAGAATAACGGCGGAGAATGGTGATTGATATTATTCAGGACTTGTTGGAAATTCGTTTATAAAATCTGACTGTTTTTAGATAAAATCCCAACAAGTGGGAATAAAAAGGGCGCTCTAACGGGTTATGTATACTACAAGAAGATCATTTTCTTAAATAGCAACGAGGTCGCAAATTTAAATAAGAAGAAAAAACAACTCTGAACAACAAATATGAATTTTGTCTTTACGGTTGGAAAATTCGTCCTAAAGAGGCAATTTTAATCTTAATATCTGTTCCTTAAACTTGACTGGTTTACTGCTCAAGAACCGCCACGCTAGCTGGCTAACTAGCTGAGAGGAACGGTATGTCCACCTTATAGAAAACATGGCCAAAGAAACAAAGAAAAGCAAAGAGAACAATAAATATCTTTAGAAAAAACTTCGCAAAAAAGTTACCAATGGGGTGCTATCAAACGAGTATCATAAGCAATCTTATTGTTTGCGCAAATGTTAAAGTAAAAATAACTTTTTGATCTTTTACAAATTCTCTAGACAATTTAGGTCATTCACCTGATGATATAATACTGCCTTAGGTGAGCTAAAACCAATTGGCATCAGCTGTCCAGATTTTCCATTTCTTAAACATATTTGTAGCAAAATAAAGACAGCTTAACACGCAATTCAGCACACATAACCTACTGACCCATTTGGGGGGAAACTGACCTACTTATGGGCGAAATCGGTTAACGTTAACCTGAATTCCTGTAGTGGTGTAATCTCCCAAGTCCTAGAAACCAACAGAAATGACGGGAAGCCGGTCTGAAGTTCAACAAATTTCTTGAAACTGTTATCATCCGTGCAAAACAAACAAACAAATACACAAAAAAACTTAACACACCCATATGCAGACAGTATCATATCTTCTTCTACGTCTTCCATTGCAAAATAATTAAATGAAAATAGCATAATGATTCATAGGGACCCACCGGATGACTTTAAAGTTACTTCAGCTTTTCCTTGAAATATAAATGGAACTGAGCGAATTTAATTGTTATTTTAACTTGGTAAAGAACGACTTCTGCTCTCAATTACATTTCCTGCTCTCAATTACATCTCAATTACATTTCTTAATTGACCGACCAGAGATGTTGTTAATAGAACATCACAACAACTTCATTTTTTTTAAAAGAAATTTATTCTATATCCCCGAAGTATTCTAAATTTTTCATGGAACTGTGTACGGTTTTTTGTTCATAAGTAATTTTAACCGAAATAATGGGGACAAAAATAATTTACTCAAATAAACTGAAATAATAGGTTCGGGCTCAAATTAGCATAACTCAAATTCATGTAAGTAAATATCGTGCTGCAGAATAGGTATATCGGCTTTCAGTGCGATATACTTACTGAAAGCGATGTTTATGCAAATAAGAACTACCAGTGATGTCCAGTGTGTATTGCTAGGGTGAGCAATGTTTTCTCTTGTAGGTAGATCTGTCTCTAAAGGGGGTCACTAAGAACACCATAGTTAAAAGTTGCATTACATTTGCTTCAAGAACTAGACAATTTCATCAAGCTGTTTTGACTTGTGTGTCTATTTTATGAGCACCTAATCTCGGCCTATTTTGACTAATCTGAGTAGTCCAATATATCTAGTGCATATATATATATATATATATATATATATATATATATATATATATATATATATATATATATATATATATATATATATATATGGCAGGTTGCATGCTCAGGAAATGTCAAAAGGTCAAAACCAGATACTAAACACAGGACGACTTCTGAGATGCCCAGAACAGTCTTAAATATTTGTTCGAAACACAGGTGCGAAAATTAATATGATATTGATAACCTGTGTCTAAAAGGCATTTTGATAATAGTAAGCCACAGAGTCTAGGATAAATCAAAACGTTCAATCTACTCATTTTCACAATGTATTGAAAACAATTTTAATTTCCACACCTAGTATATGTCATCAGACATATTTCAGAACTTACCCAGAGCCCATAGTGCATCAGGGAGCTATAGTCATAGTCAAAAGAGAACCAGTTACTTCCAGATTCTACATTAAACTGGCTCCAATAGCCTGAAGAAAACAAAAAATTATATATATATATATATATATATATATATATATATATATATCTTATTAAAAGAAAAGCGCAACAGGAAAAATACAATATGAAATCAGTGCAGCGTTGAGAAATTAATGCAAAAACACAGCGGGCATTCCATGACGGAATGAGACCTTTTATTTGTATAATTTTAGGTGTAAACAGAATACGATTTAGACAAAAGCTTATAACGATCAACCATTTGAATCTGCAGTGAGATGACCGCTATGTTTTTTTTTTTTCTCGTTGTTTTTTTTTTTTTTTTTTTTTTTTTTTTTCTTGAAGAAAGGGATGAAGCAATCAAATACATAGCGTCATTTATTTTTCTTATATTTTACAACATATTTTATTTCCATTTTTAATAAAGCATTTTGGAGTTAGAGTTACAAGTTCTGCAACTTGGATAAAGTCTTTCTCCTATATAAAAATAGCATATGTACAAGAGAGATAGAGAGAGTGGTAAGTGTAGGAAACATTCGCACAATGTCAAAATCCAACATCACGGAATTTGGATAATTTGGGGCTTGTTAGTATCAGTTTTAAATCTGTGCCGATTGAAACAATTGGTCAAAGTGTTTGAAATAATAAGAGTCTCTGAAGCAAGAAAACCAGCTGTGTCTTTCAGACTCTATATCATTTTCACAAAACATTGCTTATAGAAAATTTAGAGGTAAAATGTTACCTTCAGTCGAACGTGTCTTTCAAGATGGCGGCATCTGATTTGAATCATGTTTTTGAACATAATGTTACTATAAGCAATATTTCGTGAAAACGATATAGTGCCCTAAAGACACTAAAATAGAAGCTATTTACATTGGCTGGTTTTATTGTCTTAACCGCTCTGATTTCAACAGACACTTTGATCAAATGTTGAGATTGTAGTCGGAAGTAATCCGAACACTCGTGATGTAGATTCGTGTAATACAGTAAAATACATCTTAGAATCCATATTAAGGAAATCTTCCATGTTTTTTAAAAAAATAAAATCTTCTACAGATTGAAATACAATTTTCGTTTTATGAAATAAGCAATGAACCATATGTAAGCATATCAGCTGGTGCTGGAAGTGATATTGATTTTGTTTCTTCTGTTATATTTCTACCTGTGTCACTTATGTATTTTTTTGTGTGTGAAGAAAACAAGGATTTAGAAAATTGAATAACCGCCTGTACAGTGAATAACCGCCTGTACAGTTACTAATAGAATGTTTCTTTAGAGAATGTAGGACAATAAAAAATTCTTTTATCTAAAAATGTTTAGAAATAAACCATTGCTACTATTATTTGCATCTAATATTTTATATCGAGCTGATAAAGTTAGGTAATACAATGTTTGCTTACTTGGGTTGATATTATCCCAGTTAATTCGAACATTTGAGTCCCGATTCGCATTGCTCTGTTCATGAGCGAGTCCTAGCGAGTGTCCAATTTCATGCGCAGCAGCAGACTAAATAATAATAATAATAATAATAATAATAATAATAAATTAACACAGAGAAACATTTTAATGTTTATATAGACATTCATCGCTAGTTTCAGACATTATTTTAGTGGTTGGTTCAAATTTTTGTACCGTCATTTAGCTTCGTCATCAGTACGTCAATATATGGTAAATAACAACCTTAGTAAACTCGACCCGTTTTGAGTGACTTTTCAGAGCAGTTTTTATCAGATCTAATCAAAGTGTTCGAATCGCTTCTTCAATTATTCACAAAAGATTACCTTTGTATTGACAAAACCGAGTAGTGATTGCTGTATAGAAGAGGAGTTCGTCAGCCATGAGTATCAGAGGGAAGGGAAAATAAAGGCACACTTTGTGTTTTGTTATGTAGATTTTCCATGATTACTAAGTGCAAGACAAGTATGCATCGTTTGTAACCATAGCGCACATTTAAAAAAGATAAACTTTACACTCAACAACTTTAATGTTATTATAGTGATTTTAAAATATGTTCCTATTCGCTTGCGATGTCAAGTTAGCAAATTTATACTTGATGCGTATGCCACCTTCAGCTTTCGTATGTTTAACTAGTGTGCTAAAAATTAAGATTCCAAAGTTTCTTTCCGACTGATACCTCAAACGGACGTAATTGAATCGGTACGATATTTCTAACGTAAGGACAATATCACGACTCATATAGCCGTAGTTCATGCTAAAATTAACATTTAGAATACACATAAATCCTGAGTACCATACTTTGCCCACCTAGCAGCATATTACATACATACACACGTCCATAAAGTCTGTATATGCTTAATAAAAGTCTGTACATACATACATGCATTCATGCCGTAGCACACACATGCATATATACATATACATATACATATACATTGGCACAAATGAGTAAAGATGCATACCCCTCCGCAAGGTGATATAGTCTGTATGTTATTAGTTAATCTTCCCACGTAGGACCAACATCCGTCCGAACTATGCAAGAAAATGAGAGTATTAACACAAATGACTCTTAATACAAGCATACTAATTTTTTAGCTGTCCCATTAACATTAGAAAAAATGTTTTATGGATATGGATTACACCGGCAAAGGTGATGAATTTCTTTTAACTACTATACCATACGATTTGATAGTAATTCAGTGAATGTGAAATGTACATGATTCATGCTATACGGGTTTCTCATAATTAGGCACCGACAATTTTATCTTTCAAAATCAGAAGGAGATTACTATTTTTCTTCGAGCCGCGATGGGGGAAAAAGGTAATATTAAAGACATAAATTTTTCAACCAATCAAATACAAAAATGGGAGATGGATATGTAAGGGGAGCAAAAATATTTTACAATTATTTAAGTGAGAAGCAGGACATTTGAGTAAAGAAAGAGCCCACCGACTCCCACCCCTGAGAAAAATGTTCGGTGCCTCATAGAGAAACAATCCGCTCTGAAATTGGGTATTTGAAAAATTGTTTTAAAATGCAAAATAACTTTTTTGCCCCATATCTTTTTTTTTTTTTTTTTTTTTTTTGTACAGCTTAATTTCCAGAGATGCAAACACAACTAGTTTTTAACTAGCTAAGCGCTTTATATACAAACACACACACACACACACACACACACACACACACATATACATATATATATATATATATATATATATATATATATATATATATATATATATATATATATATATATTCTTCCCTTTTCCTTCTTCGTCTTCAAGTTTCCACATATGACAAAACAAGACTTAGTATATAGTTCAATTACAATGAGAGAGAGAGAGAGAAAGAGAGCACGGAAGAAAGACAGACACACAGAAAGATTTGGCAGGGAGTGAGATGTACAGAATATAAATATAACAATAATAAATTCAAGAAAATGCTTGAATGGTAGTTCAAATGTTGGCAAAAATACCTGCATTATCGCTACCGATTTCTTGGTTTCTCTGATTTACATAATTAGAGGTTGAATTCCACAAACAAGCCGTGTAAACATCGTTTTATTTATCATCGTCATTATCACTGTCATCATTATTCAGTAGAATTTGGTTTTCTGATACAAATAACCAGCATTGAAAATTTCAATTACTTTATAAGAAAACGCAGCTAGATAAACAGAGAGATGGATAGATCAATGGATTTAGATAGATATATACAGAGAAAGGGGGGATAGAAAGAGAGATCAATGTGTTTAACAATGCCTCTAAATTCATGTTTAAGAAATCTGAGAAATTTAATACTGTTACAAGTTTTACTTTAATCCGCTATATTCTGTTAATTCTGATAATGTTAGGTTTTATTTACTTCTATTTTCTTCTGCATTGTTAAAGACTCACTAGACGAATTGTAGAGTGGTGTTATGGCCCAGAGCATTTTCGGCATGAACTGTTGGTGTGTATGGTACAAAGCGATAGGCTGTCACAGCCTCCCATTCTTTCATGTACTGTATCGCCGCAGATTTCCACGTGGCCGCTAAAATAATAATAAGAACAATAATAATATTATTATTATTATTATTATTATTATTAGTAGTAGTAGCAGTAGTAGTATTATAACACTAAGTTGGAAAATAAGTTTTTTTTAAACGAACAAGCTGAAAATCAATAGCTTCAAATGCAAGAACGTTCACTATCTTACATCTTACTATCTTACATCGGCACATAAAAAATTGAAGTAAAGTCAAATCGATTGTACTTCTTTTGAAAAGGTGTTACAGGAAGTCAATCATCGACCTATGATCTTTTGAAGCTGGTTGAGAGTTTTGTTGGATTCTCAGGTATGCACACTTCCACACACTATTTGTGCTTGTTTATACCATATGTATGAAACTCGTTAAAAAGTCAAATTTCACTCATGAAAGCTGAAAAACAGATGATGCAACACTTTTTGTAAATTGTATATGAATTTAATACGTCATTTTGTTTTTTTTTTTTATTTTGTAGCATTTCGCCCATGACGCAATATAACATCTGGCAATAAAATATTGACCATTAATTTATAGATAGACGGACAGACAGACACACATGCTTGCACATACACATTTAATAGATATTTAATCATATGAGGTAAATTACATTTCTTTTACATTACGTACGTAAAGTGTCATCCAATATGTATGGGATTATTCCCTTCGTCCACATTTGTCCTCCGTCTATATACACTGTCCTTTTTGAGCGTTTGCCTTTATTTCCCCCTTTGTTTCCATTAGAGTTGTCCTCGTTCAAATAGTTGACAAGAGAAGATCCGATATCTATCTGTAACATAAATATTAAGTGAAAAGAGACACACCTAAAACCAACCATCTACGAACCCAATATATAACTTTTTGGAAGAAAGACATCTTGTAAACAAGAATTCACTTTATTTTTGCGGAATTGTGCAATATTTCTTTGTTCTTTGGTGACATATAAAATCACAAGTTAAAAATAATGTTTTTACATCAATTTAACAAAAAGTACAATAATCTTGTTGTTCCTTCCACCAATAAAGCTTCCATAAAAAGGCTAGACCTTACATCGATGTGTGTGTAATATCACTTACCAGATGTTGTCTTAGTTTTTCGGATACTGTGAACTTTTCGCTCCTGTTTCTGCCTTTCTGCTTTTTAACTGCATTTTTCAGCACTTTCGCCTGTTGCTCCATCTCACGTATTTCAGCCTCCCTGCTGTTCTTGTGTTCCATCTTTCCTTTCAACTTTTCAAGGCGGCGCTGTTTTAAAGTTATAAATTGCGTAATTTTGTCCACACCTTCCAATTGCATGAAAAAGAGCCTTTATATATAAGTTTTTGATAAATTAATGGCAAACCGTTGCCTTACTGCCTGATTTTGTTTCTTTTTTCCTGTTTAAAATTTATTTATTTTTGGTTCTTCTTCAATGTTTGCAGATAAATTTTCAAAGCTATATGCTGCCGTAAAGTGTCGAAGACAGTCATGTGATAGTTTTCCGCAAAATTTAAAATGAAAGCAATGCGTGCACAATACGCCAGGACATGCACTAACCACTAGCGTTCACAGGCGATGGAAGAATCGTTAATACCAGCTTTACCCAATCTTACATACCTTTAATGTACCATCTTAAGCATTACACATGATACTATGTTGCTGTCTAATAAGTGATCATCCCCACTTCTTTCAGATAAACTCTTCCTGGCAAGTGACCACTGTGTCTTGCATCTTAAGGCAAATGACATTTTTTTACGAAAAGAATCTTTGTTCTGATCACGTGACTCTATCGATCAACTAAGAAAATGTGGGAGCAATGTCCCGTGCAAAAAGTCGAGGTCTAGAATTTATTTCTGAATCTAATTATCTTGCGCTTTGTGATTCCTGTGGGCCAACAAATGTGTAACAAGCTGAAAGTCCACAACATTTTCTATTGGACAAAAGTACCCATTTGTAGGCAGTTCTTAAAATATGCCAGAAAGTGACGAAAACCACGGCATATGTCACTTGCAAAAAATACAACCATAGTTTCAATCTCCTAAAGCAAGTATATGACAGATCCCAAAGATTAGTAACTGTCGTATCTAAACCTGTGGAACTTTGGTACCTCCCTGCTGAGGAGACATTAAACATTACCTTTATTCTTTGCATGTATATTTGAGTTGAAACTCATAAAAATACCCTTTTCGTGTATTTTGAAATTACGTTCTTAAACACCTGAAGATCTTTTAATGACAAAGATGTAAGTAATAATTTCCTTAAAGTCATGCTTTCTTTTTTATATCAAATTGTTACTGTCAGCTTTCTTCTGTTGATCGCTAATGTGTATGTATGTATGTATGTATGTATGTATGTATGTATGTATGTATGTATGTATGTATGTATGTATGTATGTTTCTCTCTTTCTCCCTCTCTCTCTCTCTCTCTCTCTCCATCGGCACAGAAAGATAGATTTACGACCCACCATCCATCGATCTCGTGAACTAATGATGTTTCTTATTATTTCCTTACCTGAACTCTAACAAATCGCTCTGGAATCGATGGAATCATCTTTCCGTTCTTCATCACGATTCCCATGTCGGCTTCATTAACGGGGAGAGCTGCATCATCTTCTTCTTCTAATTCCTTGGGAAGTGGCTTTATAGACTTTGGATGTAAAAAAAGGGATAAAATGTTTACATTTACCCCTGAAATAATGATGCTAAAAAAAAAAGTTGTTGCAAAGTATTACATACGATGTAAGATATTTGGAACCTTAAAGAGACAACGTATTTGGAACATTATATTCGCGACACAGTCGTAGAGGGATTGCATGCCAAGGCCTCAACCTGCGTTGTCTTAGAATTTAGATATATATGAAGAAAAAAAAAATACTAATAATAATAATAATAATTGTAATAATGATAATTATCTGCGTGCATTCTCAGTTTCATTTCAGTGATACAAGTCCCTACATAATCACATAAATATCAGTATAATAAGTTGGAAACGAGTCATTGAAAAAGAATGAAATTTCCTTGTATTTGCACAGTGAGTTTTAGCTTTTTCTCAATGTTGTATTTGTCATTTGTACATTGCGTATTATGTACTATGCGCAGGGTAGAAATAATTTGTCGACCGAATATGACCTTAAACAAAGCATGATTGAATTCTCTAATTACTGTGCATTTACTAAATGTCACACAGTTATATTGGATACAATACTTATCACTAACTCTTTACAATATTATTATCTTATAAATTAGTACGTTGCAAGATAGTCTAAGGACTTAATGTTTTCATTTATTGGAACCAAGAATTTATCTAATTTTATTCTCAAGATATAATTTATTGTGCCTTATACGTCTTTGTTTTTTACTGGGTGTTGGAACAAATATCAGGACGCGAAATAATACTCCATAAACATTGTAATACATTATGATATTTAACCAGACTTGTTTCTTATTGGGTTGAAATATCATGGAATAAGTCAAAGAACTGCACGAGTTTCCGTGATATTTTATTTATTTCATAATTAATTTCAGCTTGTTGAAAATCAAGGTAAAACTAAAGAGGGCACATTTATGTATTGACTATATCTTATATTTGCTTACTTCATCTTCTCTCCTCAAATTCCCATCTGTTCCAGGTAATTGACAGATTAGGGTAAATAAAACCAAACTGAGAAGTCCTTTGCCGATAGTTCCCATTTCACCTGCAACATTAAAAAAAATCAAAACAAAACAAAACAAAAACACGCAAAATAAGTTCAAGTTTTCGCCACCTGCCATTTGAAAGCATTTATTTTATTTATACGGGATGGACTTCGAACGACATTGTTAGAACTTGTAACCCAACAGTATATTCTTCTACATACAAGAAAGATTTGTTTTATTGTTTGTTTTTTTTTTCCTTAAGTTGGTATTTTTATGCAAGTTGCTGATACCCCAACGGAGAATCTACTACTTTCGAAAGTATGCTTTGGTGTAACATTTTACACAATATTATGAATCATCATTTGGCCCTGTCAGCTGTTTTGAAAATTCCCTACACAGTACATGCACTAGAAATATTTTTGTACCAAACTTTATTTTTCTGTTTTCATTGTTGACCGACTGAATGTGAACAGACACAAATTTTTAAATGTTCAAATGGACGTGGTGTGGATAAGCGAGAGACAAGCACAATATTTCATAACATATTTTTTAATACTTATCGCTTCTATGAGTTTAAAACATTTCTGTCTTCAAATTAAAGACTACTTTGTCAGAGAAAATGTCCATCAATAGCTGGTCCAAAAGTTTTTAAAATAAATATGTTTGGTAAGCGTACATTATGAATGAAATTATGCCTTTAGCAATAGAAACCTGTTCTCTTTCTCTCTCTCTCTCTCTCTCTCACACACACACACACACACACATATATATATATATATATATATATATATATATATATATATATATATATATATATTAATTATGTACTATTACATTGAGTCCATCATAGTATTCCAAGGCACCAGTTTTAAGCCTCTTACGAATTTCATTAAAATTTAAAAACTAGCAAGGTGCACTATACTTCTTAAAAGATAACTCTTCAGTATCATACATAAAACAAGAAAACTTCGCAAATACTCAAAGGAAACATGACATTATTTCTAAATATTTCTAAATATTCATCGGTCAAAGTTATCTGTATAATGTATTTTGTATGAATTCTACGCTTACGATTATTTTACTGTTTGTTTTTTTTTTTTGTTGTTTTTTTTTTCAGTCTTACCCTAAAAAGACCTATTGAAGCGTCAACATTTGTATGTTTTTACTTACGGGTTTTTATCGATGAAAGAACACATTGATAAATTCCTTCTGAAGACTTACCTACCATACAAAAAGACGTGGAATTTCTTCTATGGACACCTTCTGAGACCCATCTAACAATACTGCTTCTCCGCCGGAATATATATACCTATCTACGCTGTCGATATTAATTAAAGTTGTTACAAATCTTCTTTTTTTTTTCTTCAAAAAGGCATCTGTTTCGCTGAGGGGCAGATTGTTTCATCCATCATATAAGTGAGACATTTTAATATAGATCCGATAACAATATATTGGGGTTATTAAGGAAATATGTGAAAAATTCTGTGATGGAACTCGGTATATTGGTTAATAAATAACCTTTGGCAAAACAGAAAATTACGGATACATCGACAGCGGTTATTTTATAACATTTTTAGTTTATTATTTAATATATAACAATCATATTAATTATCAAATAATCCTCTCTCCCAGCAATATTTTTCCCTTTAATTAGACCTTTTCACACAGATGATAAATAAGGTTTGGTGGTGTATAAAGTCCACGTCACCCACTTCCTGTTGATTTTTTTTCATTTGAAACTAAATTGCAAAGCTAGGAGATAAAGCAATCCTAGATGAAATGAAATATAAATTTATACAAGACTCCGTGGCCTGGATGGCGCAGTAGTAACACGCTCGTTGTACATATAAGGTCTGGATTCAATCCCTAGCTCCGTCATGTGAGTAAAGTGATCGCCCATCCAATGCCAGTGGTTTTCTCTGGATTCTCCAGCAACCTCCACCTTAAAGAGTTCTTAAAGACAACTTATTAGCTATCGGGAGTACTTGTTCTAATATTAAAACCTTGTTGGAGGGCTTTCTATGCACTATAGTTGCCGAAGCCAAAGTCTGAAGGATTTAAAACTATATCTCAGCAATTAAAATTTTTTGTACTGAATAGATCATAAGAAAAGAATTTAAATAACAAATCTCCTAATAAGGCAATAGTGAGAGCATGGCTTATGGCACATGTGATGACGTAACAGTCAACACGCTTGATTTTGTCACAGCAACAAAGACTAATCACTACAGCTAGATCTGAATATATGAACCAGTTTCAAAAGATAACTATCATTTATCGTAGAAATGAATTTACACAATGGTTGTATTTTACATATATGTAGTGCAATAAAAGTTCTAAGAACTCGTTCTACAATCAACATAAAACAATAAAAATAGTTTTATATACGACAAAACACTGTGAACATTACAAAAATCTCCTCCAAACCTCTGATATAAAATGTATCTACCTGCGTCAATTCTTTGAATTTGTAAATGCATAGGAAAGAATTTTATCATATACTAATTTTTTGTTTTCGTGTTGGCAATACATTTCATATTCCACAAGTAAATCAAAACCTTTTTCTGGTATATATGGAAAAGTTAATTAAATGAAACATTTAACAAAAATTTCTGACAAAAAGATACAACATCGACCTCCTGTTTTCTACAAGGTTACTTTTAAAGATTCTACAACAAAGGGAAACATTTATATGAATTGTTAGCTTCAGGTTTGTGTTTACTATATATATATATATATGGAATTTGTACCAATTCAAAGATTTGAAAGTCTTTTTAAGAAGGACCATTTAACTGTCAGTGATGTTCGTCTTACAAATATATCAATTTAATTTAAAGTGTGACATTTATTGCTAAAGTCTCAGTAATGTAGCAATGTTAAACTTGGTGCTTGCAACAAGGTATTATTTGTAATCTTTGAATATTGCAAATTTGAAGTCTTCAAAAACATCTCAACAATGTGCATTTACTTCTCTATTTAGAGAGCTTTAATTTTTTTTTCTTTTTTCTTTTTCTTCTGTTTTTTTTTTTTTTCTATTCCAAGAACGTTCCTCGTCTGAGTTAGAAATGTCATCGTTAAGGTAACTCAGCAGCAATGAGAAAGGTCATGGATAACCAATAATATCCAAGGCCATGCTTGTATACGTAGCTTAATTGTATACCAACGTTCACTCTTCTATTATAGGAATTGTTTTGGTTTCTAATTAATATCAATATTGCGATTTTAATCCTGTACCATCGGTAGGTCAGATTATTCAAGGTTATACTAATTCTGGACTATGTTGAGAACAGATACATTTTATGTAATAGTATAGGATTAAATGATCATGGCTGGGTGTTTATCGAAGAGTAAAATTTACCTATTCACTCAAAAAGTAAAGTTGGAAGAACTTTATTGTAATTATAAGGATGAAATGGTTATGTTTGGGTATTTTTGGAAGTGTAGATTTGACCTAGTGTGCTGTACAAAAAGTTCTTTATTAGTGAATAGTACGTCAGTGCATCCCCTCAAAGTACTCACAGTACTCCTCTACACACTTTCGAAGTCTTATTATCTAATTATTAAACGCCATTTTGTATTCACTATTGAATTGATTATTTTCTCTTGAGTCGGTTTGAAAAAAAAAAAGAAATCCATATTTGCGCACCTGTGTCAGTCACATTCAAACGTCTCTAGTCACTCTGTTCATATTTGGCGAGTAGCTGTTTGGGGATATCAACCCGAGTATGTTTGTGATAAGCCGTCAATAAATGCGGAACCAATCTTGCACAAATCCTTCTGAGCTTCAAATGATTCTTCAACATATTAAAAACAGCGGACGAATTAATGCCCGTGATAATAGAAATATGTTTCACTCTGTACCGAGCATCATGATTAAGTGCCCCCTTCACAGCAGCCATTCCCTCTCACCAATAGCTGACGACGGTCTTCCAGTACGTGGGGCATCTTCCATGGATTTACTACCAAGCTTGAGATCACCTCAGAATTGTAGGATATGACAGCGAATTACATCCATAAACTTTATCCAAGTCGGCCTTGATATCAGCAGCAGAGTACCCTAAGAGCAACCGCATTTTACAATATGCTCTTTGCTCAGTAATAGAAGTGATGGTGGCTATATTTTGCCAATTAAAAGTAAAGTTCTAAAGATTTAAATATACAGAATTGCACAAATGGAACTTAGGAAGAAAACCCCTTTATCTGATATTTTTCATAGCAAAACAAGACAGAAAATATTCGAAAGTACAATACATATGCTTGACAGGATTGAATATTTAACTTTCCATATAGACAGGTATCAGCCGCATAGAGAAAATATATAGAGATTTGCCTGAATTGGTTAAAAATAAAATGCTTGCATCAATGTAAAAAAATAAGGACGAATTTTTTTTAACGCTATGGAGTAAATTATCAATACTCCAACCTAAAATCCTTATATAGCACCAAAATACAATTTAGATAGATACAGTTGTTGGTTTTATATTTGTCTGGTGAAAATAGAAGATGATCACCTACATTTAAATTTAATTAGATATATCTGTAAATTTGTATGACAACTTGGAATGGGGACATTTTGACTAGGCTTGTCCAGAAGGAACGTTGTTGCTAAACAATAAATCTCGTTATTTCGTGACAACGACAACACAGCTGCTAGAAAATTTATTAGAACACAAAAGACTATGATACAGTGAAGATTACTCGACATATATAAAGCCGGAAAAAATCTCAGTTGTAAAATGTACAAATTATCAGCATCAATCAAAAGCTCTGTATGTTGTTTATTGCTAGTTTGAAAGTAGCATCGTACCGTGCGCGAATTGTCCGTGTTAAGTACCACAAAATTGTGGTAGCGCTATTAATCAATCAAACATATCCTAGTCAATGCAAACATCTAACCACATTTCAACAGGGTTTGGTATGTAACTCAAGTAAATTATTAATGTTACAGATCAATCGTTTACAGAGGTGTTGATTGCAATCAGGTGTTTTGTAAGGATCGCACTAATAGCGTACTACGAATTAAGGCAAAACAAATGGCAAAACCTGTGGTGTTTACAGAGGATAATGAAAAACATTTAAACTCACCAAAGGTATGCAATATCTGTGAGAAAAAATATTTAGAGACAAAGTTAGAGAGCGTATTTATTAAAGGGGCAAATACAGAGGGGCTGCTCATAACGGAGACAATTTGAATTTCGAATGCAAAAATATATCCCTCTATTGATTCATAACTTGTCCGGTTATTTATGATAGTCATCTATTTACCAAGACGATTTAACAAATGATCAAGATGACAAGATACAAAGTAATATCCAATATCGATGAGAAATATATTTCATTCAATAAGAATTGAATAGGTGATAGGTTCATAAAGCACGGTAAGGAAATAACTCTGAAAAGAACGATTAGATTTGTATATAGCTTTCAGTACTTGGGCCTGTGTCATAAGCAGAATTATCTAAGAATTTAAAAGATGACCAGTTCTGTTGCGACACTGAAACATTTTGGTGCAATGAAACCTCAAAATCTGTGAAACGACAGTTATTAATATGAGTACTTTGATAGTTTTGATAGATTCGATAAAACAAAACTTCTTCCTTCAGAATAGTTTAAGTCATCATTAACGATTCAAACGTATCTGGCAACGGTTACCAGTATGCACACGATGTGATGAACATGAACACACTCCATGGCTGTCACGACTATTACTTTGAAAAAAGATAACTTGATGCTATGTGACATTCATTATGTACCTAAACTCCAATTATGTATATGATTGGAATATGAACCAAGACTTGCCGGTATATAACTTTAAATTGGCAAATGATGAGTAACTTTGACAGACTGAAGACATTCTGTTCAAAACACCTGACGATAGTGAGACTGGTTGTATATTAGAAGTAGCTTTGGAGATCTACATGACCATTTCATGGACTACCCCCTTGCTCCGGAGAAATTAATCCAAGTCGAGAATTATTTATCTCTCTTGCGAAAGAAATTGTTAAATGAACATAAGGGGACAAAACCAACTGCGTCAAAAATATTGTTTGAATTGACAAAAAAAAATCAATCTGTTCTACATTACATACCTTAGCGCTTTACGTACTATTAGGTTTAAATCCAAGAAAGATACACAGGGTTGTCTTGTTGGAACATCATCCTTAGTTGAAATCCTACATCTAGTTCAATTCAAGTTTGAGACAAAGTGCAACAAATGAATAAGAAAAAGATTTTGTTTCAAATTGATGAATAACTCAGAGATCGCTAAACGAATGGAAAATTTGAGAAAAAGAGAAACCTTTTTCTAAACACCACAACTATATAGTTTCAGTACCAGTATTTTGTGCATGACCTATCCCTGCTCTCAACTTTCTCAATTTATCATTCATGAATCCAGTTTCTTCTGCACATAACCACGCATATTTGTATGTCGTCAAAATGCTGTAATTTAAATTGAAAAGATCATCGCTTTCATAGTATATGGTAATGTGCTTCACAAGTATTCTACACAAATTGTTTACCACTGCATTGTTATCATCTACTTTCGCCTTCAAATTAAACAACCTGAAGAAACACGAGGTACATTCGATATATTTGGAGTTACCTTTGGCATTTCTATATGTAAGTTGTGTTCGCGTTTAATACTGTATATTATAATCAATGGCGTGTTGTACTTTACTTGGCTGTTAGACGACAGGTGGAAATCATTCAGTTTGGGCCGTCATTGTTGTTCAAGTTTAACCTCATTTTCTGTGTGAATAGAGGCTTCTAGAGAAAAAGCATGGGTCAGGTTATTGAAGTCCTGAGTCACCAAGCTTATTCTCTCAATCTTTCGTTCAATTCATCAAGTGTCTATGAACTGTTTTCGTTGAACTCTTCTGTTCTTTCTTTAGTATTCTTCGAAATTCCTCGTGTCATGTTTGATCTTCATCAAATCCGTCTGAACAGAAAGTTACTTCCTGTAAATTCAAGACCGTTAGCTATTGCTCCCCCAATCATAGCTTCTGCCATGGCCATTTTATCATTTATTTAGCGATAAATAATCGAAGGTTTGTGTCGGCAAATCATTGATTGTGCTGTACTGATGAGTAACAAAAATTGATACTGCTGTAAGTTTTTATCTTGCTGTGAAAAGCATCTGGATGTCTAATGCTAGGAAATGGCATCTTTGGATTATGCTTCAATTCGGAAAATAAAATATTGTTTCGAGATAATATATTTGTGGCTCTTTTACACTGTACAGATTAGATTCCTTGTGTGCAGTGGTTGAGTATACACAAGTTTATTCCTTACCTCTAATCCGGCACAAAAGTACAATTTATTGTACAATTCGGTGAATATAATATCTTTATATCTTTATTTGTTTTATCTTCTCACTCAAATCTGTAATAGATAAATCGTAAGATATTTTCATTAATCTACTAGTGCTTTCATTCTAATTCATTCTGTTTTGACATCCTCGACATTTTGGTTATCTCTGTTAAATCATTCTTTGTCTGCAAAACAGTGTAGTAGTGTTAGCTGTTATCTTGTTGTTCAAGCCATTTAATGTTTGTGTTAAACTCATTTGTTACCTTTCTAATTTCGTGAATGTTTTGTTGGATTTCATTCTTTAAACCTCTCTGTAAATGTTCTAGTTCAGCTTGTAAAGTGTTACAGTCTTCCAACGATTTTTGTATACTTTCTCCATGCCACTCTCTAATGCATCTATCTTTCTGTATCCTCTGTTCGATAGGTTGTATATGATGTCTAACGTTACGTAAATCATTTGCTCTTTATCTTACTGTTTTCAAGGCTTGCATAGCAGTAAATAGAGTATCGGTACTCCTTCATTCCCACGCTGTTTATCTAGAGTCGAAAGTTTTTGATCATTAACTCGTTTTTGTACAAAAGTTATATTGGCCGCATACAATTTCTCTATTGTATCTGCTAGATTGGTAAGACGGTTATGTAAGATCTTTAAGTCAGTATTAATCGTTTCACCTAGTGCAGCATTTTTAACTGTTTTTGCCTGAATGTTAAAAAATAAGTTGCGTTGCATCTCCGGAGAAGAATCGGTGGGACATCATTCCAGAAATGATCTACAGTATTTAATTTACATGGAAAAATATGTATGTGAAAGGCATACCATGAAAACCTATAACTTCTCCATCTTTATTTCAGATGCTGATATTCAATCTGTTAATTGTACACCTCTGTAACTGCTTGTAATAGTCATAACATTGCATAGTCAATAACATTGCATGAAACGAAGTCTCCGTGAAAACCATTTTCAACTGGCAAAGACGTAGTAAACACTAATAATAACCTTTAGAGTCATTTTTAGTGTTACCGATTTGATAAGAAAATATATAAATTGTTTGGTTTCAAAAACAAGCAAACTGTGTTTGATTCAGTAGATACTGTGGATTGTTCTCTGGCTATTGAATCCTTGCAATTGTAATTGTAATTGGTTATGTGCACTAAATAATTCTTCATTGTCACCATTTGGCAATATTCCCTCTTTGACCATGCTTCACATAAATTTCAAGGCTGCAGTAACCATTAGCAATTTAAAGGAGTAATTCATTTATTCTGGCCATTAATGTAGTGAAAGATATAGTCTTTATTTCATCAGAAATATTGTGGCAGCTAACAGTAAGACCATTGCTTGAAATATAGTACACTTGGTTGTAATATAGCTTTCTTGCGTCGTTCATTTATTTAGCAATAAAGGTTGCCTCAAGACAAAGGCACTCCGTGTACGTTTGCTTATGAGAAACATTTATATTGGAAAAATTACGCAGACAATAGTTGTCAGAGTTGTGTCTTCGTCATCGCTTGGGGCAACGAGGTCCTTTAGACGGGCAATAGACACAGTCACATTTTTTCAATTTGCTTTCCTCCAAGTTTTTCCAAGATCTTGTTTCTATTTTGTTTCTATGTTCATTTGTAAAATTTGCTTTTTTGTCTTTGCACCTGTTGTATTAGTTAAACTCTGTATTTTTTATTTCATTTTTACTGATCGATTTGCTTATTATGACGCTGATTCTTTTGGTCTTGGTGATGGCAGATGTTACAATTTCATCATGTTTTAAAATCTGTTTACAAATTATCTTATCATTCAAAGCTTTTCAAATAATTCCTATAAATGTTGACCTTAGTCCGGTGAAGGAATAGTGGAAGAACCATTGTAATACCTGTTCCTGATAAACACATCTCTGCTGCAGACACACCTATACCAGCTGAAACTGTTTCCATAACAGCCCCTAACCAATTCAAAACTTTGCATGCTATTTTGTGTGTATTTCTTATATGTTTGTAGTGTTCAATCTCTTTGATCAGATACTGTTTATTCCTTCTCATGTTTTGAAGACGCAGTTAGCATAAAATTTAATTTTATTTACCAATGGCTGTCAACTTGACGCATTTTTACTAATTTATCTAGCAATAAAAGCTACGCTATCAATAGGGTTACAATTTAAGAATGATGAGTTTTATTACTTAAAAAAATGTACATTGTTGATGATGAACCTATTGTACACCTCAATGTTGCATGGTAAATTTTCCCGGGTTGAAAATAATGTTATTTGTTTCGCTCGACATTTATCTGCTATATATTAACTAAAAAGGATCATCCAGCTGGCATACATAACTAAAGTTTATGACTGCCTTTGCCGGACCTATCCTGCTGGTATGCTAAAGCATTTCTGGCATAATGTTGTAAACTACCGACGTTATTGGATTTTGGTCTGTTTTCGTTCTTGCTAGCTTCAACTGGAGTCATATATATTCACGTGTTATGCTTGCTATTGCATAAAATATTTAGCTTTGACGAAACACCAGATCATTTTCTCGTTTCATTTTGAGTGAAATACTTCACATTTTAGTCTGCAGACTATTAAACCTTTCCACTACATATGCTGTTTTGTATGAGTAAGTTCAAAAGTATGCAATGTAACATAGACACTTCTGTAGGGAAATCTCTTACTTTCATGCTTGTGTAATATGTACATAGATTGTTTGTTTACCCATTCTTTCAACTCAACGTATTTTCTTTTCTTTTTGTCACGTTACATTTATTCCCTGAATTGATTGATATTTGTGTAAGTAATTGTAGTTTCAGGATCGTAGGATACATTTTTAAATAATGTTCTGTGCCAGCGATTTAAAACGGAATTAAAAAACATCTATAGAATACTTTACGCATAACAAATTGTCTTTATATTTTATCAACAAGCAATCAGGACATCCATCTACAACGCAAACGTTTATATTCAGCACTTTGGAACGTTTCTTTCATCCTTTCAATGGTATCTTTCTTTTCAGATTATGTCAAATTATGACATAATTGTGTTTGATTCAGAAACAGATATTTCATATAAAGAGTCTCTGTATGCTGTTTAAAATCGAACTTTGTTTTCCATCAATTATACCTCAACTGTTGTTGAATCGTTGTAGATGCACCTTGTAATGTTCACGAGATCTTCGAATTGTACTGTGGCTTTGGCTAAGCACAAATTTGTGTTTTCTCACCTCATATATGTAATTTATTCCCTTTTTTTTGTACCGTACTGTTTTGATAATGTGTATCTCGATGTAATCACTATTGAATGTAACATGTAAATCTTCATCTTTTCTAACATTACAGTACATCTTTTGTATGTTTGAAATCGACAAATCAACCTTTTAATTTTGTTGTATGTTATTTTTTAACACGACTAGATTTGAAAACACTTTTGATATAAGATACAAACTCTGATATGTCGGAATGGCAGGAGTGGTCTTCATCCTTATCCTGAAAAATAATTTAACACTTCCGTTAACTTAGGTATTCCACAAATATTTTAAAAGAAAGAAATCTATTTCAGCTAAACTAAATGTTTCATATGCAAACCATTAAACATTTTTCAAAATTAATGTTTAATTAATAATAAAGATTTAACAGCGATGCTTCAAGGAACAGCTACAGAGCGTGACTTGAAAATCTGGGCTGAATGAATTGCAACAGGTAAAAGTGTGTAGTGAAATCAGTATACATTTGTCGTGTTTACTTTCAAATATAAAAACTATTGCCTGCATCTGCAACGCTATTACCTATTTTAATCCAACCATCAAAAGCATAGACCTGAAACAATTGTACATAATCTTCAATCACTTTTACATTCCAAAAGATCATGACCGGGAATACATTTATTAAAAACAAAAGAAAAAAATACTTGATTGACAATCGAACTGAAAAACATACAAATGTTCGTCAGGATTTTGGAGAGTTTACGCCGGCTGATGTGTTAAACGGTTACAGACGTCATTACAACTATGAAGTAGTCTCTGTTGAATACTGGAGAAAATCGTCGGATAATGACGTTAACTCAGTGGTAACAGGTGATGAATAAACAGGATGGACTTCTTTTCCTCTGCAATGTTAAATCAAAGCATCAGATCCCAGTTTCAATAAACATATCAAACCTTCTCCTCAAACTGCGATTTTCAAATATCTTTCTTACTGCTTGGTTGGCAACAATTATTTTTACAGAGCATTCAACAGGTATCAGAAATTATAATATAGTCAAAATATCTTTAATTTTATGTAAAATATGACATCTTCATCTAAAAATCATTTTTCATTCACTTATATTGTTATCTACCACCTATAATATCTTTTTGTGTAATTATTGACAAATTTTTCTTGAAGATTTGGTCAAGGAGTTATAATTCCCATGTTAGATAAATTATTATAGATGGAAGGATCTTCAATTGAATTGTTTCCTTGTAATGCCATCCATCGTCAAAGTGATTTTCATATGTATGATAAAAACTATCTTCTACTCCATTTTCACACTATTTAAATGTTAGATACATAATTTGAAAACAAATTAGGTTGTATTGAAGAGATAAATAAAAGCGGCCTCACTTTCCCTGAAATTGAAGAATACAATCAAGAATTCAAACCCAACAGAGATCTCTGGCAAAATTAGTAGTTGGACAATAATAGTTTTTAAACTTAAAAAGTTTTATCGTTGCGGTATCTTTCTTTCACAAATGAGCATTTAAACAAAACTGATTATACATGGAAATTTATTGAAGAATGCAGAATATTTCCATCAATAATCTTCCAGAAAGATCGCCGCCTTCTCCTAATTATTCCACTCAATATTCAACTGGTTTTATAGAGAAACACTAGAAAAAAGGAAAATTTTAAAACTTGTACGCTACCTAGACTGGACAGAAGTTGTCATTTACTGGACGATACGAGAAACGATAAAGAGTATGTATGTGAGTTTATAAAGAAATTTAGTATAGTGAGAAAAGAAAGCTTTGACAAATCAAGTTCATCAGGTGATAACATGTCGTCGTTCTCTGTGATAAAAGATAATTGAAGGATGGTCGTACTGCCCATAGCAGTTTAGGTGACATTGTACACAGAGTCTGTCATGACGATGGCAATATAAGTGTATTTGAGTTGATTCTGGGATACAATATTAGCTGCAGAGGACCAGTCATTTCCATATATTTTAGTTAACATAGAGGTACATGCCATTCAGGTCATTTTAAACATTCTTGCCATGCAAAGGAGGTCGATCATTCAGGCCATGCTTTTTGTGAGACAATATTGTATTTTACAATATATACAATGATACCTCAAGGGAAACAAGATAAATAAAATAGTTGCTTAAGGTAAGAGAACGATTGTCTTTAATTACTTCAAAATGCAAAATTATTAAATTGACATCAAAGGCTGAGCCAATAAGTTTGCAACAATAGATTTACTTTTCAATGATACAGGTAAATTAAAAAGATGTGTATATTTGGATAGATAGTTTAGATGAAAAATGTAGTAATTTGAATAACAAATTTAAAAGTAGATTACTATATACAGCTTCTAAATTCATACCTTGCTTATGGTCTTGTATGTCAGACCTTATCCGGATTAGGTCTACACTTGAATTTATTTTATAAATCTTTCAACAATGTGTCCTCGATATTGTAATTTTGACAATTAATAGAGACATATATCATGTCTTTTGTCTGTTGAGGCCTCTTCGCTATTTCATACGTTTGTTATTATTTTAAATAAAATTGTTTTCTACTATAACATTTACAAGGCTGAAACTCATTGTTTTCGGAAATGATTCTAGGAAGTAACTTATACTATCAATTCAAATTGTCAATAATATTTTGGCACTAAAGATGCTAATTAAATCAAAACAGAAATGTTAGCTTTGATAATGTATCATTAAAACATCATTTTTTCTGAAATAGTATTTTTAGCTATTGATGCGATTCATAAGCAAACTTAAATGTTTGTTAAATATGAATCCTCGCGCTCTCCCGCTTTGTCTCACCTCCCACCCCGAAATATGTGCCTTGGGATCAAAGACTTTGGGGTAAGAATAGACCAAGGAGCCAGTTTTAGATGCATATTAAAATTCATCTTTAAAACAATGCCCAAACTGTGTGTACACAAAGAATAAACAACAATGTTAATTAAACCTACCGATATTACAAAAAACAAACGTTGATCACGCCATTCCTTGTAGTGCTCATGATCTCTCAGATAGAGATGAACAACGCATATATTTTAACTGGTGTAAGTTCATGAAAGGATAATTTATCTAAAGGCTCCAAATTGCCATCTATTTATGGAGATTCAAATGCAAATCAAGAGCGCTGAAGCATTTTAAAAAAGCTATACAAATATATCATTCTCCTAATATATTATCTGGAATATATTCTCAATAACATTTGTAAAGCACCTGAATAGAGAGGTATATAGAACTCTGCAACTTTAACACAATCAACCTACTATTTTGTCATCAAAGTCTCATCAATAATGTATTGCTCTTGTTTTCTTATCAGCAATTATTATTATTTCTTTCATTTCTGATGGCACCACATTATTGTCAGAGAAAACACTTTCCATAGCTTTCTTGTCCTTGACATCGAGGAATCTGACATTGTCCCTCATATTCTTGGCTATTTGAACGATAACCCCAATACTTTTCCCACAGTGTCTGCCACAAAAAGCTAACTTTGTTAGGTTTGTAGCTTTCTTCTTCGAGGTTCGAGCAGTCGTCGCTGAGAAAAAGCGTATTACTGCCATGAAAGATACCTATGAGCAATTCTTACTACTTATCCAGTTTGTCATCTGGGAGTAATATGATTACTTTATATTTTTTAAAGAGGCTCCTTCTGTTATAGGTCCTATTGTAAATTAAAATAGATGATAATGACGAAATCGACGAAGTTCCTATATTCATTCTCCACAAGTACAAACTTTGTCTTTCTATAATTCGTCACACCAGACATAATAATATTGTGAGTTTTTCCTAGGTAGATTATATAGATATCTTATATCGTACAATACATAATTTAAACCATCAGCATTTTCAACATTGTTTACGTTTTGAAATATCACACAAATTTTCTAGTATCGTCCTTGAAGTGAAAGAATTCTTCCTACACAAGTTGGTTAAAGTTTAGTTTGTGTCTTTTCATAGTTGGTGCGATGGATGTTTCTATATCATCCATGGTGAAAAGCTTGTCCAGGATGAAGGGATTATTGAATGGCATTCATATTTGATATACAAAGCTGTAATTAACGCTTTCAATATTTCCACATACATACTAACATTCTTTACCTCCTTATCTTGTGTTTCGAAGGTCAATTTGTCATAGATAACCCTATATGTATCCTTCAACATTTTAGAAGATATCATCAAAGGTTAATTTGGTTATATTTTTCATACATTTCTCAATCTCACGTATCATGAGGTTAGGACATACCTAGGTCCATTGTCGTTTAATTACATTTTTCATGTGAGTTAAGTTGTTGCTGAGTTGTACAAAATTGTGATATTGTCTTCGACTTTGTTGCATTAAAACCACTTGCCTCAGCATACTTTCCTTCTTCTTCAATGAGGAAGTTCTTTCGGCACACATGACACACGCTAAAGAGAAGGCCATCATATGGATTAATATCAAACTCTTCCATTTTACATAATCGAGATTATTTAAGATAGTATATTTTTAATCTGGTCACTGGTTCTTCTGGATGTTTGTAGCTGTCCATTACTAACAAGGTATATATATATATATATATATATATATATATATATATATTTGAGCACGTAAAATGCATATCACACACAACCTAATACTTTAATTTTACCTAGATATTCCTTCGTCTGTTAGTCCTTGTTACCTTGTAGTAACAAATAAGTCCATCTTGTTCTTTCATCAGGCATTAACATTACATTTATTTCCTCAGCTGACATTTTTCTCCATTATTCAATTGTTCTACCTCCGTAATTATATTGACGTTTGTAAGTTTCTTAGGCCAATAGCTGGTGTAGGTTCTGCATATCCTTAATATACAATTTTAAATTCTTTAGGACCATTATCAAAAAGAAATTTTTTCCACGAATATATTTATAATCATTATTAGGAGGAATATATGGTTATTACATTGTCTAAGAGTTATGTTCTTGTTTGTTGGATTAACATGTTGATCATCAAGTAATGGTATTGAGCGTTCAGACAACAGTTTTCGTATCTGAAAGTATATTTAAAACTCATATATTGATTTTACTAACACATGCATACTTCTCTCTGATAAATGCCAGTACTATAGTCCGCATCCTAATGTTGACATCTAAACTGCCTAATTTAATTGATTTTGCCAAATGTTCATTTCGCATTGAGCTCTGTATTTATTCCTTTAGTCATCATTTTCACATTTTAAAGTGCTTTTATAAAAAATGTTTAATAGTATGTATGTACAATTATTATTTTCTATGTAGTATATTTTTATTTCGTTAATAAACTGATTTGCAGAACAGGAATAAGGTGCTCTGCTTTTTAGCATTTTTAAAATCCTAAGTCCCTTATTTATTTATATAAATATTTGGTTATCTATGTATGGTGCTAAATATCTGTGGCTAGGTGTTTTCATGACCGTCTTGCAGATGTTGTGTTTTGAATTTACTGGCTTCATTCGGTCTGAATTAACTGAGGATGGGAATGACCCACGAGAAAAAGCAAGCATTAGCTGAGTAACGGTATTACCCGGTTCTCCTGGATTTCTTCAGAAAAAACAACAATTGTGAATACTAGATTATGGTGCTTCTTTAAATTTGGGTGTAATATGGGGCATAAGAGAGAGAGAGAGAGAGAGAGAGAGAGAGAGAGAGAGAGAGAGAGAGAGAGAGAGAGAGAGAGAGAGAGAGTAGGGTGAGTGGCCTAGTGCTTTATGAATATCCTGAGTGTTGGTGATGTTGTGCTTTTCTGAAAAGTTTGAGTCTTGATGGTTTAGTGTTTTTTGTTTTGAAAAACTTGGCAGATAGGGGTGATTGTAGTGTAGTGTTTTTGCGAAAAATATGGTGGATTAGAAGTTGGGTGGCCTAGAGTTTTTGTGAAAACATTCTTTTAATCGTGTGTTGGGTAGAGTATTGGTGTTTGAAAGAAATATGATATTTTGGTGGGTGGCATAGGATTTTAAAAACAATGCAACGATAAACGGATGTGTTGCTTAGGGTTTCAAAACAAATTTTAAAACAGGATACATGGATAGTGTTATAGAACCTGAGTTTTATACACTACTAATTCCTGTTTATTATCACGGTATATGTGTGTGTGTCTGTGTGTGTGTCTGTGTGTCTCTGTGTGTGTGTGTGACTGATGCATGCCATAAGAAGAAATAGTGTATCTGTGGGTGCGTATGTTTTATTAGATGTATGGTTTTAGTTTGCCTATGCATGTACTCTTTTAAGTCATATACAAGTATATGAAAACGTATGTGATTACTACGTCTCAAGGACGATAAGTTAATACTTATTGGCGGAAAATGCCTTCATTCGCAAAGGATTTTAGCTGAAATAAAAATTAAGAAGAGGCCTCAGTGGAAAAAGGTAAGTGCGCCGAACCCGTAATTGCAAGCAATTACAGAACCAATTCTTAATATATAATGTGCGGCCATTTTGTAGAACACTTCAACAATGTTTCATTTGAAAGATACATACGTCAGCTCTTAAAACAATGAACGCATATAAAATCATCGTTTCTTCACAGCCTCATCATGCTATCGTTTAAAACATGCATACTCTTTATTTTTTCACTAGGTTAAGATCCAGTGCAAATCGAGGCATTTTCTGCCATTAAAAGTGTTAACTTATTGTCCATGTGACCTAATGATGACGTACGTTTCCGACACCCCTTTGAGGTATTTGTTGATGTAGGTACTACTGTACAGATTGCACACAGTGTATGTTTGCAATTTGTCTTATTGTATGAATAATCCTTAATGATATTCAAATTATTCATTATTTTAAATTACAATAATGACAATGAAAATGACAATAGCTTATTGGTAACGTAGGCCATCGACCCATAATGATAGAGTTACATAACAGCATTTCAATGATGTAACGTGGAGTACCATATTACAGTAAAATTAACCCACAGTGGAATGAAAAAGAAAAGAATATATCAATCAACCACAATATAAATATTTAGTCTGATGGGACGGGAATAATAGATAGCTGTCATATTACATATTGGAAAAGAAAGCAAGAAATTAATTAATTGAAACAAAATTAGTGTTTGTTCCTCGTCATCATTTTTTTAACTTCGTCTTCTTCGTTCCAATATTTGCTGTCTAAATGCACCCAACATGTTTTATCGTCGATAATTTTGAAATAATGTCATTAATGTAAAACCATGTGTCTATTTTTTTAAATCCTAAAATTGAGAGTGAACAGTCAGTTTGTTATCTTGCTTTGAGAAAGAATTCATGTTGTAAAGTATATTTAGCTATTCTTATTAGTTGTTATCTTTCTTGAATTTTGTATTGGTAAATAAAAATCATTCGTATGTTGCATTTTTAAGCTTAAAGCTATTTGACGCGTTGAGAACCGATTAACTCCCTTAGATTTTAGGGCGCTTCGTTTTCGTTTCACTTCCTCGTTTCTTAGGTCAATGACTCATTCCGACTTAACTTCTCTCTACCTGTAGACATTTTCGAACATTATCGTTATAAGTATTACAATTGTACTTCTTCCAAATGTAATACTCGATAATTGCACAATGTTTATTTTAACGTTTATAAAAATGTCGACTTCATGCAAAACACGTTATCAAATGATAAAATTCAATCAAATTTATTGAGCAAATTTACGGTGCACTAAAGTCAAATATTTTACATATCACAGAAATGGTATCTGTTTTGTGGCCCAACTAACAGCAAAAAACTCTATTTCAGAGCAGTCGGATTTGTATACCAAGACAGTCATTTGAACTGTTAACAAATACAGATTATCAAATTGACTTTGACATGCCAGTGGGGGTGTCATTGATTTTCGCGTGATTTATAATCAAACATTTGATCGAATAGTTCTTCGCACTTGTATAATTGATCAATAAAAAATCACATGCGGGGTTTCCCTCCAATCACAGAGTCCCTAACATGTTTACTCGCTCATTTGGGATGCACAAGTTAATTTTATCATAAACGAAATACGCACCTTTGTGATTAAAACAAACGTTGGGAATATATTTTCTATTAATTTCGTGTGTGTGAATTGTATTTGTTACCGTACAACTCATGTCGGAGGCAGCTGTAAAAGATATCTTTAAAATGCGATATATGTTGTCGTAAAAATATCATGTACAACTACTTCTTGAAATACCCTTAATTTTTCTGATTGACTGATATATTCATTCATTGATCTGTATTTCCTCTATTTGCAGATTTGCAACATGAAAAAAAGATTTAAAAAATGAAGAAAAAACCCCAAACTAAAGTTATAATAATACATTAATACAAAACACATCACAAGCAGAGACATTTGATGAAGACTAGGACTAGGAAATCAACCACCAATAAGCCCAATATGAAACACTCGTGTACATATGAATCATGAAGATTCTATCAAAGTCACTGTTATACAATGAAATAAATGATACATTAGCATAATTGTCTAACATAGGACAAGCGGCAAAAGCAAAATCATATCTGCTCTTGTAAATCTAAATATAAATTCACACTTGTAACTTATTCATCACACTTTAAACTTTATTTGTAAATACTGTAGCTTATTCGACAGAAATGCATATATTAGTTGGAGAATTGAGCAATCCTATTTATGCAACATTTGTCTTTCCCATATTATTATGCTGTTGAAGTGGGATATCTATAAAGAAGAATACAATTCAATGGTCAATTTTCATGGATACTTCTTGTTCAAACCGCGACAAGTTTGAGAGTGCAAAAACTGCATACAAATCGAAATAAACATTTCTTAAAACTCGATGTATAAATGAATACATACTTTTCTCTAACTTGTTTACATTACTTAAAAATGAAAAATTATTCAAAAGTAAGTCATCAGTCTTACAAATAAAATTAATAAACTATGCTTACAATATCTAGACATGGAAATACAATTTTTCTATAATTTATCATACATCTCCTTTAAAAGTTATCGGATGAATAACTTCAACTTAAGCAAAACTAAAGAAAAACACGATTCATACAAAAGTTCACAAAGTAAAACAATTACTGGACTTGAAAAGTTTGCCTACACCAAGTATTATTTGTAAATAGTTCATCGCGTGCAACTACACGCATTCTTATTCACTTACAAAATTTAGATTTAATATACACTATTATCTGAGAACAAAATGTCCATTCAAGTTAATATGAAAATTTAGGTCTATTATAAAAGATTTACATAAAAATTGTACATGCCAAAATTGTTACAAGTTACGATTGAAAGCAAGTTTTACGTCGAATAAGTTTCAACTAAAATAGTCAAAGAAGTTAAAATTATTTATAAATACCTCAGGTAATCAGGCAAAGCTATTTACGTACAAATTCATTATGAGTAAAGACAAATAACAACAGACTTATAATATGAACAAAAATCAACTCATTTTAGATTTTAGTAACAAAAAATCTTTCTAGGCAGGAAACAATTGTAGGATTTAATGGTAAGGTTAAAGTTTTCCAAATAAATTTCAACTTTAACAAACATATGCAACTAAATTTCATACCTATAGAGAAGAACGAAATTCAAAATTACTCAGATTTTGAAAAGAGAACATTACTATACAGATCTGAGACAAATTGTGCCCAAACACTTAAAATAATACCAAAATGTTAATCCATTGTCAGTTTATGAACATTTCTATACGCAGGATACTCACTAAATACTATTTATATTGATCTTATTCCACCTCAATTTCCATGCGTATTTCAATTTAGACAAATAAAAACGTTTTCAGTGTACAACCCTTTATTTAAAAAAACATAATTTAATGCACAACACTACTAAAACAATCTATGAATTAGAAACAAAAGAATGATATGTGTTCAGTTTGTTCCATGCATGACATTATCGAAGACCTTTATACATTTTAACTCTCAACTTTATATAGTTATTCCAAGACTTAATTATAAAACAATTGACATCTCGACCGATGGTGGCATCTGGCAGTTAACAAACATATAAACGAAATAATAATTGACCTGTTGACTATGATGCGCCCACTCGAAGTAACGTATAGAAGCCGTGATAAGTCTGGCAAACAAGCCAGCGAGGATGCCAACATGGCTTTCACAAACATAAGACGTGTGGCGAATTTAAGCATTTTACAAACGATGGTTTGTATTTCATTCCTTAAGGACTAACGCATCACTTTGACAATAGGGTATAGATATGCGAATGATGGGTATATGCATGGTGTGCGGATGTTTTTGGTGCAGAACGTATTGAAAAAAGCCCAGTGAATCCTAAATAAACCAAGCAGAACACATTGAAATCCAAACTCCACTTGAGACAATGTGGCAAAATTGACTCATATGTGCCTGGAACAAAAAGAATCTCTGAATGAAACTCTAAACCTATCTCCCCTCATTCATTTTGAGTCTTTTTTTATTCAGCTTTGAAACAAATAAAATATACTTCTCTCTGTATAAGTCAGAACTGAAAATATTTTTTTCAAATGAAGTGTCATGCGAATGAAGCAATAGAGCCTCTCTTGGACATTAGTGGTCATGAGATCTCCGTTAGTTCTAGCAGTGGGCTGGAAATTAGAATGATGCCAAAAAGAAATATGAGATTGGGACCGAATACGATTGTCGCGCCCGCTCTAGCGCCGATACAGTCTGGGGAATTGTCCCCTAGGATGGTTTGGGAGTAAGAAGGGAGACGCCATGGCGGAACTAAGTAAACACAAGTGGAAATTTCCGGGCACAATCCCAGCCGGTGATACAACCTGTATCATTTCAACTAATTTGAATAACAACAATTGAAGGAACCGTGTGAATAGGCAAATAAATATCCAAGAGTCGGACTAAACTCCTGATCATACCCCAGCTTGTTCCAGAGAAATACAACTTAAAATACCCTAAGACAAATGTCCAAATGGCGAACAATACTGTGACCATATAGTAGGACAGTGAAAGGGATGTTTGTACTAACAATTAGGCATGTAGAATATGCACGAATATGCACGTGAAAAGAGAGAGGATGTATGTATGTCTTCGGTTTAGCTCCACATCAGCACCAGAATACCAAGTAAGATTATGTATCCCAAAATGGCACACAAAACAAACTTATCCCGTGATGAAAAAGTAACTCACTGTGTATATAAAAACTAAAGTGTTAATTTATGAAAAAATATATTCAAACGCTACTTACAATAATTAACAATAGATCTCTTAGTTTGGAGATGTTCACTTGATCGGCAATTTAGTCTATATATTTTTGGGAGATAGATCGTAGGCCGCGTACTACTTTATTACGCAAGAATTTTGTGCTTTTTTATTTTTTCTCCAAACATTTCTGAAATCAATCCCGTCTCATACATTCGAGGTATTTTATGGTCTGACAGAAATAGCCAAGGCTGCTCCAATTGTCTTTTCTACAATCTTGACAACAATATTTAAAACTCCAGTGTGCTGCATCGCAGAATTGGACTTGCTTTGTGGTCCGTTATAGAATAATAGTTACAAAATGTCAAAAATGTAATTTATTGCAACACACCTGCCGTCTTCTTCAATCGCTAACAATTTTGTTATATGCCTATAAATACGATTGACACTGAGGTGAATTTACGAATCGGCGTGAGGGTTTGGGTGCTGAAGAGTTTTGATTCAGTTCGATATATAATAAAAAGATTTTCTCTTCCTGCTTACCTGCGTATATACCAGCCCTTAAAATATCACGTGTTTAGAACTACATTATAAAATATACATGGTATTGGTATAGGTAACAAAAATCCTCTCTCTCTCTCTCTCTCTCTCTCTCTCTCTCTCTCTCTCTCTCTCTCTCTATATATATATATATATATATATATATATATATATATATATATATATATATATATGGACAGAGGGTTGTAATCTTTAAAAAGGGTTTTATTACAGAGGGGGGAGGGAATCTACTACTATCAAGTCACCTGTCGAGGTAGGAAGGGTTTCAACGGAATTCCTGCAAACAGAGATACACAAAAATTATATATGCTCTGCACATCAATAAAAATATATAAAACAATAATACATTCAATCAAATACGATTCCACCAAAACACATATCATGGTAATAAACAGTACAGTAACACTCCTTCTTTTTTTATTTCTCATAATCTAGTTTTTCTTTTATCCTGGGGAGAAAATATTAAAAAAATTACTAAGGGCTGGTCTCCTACATATACACAAATGGAATTAAAAGCACACAACATAATGCATAACACCACCACATGCATAAATGAGACATATAGCTTAGATCTCTGGCAAAGATCACAGCTGCATCTATAGCTTCTGTCGAAAGGTAAGGAAATTCTCGTAAGTAACGCCCAAAAGGAGAGGGAAACATACCAAATGACCCAAGCTAGGCACAGCAGCTGATAATAGGAATCTGATTCTGTGCATCCATTTCAAATTTATAAAAAATTAAGGCCATTGAAAATTTATTTTCTTTCAAACTAATATGCTTAGAAATAACCATTTACTTACAAATGGGTTTAAACATAAATATAAAAGCCAATCATTTTTGGAATAAGTGACGGTTACCTAATAGGCCTGATAGCTATTTCGTAGCTAGGTTATAGAAGTGTTCACAATAAATCCCTGTGTATTTAAAGACCCAGACCATACCTAAAGTAGTCTATATCTTTTACATGTAACTGGTTTAATGTCTGTACCACACGTGCGATATTTTAGTCTCGAAACTGTAGCCATGATAGTGTATCTACCACAGCTAGCGTAGTCTCAATGTTATAACTGTAGCTAGATAAGTGTCTGCACTATACATGCAGTAACATCATCCTAAAACAGTACATGCGGCGGTGTCAGTTTCATACCTAAAATACCCTCTATCTTTTAAGTGTAATTAGAGATGTGCCTACACCATACCTGGAGTAACCATATATTTAAATACCTATATTTAATAATGAAGACTTTGATTACATGATATGTAAATTAGTATATATTTTATGGCGGTGGCACTCAAAATTTGTATGAATTTGTCACTGACATAAACATTTGGCAAATTGGTTCTGTAAAAGTGCAGCTAAACTTAACTATTAGACTTTTGAAACAACCTACTTCTGAAGGAGAAAAACAAAAAATGTACAGGCACTTTACCATTGAATAAGACCTATGAACATAATGAGCAGAGGAGAAATGGAAAATATCACTGAAAGTTTATTTGACATTTTACAATGTAAGGATGTTTGACAGGAGTCAATATTTAATATTGCACATTGATAAATACCAAGCCCTCAGGTGAAACTCATACACATATTTGCCTGAATTGGTTACAAACATAGACGTCGTATAAACGTAATAAATACAGATTATAAATGTTTTCTTGTTTTGTGGTTGTTTGTTTGTTTGTTTATTTGTTTTATCTATGCTGTGGAATCAATTATAAATACACAAATTCAAATAAACATCCTACAGACTATCAAAGTACAGTTTCAATAGATACAGTAATTGGTTCAATAGAAGTCCAGTGAAAATAGGGAACATTGGAAAAATGAATTTGCTACATCTATAAATGTGTATGAAATATTTGAATCATCTTCCATCAAACCTGTTTGAATAACACATAGAATACAAAGATATACTGACATGTTAATCATATTTCAATATGGTGACCATGTGTTTGAAGAAAAGATTTTTCAAGGTTGGTGTCATCACAGATAAATTTACACGAAAGGCAGGAATATTATTTTCTATAGCCAGATAGATTAGCAAAGCACAATTGTCTATGTTACAATGTAGAGAACTCAAAAGATATAATTCAGGAAGAAGGTTCAGTTGTAAACTTCAACAACAATCATCATCATTAAATTTGTTGTATCTTATTTATTGTGATTTTAAAAGTACCTTTGTGCCATGGAAACAAAATTGGATTGGTGATATGCACCAAAATAATATATCCTAACAACCATGCCAGACGCAACGTGTACCAGCGGAAGTGTTTTCTGCTTTTACCAAAGGTGGACACGACATATCTGATACAATCAAAACAGATAAACGCACTCGATCCGGATTTTGTCTGTATCTTCAATGAATCCTCGGGATGTACAAATCAATAGTTTATAGGGAACATATTGTATCAAAGTATTTTAAGATGAGTTGGTTAAGGTCGCAAAACTACTGTACAAATGCTATTTTTTAGTGTTCACAAAGAAAAGCTATAAAAGCTTGTTAAACAAAAGTATGTTATATCTGAGAAAAGAAATATAACAGATCAATATGTGTGTGACAAAAAAGTTAGCTCTCATAAAGTACGCAACCACGATCACCTAACAGTCGAGTATAGTGGTCGAGTTCATAACAAGTGCAATTTGAATTACAAAAACCTAAAATATATATCATTTTTAATATATAACGTGTCTGACTATGATAGTCACTTATTCATCAAAACGTTGGTAAAAATGAATATCAAGATGAAGAGGTCAAAAATTATACCGACACTGACGAGAAAATTATTTTATTCAGTAGGGATTTCAGAGTTGATAGGTTCATGAAAGAAGGCAACGAAACAACAGTTAAAATATTGTTATGTTTTGGAAAGCTGTAGATTCACAGGACAATCTCTTGAACAGCTCTCAACACATTTTAAGTGAGAAAACAGAAACACTGAAATATTATAGAGACATGAAGTCCAAATATTTGAGACAAAGCATTTACCCACATGAATGCACTTTTAAAGGTTTCACGAAACAGCTATACTAATAAGAGACATGTTTAATTCATTACTTGACAATTCAATAATATCCAACGACGACTACCAGTGTGTTCATGGAACATTTCAAACTTCAAACACTGGACATCTGCATGACTATTATGAGATTAAAGATCTATTGGTGCTTCGCGACACTTTTGAAGAATTTAGAAATGTCTGTGCGAAAAGTCCAAACTAGACTCTGCTCATTACTACAGAGCTCATATTTAAGCACATGATGCAAGCTCGAAGATTTCAGATGTCGAAAGGAAACGTTTGACAGACAACGATATGTTTCTGATGATTAAAAGTGGAATAAGAGGTTAAATTAGCATGATTTCACATAGATGCACTGAAGCAAATTATAAATAAAACTCGGACAAAGATGGTAAGAGAAGAAATTACAGTGAGTACGAAATGTCGTGTTGAATGTAGTTTATTATGTATCTAGATGCTAGTCAGCAAATGCCAATTAAAACCGTACATGGGCAACTAATGAACAAATTAGATCTGTTAGAAATACCTGGTGATTGTTTTATTAGTTGTATTTTAGAAGTGGATTTGGAGATACCAATACATCTGCATGACCATTTGAAACCTAACAGTTAGCTCCAGAGAAAATAATTTCAGATAAATTGACATGAATCCCGTGCAAAACAAATTACTAAACGATTACAAGGGTAGAAAACTAAGTGTCCCAACCATAATGTCTTTCTTTCATTCTTAACCTTTAATATGTTGTTTTTGACTTAAACGGAAATATTGTAAATGCTATAACAAAATATATTCTTTGCAATGAGATGGGATAGTGTACCTTGCATGTTACAAATCAGAGTGGTAAAATATATCTATTTTTTACATCTCTCCCATTTGTATTGGAAAAATTAAAACATCCTATACTTAAAGTTTTTCTGTTCAACTTGTATCCTTTCCTGTAAGTTTCCCTAATATCTCTTTCTCCTTCGGTTTTGTTCCTGCCTCTAAAAGTGGTCTTATTTGGAATTTGCATCACCTTGTACCTGCTGATGATCTACACAAATTCCTCATGACTGATTTCAGTGTCCCTTATTTCGATGTTATGTCTCTACAGCTCATCTTTCTAATGGCAGATGTTATTATTTGGTCATGTTTTAAACCTTTCTTGAAGATTAATTTTTATTTAAGAGCGTATGCAACATATCATATTAATGTTGCACAAAACCAGCTAGAAGCCGAAGGAACATCTACACCGGTAACTGTTTCCACAGCTCCTAATTCAGCTGCTGTATTCCCAATACACCTAAAAACTGTAGCTATGCTAGACCCCACCCAATTCAAATCTGTATATGCTACTTTGTATTGATTTCTTTCTTACCAAATCATTTTAATCTCGTTAATGTTTTTCAACCTGATTTTAATACCATTACTGTCTTTAGAACGTTATTTCTCTATAGTATCTCACCTTCATTGACGATTTTAACACTTATTTGTGTTGCACTCCAATTCACAAATGTAACTGTCTTTCGCACCAGAAGTAATAAATGTACTGTTCATGAAAATGTACAATCATTCTTCAGAGATCCTTCACTGTTTATTGAGTAACAATTTTGCCAACGAAAGTCAATTTGCTAATAATTAGTCAACCGTGAAATGATTAAAAGGAACTGGAATGATTGGCTTTAAAACTTCTTCAATAACCATTTTAGACGGTTGACCAATTAAAAATTCCAATGGCTTTTTCAAAAAGCATGCTGTAGGCTGCCGTAAGAGCAGAGTTTAATATTGCATGATAAATTGTGATGATAACGTTTTAATTGTTTTTCTGTTGTTTTTTTTTTCAGTTGACATTTGTCTGTTGGTAAAAGCTATAATATTTATTAGCAAAAAGACGTTAAAGGATTTAGCAATATCTTTGATTTTACATTTGTTTGTATGGCGTTAACAACTTTATGAGTTAAAAGTCCATTTCCTATCAGGTAGTCGATTGTGAACTAAATCAAATTGGAATAATTAGATTCACAATTTCTTCAACTTCCATGTTTTGTGGTGGACCTATTGATATCTTAAACAACTTGTTGAAAAACATGCTGTTTGCAACTGTGAGTGGAGATTTAAGTGTCGCATGGTAAAAAGACTTCATAATGCTTTTTGCTTCTTTTCATATGTATCCGTGGGCCAAAGCTATGCTATGCATTATCCAAGAAGTACCTCTGGTATTAGGTTATATGTAGACAATGTTTTGTCATGTTGAACGTGGCAGAATTAACAAAGTCCATTGTACAGTTATTTGCTGGTGCTCACCTTTTTAGTGTCTAGACAGGATTTGCCATTCTCAAATGCTGAAAAAACAGAGCCAACTTTTCCTTTAAACCAAGTGAACAATATAATAAAAAAAGTTATATCACCACCTATCAAATAATAGATTGTGCTGATTGAACTTGTATCAGTTCTTTCATGTAGTGTATCGTACAGAAATGGTGCAACGTTTGATGTTTAAGGCCCTTCTTGTTCTTTCTTCAAAGGTTTTATTTATTTTGTTTGTGAAAGTTTTCTAAGTTCTCTGCCGCGTTCAACTCTACGTGGATTTTTTGGCTTTGCGAAGTAACACTTTATGTTCTTTTCTAACGATAACTCCATCTTCTATTTTGTCTTGTTCATCTGCCATGTAATCTACAATATTTTTAAGTTAGCTTAGTATAAATCTAAGTCCAAACAATGGTTACGTGTACGCTAACTTACAGGTTTATTTTGAATGGTGATAATAAATTTGCAACCTTATTGGATAAATCAAATTCAGGGATTCAAGACAAGTTCACAATGTCAGTAAGAAAATGACATATCTAAGCTGAACAGAGGTGATAATTATTGCAGACCTTAAAGAAATACGTTTTTTTTAAAAGTAAAGATGAAAATAAAGGATATACTCAGATATGGTATAATGAAACAGAAAAGCACCAGAAGTTATACATAGGACAAGGTACCATGATGATGAAAATCACAGAATTATACAATTGGCATGAAGTAGAATTTTATCTGCACTAAAAAAAAACATAAAATCAGATACAGCGTGCAAATAATTTGTGTAACATATATTGGCTTGTACCGAAGATGGCTAAACTTAAATAAACCTGAAGGATTCAGAGATGAAGATTTAGACTTTGATTATTTAATTCCTTGCACTTCGTTTTATCTATCCGATCCTGAATAGATCCAAACAAAATGTTTTCAATGTAATAATTAAGTTAAGATTGCAAGAAAAAGGCTTAATCATTCAAAGTGGATAACTTCATCTTTGACGAAATCTGGAACAGTATTGTTTAGCTTGGTTTTCATTATTGACTTTACTATCTGATAAGCAATTACTCATGTATTTACAACTATTATAACAATGTTGGTCATATGTACAAATACATCTAGCAACAAAGCAAGCAGAACACATTTATATGTCAATCATTGTTTTAGTATTGTCAGAAATATTAGCAACTCTAGCATTTAAGGATACGTATGGATAGAGGAAGGTCTTTTAGCAAGAAGTACGTTATAAAGAATAGAGTATGGCTCTAGTTTCATTCAGAATATTTAAATGAAACCAAAAAACTAAACAACAACAACAACATGGCAATTACCAAGTCTGGACAAAGTCTAATTTAGTAACGCCAAAAACAATATTTTTAATATTCAGTACCAGTAACCAAATCCACGAATTTCTTTCTCCCCAGTTAACTTTGTTTCAAAATCAGGTTAAAATCTGTATATGTTTTCTAATAGTACCTATCACTGTTTTTGATTGTTACGGTTATTTTTCTTACTGTACTTCATGTCATAATATGGCGGAATATTGTTTCAGATTTATGTTACTGTTGGTTGGATTACATTTTTCTTCTACAAGTAGAGAGATTGCAAACTCACTCAGAAATTTCCTAATCTAGAAGCAAACATGAAATTTCTTTTATAGATTTTACTAACAACAGAATGATTTTTTTCTATTAGTTGCCAGAATGAAATTCCACAAGCAGTTGTTGTCATGCATACCATCCAATTTTATTTTTTGTTCTACCAGAGGTAGTTTCAACTGAAAAATGTAAAAGAGTCAAATAGCAAAGGGAATCAGCAATGCAGAGAAGTGGGAGACATAAATTATAGTCACTTGGGTTGTTCAAATGTTAATTTCATGTACGTTGAAGATATGATTCCGTTCCAATACCAAAGTGCGCTCGCCAAGACTCGTTGTTGTGTGGAACCCACTCGTCTAATAAATGGCAGATATAATAACTTCCACGCTACAAAAAGAGCTTGCCTTTACTGTGTTATTCTTATTGAAGATGAAGAACATGTTTTCCTTAAGTGTCCTGTCTATGATGAAATAATACATTGGTTATACGACCTACGTGTACGAATTGATTTTAGTCGCTGTCTTATCTTGACAACAAAAAATACCTGATCAATCCTGTTATAGTTAAACTCAAAAACCGTAGCCTGCCATGATATTTTGAAATAGAAAACAGTTAATTTGCTAAGCATTTGCTTAATCTAATGCGTAATATTGCATTAATTAATTATTAATTCCAGGTGACTAATTCGTTAGATAACTTTATAATATAAAATATTATAACTATACCGTCTGTATTATTTGTAGATATTGTATATATGTGCTCAAATTGATGTTTAACATTGTTCCATTTTAAAAGTAGCTATATATATATATGTGTGTGTGTGTGCAAATTCTAAATGCATATACCGATTGTGTATCCTCATTTTAATTGGTATGCTTTACTTGTAAATCTCATTTGAAAATTAGTCTCATATATTTATACAGGAGAAAGGCATATAAATATGATTTGATTATCTTTGATACGTTTTGTTAACTGTATTGTATATATTATTAGACTGCAAAAATACATTTATCTGTCTTTATCATTGCACTGTAAGATATTTGCATTTTATAAATATTCATGTCTGCTTGACGTTTTAAATAAACGGAAAATACAACTTTATTTCCAGTAGTGTTCACTCCATTTTTGTCAAAGAAACACAAGATTGTGTATTAAGTACATATTGTGTGGGTAAACGATTCAAGTGGAGTGGGATCTACTAACATATTTATACTTGCAAACCTAAATATCACCTTTTGATTCTTTCAAAATTTAATTTTCGATCTGTGTAAAAAAAAATCATTAGTACTGTGCCGTTCACAAACTAGCGCTTGCTTCTCCATACATTTATCTTAATCTAACTATAAAAGGCAATGCCGATGACTTTTTCAATCGTATTTCCTACAGCAAATTTGCCATTAATCTATTCTGATATAGATGTTTTCTCCTGATTTGAGCCTGATATCAAAAGCAGATAATTATTAACACCGAAAGGGGCGATATTAGCACGCAACATTTATACAGAAGCCTTTGTAGCGATTCACTCTCACCATGCTGTTTTCGTCTGTTTTTTTATATCGATATTGGCATCTGCTTCATAATATGAAATCACAATGCACGTGTCAGTAAATGTGACATTAGATAATTAGCCTTTTTGTTAAATTAAGAACGATATGACATTTTTTTCGATGCAATTTTCTTTTTAATTAGGCAGTTTATTTTTGATAAGACAGTTTATTTTTAATTAGGCAGTTTAAAACATAAAGACGTCAGATATTCTAGGCTCCTGCTTGAAAAACGTTGTTGAACTAATACGATAAGAATCTATACATATGAGCTTGTGCCATGGATCTTAATAAATACAATGACTGGTATCTCTTTTAAATATTATGTTCAGACCTAATTTTTTATGGCTTGTAAGACAGGGTTTTAAATTGGTGGGTTACATCTGGACAGATGTGGGGGCAAAACTGGTTCTCAAAACAGTCAGCCACGTAGTAGATGCCTACTCATAGATGTGTTCACCACCACATCCAGAGGGTATGTATGTAAAATCGTTTAACGGTACTTCAACACAGCAGTGGATATATAGTGCCAAGTAAAAATAAAATTAAGAAATGTAAAAATGAATAATTGCATAAATACCCTAAGAAGATAAACGCTGCCAATTAAATGTAAGCATGAAGTACAACAAGATATAATATAAAGGATTAATACTTTAAAATTTTTTTAAAGGTATATAAAATAAAGCAACACATGTCAAATCCTTAAAATATCTAGTCAAAATATTTATACAAAATTCATTCCCTCACTAAAGTCCACGATTTGTTCGGATGGTACATCATCATACAATTTTTTCATCGAGTACGCATCAAAAAACGTCTATATTACAGGATGGAAGTCGACACACTCGACAAGAATGTATCATACCATCAGTAGACACTGACATGGATTGCTCTTAGGTCGAGGTTCACCCTTCAGTAGATATGCGTAAGTCAGGTATGTGTGGCCGATACGCGATCGGCACAATACCACTTCATCTGTGCGATTTGTTCTATACGAGTGATGCCACTCGCTAATAGTTGGTTTGAAGTTCTGAAGTTTGTTTGTAGAGTTTAATTCCATATATTTTGCCAAGTAAGAAGAACGTGCTGAAATCCTCACTCAACAATCAACTATAACAGCCAGAGAGAAATAACACGTGTTAATTAATCCTCTTCTTGTTCTGCAACCCTCTCTTTAGTCATTTATTGAGTTCAATAGTTATGAAGACTGAGAATATCGCTAGTCATATATTTTGCTTCTCTTTTCGAAAAAAGTGCTAATAAAGTTACATTGTATCACCTTCCTTCAATTCTAGAGACTACTTTCTGATTCCTGTGACCTTTCGGTCAAGCTTTGTCGGTATCAACTCCTTACAACATAATAATAACAACAAGCCCCCCCACCCCCATCCCCCATGATTTCAAATGAAACTTGGCAACCCCAGATAAAGTCTACGAATAGAAGTTCAAACACTGCACTCCAACACTCATCTCTGTAGCCAAACATAGCATATGGCAGGCTTCACCAGCAACTTAATAAATTACTGATGGAATCCTCTTTTTGGGGAAAGAAAGGACAAGAGCATTGTTGTTGTTATTATTATTATGCTGTAAGGAGTTGATACGAATCTTAACCGAAAAGTACACTAGAAACCTACACAAAATTGCAGATTATTATCACGTGATCTCCTCTACCGGCCACACCAATGCTACTTTTAAAAAAATTAGCTATAGACAGAGTAAATGTTGATCCTGTCATACATATTGCAGTGCCTATGTCAACTATTGTAACAACATTTTCTTTAAACAGTTGTTTCAGACTATCTACTTTTGGTAATTTTTCTCGAACTTTTTCATTAATCCTTTAAATATTTTAATTTGAAAAGTATCTCTCTATCTGTGTTAGATGCCAGCTGCTTGTGCTTTAATGTTTTCGACACTTTTGATCTGTTGTTGCCACACAACATTTTTGTTTGGATCTGTTTCCTTGCAGGTGTATTATTTCAACTCTTTAATGTGTTTTTCATATATTTTAACATCATATTTCATAGAGTTAATTTTTGAATTGATAGCTTCTATCATGACCTCTTGATTTTCATTCCTCTTGTGTGATGAATAATCTTTCCACTACATGTGGACGGTCTCTCTTTGAATTTCCCTGTGGTATTCATCAATCATAGACTCCACTTATATTACCTGTTGATCAAATGGCTCATATGGGTATGTTGCTTTCATCTCTATTTCCTAAGGTGCTTTCATTTGTTGCCTTCGAACAACTGTAGCTTTTAACTAATATTTAGGTTGCAGCTAGTCCTCCATAGAACACACCCACTGGTTGCTATATTTTGCCCAACGTACTGGAACCAACACGTTTCTGGCGTTGTTTTGATTTCACCTTTCCTCTAGATTTAAACTGATTTACTATCTGGTTTTACATAACTGAACGCTCTGATTTGCATTATTATGTTGCCTAGTTTTTTTTGTTGTGTTTTTGTTTTTGTTTTGTTTTTTTTTTCTTTTCCAATTTGCACTGTGATTAATACATGCCAAGTCAAACATTTATGTTCTGCTTGTATAGATCAAGAAACTGGCATGAAATACTAATACCTTTGCTTGAAACAACATCTACAAAACCACTACAAGATTTACAGTATCGTCAACCTGAATTTAGCCTTGTGTTTGTGCTCTACATGATCGTCTCCATATAAAGGATTCCAATATCATTAATTTCAAAACTTTCATCCTCTGTTATTTTTCATTTCTTTGAATAGCAAAGATTGTGCCTTTGTTATACATGCAAAGCATGATTGTATCATTAATAACTGGACAAAGCACATTCGGAAAATAAATTGGAATTTATCGAAGACACAAATAGCAGTAACCCCATTTATCCAGACTTGGAACAGAACCGAAAGAAATTTAACATAGCTTTTGCAAATGGAACATGCAAACAGATAGCCAGTAAAATGTTAACTGAAAAAGAGTTGGAAAACATGGATGAAAAATAAATCAAGAAGACATACGAAATATTTGTGAATTATATATCTGCTAAAATTTTCAACTCATTGTCAGATGCTGTAATCTAGAGTGTGACGTCATTGATCAGCAATCCAATCGACAACTTACACAATTTACAAATTGAAGTGAAAGGTGATTACATGACTTCAAAAGGATACTTCATTCGATTTTTTAAACTTAAACTAATGTTTGCCTCTATCTGTATTGAGTGCTAGTTTGATAACATTCAGATGAATTAATTTCAAATAGAATGTGTTAGAAGCAAACCTGCATAACACGACAAAAGAAAACAAAGAAGAAAACTTTGTTGTCCCTCAGGGACACTAGCCTAAGGTTAAGAAGACTTTGCAAAACCAAACTCGGAATAAAAAGCTTAACAAATAAAATGATACAATAGTTTTATTACAGAGTCTCTGTTTATTTTACAATTAAATCTTAAAGGGAAAATAGACTCGGCAATACTGTTCAGAATTTCCTCATTTATGAAATAAGCCGTCTTGCATGAGTCAGCTTTTTTGTTATGCTCTTATATTTCCTTCTCCAAAGGCATTTTATCATTGTTGTATGTGTTATCATTGGCTATCAAGTACCTAATATTTCACTAAGGAAAAAATTTTAATTACTTTTCAGGGTTCGAAAGGTCAAAAGAGGCGCAAGGAATCATATGATCTATGTCTAAATTATCTTCAGAAATACCTTCAGGTTTTGTGAAGTTTTGCCGTCTACAGTAGAAGTAAACCAATGGAACAATTTACATATTCACTGTCGAATCTGCTTTTTTGTTTTGTCTGAATGCTTTAGAAATTCTACTTTTTGCTGTTTTAATTAATCTGACATTTTCATCAGTGTGATATCTTTCTCTTGCATATTTCTTGATATACATCTTGGTCTCTTTGATTTCGTTATGCCATATTTATAAATTGTTTTCTACAGTATGCCCTTTGATAAGGGCTACAATAGCTGTTAGTTCTGTTAAAATCAGTTATTTATTTGTCTTCTTTATGTTTTGAAAATGTCTTGAAATTCATAGATTTCCTTTAAGCAATAAGATTTCAAATTGTTGTTCACTGCTAAAAGTAATCCAGGTTATAATAACATTTTCAACATTGTTTTACATTTTGAAATCATGCTCATTTAACTTTCCAAATTTCCTTGCAAATATATGGGAGGTAAAGAAGACAAAAATAAACATGAAAATAACGTTAGCAAAGAACCAGAAAAGATAACTCCCTAAATCCAAAAGATCCAAGTAGAGTTGAACTTGGCAGACAACTTGTAACACATCACATAAAGTTTAAAATAAACACAAACTTAATGTTTAAGGAAAGAACAATAAGACTTTTAAACGTCTAAGACTGTGCAAAAGAAAAACATCACGTGTTGCATCCGCAGTGCACGTTATACAACGTGAGAAATGAATACAAGTTCAAATACCACGATATGTTACTTGATAGATAGATCGTTACATAATTGTGTTAGGTATCTAGCTTTTTTTGGTGAAAGAAGAAAGTTGCTTCTGCTTTTAAAGCTGACGAAATGACAAAACTACTACAACACATAATTTCAGTGGGGAAAAATTACAACGCCTTTAAAGGAAAACGACAAGATTTTGTCTACATGCAATGCTCCGCATCAACAGTGAAGTCTGGATTTTATCCAATCCGATCCCTGAAATGCTTTAACTTTTCAGGCAACATAAATCACGTCTAGCATGCTAATGGCATACCTCGCCGAAGACTATACAAAACATCTCTTTTTAATTTTAGATAAATAGCATAGATTTTACCTACAGACGAATGTATAATTAAACAAAAACAATCATTAACTATGTTTACCATACAGCACTTATTTCTTCTCTTACAGTTGCCTACTGCATGATTTTGATGAAGTTCTTTAAGATATCAGTAGGTCTAACATCAGACATGGATACTGGAGAAGTTGTAGAACTAATTATTCCATATTTTCATAGTCATTTCACAATCCACTAACTGATATCACATGAATTTTGACGGGACAAAATTGTTAACATTGTAAACACAAATGTAAACTCAAGTTTACAAAGTTAAATGCTTTAACTTATTTGGATAATAAATATCATAACTTTTCACCTGCATACAAATGTTAAATGAAGAAAAAAGCACTATCAATACAATTTATCATGCATCGTTGAACTCTTCTTGCACTGTTGTCAACAGCATTCTTTTGATAAAGCTATTGAGGTTTGCAATTGGTCCAACATCAAGCATGGATTTTGGATCGCATGTTTCAGTCAATTTTATTTGTTCTTCTGTTTTCCTTATGGAACTGACTACGTAATAGATAGACGCTTACGACACAGAAGCGGTTGTTACAATTGTGGTCAAATGGAAAAATGCATCGATTACAAAACAGCAAGTACATCTTTATTTAACATCATCTACTGATTGGTTTTTCGTATGTCTACTTTTTCAAAATGACGTGTTTGAATGTTTTCGGCCTAACAGCCGATCATAATATAGAGTTAATCCCAACCTGAATGATAACAGCATAGTAAAGTATTTAACTCCATCTGATTTTATGTAATCTTCTTTCAAATCTGTCTGTAATTCATTCATATCATCAATGGTAGCATTTTACACATGAGAGATTTTAATGCTAGGGTGATAATATCTGGTAATGACTGTGATATTTTATCTGATTTTGCATTGACAAAGATCTCGTATGTTTTATTTATTTGTTTTTCTTCCATTTTTCTAACTCCTTGTCGGTTAAAGTTTTAATTTGTTTATCTCCATGTATATCCAATTTGGCATATTTATTTTCAGCTCTTGTTAGTGTTCTTAAATTTCTGCGAAATAAAGTTTCTGTTATTTGTATCTTCCGTGAACCCCAATTCTTTTTCAAGTTGATTTTGATCCATTTAAATAGCGTGAAAAATGCACAATGCGATATCCTTATAGCAATTACGAAATACCTGAAGATTACACGAGATATGGGTATGAATACATTCAATCAATGTAAACTATTGAACCACATTTAAATGAATCTAACCGAAATACAGAAGGTTGCACAACTCATCAACAACGACCTCAGCAATCTGGTATATCAGATTCAAATGCTCGGCAAATAATACAATATGTCCTTGTCAAGAATATAAGGAATAAATGTATCACCAAATAGGCTAAACCTGTAATTAAAAGTGAAGATGGCGAAATTTATATTGTATCAGAAGGAATGTCAGTTCCAGAAGATGTCATTATTACTCGGAAAAATGCAAATAAGCTTTAGCACTAAGCTCAATTCACAAACAACGTGATAGTTCCTGTTTTGTAAAGAAATTAAGTAAACAAGGTTTCAAAAATGTAGGTCAGGAAATACAATCATTTTTAATGAATATGGAAGTGATGCGTTTCCTATCTTACAAGTGTTAGAAGAAACACAGCACAAACATCCGCTTAAACTAAGTTTCCATCAGATAGCCAATGTAAATTGCCAAGGAAACAAAGATGCAAATAATCAACACAAATGAACCATTTAACCACCAAGTATGAGAAGTAAAAACTTTAATTTCTTATTACCAAGAATTATTTAAAAGTGGAGAACTTCCAACTGCCGAGCACATATTATTTTTCCAACAAGCAGAAAGAAAATAATAGGTTGTTTAAATGTTGAAACGTTGTTGAATCGGTAATATAAAAACAGACGATAAAAACTTTGACAAACAGATAGAAGACATAAAAAAATTATATCAGTAAAGAAACAGATGCAACCAGAAAGGTTAAATTGAAAGAGTTGTTGGAAAATGTTGAACTTAAGGGAATGCATGTAATCGGATATTTAATAGATCTCAAACATAACTTTAAAGACAACCTTACAATAATAATTTCAAAAGTGAGAGAAAATTCACCATTAGGTGAAACGTTAAAAAGATTGTTCAAAGAGAGAGGTGTAACAATTGCCAGAATTATGACAGCTGCAAGTGTGATTGCTGTAGCCATTGTAACGTTTATAACAGGTTCAACAGGAGGTGGTGCAGGAACAAGTATTCGTGGAAATGATGGTGGAAACTGTTGCACAGGGTCATTTGTGTACTAAGTGAAACAATATATACAAATGATTTCCTGCTATTTGATAAACCCAGCAAAGAAGGCAGAGCATCGTTGTCTTGACTGATATAACTGGCAGAGTAATACGATTGCTTTGGAAAACAGATGGACAGGTTGTTTATTTTTTGACTGATTGTGTCATTTGGATTAGGCTAGCTTTTGTTGGCTTGTTGTTTACAGTTCTGATGTGCAGCGCCTGCGATTACAAGACTAAGCATGTGTGTTCTACTTTTCTACATAGATCTTGCACACGTTCACTTGTTCAATTTCGTTGTCTGTAACGTTTATAACAGGTTTACCAGGAGGTGGTGCAGGAACAAGTGTTCGTGAAAATGATGGTGGAAACGGTTGCACAGGGTCATTTGTGGACTAAGTGAAACAATATATACAAATGATTTCCAGCTATTTGATAAACCCAGCAAAGAAGGCAGAGCAGCGTTGCCTTGCCTGATATAACTGGCAGAGTAATACGATTGCTTTGGAAAACAGATGGACAGGTTGTTTATTTTTTGGATGATTGTGTCATTTGGATTAGGCTAGCTTTTGTTGGCTTGTTGTTTATAGTTCTGATGTGCAGCACCTGCTATTACAAGACTAACAATGTGTGTTCTACTTTTCTACATAGATCATAGATACAAGTCAACCACCAAAAAAATGTAGGTGCTAACAAAATGTAAATTTATTTCAATTCGGATGTTCAGGTAAACATTCAAAACAATAAACTCTTATCAACCATATTTTAGGTATTGATAAATGCGCCTAAAGGAACGGTAAAGGATTTACTGACATGAAGCTCATACCATAATACTTCGTGGAGTCAAAAACTCTGGAAAAACAATGATTGCACTAAATCTTCAAAATAATGAATACATACACTTTTTGGACTGCTTCGTTATAACCTGTTTAACGTTTCTGTTTAGCAAGAATTACAATAGAAAGCTGTTACTCAAATATGAAAATGTGATTGATATAGATTCTGAGGATGAATTAGATAATTGGTTACAGGAACTGGTTAATGTGTTCAATGGTACAAATACTTTGTTTATGATTATCAACTAGCCTAACCAAGCTTTTTTAAGTGGTTGACATTTTGAAATGGTTGTATTTGATGATTGTACAAAAGTACAACTCTGTAACTAAAGGTTTCAAAGAGAATACAAGTGTCTTAATTATGTTTTACAGCAAGGACAAAAAGCAATATAAACTATGTTTGAAAAAGCCAGGTTATTCCAGGCAAAATGAAATTGTAGAAACTCTCAAACAAAACAAAAAGAAAAACATTTTCAGACGTCTAGAATGTCCTTTTAATGCAAGGTTATTTCGTGTTCTTATGATCATTATTGTTGTCAACCAAAAGTGCTTGTCATCATACAGAGACAATGGCAATTTATTCATTCCGAAGCTATATAATTCATTGTATGATTTAAGTATATTCCTTTCATGTTAACTTTCTTTTGTGATTACATTAATAATATTTGTACAATTTTAAGTTTAAATTTTGTTACTCATAACTTTATTTCCAAACTTTCCTTTCGTCTTTGTCCATTGTGAATTAAAGTTTTAACCTCAAACCACGAAAGTGGTACACTGTTCAACTCAATTTTGAAAAGTCGAGGAGCTTTGATGTTTTTTGGAAGGACACATACTGTGGGGTTCTGACTGAAAAACAACTTCGTTCATGGTATAGTATGCAGGCGTTTAATGGGAAGAGAAGAATTGTCGAGAGAAGGTCAATATGGAGGCCAGCAGAATCTTTACACAAGCAACACGATTAGTAAACCCAAACAAACTATTCCCAGGAACAAGATGGAACACTTTGGAAGAACGTAGATGTAAGCATAATTTAATTCTGTTTGATTGTTCTATGTTTCAATATTTGTTCCTTAAAATGAGCCATAGAGTGGCTTCTGAATTTTCTTGAACTGGACTTGTACTCGAAATAAATCTTGTATGGTTTATAAAAACAAAAGGATTCTTTACCAAACACAAGAGTGAGAACAAACTTGTGTCCGGAAATATTTCTGCCCTCTATCATTCATAATTGAAATCAACTCCCGGCATAGTACCACGTTATACTCACAGATTAGTAACATATACCATTGCGATGTGCTCATGTTTCATTAATTAAACATTAGAAATATGAAATGTTTCCTCAAGTCTCCAGTATATATTTTCTCTACGGCATTATCACCCTCTAGGAAAAGACAGATTTCTTGGCTTGTTCACAGTATGTAAATAAAAAATAATTTATTCAGAGAAACGTATGTCGGCCTATACAAACGTAGGACGTTTTGTTTTAAATGCACAATTCCATACAGCATGTACAATATTTAATTGTAATCATTTTGTAATAAAAATAAATGTTTTCAGAACAAATAATATATTTGTTTTCAAAATAAATGATATCTTGAAGTTATGTGCTGTATGACATATCCAAATTTCAAAATCTCAGTATTTTATGTCTGTGATTTCGGAAAGATTAAATATTTAGGAACCAATTTTGGGGGTATCGGAGAGTATTAATTAGCCTTGAAATAGTTGTCCACGTAAATTTTAAAAAAGGTAAGCTGTTTTCGAATGCAAGTATAAATAAATTAAATAACCAATATTATTATACATTTTGAAGTTTATTTCGCATACATATGTTATAGTTCACCAATTCAATTTACAGTCACTTTTCAAAAAAGGTGTCAAAACTCATTTTCTTTACAATAAAGTGTGCAAGCATTGATACTTCAGACTTTTTTATTACAAGGGACAATACCTTGTAATTAACGACATGTACTGTGTTTATTAAAGTTAAAAGCTAGACAAAAATAGTTATCTTGCATCGTAAAATGTTTCACAGTAATCTTCTAAATGCACAATTATCATATTGACGTAAACTTGTAAATAAATCACAACACTATATTTTCTAAATAGCTAATATTAAATGAGACAACTCTCAAGATGTATTGATTACTGTGATTATATTTAAAAACAGAAATTTATCACTTCAATAGCTGCAAAGGACTCATAAAATATATAGTAAATACAACTTCAAGACTAATATAAAATAGTCACTGCAATTTACACAACTTACCAAAACCTTTTTTTTTAAATCTCATGAATACACGCCGTCGTGGATTTTCTTGGAATACAGATAGTTTACAGGAAATGATGTCCTTGAAAATGTCATTAAACAAATAGATAAATTTGGATGTACACGCAATATTTTATGTCTAGAGTCTTGTTATAGAAGTGTGTTTTCCGAGATATTTATTTTACTTTGAAGCCAGTAAAACTAAATTTTCGTCTACAAATATATCACATGTGCGCTGTTTTGTATTTGCGCCGTTATCACTATTTGTCTTTTGTGTCATTATATATATATATATATATATATATATATATATATATATATATATATATATATATATATATATACGTTTAGCTCGAAGACTGCAACAATATTTTGCGTGTTTTATTCATTAATATTACGTATGAAAGTCGTCAGGTTCATATGTTTACAAATCAGACAAAATGCGAACCTAATTTTGGTTCAAGCTAGGTCTGGACCAAATTAGATATGTGAATGGATTTGTTCCAGATACAACTACTGTGTCCGGGCTATCCTGGAACTTCTATAAGGGGTAGTACAAGAAATTTTATCAAGACCTAATTATATTTTCAAACTTTCAAACTGAAGAAACAATAAATGCAAAAATAATTTACCATTTAGCAGATACAGCCAATCAGAAATAATACAATAAATGACAAATTACAACCTTAAAGCCACAAAACAAAATCGATACACACTTTGCAAAAACATCATATGGCTACCAAGGTATGCACTATAGCAGATAGGATTATTTTCGATCTTGTTGTCATTATATTTCATAATAACCAGTATGGTATACAATAATTTAACACGTCATACCTAAAAGTCGTGACTATCATTTCCTGAAGCTGAAGCACACCCAATCGAATAGAGATTGGACCTAGCACATGCCATTAGTTCTGTTTTGTATGGATACCATTGTATTATAGCTTTAGGGTAAAATGCATCTGTCTTTTATTAACCCCTATTATCTCCACACGGAAAATATTTCATTGTTATGCAACTTTATTATCGCCCCACGGAAAATTATTTGTTCCCAACACCTGCTTATTCGCGTCGAATGTTCCCTTACTTACCACACAGCATCACCAAAGCATGAATAGAGAGAAAAATGCTTAAAAAGGTTCGTACTTGTGTAGATTGACAATATGGTCAGTAAGATTCAAACCATTTTAAAAAGTTGTTCTTTTTCTTTTTTCTTTTAGTGAAATGTGTCTTGCTTTCTTTCCAAATGGACATATTTCCACAATAATTTTCCAAATTGGTTTTATGGTTAATCTCAACCTCATCAGTCAATAACTTCCTCAGATATTTCAGAACCCAAAGATGATGTCACCTTCTACATACCTTGCCATAACTGTTTTAAAGAAACTGTACCGTAAATGACATTTGCAATAGTATTTAAAATCAAAGGTGTATTTCTGCGAAACAATATTTGGTGAACTGAGTACCTTGAAGTCATTGCTGTTATAAGCTTGCCTGTTTCTCACATACTTCATATAATTAGTTCTATTTTTAATACCGAAGCAGTAATAAACGAGATTATTTTTTTTCTTTTCCTCCGTTACCGATACCATAATTCTAAATGTTCAAATTACTGAACTGATTTCATCCAATTGTTTTCAAACGAAATTTTTTTTTTAAATTATCGCCGTATTAATTATGTCATAATTTTAGAACTTCACTTTCTTTAATGTATTCTTTGGATAGCTTTTTCGTGCATACTTTTATAAAAAAAATATCACGTAAAAAAAGTAAATAAATGAATATATAAAAAATACACACAGATGAATCAATTAAATCAGCAATTAAATAAGCAAATGATTACATCAATTAATCTTCCAACCAATAAAATTATATTTAGTACACCGACGATTGTCACATTTTTAATGAAATTAATACTTGAAAGTTTTAAACTATTTTGCCCATATCTTTTTTAGTTAATTCGCAATATGTTTGTGATATCACAAAAATTATTTTACTGCGCAAGGAAATAAATACATAAATGAAGAAATATGTAAATATTTTAACGTTCACCATGACTGAATTTCAGTATGTTTTAACATTTTCAATATAAATGATTCTGTATTTTACATGCATAAATTTTCATTACAACGTATTTAAAAAGCATGGGAAAAAAAACTGCAGATCATGAAAACACTTGTGACCACAACATCTATGTGATCATTTCTATCACTTTTTGTTAAAATATTTAATTTAATATATTTAATTAGTAATGGTAATTAAGATCATGATTTATTTATCACAAACAGCATGAAACAAAAATGCTATTTTTTTCCAAAAATAATTTGCATGACAAAATCCCCCAAATAATCCAATATTTCAGAAAAGTTTTGGAAAATACTGTGTTCTAAATTTCCATAAATTGCATTCAATTTTCAAAAGAAAAAAGATAAAAGTAATGATAATCGTAAGTTAAAGGGACAGCTTGATGATTGCTATATTGTTCAGAAATACGGACGATGAACCTTAGTGAACCCAAATGTCAAGATTTCAGTGTCATTGTTTTTATACACTTAAATTCTGATGTTACTGTTACCTCTAGTGTTAGAAAGTATAAATTCGAAACTTTGTAAAGAAATTAAGTTTATTCAAAGTAACAAAGAAATACGGAAGCGTTTTTTCCTTGGTCAGGCAAATGTAAAACCCGTACTGTAATCAATATCTTAATGGCAAACGTATGTAGTGCAATACCTCTGGCGGCGTCGGGGTATTCATCGTCTATGACAGCGCCGGCATCGTTCAATCTCAGGTCAACCCCAGTGTTACAGGCTTCCACTATCTTCTTCATGGAACATAGTTGAGATGTTTGTTGTAATTTCTTACCCATGCGACAAAGCAATCTAGCTGATTTTCTAACCTTACTTTTCTTATCTTAATTAGGTTGTCTCAGCCCGGTTGTGTCAGTCATGGTGTCCACTCACCAGGACCTACTTTTCCAAGGGAAGCTACCATTGTTGTCTTTTGCTGTGCCTGACGGAGTTATTTAAAATAAAACAACCACATATACTTAAACAAATATATCAATATATTTTGGAAGAGAGTAACAAATAACTTCAAAAAAACAACAAAAGAGATAAAATAAAAAGAAAATGGACTTTTTAGAGTTTAACGAGAGATATACAAAGACTGGTGAGGACGTAAGAAACACAAGAAATGAAAAACCAAGGAAGTACGCTAACCCTATAGAAAATGGTATCGTTGATTATAATTTACCTATAAATACACACACACACACACACACACACACACACACATATATATATATATATATATATATATATATATATATATATATATATATATATTGTTACGACTCTATGGTCTAACAAAAGTGTAACAGATACAAAGTGACACCAACAATGTATGTAAAATCAACAAACAATTTATTTCTAAATAATTAAAGTGAAAATTCAAAAGACACTTACAGCAACGTGAATTAAAATCCAAATAATTCAATAATTTTAAGTGTCCTATTCACAAGTCCTAAATATATAAATTATAAAATGTTCCGAATGAATGACTATTCGGAATGAATCAATATTCCGCGTGAATAAAAGTTCCAAATGAATGACTGTTCCAAATGGATGGATCTTTCTAATGAACGAATGTTCCAAATGAATTAATGTTCCGAATGAATGGGTAGTCTGGAATGTCCTGATGTACCAACGATAATGTAATCCAGATCATCTTTGAGAATATCCACAAGTATCCAAAGTCATATATTTCAATTCAAATGTTAATGAGCACTTTATGTAACTCCAATGAATATTCCAATAAATAATTCCTTTCGAATTATGTATACAGCAATACATCATTACGGCAATACAGCAATACTGCTACAGCAGTACGGCATTACAGGATTACAGAACTACAACACAACTTCTATTCCAAACAATCTGATGATTCCAAAGACTGATCATCAAACAGAAATTTTTTTAACACAGGATTTAAAATTGGAATCATTATAATGCGTATATCAAGGTCCTATATACTCTTTACAAATAGCCTGTTTCACGTGTCATAATCCAATTCTAAATGCGTCCTTCTCGTGGAACAATTCAAAACAAATAGTAAACAAATCTGACCTTGAACTCAAATGTAGTCAATATTATGTTCACAACTTTAATCAAACTTAAAGTGCGACTTACTATTTGACAAATTTTAAAGTGCAATCATAGACCAAAAGTTTAGGCATATTATATATTCCATATATATATTGTTAGCAACGATATGAGCCCCTGTGGCTAAACCCAGCTCTCCAGACCGGTGTTCTGTAACTTATTTAAAAATGTTATAAGAAAAAACGTCCCAGTGAGTGTTGTTACCCTGACCATCCATTCTACCTTGTCGTGTAAGTCACCGGAACACCTGAGCCAAATGAGCAATGGTTGTTCAGGGTACCAGTAAGAGAAAAAAAGCTTAGAATCTTAATAATAAAACAAATGGCTGTGAAAGTAAACTTGCCCGTTTTGCCTTCTTCTACAAACTCAAGCGTGAGAAAATATGTATGTCAGAAACAAATAGAAAACAATGTTCCAGACACACAGACTATACACATCACTAGCCACACAATTTCTCTCTCTCTCTCTCTCGTCTCTCTCTCTCTCTCTCTCTCTCTGCAACTACCGCAAACTTAGTAACAGCCAGAAATTAAATGTGTTATGTCAAACCTGCTTTATTCTATCTTTGCCAAACAACCCCCATCCGCCCCAGTTAAATCAAACATGAACATGCAATAAGAAATCAAAAATTCTGCACTTACTAAGTCAGTGTCGATCAGTTATCGTTCCACGCTTTATTCTACAAGCAGATTTCCTCGTAGCGTATCCTCGCACTAGTAATAACAACACATGCCATATTTCCTGGACAGAAAATATGAATTCCCAATGAAACCGTGAAGTAGAAAGATCTACACGTGGCTATCAACTGGGTATTGTGTTTGAGGGGGTATTTCTTACACGGGTGTAATTTTACAATCAATGTCAATTATAACACTAGTATGGCACAAACAAAGAAAAGAAGAGTTATATATGATAGTTTATTCTTCGTTAGAGCTGTGTACCCAGTATCGTATCACTGGCTACAACAGAACTTTTCCAAATTAGAACTGATGACAGTTAAAAATTATCCTTATAAAAAAAGTTAATTACTTATTGTTACTTTCATATGACTTTCATCGATTAAATGTGATAATATAGCATTAATATCAAATGTTTTATGTTGTTAATTTCTCGCATAGAACTTGTGTACTTAGGATCGACAGGTCACGCAACAGTCCTCACATATTCGTATTAATGCGCTTTGTTTACAAAGCAGCAGAGCCTCGCTTGGAGACAAATAGTATAACCCCTTTCAAAAAGTAATTCGGTTTATGCTTGAAGATGAAGCTCGTATTAAAGAGGTTGAAATGTTTTGCAATTTCTTGTGTTTTTCAGCTACATATAGTGATTTTATTAAATTATCTGAAAATGTATAGGTATATAACAAAAAATAATATTATCACAGTAATACGATTTTGATTGCTAGATCACGTCTCGTTGTCAGCAAAAAAATCCGGATCATAACTCAACGCTTCGCGTCACGTAATGATCCGGATTTTCCAATGCTGACAACGAGACGTAATCCAGCAATCAAGATCGCGTTACTGTGATCATATATTTATTGTGATTATATATATATATGTATATATATATATATATATATATATATATATATATATATATATATGTAATCACTAGTGGAGGTCCCATATCGGGGCGAACATCATAGGTCAATATTTTAGGTTTCGGTCAGATTCTCCGTCTACTTTCTAACTTAATAGCTGATTCAGATAAATTGAATAAATTTGGTATACTTATATAGTGTCACTAGAAGATGTGTTGCATTCCACATTTGCGGTCCTATCCTAAAGAACACGGACTCATGTCAATATTTTAATGTTTCTTTGGTATATGCTTTGTATAATGAAAGCGGCTGGAAGACCTGACCAAAACCTAAAATACTGACCCCAAAGATATGACCTTCAATGTGGTATGCGACACACCTACTAGTGATGATATATAGTTCTATTTGAACAACGTTACACTTACGCTTCTCAATGTAATGGCTTCTCGTGCATCACATTCCATATTTTATCCGCAAGGCCAAGGTCACTGGTCAATTATGTTTAACTCCTTTTTTGCGCTTTTGCTCTTATAGCCTTTGAGATTATTGGTAATTTAATAAGTTTGATGCTTAGGAGTGCCGGACAAATTATTTCTTCCTTGCTGAATGTGTTATTTTACTTATGGTGGCATTAGTAAGTTTGTTATTTTCATTTTAATCAAAGGTAAAGAGATTGTTATTTGAAAAAGTAACTACAGCAGCTCCTGCAGCCATTGGTATTAATATAAATGATTGTTTGTGTTTAACATGGTCAAGAATAGCTGTTCCCTCGTATGTTAATACGTTGCTGTATCTTGCATAAAGAAGTACGTCAAACCAGCTTAGTTTATCATATAATTCATTTCATCAGCTGGCAATGGTCTCCAATATACAAGAGTACCTGGTTCATAGTTGTATTTACTTTCGTAAGCAGCCAACACTACATCAAGTGTGTGCTCCCCACAACTATGGTGTACAGTTTTATGTTATATCACATTATCTACCAAAGCACTTGTTGTTTGTTTGTTTTTGACTTGACGTATATCTAGTCATGATATGGCGGAATTGCAAAATTGTTGCAGATTAAATTAAATTGTTTCATATCAATGCTGTTATTTGATTTACATGTGTCGGCGTCAGGTAAAGGTATTTTGCATTCAAAAAGCAGTTTTCGCATCTGGAAATAGACTCGAAATTTATCTACTGATTAAATCAATTCTGGTAGATTTGTGTCTATAAATTGATAGCACAAAATCGCCCAACCATATGTTGACATCCAAACTGCCCAGATTAGTTTATTGTTCCAAAATGTCATGTCACACTGTGATCTGTATCTTTTTATAGAGTCATCAATGACAAATTTGAAAGTGATTAAAATGTATAATTGCGTGTATGCGACAAATTGAGTTTCAATGAAGTAAATCTTTTTCTCGTTAAATTGGTTAGTTTATATTAAACTGAATCGTAGGACAAGGGTAAGATTCGGTACTTGTTATTTTTAAAAATCTGAAGTCCATTATTTTAAATCAAGAAATTAGTTTGGAGTTGGCTTCTCTTGTGTAAAATTCATCGACCCTCAATTTGCTGTTTTTCCACATACTGTAATGTCTTAAACTCCTTGCTATCAGGTTTGATGATGTTTATCTCAATGTTATCATCATTGAATCTGATATGAAAATCAACATCTTTTCTAAAGCATTGTGTGATATATCTTTTAATGTTTTAAATCAGCAAATGAAACAGTTGTATTCTCGTGTATGTTATTTTGTAACGCAACAAGCTTTGTCCACACTTTTATACCATCCAAGCTTCTAAGCAAATATACGTTATCTCTTGTTACCGATACTGTTTATTTCATGTTAATTTCATGAAATATTTATATCAACTCTCAGAAAACTGATAAATTCACAACAATCTTATTCTGTGCCATTATTTATACTGTGAAAAAGATCAAATGGAAGCATCAGTCAGGGTCCAGACATGACATCAGTATAAGATTAATAACATGTTCTCTTATCAGTTACATATATTGAGAATTTAATATACTGATACGCAAAAAATGAAACATACTGTAATTTATAACACATGAGGATTATGTAATTTATAACACATGAGGATTAAGTAATTTATAACACATGAGGATAATTACCTTGATACAAACTAATGACACTGTTTTGCAATGCCAGTATTGACTTACTGAGTTGCAATACGCGGTAAAATAATTTCAATTTATTGCATTCGTCTCTGACAGCTCAAGACTTTCCAATATAAAATTAAAAATGTCTCTTCTTAAAGTAGAAAATGCATATGTCATATATAAATATTCAAAACGTTTTTAAAGATCACATATACTGTTATGGTGTTCCTAAATGTTACCAAATTATAAACGTTGTGTCAATTTCAATACTTCCTAAAATCACTCTAAACGGCGAGAGAGCTCATGTAGTTTTATAAGCCAATGCGCCATTGTAGACTTCAACTAGATGCACATAGGCCTTTGCGTAAATCAGGCCACTCTCCTCTCAAGGAATATATAACTACCTTTGGTTCTGTGCGCTTGACACCGTTTTGAAACTGAACTATAAACAAATTGAATTAAAGGCGAAAGGATTGGAATTTACACCTAGACGCCAAGCGTCAGTCAAGTTACATACAGATTGCAATTAAATATATCCATGGGCTGTTTTTCTCGCTTGCTTCTGGGAGGCGGTATGAAGCGACCAGTAGATGGTGTACATACTTTCCATCCAACTCACAAGTAAATGAGGAGGATGGAATAAAGCATTATACCTGGGAAGGCCTTAGCTAAACAAAATCAAAACATTGTACAGATCCATTAATTTATTCAAATGTCAGTGCTTTTACATCGCAGTATAGGCGCTTTATTTGCACTTCGTCTGAACTTAGTGATTCAAATTCATTGTGCTTTGTTTGATTTTTTCATTTATTTCAAGTGGTTACGTTTGTTGTGCTCAAATATTTGTCCTTTCGGATCTATTTCGGTAGTTAGGTAGCTACTCTCTAAAACTGAAAACACCAAACAATCTACAATGTTTAAATCCGCTTTACTTCCCAAACCAAATGCAGTATGCACTGAAAACTGTTTCTGTCTTTCGAGACATGTGTCACATCAAGGAATAGCAACATTTATGCCCCGAGTGCTAAGCTTTATTTCAAATAAAACGTAAATTACTACAGAGAGAGATCTGACCTTCGAACTGTGGGTATGGTCCAAGTAAGCCGAATGTTTGTACCTAAATAAAAAGAATTAATATTGTCATTGTGTAACTAAAATAATAATAATTGTTTGTATCTTGCTGCACTCGTATCTTTGTCTGCGTACAGATACATCACAATTTAATACCGAACAAAATAGACCAGACATACTTCCATTGCTCGACAAATGCTTTTTATGAGTGCAAGTGTTGAATTTTGCTAAACAAATATTTAAAAATGTCACTGTAATTGCAAAACTATACCTCTTATCCAGATGGTTACCACATAGGCACTCTATGTACCAAGTCTGGCGAATTTTCATCCAGCGTTTTAGGCGGAGGTATACTCATGGGTAGACAGAAAGACAGACGGACAAATGGATGGTAACACAATATTGTCCCATTAAAGTGTGGAGATAGCAAGTTGATTGTATCTATAAAACATGAAGTACATAAAAGATAACATATATGCATGCACGCACGTACACACACAAACATACACGTACACATATATACATACACAAACATAGGAGAAGGAAGGAAGTATATATAGAATTGAAAATGAGACAAGCAGAAATATTTGCTCATAAAATGTTTACAATTGTAGACCTTTTTCACATTTTCAACTTTTCTTTGGTAACTATTTAATCTTTAGGTATGTTGCAATGTTAAATTGAAAAATTTCTTTAAATGTACAACTTCTCCATGTGAAGAGTATTTGGCCACATATGTGAAAATCAATTACATATGTGAATCCTAATTGTCATATATGTGACACTTTGTTTGCAAATACAAAAGTCGCCATTTATGTGAAATGATAATGGTATAAATGCAAATGGAAGACTTTGTAAAAAGCAAAAAAAAAAAAAAAAAAGGAAAACGCTGTGTTCTATAAACTAGGTGCCGACATATGTAAAAATGATGTTACATAATTGAACTTCATATATGATAAATGATTATATTTGAACTTTATATATAATTGTAGAAATGTACAACGGAGAGTTTTACTATTTATTTTTTCAGGTCCATATGATAAAAAATATTTTGAACACTTGAAACCTTTCCTTTATATTAGTTTGAATCTAGTTTTGTACATAAGAAACGACATGTATTCACGTTTATAGTTGATTTTACGTATATAAACTATTCTTTTCAACTGTACTGGAATTTTGCATTGGGAGACGTTTTTACAACTAATAGTGCTGTGTGGCTTTGATTCCTTTTTATTCAAAATCTTTCTTCACATAACATTATGGACTTTTTTCACATCACACCTTTACATATTTTTGATAAAAATATAAAGAACGAAACAGGCTCATGAGCAACTAGGTATCATTTATTTGTTCAGATATACGGTACATATGTTTACTTGATAAGCTATATCAGTAAACCAAATTGTGAAAGACAACATTTGCCTATAAATACAGAACATACAACTCTGTGAGTTTACAAATTTACTGTCTTCCCTCTTTAACAACATACGTTGACATCGCAAGGTTGAGGCCATATTAAAATGAGAGAAAGAGAGGGAATGAGGGAATATCAAAGTATTAACACAAGAGAACCATTGCGTTTGATGATGTACAAATACGATCAATAAATACGAATAATGGAAAAATGAATTCCGTTATCATATGATGGCGCAGATAGTGTGGAAATGTTATTTAATGAAGGAATTTACACAATACATTTTTTTGAAATTGCTAAGAATTTATCTTATGTACAATTGGCAAAAAGAAGATGACACATGAAGGAAAATCGTATGGAATAAACATATGCAAAACAAGCAATGTACTCAGTGGGATGAGCTGTAATTTCTGTAAAGTCTGTTTCATCTCTAAATCTGTTTAAATCCAATGTATCTAAAATTCAGTTTATAACTTAGGTCCGACGATAGCATTGAACGAAAAGATCCCGCAAGACGCTGAAGCTTGAAATGAAATCGTTTGATTGACCGAAAGCAAGGAAGGGTCGGAATATGTAGATGATGAATAAAACAGATTCATTCCCTCTGGTTCTTGATCAGATTCACAGTTGTCATAAGTTACCCCTCCACTTGACGCTCCGACATAGAGAAAACCGATCAGATCATTGGGTTGAACAGCAATGCGGCTTCCGGAAGAAATCACAATACGTCTAAGCCTGTCGTCACGAGCTTTGTATATAATGTTCTGCCCAACCAACTTGAAACTGGTAGAAAATAAATGCTACATTAGTAAAGAAAATAAGCTACAAATACTCTCGCCAAAAACTACTATTTCTACTGCTGCTGCTAGTGCTGTCACCATTGCTGCTACCAATATGATTGGTTTGGTTTTAACAATATGTATTGATCAGCAACACAAGCACGGCTAACCTTTTCAGCTCTATTATTATTATTATTATTATTATTATTATTATTATTATTATTATTATTATTATTGCAGATGCTGGTGATACTAATACTACTACAAGAATACCTCTTCAGATGATATTGTTGCCTCTAGTAATTTCTCACTTCTACATCTACTGGTTTTACCAATGTATATACTACTACTGGACGATATAAAGTATATACGCCTATTTTTCAAATGACCGAGATGTTTTAATTTCAACATGCGTATACGAATAGTGTAGTTTTTAACAAGTATTTATTGTTCTACCAGGAGTGATATATATATATATATATATATATATATATATATATATATATATATATATGTATATATTCACTCCTATAAATCAGATGTGCATAAAGTTTCAAATAGCAGCTCTACTCGCTAGAAATGGTAATGTTGTAGTGATTTTAGTGGGCGCAGATGGGTACGAAACCGAAATAATAAAATCAGCAAACACTTTAAAATGTACCCCGATGAATTTGCAAACTTGTAAATCAGCATGAGGATCCTTTATTCATTTTACCAGATTAAGAAATCCAGAATTCAAATGATTATATGCTTGATGACAGGGAATTTGTATCTGATGAACTTAACAGACATATATGTAGTTACGAAATGTAATAAGGCATTAAACAATTAATAGGTGGGAAAAGTGCTGGTCCGGATAAACTATTGAATGAGTTTTTAATATATAGTTCATACGAGATGTTGCGTTATGTAATGCTTTATTTATTGTTATTCTTTATACTGGTATTTTTCCACAGTTATGGTAAAAAGATTATATCATACCCTTACATATTAGGACCCGGCTAGTGACGTTGAAAACTATAATAGATTAAATGAATGCGTAAATGAAAACGCTGTATGTATTAAGGCTCAGGCTAGAGTCCGGCCAAATATGTCTACAATTGATTATTATATTTATACTTCACGGACTAATTACACGTCCATTAATTCAGAAAAAAATAATTTAGTGCATTTGTTGATTTTACAAAGGCATTAAATTATATTGTAAGAGAATTGTTATAGTTCAAGCTTGAGGTATCATACTCAGTATAATGCAATCTATTTCACTATAGCAAAGTTAAATACGATAATGATAATATATATATATATATAAGTTTTTTTGTAAAAATGGTGTACCACAAGAGGACTGTTTATCACCGCTTTTATTTTCAGCGTTTATTAATGACGTAGAGAACACGTTATTGAAAAGGGTATTGATGGTATTGACATTGGTATCATACAGATGTTCTTAATAGTGTATGATGACGATATTCTAAATTTTTCAACAAGCAATAACGGTTTACAAAAGGAATTTGTTGCACTGTAAGACTGTTGTTTTAAATGGAAATTGATAAATACATTTAAGATTAAAATTACGATTTTTCGGGCAGGTGGTTGGGTTGCGAATAACGAAAGATTTTATTATGAAGAATTAAAATTGAAATTGTTAGTAAATGTGTGTATTTAGGAACTGTTTTACGACGAGTAGCTTTTTTTGCTGAAACTGAAAAGCCTCAGCAGAACAAATTTTTGTTTACCTTTAATACGTGCTTGCATACATTTTCGGATGACACTGTATATGGTTAATTGGAGAGTATCCCAGTTATGATACTAGCTCTCCCTAGATTAAATATTTACCAAGATTGTAAGTTGAAGCAGTAGAACATAGACAGAAATTGTGTATGACATTTTATGTAAACAAATTTATAGTAAACAAGATGTTTTTATAGGTAGTAAGAATTAAAGAACTTTTAGAAACATTTGGTTTCGGATATGTATGGTTACAACAAGGTGTAGATATTGTTGTTGTGTTCCTATAAGTATTAAAGCAACGCTTGAAATATAATTTTGTTAAAAAGTGGAATTCTAGGCTTGAATCTTCAGGTACGGAAAGACTGTATATTCAGCTTGCAAATAGTTTTTTCTATAAAGAATATCTTATTTTTTATTACTTTTAACAATTAGAATAGCACTGGCTACATTCCGAACATCACTTAATAGACTCCATGCTGCAACAGGTAAATGATCTAAGTCATATAAAATCATGTGAAATTGAAAATAGAATATGTCGTTTTTGTAATGTGATAGAGATTTCATTTTGAATTATAAAGCTAGTGTTACGCGGAATATAGACGCAAGTATATACATAAATATTATTGGATCCATCCAAATATAACTACATTTTGTCATCTACTTTCAAATAATAATTTATATTATAAGAAATTTAAGCAATTTTAATTTTAGATCTTTTAAACTTCACAATTACTTATTGAAGTCTGTTACATTATCTATCATGCAATTTAGTAAACATTTAATAAAAACGGCACTTTGTCAACCATCCACAGTCAGCTCCTACATAAAATTAGAATTATGTATCTTATATTTGCTGCTTTAATTGCTTCAGATGCTGATAATGCATTCAATTTTTCATTTTAATGTGATTCTAGTTTTCATTCTGTTCATCTTGTCTTCTCCAATACTAATTGCAATAATTAACATCATAATGATTCAGCATTTGTCACATATTTCTATAATGTTCAATATAATTCATACTATTGCATTATTAATTAAACTGTGTGATTTGGAGATGGTGATGTATACTGCGTAATGTTTAATATGTGTCTGCCATTGATTCATTTTTGTATTAATTAGGTTTGTATATGCATATGTTTGCATAAGGCGGATAGGCTAATATGCAATATAAAACAATTCTTGGATAAGGTATTTGATCTCCATAGCTAGAAAAAGGAAAACAAATATTCAATTCCTATTCCTTTTTCTAGTGTTTCCATATTTTAGTCCGGAAATCGCATATAAACCATATTTCACAACAATAAAAGTAAGCAAGACTGAAGCTATAAATATTGTAATAATGCAAACCAAAGCATTATGTCACATTTTCTATTTTCATTACATTTATCAACATTCCACTCCCAAAATATATTCACTCTTCACAGAATATAAGCGCATGCCAGTCAAAGCAAATCCTCTCAGTACACATGTGATGGCAAGCTACTCTTGCTTCCTAGTTTCTACGTATTAATCATTTTGTATCAACTATTCTTGCACACCACGCCAACCTTGCAGACCAAGCCAACTTGTCTGTCCTCCAATTAACAGAGTGTTCCATCAGATTAATAGAGTATCATCAAAACGATTTCAATTCAAGCTTATAAATATACCAGTTAACTTCAGAAGAAATGCAAAGAAAAAGGTAACTTTCTTTATTAATAACTGCATGCAATTTATGCATCTGCGCTTATTTCTTGACTGAGGACGCAAAGTAAGTCTAGTTTTAGTCTGTAGTAGTAGCCGCAATAGTAACAGTTCCAATCAACTTGATATTGGTGCTACCACTACTACATCTAGAACAAACTCTACCAGTATTATCTCAAAACTACTATTGCTACTGCCAATATATTTGTCTCCTGTAAATATTTAAATTAAGTGTCCTTTGGCTGCTCGTGGTAGCGGATTTGTACCTCTGAGGTCCTGCTCCAGTCTTGATTACTTCATGTTTAAGCAGTAAGTGAACCACTATATGTATTTTGGTGGTTATATGTTTGTGCTATTAATTTATTTCCCAAAAAAGATAAATCTGGCAAGTCACATGTATGAAGTAAATTCTAAAACACATTACTTTCTAATCAGTGCGAATCAGTAAATTAGATTATAAACCTAACTATATCTCGGTTATTGTTGGAAAAGGAGGAGGAGTAGATGCATATGGAGGTATAACTGATGGGTGTAGTGGTATAACATCTTACAAAGGAAACACAGTGTACCATATGACAGAATATACCTTTTGAACCTATTGTTCTCAACAAAGTTTTGTAAACAACCCTGCAAGGATGTTTATCATGAAATACTCTAATATGGATTAATGCTTCCCGCAACTTTTCATTAATGCACACCTACGTTTCGATGCATCAAAACTTTCGTAACATATCTAGATGTCAACAAATCTATTAGCGATTGGATTGCCCGGATGCACGGAGAATGGCGGATGTTTTGAGTATGTGAATCTCGTTGAAAAAAGGCATTTTCAACATAGGTTTCGGTAAAAGATTCATTAGAAAGTGATGATAAGATGAACATGAATATTGATCTATTGACAGGGACAGGTGATGTTTAGGTTAGATGTTCATTTACCCTCTACACGTGCTTTTTCTTTAATGGTAGTAACATTCACCACGACCATCCTATTTTCTAATTCACCCGAGTAACTTTATATGTAGATCATGCTAAATACTCACTGGTTATTCGTGATTATATTGTGGTTATATTGTGTGTGAAACACTAACACTGAAAACATACAGGCACAATAATAGCATCCCATACAGAAATACTCATAAAGCGTAAACAATTGATGCTCGAACACAGGGAGAACCAACACTTGAAACTAGAACCCCCAGCACCAAAAAGAGAGTTTTGCCGGACCTTCCACCCAGAATGAAGAGAGGGCGGGGTAATCTGTCTCAGACAGCATATAAGATTCGGAAGAATGAGGATTGAAAAGCTAGAATCAAGGACATTGGGGTCACCATGGTCCTTGAAACTAAAGAGAGAAAGGGGTGACCGTGGAAAAATAAGAGAAGAAAGAATCTTCCCTGATTTAATTTTCTCACTCCGTCTGTGTATATCTTTCTCTTACTGTTAAATAACTTTGACACAAATCCTACACTCTCTACGAATCAAAATATCATAACTATGTATAAGGAATATGTAAGTGTGTGTGCATGTGTACATATGTATATGTGTGTATGTTTATATATGTATGTGTGTGTGCTTTACAAACATGGAAATACATATATTGGTCTTAACTTTCTATTTGGAACAGCAAATCTAGCCAAGATAATATAAATGTTATGATTTATTCAAAGAGGAAAAATTATGTATTGTTTCCTTTCTATATAACCCTATATTTGTACAAATAATATTTAATGAAGGTAAAATCTAGATACTTTGCAGTGTAACAGCTCAGACGACTATTTGAATAAAGTTACCATCCATACATGTAGATTGATGAGAATTATCAATCGTCTCATATATTTATTTAACTGACGCAGATTCATGGTGGTGAAATCATATATGATGGTATAATTAGGTTTTACTATACATGCACATAAACTCTCATTTTGATAGCTGGTACTCAACAATTGCACCAGAAACATGTAAAGAATACAATCATATGGCGAATAACAGTCCTTTCAAGTGCAACAAGAGATCGCGTGTGTCAGAGATTGATTAAGATAAATGCAATAAACTGACAACGAACAGTGAAAAATTAGTTTGTATCTAGCCTAAGCGCTTTCGACTCTCATCGACTCTCAGTGAGTGTTTATCAAAAGCAAACACAAAACAGAGACAAGACAAACAAAAAACACAAAATTGCATTGAAATTGCAAACGTTTATATATATATATATATATATATATATATATATATATATATATATATATATATATTAACAGTATCTACTGAAATAACAGATTTACAATGTATATTTATCTTTCAGATATAATTCTAATAACTCATAAACAACAAATTTCTTCTGCTTGCATGTTTGAGTTGCCGAAGTTTTATTCTCTTATTTATTTTAAATTTTGCGTTCCATATTTATTTTCTGCTTTGTACAATTCCAGTTGCTTTTGAATTATTCAGTCGCTTTTGAAGTATTCGTCTTGTTTCGCTGTAAGCTTGACATTTTAATTTACCGAATTTGTCCATTGATTACATGTATTATCATTATGTAACTCACCTTTTTACGTTACGGTTGGATTTGACTAGCTCTTTAAAAATCAATATCATGATCGAATTAGGTGTATATTTTGTATGTCTTTTGTTTGACTATCTTACTATCATGATTCTGACATCATTATATTGTTCATGACCTATATACAGAGAAGAATGATTTAGGTGACTGTAGTTTTTTTACATACAGAGTATAAATTGTTTAATTCCAGTTTATATAATAACATTTTACATTTTAGCCAAAATTTCACTGTCTCGCTATTAGGGGGAGGAGTAAAATCTCTGTATCAAACAGTGGTAAGATAACTTACCTAAGTAAATTAAAGAAATTTTAAGTGCCGCATGAAGAGAGCATATAATCACGACCTAAAAGGCTAGTATAGAATTCAATAACTTTTGTTATACCACATTCCACCTTTTTCTTCCTTTCTTCTTCATAGACATATATTTAATTATAGAGGTTATTCTTAAACTTTCTATTTTGCTTTAATAAATTAGAAAAGTGATAGAATTACTAAAGACATTATATTTAGTATTCTTTCTTCACTTTCTCCTTTATTTTACACCTTCATTTTAGAAGTAGAAAATATATGTGTCCATGTTTAAACAAGCGAAATCATATTCTTTTCTGTTTATTTTTTTATATCTTATTTTATTTTATTTTATTATTATTATTTTTATTTTTTTGGAGGGGGTCTTCCAGTTTTTATTTGTGCATAACACAACATTAAAATGTTATCTGCAAACTGTTGGGTATTAGGAGATTGTGAAAAATGCAAGGATGTCTTTGATTACCTTAGGAGAAAGCAGTGTCATATATATTGTTTACAGGATACACATTTTACTGAAGATAATTAGCATATATCAGAGCTCAAAAGAGTTTTGAATGTTTATTTAGCTCTTATAGGTCCAATTCAAGATTCTGCATTTTATTTAATAGTAATTTTGAATATGATATTAAACAAATGTAAAAGGAATCCTGATGGTAACTTGACTGCACTAGATATAAAAATAGATGAAAAGTATTTCTCTCTAATTAATATTCATTGGCCAAAACTTGCCTTTCAAGGTATCATTCAAAGTATAAGGTCATTATGCAGAAAATTCAACACAGATTTGAATATGTGCACGAACGCCAGATCTTTATCCTCGACAGATTAGAAAGTATTCTTCATAGTAATAAAGGTTGTAAAGATTTTTACAAATTACTTTTGAACTCGAATTTTTCAACAACCTGTGAAAAAAGATGGCAAGAAAATTCCAACTGTACTAGTGACAATTGGCAAATTAAATGCTCTAAAGTGTTTAAGGTAACAGAAAACTTAAACTTACTGAAGTTTCAATACTGTGTTATACATAGAATGCTACCAATGAATACATTTTTGCATACAGTACATGCTTATGATACTGATAAATGTACCTTTTGTGATGGTTCACCTGAAACAATACTGTATTTATTCTGGGAATGTAATGTGGTTTATAGTTCCCGCTGGATTCGAGATGTACTAAAAATAGCAGTTACTGACAGCTCTAAAATGGTTTTATTTGAAGATACAGATGTACAGCAATTGTATGAAAACATTTCTACTTTATTCTTCTTCTTATCAAGTACTACATATACTCATGCAAGATAAAAAAGAGACATACCTACATTAAATGGTCTTACAAGTTTCTTTTAACAATAGTATATTCTAGAAGAATGTATAGCATTCAGATCGGACATAAAAGAAAGTTTCATCATAATTTGGGAACAATGACTTCTTTCCAAACAGTTCAAGACTGTACTATATTTTTAGATGCGATATAAATTGTAACAAAATTTTCAGTATATGATTTGTTTAGGTTTTTTTGTTGTTTTTTTACATCACTGAACTAGGTATTTACAATTTATGTTGTTGATTTGTATGTGTAATAATTCTAAGGGAGAGGACTCTGATGTTGTGGGTACGTATGGTCCGATGTCATTGCCAGTTTGCACAGGAGAAAAAATGTTTGGGAGAAAAAAAGTATCGGCGCTTTAATTTCAAAGATCTTCTTCTGTTTGTCTAATATCTATACAATTTTTATTCGCAACTATTTGATATCGTTGATATGATTCTCCTACAAACTCCGTGAAATTAAATAGCACGCTCCCGAAAAGTAGTTTTATAGTATATTGAACATCGATGGAATCCACTTTTCTTCAAAGCTTAGGGACTCCCAAATCTTTTCCTTACAGAAACTCAGAGGGCAGAGGCGGCTCTTTTTAAGACATAGAATTCCATCTACAGGCACAATTAATGTTTCTTGGCGCACTAAATAAGATGTCATATTGCCATTAAAAGCAGAATGTAATGTTACGGAATTATGTATCATCTTTTAAATGATAAAATAGTTTTCATTTGGGTTCATAACCATTGTATTATAATTCTTTAATTCAGTAACTGACGCTTTGTAAGTGCATGTATACGGGATGTTTACATGAATCATTGCTGTCCAAGGAAATCAATAATTATGTCGGTCAACATAACAATGGAGACCACGTGGTTAGCGCGTGAGAAAGGTAATATTTCATGACCCGGTTCCTGTGTACTATGAGTCATGGCTTGTTGATTTGAAATAAGATTTAATCGCAGTTTAAATCTGTTTATTTGAGTCGGAGTAGATAGGGGGTTTTGTTCTACGTAGTATAGATACTAAAAAACTAAATGTTATCATTGTTTGGGCATTCTGAGACTGTGACTTCGGATAGTAAAGAGAGAGGAAGATTGTTTATTGTTTGTGATTCAGCTTAGTGGAAAATGTATTCTCTATACAGTACTATTTGGGATTAAGTACTAGATCTGAACATTATTTCAACTCCGACGGAATTATTGGAAACATTTTAAGAACTATTGTGATATTCTACGTTCACAGGAATTTACCTGGAATTAATAACATTTGGATTTTAACAACACTGATTCTTGCTGGCACATAAGCACATTAGTGTCCTCATTCGGAATACTTTGGATAACTTCCGGATTAGTGAATTCTATAGAACAATTTAGGATTATTTAGGAATTTCTAAACTGTAAGTTATTTTTAATTCTATCACTTTGTTTGTTTAAAATATTGTATATTTTAGGAAATTAAATTTGTATTTTAGAAATTGTAAAGCTTGTTTGAGTCGTTCTTTCTTTTATTACATTTTACCCCTAGTCGTAACAGTAATCAATGATAACATAACTCACCTCTACGAATGTTTGATGTTTCTAACATGAATAGAGCTTGAGATATGAATTTAAGCCCAAATTTTAACCAAAAATACTTTTGTGATGAGGGTGTAGTACTCATAGATATACATCCCTCCCCAAATTTCATGATTTCAGGTATAACGGTATGCATACGGTGTGCAAAAGTCCTGAGCTAAACGCAAAAACTTAACCAATAATGTACAAGTAACGTAATCACAATGTTAGCCCCGTTAGTCCCCTCCCCATAGGGGAGGTGCAATGAAAATCACTCCAAACTATTGCCAAGGAAATAGGAAGAAAGAGTGACTGAGACGCTGTACATATGTATATGCTTTTATCAGTGCGGACACCGTCTCCAGGGGATATTACAGTATCTCTCTTCTACTTCGTAGAGGCCAGCAAAACAAATAGAGAGGAACATGTATAACCACAAAGTCAGATTTTCCATTTTATCCATCACACACCTTCGCAAAAGATTTGCCATTGCGATAAGTGTCCCATCTCGATGATATTTTGCTTGCCTGACCCTGAATACGCATTCATGCAACTTTGCTCATTTAAACTGGTACCGAGTGATGCATTTGAAATGACTGCCGAACATGGATGGTAATGAGTTTCCTTTGAAAGACAGTCTGTTACACAGTTCCTAAAAAGAGGTAAATCAAAACAAAAGAAATCATAAAGAATAAATACTTCTTACCTCAGTCCATTCCTTCTCCAAACCTGGAGGGCAATTGTTCCATTTACTTGACTATAAAATTCCCATTCATAAATTTCTCCGGCCTTTCTGATCCTGTGGAAAGCGTTGTCGCCAGTGTAAACTTTCATCTGGGACATAACGTTCTCTCTTTTTCGGGTGCTTACATTACTCACCTTAGTGGGGACAAGATTAATGTCTGCCAAAAAAATCATATATTTTACAGTACATCGATTACAACAGGCTACTGTATTCAATTCACTCAAAACTAATTTCTTAAATCGTGCCAAATTTTAACCGCTAAATGTATTATTATATATTATTTAAATCTTCAATCTTCAATGCTTTTTATGTTTTTTCATGTCTGACTTTAGAGTGTTACGAGTCCTTGGCACGCCAATCATAGATCACACCAGTAATTGTTTATGTAAACGTGTCCACAATAGAAGGATTTGACATACAATTAAATCTCATAATTCGGTTATAATTATGAAAAACAATATATACATGTATCAATACATTTTATCAAATATGGGGCACCATACCTTGACAAACTGGAGTTGTGCCAGTAAGTGACCCTGAAGGAAGACAAGCACGGTTTAGATTTCCTTTTGTCAGTGTATATCCGACATTGCATGCGTACTCAAATACCTCACCAACAGTTATCTTAGCACCTCCTTTTACTTTTGTGGCCTGTGCTACAACTCCAGGATCCAAACAAACTGCACCTAAATGGAACATTACATATCTTATAAAAAAAAGATAGCCATTCGTTGAAAGTTTTCGAATTTCAAGGTCTTAGAGGAGAGAAAATAGTACCTTCATTATCTTACTGAAAAATCTATAGCGAGATATTCGAAATATCCTCAAAGTAAATAGGCTACAAACCTACAGCCCTAACACACACTAATGGAACCCTAAGCACCTTGATCTAATCTGGATATTATCTTTCTGTTATTGATGTACACGCACCCACGTCAGAGAACTGAAGCAACATCTGAGAATACAAAACCTTCAACAAAATCACTGAAGCTTCAAAATAGGCTACAGTGAACTAAATTTGCTAAGGTGACTATTGCTTCATAAGATGAATGTATTCTTCAGAATATATGACTGTACATGGAGCAGGTTCAGAAAAATGGAGATAAGCAATAAGTTTCAACATCTTCAGAGAAATGGATAGGCAATCAGTTTCTACAGAAACGGAGATAACAGTAAGTTTCCAGTTTCAGAGAAATGGAGATAAGCAATAAGTTTCAACATCTTCAAAGAAATGTAGATAAGCAATAAGTTTCAACATCTTCAAAGAAATGTAGATAAGCAATAAGTTTCAACATCTTCAAAGAAATGTAGATAAGCAATAAGTTTCAACATCTTCAAAGAAATGTAGATAAGCAATAAGTTTCAACATCTTCAAAGAAATGTAGATAAGCAATAAGTTTCAACGTTTTCAAAGAAATGTAGATAAGCAATAAGTTTCGACATCTTCAAAGAAATGTAGATAAGCAATAAGTTTCAACGTTTTCAAAGAAATGTAGATAAGCAATAAGTTTCAACATCTTCAAAGAAATGTAGATAAGCAATAAGTTTCCTCATCTTCAAAGAAATGTAGATAAGCAATAAGTTTCAACGTTTTCAAAGAAATGTAGATAAGCAATAAGTTTCAACATCTTCAAAGAAATGTAGATAAGCAATAAGTTTCCTCATCTTCAAAGAAATGTAGATAAGCAATACGTTTAAACGTTTTCAGAGAAATGGAGAATAGCAATAAGCTTCAACAGTTTATGAGTAATGGAGATAAGCAATAAGTTTCAGAGGTTCAAGAACTTAAAGTTGACACTTACAGCTCCAGCATAAACAACAACCAGTGTACGTATAACAACGACAACTGCAGTCGTCTTCAAATGTGATGTATATGTTTCCTCAAAGCTTCGCATTCGAAGCAGAAATGTAATCTTTTCTTATCAATGACATTCAGCGTGCATGAAAAAATATATTTGGTTCAGACAATTCTGCTCACTCAATAATACATAGTTCTAAAAATTATTTGCCTTTTCTCAATTCAGCTTAAAATTATAAAAGCATTGATTTTTAAGCAGCATCCATGAGAGCTTGGAAAAACAGATATATCTATGAAACATATATATTAGAATACTGTATGGTTTAACCAAGCTCATGCGTGATGCAATTTTAGCTTGTCATTTTGCAAGGAACATATACATAGGCTTTGGGACAAAACAAAAAAGAGGAAGAATCAGTGGTCTACTCACAAGAAGCTGACGGGGCTTTTGAACTGCATGGCATCTGGCCTGTTTAGAAGGATATAATATCTCAAGTTAATATTGTATCTCAAGGAGTAAAAACAAAATATTTACTATAACTCTTTTTAAACAAATACCTGAAACACAAACTGACTAGCCTGTTTTGCAATAGCAATAAGCGCAAAATAACAGTGGTGTCGTAATACAAGTATTTTATATATGAAGAAGGAAATGTATTTTTTTAAGTGAAAGAAGATAAAAAAAAACGTATGACCTTGACGTACACTCTAAATTATGTCTCAAGCTAAGGGCACGAGTCCAATAATAGCATTAAAAAAAACTGAAAGGTACAGTGGGCTTGTAGAGTAGACATTAATGGAATTTAATTTAGATATTTTCAGTACGAAAGTATCATTAGATACAACTATCGGATGTATCATTATATACAACTATGAAAGTATCATTATATACAACTATCGGATGTATAAATTATAAAATATGAACCTGTAACATCAGCATCGGTACACAACCCACAGGTTCTAGGACATCTTTCCCATGCGAATGAAGGATATTTAAATCTCATATCAGGGACCTTTTCTATCAAAGTCATGCAACTGCTTCCCTGATCCGCACAAATCTTCCGCGCTGAAATGGCAAGTGAAGAAAATAAATTACACAGATGTGAACACAACAGCGCTCTTATACAATCACCTCCATTATACATAAATCTTATATTTAAAAAATCCTTACTAAAATGGCGACGGTTTGTGCTTATGGTCTCAGATAATATCTGGGATAAACAAAATATGTTTAAAACCAGTTAGTTTTAAAAAATGTATTGTTTTCTCTATTCATTTAATTCCTAAAGACCTTTGCTTATAAAACCAAGGTATTAATTTCGCACCATAATATCCTTGAAAGGATGATCAAATACAAAATTAGTCGTTTTGCATTTTTTGGACTTTAATTAGTATTATTATTAACTGCTACGAATATTACTGCCCACGTCCTCTTTTTCACATTTATGTGGCGTCCTCAAATCACAAATTATTGTTCAGATTGTCGTAGAAATTGTAATTTCCTTTTTCAAGTTGGCGCTACAAATACCAATTGTTTTTGGCCTAAATTATAACACTTTATAGGCTTTAGAGTTGCTAGATTTATATAACTCTCATATATGTAATGTTACAAATAGATCAGTCTATACAATTTTGGAATCGATAAGTGTATTAGATAATTTCTTTTTCCTTTCCACCATAAGCATATTTTACATTATAAAATAAGTTTAATGTCCCTACTCCATATAACATTTTTAAAACATTTCTATCACAAGCTATAAAATCATTCATGTATTCTTTTCATTTTTAGAACTTTTTAAGGCCACGCATTTTCGTAACATATTTGTGCATGACTTGACTGTACATCATTTTATCAGTCGTGTATGACAAAAGGAAAATAGTAGTAGTGGCACTTCATGAATTAAGCCTGGTGGGTCCTAGATTAATTTTTTTTTTAAAAAAACTTTAGAATCAGCCTGGTGGGTCCTAGATTAATTTAAAGGTATTTTAGAATGAGCCTGGTTGGTTCTAGATTGATTTAAAGTAGTTTAGAATCAGGCTTGTTAAACATTTTCTGATCAATATGTTGTATCTTTACACTTCTACTTTTAGAACTGTTTGTTTCTAATATATATATATATATATATATATATATATATATATATATATATATATATATATATATAAATACAGAGAGAGATAGAGAGAGAGAGAGAGAGAGAGAGAGAGAAAGGTCTCTGTGTTTGTGAGTGTGTGTGTGTGTGTGTGTTTCATATTTTAATTCAATCCAAAGACCGCTCGCTATACACAAAACAATCGTCTTCATTAAAATATTTAGAAGACATTGAAAGTTACATGAATCATCACAGGTCTACCCATTTAGTGCTCTAGCGAGTCTCTTTATGCGGAAACTGGTTGAGAAACTCTTGCACAACGAAGGATAAAGAAGAGATTATGCACAATGTATTCGATTACAAATAATCAAGTACCTCGCTACTTAAGCGATCTTCTTCCACAAAGGAGACAATTAATTAATGTCTACTTAATTTTCAAAGCATAACACCAATCCTTTCCAGACTTTTTTCTCATCCACGATTGTACTTCGAAGCTCACGCTCTCTCTCTCTCTCTCTCTCTCTCTCTCTCTCTCTCTCTCTCTCTCTCTCTCTCTCTCTCTCTCTCTCTCTCTCTCTCTCTCTCTCTCTCTCTGACGATAAACAAAGCGCTCCAACTCTTTCTATTTTTTAAAAACGTTTATCTAATCCGACTAACGGACCACCAGCATATTTTTCTATTGGCAAACGTCACTTTAATACCTGAAACACTAAACTTAGGCACGCATGTAGCCCCCTCAAATCCGACCTTTACAGAGTGAACTTAGTTAACTCTGCGAAATGTGCATGTGATTACAATAATGAAGATGCAGAATACTCATTTATTTTATATTGCTCCTTACATAATAGTCAAAGATCCCAGCTCTTTCGCTGTATTTTTCATCACCCAACACCGTTTTTATGCGACTCTAGATTTATTATTGCAATGTGATGTCGCACTAAGTAAAGAAACAAACTCTGTACTATTCCTAAATGTTCAGATACATATCCACGAAACTATAATCGGTTCTTAGTACTTAGAGTTATATTCTAAATGCTAAATCTATAAAATAAACGGAATGGACAATAGTGGATGTAACCAGTGCAATCTCTCTCTCTCTCTCTCTCTCTCTCTCTCTCTCTCTCTCTCTCTCTCTCTCTCTCTCTCTCTCTCTCTCCTTAATTGTTGACTTACTTAATTATAGACGTATATGTTGCTACTGTTTTGCTTTCAAATGTTATATGTCTTTTAATATTTGTCATATTATACCTAGTTTTCAGGTATGTTCTACTTTTTGTAAAATGAAAGACATGTTTGGATCATTTTTGTATGTTCAAGGAATGAACCTAGATAAATTAGTCAACTCTTGTGCAATCCCATGTCGTTTAACAAGAGGACAATAAAACCAGTTTAAAATGAAAACAGGAAAACAATCATTCTGCTCGTTTTAAGTTAACGAGGTGATGATTTATTTCACGTCTTGCCCTCTTAATTTCAGAAAAACAAATGACTATAATGGTATCGTTGTTATAAAGAAGACTTCATACTCTCTCTCTCTCTCTCTCTCTCTCTCTCTCTCTCTCTCTCTCTCTCTCTCTCTCTCTCACACACACACACACACACACACACAACAATATTACGGAAAATAGCATAACAGCCCTAAAACACATCTCTAACAAAATGCTACGTGATCAATATCCAACGAAAAATTATTTCCAACTTAATTAAAATATATGCTGGCATCAATACCTGAACCATGAAAATAAATGACGCAGTCGTCTGTGTCATTTGGATATAAATGGCATTTGCTCTTAGAAGATAAAGTTAAGTACATCAAACACTTTAAATTTGTCAGAAAATTGTGTTGCCAACCTTTCAATGAACAACACACATATATATATATATATATATATATATATATATATATATATATATATATATATGTGTGTGTGTGTGTGTGTGCAGAGAGAAATAAAGAGATAGAGAGACATATGTATATATATATATATATATATATATATATATATAGAGAGAGAGAGAGAGAGAGAGAGAGAGAGAATACATATAATATAGTATATTGAAATAGTAAAATGAGAGAGAGAGAGAGAGAGAGAGAAACATACAATGCTCACCTACCATTAAATGATCTTTTACACACAAATGAACGTGTATTGGTGTTCTCGAGATCGCTCCATTTGTGATTCCAGTATATCATGTATGCATAGTCCTGATTGTTCAAATTATCTGGCTGACCTATAAATGATCACCAGATATTAATAATTATAATAAAGACATGACTTATCTGGGACCAAAAAAGCAAGAAAATACAAACGAAAAGTGAAACAGATTACAACAATAACTGGCGGACGAATTGGAAGAAAAACCAATGCACGGTGTTTATCCTGCGAAACTGACAAGAACAGATAAAAACAAAGACAAAACAAGCAAATGGCTAAACATCCACTGTGCCGACTATACAACCAATTCGAAGAAACCATTGAACATATAACCTCAGATTTCCCTATACTAGCAAAAAAGGAATACATAGAAAGGCACAATAAAGCAGCAGCCTACATCTATTGGAAGATTTGCATGTCACATTGACCTACCTGTACCACCAAAATGGTACCACCAACACACCAAAAACCGAGAATGAAAAAGTAATCATACTCTGGTACATACCTATCCACACATACCGCAAAATCAAAGCAAACAGACCTAACATAATAGTACAAAGACAAAACTGAAAGCAATTGCTACATTATTGACATATCAGTACCTTCCGACAGGAATGTGTCAATCAAAGAAATGGAGAAGATATAAAAATAGGAAAGATCTTGAAATAGAATTTAAGATAATGTGGAACATCAAAGAAACAATCAACACCCCAGTAATTATCGGTGATCTTGGACTGATAAAGAATGGGGTAGAGAACAATATTAAAAAGATACATGGAAAAGTCAATATTGAGTAAATCCAAAAGACAGTGATGCTTGGCACAGCACATATATTAAGAAGAGCTCTGTCCATCTAACAATTTGATATCCCTAGGTTCGCGCCGTGAACTCGGATCAAATTGATAACACTTAGCTAAAGAATCATACGACAATAATAATAATAATAATAATAATAATAATAATAATAATAATAATAATAATAATATAACAACAACAACAATAATAATAATAATAATAAGGATGAATATAAAATATTACTCTTAAGTTAGGGATGAATATAAACATGGAGATGACTTTATTCGAGAAAGGCCTTTAATCGACAATGACAAATTTTATCAAAATTCTATTAAGATTTATTCTTTAACTTTTGCTTAATATTGGAATTTTCTTGTGCATAATGTAAAGCAGTAAATCTGAAAGTTTTTATAAAACTAACTCATTGGAAATAAAACTTTAGTGGGTTTACAGCCAAAATATTATCACAAAATGGCCCATGGTAATCAACGGATAGTCAGGAATAATTACAGGTGTTGATATTATTTTCTATAGAATATTCTTGGTGTGTATCAGAGGACGCATAAGAATATTTTGGGTTTGTTGGTCAAAGCCCACTTTACGTTATTTTACCTTAAAGGCACGTCTTGGTGTTCATCAAAAGACGTCCAATTGATCTAAACGTTCGACCTTTCATTAGAATAAAAATGCGCTGTTAGTATACTACGTTGGAAGGCAAAACTGTGTCATCTCAAGCGGATCTCGCGAGATGCGAAGACGTGTTCCGTTGACATCAGGAGAAGTGAATACGTTGTCCGCTGATGTCAAATACTTACAAGAGATGATGCAGCTTTCGCAATCAACGTATTATACTGATTATACTTTTTCTATACACCTTTAAAGAATAAATATTTTATTTAAGTCAATGTTTGGAACTATATTTTATAATGTAAGAAAGTTATTCATAGGTGATAAGGCGCCGCATAACGCATACGGGTATGCGGTCTTATTTCTGGATACACAACCCATATATTCCGAATGTCTTTACGTTGAATTTACTTGGTATCAGTCAGTAACTTTAATCACCCATCGTTTAGGATAATTTTATTGTTACACGTGGTTGACAGTGATGTTGCAATTCATCACTTTTGCGAACTGAAACATTCCACATTTTTAACTATTCGAACAGGATAAAGACGATGTTAAACTCAAAGATGATCTGCTATCAACTTATGAAAAATGGTGGATAGTTCAGTATGCTTTTAAATTTTACCGAAAAATTGTGGATAGTTCATTATGCTTTTAAATGTTGTCCAACTGACATTTTGGACTTTGTTGCTGTACGAATTACGAAGCTATTGATAATTATTATAATAATACATAGACACGGATTCTATAAACTATGTTAACTTCTCGAGAATCGGGGTGAGATGGGGTCATCCAAGTGACATCAAAGAGTAGTTCGGGATTTTAAACTGTGGTGATACGGAACCGGAAACCGTTAGTAGGTGATACAGATATTTACAGCAGATCGTATGAAAAAATGATTAGTTGGAGCCATGTATCATATGTAGGTATATAACAAGCATTAGGACTCTTCTCGATAAACAAGGAGTAATAAGATGTATTAATTGTGCACCCTGGATGCAAACGCAATCTTTCGTCACTACTACGCTCACATGATGCATTTACACCCATATCAAGCTTTTACGTGTACTTGCACTTCATGTGTACTCCACTACAAGGTCAAACAGCCAAATCAGTCTGGTCTGCTTTTCATGGCTATCAAAGGTATTAAAGAGCAGAGGATTATTAGTGTTCATGATTGGTATAAAACATATTATGAGAGAGACAGAGAGAACGATGAGAGCTGTATCAAGAACGTTTTACTGACCAGACTCCCAGTTGCTCCACGTGACAAGAGTTCCGTCATTCCATTTCCAAACACCTTCCACCTCTGCATCAGTCATGCCTAACCAGATAAACTCTCCCCAAGGTCTGTATGGGATAATTAGTAATAATGTATAACTAATTCATTGTGTGTTGGAGAAGGAGGGCAAAAGTAATGTATAAGAAATTTTGCACAAGATCCCATTTCATATAATTATATGAAGCGAGATGAAACAACATTGCGAGTCTTACCGCGTAAAAGATTGCAGTTACTCAACGACCGTCAACAATTTCATTTATAATGAGCACAATGTAAGATTCTGTTTGTTTTCAAACGGAAATTACTGATTTTATTCAATAAAACAGCAACATAGTACAGATAAAAGTACATTTTGATGCCTCAGACAGTACGCTTTCTGTGACATCATGATGTCAAACATGACGTCATTTGGTGTCGTTACACTTGTGTAAGACTGAAAAATGTCTTATAGGTTTATAAACCTAAATAATGCAGTAGTCTGCTGATAAATAGAGAATACCTACGTTTTTTAAGTAGATATAAGGAAATAGTTTACGAGAGATGTGGAAACATTGCATTGTCACGAGTGGCGAAGCCAGAGTAACAATACAAAATATTTCCACTTCACGAGTGAAATATTTCCTTATATCATTAAAAAAAACGTAGATTTTCTTTTTATTAAATATTTTTTAAGGCAAAAATCTTAGATTATATCTAGACAATGAAGTTCCGAAATTTTACAAAAATTTTAGAACAGGGACTTTAAAAAATTTAAATTGTACATATAATGATTCAAATTGTGTATTTCGTTCAAATGAATGAATGTTTCCATGTGAAAATGAGGAGGTTTTTATTTTCGTTAAAATATTTCTTGTGCGGATTGATCCAGTGAACACTACCATAGAAACATGACAGAACGTTCCAACAAACTTCAGAGCGTAACATCATTACACAACAAATTTTAATGATTGTGAGTTTACTTGTAAGGATTTTGGTTGCTATTTTGTTTCTGCATTCAGACGTGAATTGTGTGTGTTGGCAAGCTTTCAGTCTATTTCAGTCTATTTCGGTATCAGACGCTACATCCAAATTTCAGTTGTCACTTAATTTCGGTTTGGATTCAACACTAATCAATGTCTGATTCTTCCATTGCTTTAAGGCATGATTACGATTGCGATGACAGTTAAAATCACTACTTGAACAATTTTATTACTATATATAATCAAGAGTTTTTCTTTAAAATGTATACCGTTTGTTGCGTGTAACATGTATATGATACTGTATGGATGACAGAATATCCAATAGCAACAGATCATGTAAGTTCAGTCACTGACAATTTGCATGATTCATGTAGAAAACCTGTTTTTTGATTTTTTGTTTGTTTTTTTTTTGTTTTGTTTTTTTTTTTTGGGGGGGCTTCAATTTTAGGCATTATTAATGGCGCCTTCTCATAGATCATATAAATGTATACTAGAGGGTCAACAGTCTGGGCACATTTTAAGGTTCATTCATCCTGATGGGGAGAGAGAGGTGAAGGGTGGGAAAAAGAGAAGGAAAGTAAGAATAAAAAATTAAATAGGCCTAAATATGAAAATACAGCTCTGTATACCATGCATAAGGACATATGTACTTTCTAAATGGAAAAAGAAAGTAGTTCCAAAGGTGATATCGCCACTGTGCAATATAAGTGGTAGCGCCACTGTGGCGATATCATTTTTCTCCCACTGATATATTTCAGTATCTCATTATGAAATATATAATAAATATGTTTATATTGAAAGGATGTGCAGAAATCAAATTCGGAGAATGACTTTTTTAAAAATGACTTATGTTTTTTACTGTTTCACACAAGTAACATGATATATTTCCCTTTCATTTGGGCAATTTTCTTTTTCACAATGTAACTTACAGTGAATTCTCGTTACTAAGTATATAAAATCAAAATTTAATAATAATAATAATAATAATAATAATAACAAAAACAAACGAATAGTCTATTCTTACGTGAGCGAACCAATATAATCGTTTTCCTCCATGGTTTTGGCTGTAGATACGGAGGCGTTTAAGGAAGAGCAATATGTCTTCGCTTCCTCGTAAGTTTTGTCAATGTCGAAAAATTTGTAGAAATATCCTTGGAAAATAGTCCATCCATCGCCCTTTTCTCTTGGTGCTAAAAGTATTAGTGGTAAAAGTAGTAGTTATTATATTTCTTCTTCTTCTTTTTGCTGTTGTTGAAAATGATGTAATACTGGCTGTGGTGGGGATGATAGACTTGGGAGTCACAGTTATGGTATGTGTTGTCTCTGTTGATGTTGTTATGTTTATTCTTATGAGTAAGATATATTTAATATGTATTTTAAATCACCACTTGGCGATTTTGAAAAATTCAGAAAAATAGGTTGCATTAATTACAACTATATTTAGGATGAAGGGTTTGTACGAGCCCTATTAAAATTGTGGGGAATTCTATTTTTACATTTAAAGTTATTTTTTTAAACCTGTCCAATGCAGTTTAGTTAATTACACCAATCGACCGGAGTTTTGATGACACATTAAGGAAAAAGCTAAGGAGGAACTGTTAACATTGCCCCACTTGTGTTAATAATGAAGTCTTTTATTACAAACATTTTCATTAATGAATTCCATTTTATTTCGATTTGTATTAAGTGACTCCTCTGATGTTTTGAGGTATATTTTATCACAAGAATAATAGTCATGGTAGAGATCCATATTATTCATTGAATATATCACAAATATTAAAATGAAATAAAATCGATAAAGTGTGTGTGTGAAAAATAATATCCAGACTCATGGTTCTACACAACAGGCAAAAATGTGCGTTTTATTTGTTTTTGTTTTTTATTATTTATAAATACTTTAATGGATACCATATTGACTACAACACTTTCAATAGTGATAATAAAAAAATTAATGTTTTTGAAAACTTGGATTTAACTCGGAAAGTTTCTATATAAGTAAAACAAAAAGCACATCCATTACCTGCCGGAGTTCTATCTATGGAAAGGGTGTCATCCGATCTATAAGTAAACCTGTGTCATTTCGTGGAACTGGTGATTTCAAAAACAATTTTAAACATGGATTATTTTATGAGAAAATGGTAATTTATTGACCCCATTCTCCTCTGTCTTCGACCGCTTGCTATCAAAACTCAGAGTAATACCAGTAGGTGTGAATAATTCAACTGCCCAGGACAAGTTTCGTATTGTGCAACCGATGTTTATCTTAGCTTAAGAAATTCTGGTAGGAAACAGAATATGACACTATGACAAAGCATTATCTTGCTTACTAGTGGCTTCTTACGTAAGCATTTTACGTCCTGGTCTTGATTTTATGCAAAATATCCTATACTTAAGAAGTCTTAACTAATTATGACTCACAAGGTGTTTAATATGTATGTATGTATGTATGTATTAGCATTTTACGGCACTTCAGCACAATAGTGGCTATATGGTGCAAACTAAAGGTAAATTTTGAAAAGTATATCAATGAATTGCAAAAACATTTACGAAGATAACTCTTCCAAATAAATGTAAACATTAGGTACAACAAGAAAATAAAATCGTATAATTATTAAAATTCTGTAAAATGTATATAAAATAAAAGATAAAGGTAACACATTAAAATAATCCTTCAAACATATGATTAACAGGTTATATATCCCTCATAAAGTGTAAGATTTTCTCAGGTGGTACATCATTATACAGTTTCTTAATGTAGTTCATATCAAAATACTTCTGTCTCACTGGGTGGAAGTCGATACATTCGACAAGAATGTGTTGCACTGGCATAGTATCCACTCTGGTCGAGGTTCACCATTCAGGAGGTATGTATGGGTCAGATGTGCGTGTTCGATATGCGATCGGCACAATACCACCTAATCTATGCGGTTTGTTCTATACGAGATATACCACTCTCCAGTAGTGGTTTTGATTTTCTTAAGTTTGCTTGTGTAATTTCCATTCCACATATTTTCCCGAATATGACACTAGGCTGATTTACACAATATTTGAAGTCAGTATATAGAATCTTCCATTCGGAAGCGTGTGACCGAATGGCAGATTTGACTGTTTATCTGCCCTTTCATTAACCTTTATACCAATGTAACTCCGCAGTCAACAGTACAGAATACTTTCCCAGATCGTATGAGCACATCATGTTTCTGCAAGATATCTTGAATATTAACGGGTTGTCAAATTTAAGATTGTGCAAGGCTTTAACTGTGGAAAGGGAATACGACAAGATGATGACATTTGTTATTTGAGATGTTTCAATGTAGTTCAAAACTATTATCATGGCAGTAATTTCTGCAGTAAATATTGAAGTTTATTTGGTAACCAGCTCGAGATGGCGCCATGGGGTATTGCAATCGCAGTTCCAAGTGGTCTTCGTGTTTCGAAACGTCTGTATACAGGGACGTATGGATACAATATGAGGCTCAGATTTCATTGAATTTACTTTGAAAAAGGAGAGGATTTGTTGAGGACTTTTTTAATTGGCATAGATCAAAATATAACTGTTGGAGGTGTTGATAACCAAAGAGGTAATTTTGGAACACAGATTTGTGCAGTTACTGCAATATTTCCGACACTGATTTTTGCTGTTTCTGAGTGAGGACGCATTCGTCTGCCCAAAGGTGGAGAGAAGTTTGGTTTCTGAGCTTACAAGGTTTGCTATTTGGGCCTAACGAATACATAAAATGCAGGATTAAATGGATTTTAGAATAGTTTGGTAGTATACTGAAGAGCTAATTTCGTTGGTCTGGGATAAAGTGATGGTTCATTTGCCTCAACATAGAGACCTTCGTAAAGGGGAAATTCTAAATGAACCTTGACAAAGTTTCAGTCCCTCATTGTGTATCGGATCAAACATCTGTAGGTAAGATTTTACAATTTGATCCGTACACAATTGATCTATAGTCAAGCTTAGATCTTACTAATAATCTATATGACCGGAGCAAACCGTCTGATCTGCTCCCCAATCTGTGTTTACCACGATTCGTATTAAATCCAGGACTTTTTTACATGTGTCCCTGACGTATCTAATATGCGGAAGAATAGTTTACGGTAAAACAAAATAAGCCCTTAAAAGCTGGGATCCACCACAAGAGGAATAAGTCAACCGTCGATAGAGAGCTTTGGATCATCATGAACACGACGTAATCGGCAGAAGTGCATACAAGCAGTTTTAGATTTTGAAAATTTGAACACATTTTCTTCTGCCCATTTCTGAACACTGTTTAAGCTTATCTATAGCTGACGTTCAATAGTATGCATACTCTTTGATCTATAGCAGTTCAAAAGTTGTCAACATATAATTAGCAGAGTCAGTTCCTGGATTAAGGCATTTCAGTGTGATATTGAATACGGTGACTGACAATATGCTACCCTGAGGTACACCCATCTCCTGAGAATAGCGTTCAGAAAGGGTTGTGTCTTCCTTAACTCTGAAGGTTCTTTCTTTCAAACTATTGGTTGCAAGGTTAGGTATGGGGCCCATTAGACCTAGATTGTATTATGCCCTACTTCCACGAGGTGTTCAATAAGGCAGAATAATTATACAGTTTTATAAGGGTATCGTTCACAGTTAGACATAAGATATTTAACGTGGCAGGGGATTATACTTGTACATTTACCTGAAAGTTGTAAGACCAAGAAATGATTCATATTTTACTATTGACGTCATCCATATACACTATCTGAAGTTGTTATTGGTGTCTAAGGAGTCGATAGTCACATGGTATTTAGCCGTTGATCTCGTTAAATGTAAAGGATAAAGAAAATACTTACTACAAACATGTCTGTTTTTGTGTTATAAGAATTACTTACCAAATAATCATGACACTGAGTTCCCCCCACCCAACTTTCCAATTTCATAGCTTCATTTCAAATTGGTAAGAAATAACTTCAATTGAGAATTTAATAGAATCGTAATAAATTTTACTGATTAGAATGTTTTGTCTATTATCAATAATAATAAGTAAAACGAACATATGGATGAAGTTTGTGAGTCAGTACACAATTTATTATTCGCAGAAAAAAATAATAAGAACTTATGTGTTATCAGTCTCTGGGGTGAAGATAGATGTCATAGCGAATACAAACACTTACAACACATATTTATGAACAGGTGATCGATACAACGTTAGGAGTGCGATTCTCGCCGACAACTTGCACACTCCACCTAGAATGTACCAAATATAGAACAGCAAAATATAAACGTCATATAATTTTATTCCTGTATGATTTGTTTACCTCCGCATACAAAGGACATTTCCGGAATCCAGGTTGCCTCAGAACTGCAAGTTCTTCTAGTTTCGTCCGTCTCTCCTCTACAGGTGTAACGAACTGTTTCACCGACAGCGTATGATGACTTTTTTGGGGTATAATCACCATCGCTGAGTGCACTGGGGGGACCGCAAGTTACTAAAGAAGCTTAATAATAATAATAATAATTATAATAATAATAATAATAGTAATATAAAACAACAGCAATAATAATAACAGGCGTCATCATCGTCAAAGTTTAGAAAATTCCACATTATAGAAATCTTTTCGTTACTGAAATTGTGAAAATCAAACATTTGCATTAGAGAAAAATTTAAAGTCAATCCTACTCTGAGATGATCCGAAAATAACGGAAAATTTCAGAGGCCAAATTTATTTTAAAATTACAGAAAAATGTAAAATCTTAGCCGGTCCGAGTTGATCTGAATATGTCGATACAGGCATACTTGAATGTAAACCTTGATAGCATCTTAATACAAGTATATTTAAACTGTGTCGGCCGGATATATCGTCCATTTTATGTAAATCTATTGTATTTTGTATGAGACGCGAATATAACTTACGGAGAAAAATTCTCAGGAAGAAACTAACTTGCTGACAAAAGCATAATTCCATTTTGTTAATTAAAATTCGAACTCTTTAAACTGGTGTATGATTCAAAATGAAAAGTGAGAAGACTTTTTTAAATTGTTCACTTTTCTTTAATCTACAGATTGGAAAATTCGAGTCGTATAATTAAACTTAACACCTGATTCCTCGAATTTCTGCAAAGGTGATTTATGACGAACATAACCGGGGAGCAAAATTTAAAAAAATAAAAAAAATAAAACACATTCTGTCCCAAAAGGCCTAACCCGGAATGACTGGGTTACGTGTGTTGCATTTCCCACAAGTCTTTGCGCATTTCCAGGCGTCGCCATTTGCGTACTTGGTGCAAAAATCACTTTCAAGAGAAAGTAACTCTGCACAGTCCACCCATTCATCGATGCATCTCTCTGTCAAAAGAGAAATATTACATTTTTTTACATTTAAAAAAAAAATCTATCGTTGTCTTTGATTTAGAAGTCTTGTGTATTCTTGTGAAAGAAATCTCATTTTACATACATACATACATACATACATACATACATACATACATACATACATACATACATACATACATACATACATACATACATACATACATACATACATACATACATACAGTGCGGTTAAGACTCAACTTGACATCCTTATGCACTCCTTGTTCACTACTTTTAAACTAGAAGCGCACTACTAGTTCAAAGCAAAGTGAACACTTGTGAAGTAGGTAATTCACCTTTAAGTGCATTACAGTTTACTAGGTTAGCTCGTTCGTTCATTCATTAGTTCATTCGTTTATTCACTTCATTCATTCATTCGCTTGTTTGTTTATTAATTATATAACATGATAAAATTGTACAAACAATATTATAATATAACAATAACAGCAAATGTCTCGTTGTTTTCGGATTATAAGAAACATTACTTTATGTTATTTTGTTTCATTTTGTTTATATGTACATAAATACATAACAAAGGCCAATAAATAATTACTGAGTTTTTTATATTGGATAAAAGAGGTTGTTTCCATATCTGTAAACACTGTAGAAATGATCGTTCAAAATCAATTCAATTAGCACATTTTTCGGAATCATTAGACAGTCTCAACTTGAACTGATAAACAGTTATGCAAATACGGGTTTTGTGGGGTGAGGCTGTCCACTATAATCATTTTCAATGCCCAAACGGCACAATGTATGTAGGGGAAAAAAGGTAATTTGACTTTGTCAAGCTATCACGTGCTAAATATGCGTGATATGTCATTGTAAAAAATATAAACCATACAGAAAAACTCCGTAATAAACAAAGCACTTAGAACATTTAGCAATGCAAATATGTCTAAACATCTCAAATTTCTTCATGACGTATTAAGAACTTTTTAATAAGTGAGGGGTGATCATTTTACCTCACCACCACATCATGATCATAGTATTTCGGAGATTAAATATGGTTCGTCACTATAGATACTTTCAACAATCACCTTCACCGTACACGTGCGTATAATAATATCAATGTACATATACGTATATCCGTTCCTCGGGGATTCATGTAAATTGTATACCAGACACCTTTACAAATGCTTCTGCTTGCATCTTAACGTTTACCGTAAGCATAATTAGCAACTCCACTGACATTTCTTTAACACATTCTCGTGACAGGTAACAATCTATCTAGCTTCTCTGCCTCCTAACCAGGGAACTCAATCCGTGGCTTAACTGATCTCTACCCTACTCTAGAATGGATTATTTTCTTCAGACCAAACTCAAGATTAGTCCTTGCGAAAAATAAAATAAATAAAAAGAAAGATAGAAAAGATTTTTTAAAACAACATTTAGGGAGAATTCCGCCCTATCGAGTTAACAAATAAGTGTCCACAGATTAAACTGGCTCATATCAAAGAATTACGTTATCTGTTGAACAGAATCTGTGAACTATTCGACACTGAGTTGAAACTATTACTGAAATAGTATTCTTTAAACTTTAGATAACTTAAGGTTTTTTATCTTTGTTCCGTATTGTCTGTTCGAAGCCAATATGGCATATCCCTCCCGAATATCTTTTTGCACCGAATATCACAGATTTCTGATAGTTCCGAAAAATATGTTGAGGATAACACCACACAAAATTTAAAAATCTTCTTTGTCCGTCTGCCTTTAACTCCTACTAAACTGCTGAATGAAATGTAAAAAACTCGATAAATTAGCTAGTTGTCCATATGATAGAGGGGTACATTTGTTGCTGCATCACCTGGTGTCCTAGATAGGGGTCAAACGTCATATACAATTATTTCAATTGCAGTTACATTTTCAAGTCTATGACTGCTCTTTATGTATGCATACTCATGGCAAAAATACACATAATATATGTACAGAATATGGGTAATGACCCTGGATCACTATCAGGGAGATAACGTTGCGTCAGAGGGAGGGGGAGAGGTATAAAAAATTTGAATTTACAATTGAAACCTAAACTTTGCTTTGGGGTTGGGTGTTTTATATATAGTTTTGTTTTGTTTTCTTTTCTTCCTTTTTTCTTTTTAATCAGCTGGAGGTAATACCAATGAACGATGTAAAGGATTATGAAGTATCATAGCTCAGTAATCTCTCTCTCTCTCTCTCTCACACACACACACACACACACACACACACACACACACACACACACACACAAAGTTATTATGCCAAAGATATTTTAGAGCAAAAGTTATTATGCCAAAGATATTTTTCTTCTTTTACTTACAGTGACCCCAAAAATATATTGGTGCAATCCATGCTCAATATTTGGTTAATCTATGTGGTCAAAAACATGTTTTAAGCATTGATAGTTGACCTTTTGACTCCAAAATCGACAGACTTGTTGCCTGCTAATAAAATTCAAGATATCCACAAAGTTAGGAACATGATCTTGGACTAAATTTGTTGTGCAGGAACCATTTTATTATTGAGTTTTGATCTTTTGATCCCAAATCAACAGGTTTGTTTGTTATTTGAAATGCAAGCTACCCATAACGTTTGATCAAGGTACATGATATAGAACTAACTTTATTGCGCTGAAACCATTTTTCTTCCTTCAGTCATAGAGACGTTGACCTTTGACCTTTTGATGCTCAAATCAAGAGGCTTACGTTCAAGTTATCCACACAGTTTGGTCTAGGTACTTGATCTATACCTTAAGGTATTGTGCCGAATCCTTTTTATTTTTTCAGTTAACCATGACTTTTGATATTACGACGCCAAAATCGATAAACTTATTCCTTACCCAAAGTGCATGTCATCCATAAAATCTATTTATGGTCCGTTATCTAGAGTTAAAGTTATTATATGGACACCAACACATACAGGCGAACAGACGGTATAACATTATATGCTCCGCCTTACGGTTGACGTATAAAATTGTTTGTTATTATTGTCATCATAATGTTTTGTTTCAAATACTGTATGACTCACTTTGACATAATACAAAGTAATGTTACGTACCAATATAACTGAGAAATGCAAATTCCGTGCATTTGTATGATGAACAGATTCTAAAACTCGCCAGGAATAGACAGAAAATGTAATATCATACTCGTCGAATATTACCACATTTTTCTCTCTATACCTCATGTTTCTCAATTCCTTCTCTAAATTTCCTGTGTAATGAACACTTGTATGTGATCATCTGAATATTACAACGTAAGTTTTAATCTTTATACTTACAAGTAACTTTTAGTCTTTATGCTTACCAAGGTAGCTAACATCGCAATATTCTCTAATACACTGATCAACATTTGTGTAACACCAAGGCCTAGAGCCAGTTCCAGGATTTCGACAATAATTCTCCTTTAGATCATCCGGCACCTCACTAGATAGAAACATCGTATATATATATATATATATATATATATATATATATATATATATATATATATATATATATATATATATATATATATATATAATCACAGTAACGTGATTTTGATTGCTAGATCACGTCTCGTTGTTAGCATTGGAAAATATTGATCATTACGTGCATCACGTGACGCGAAGCGTTGAGTTATGATCCGGATTTTTATGCTGACAACGAGACGTGATCCAGCAATCAAAATCGCATTATTGTGATAATGATATTTTTCTTAAATACCAATCAATTTTGAGATAAATTAGTAAAATCAATATAAAGTCAATATATGTAGCTGAAAACACAAGAAATTGATAAACATTTCAACCTCTTTAATACGAACTTCATTTTCAAGCATAAAACAAATTACTTGTGAAAAGCTGACATGCGCATCAATATTAGTTTTATGAATGAAGCTTGTGAAACAACCTCACTCAGTTTGACAACCATCACTGTCAATAACACGAATTCTTCGACGCTTAGGGGCAGCAGACTCATACATGTGATTTACAGTTACTGTGCAGTCCTCAAATTTTGCATCACGAAAGATTTCACCAGCTGAATGACTCTCGAAGTTTCTTTCGAAGGCTGGGTTGATAGCAGTTGAACTGTTTCAGGAAAGACATTGTTAGAGGCTCCGATGGGAACTTGACATGGGAATCACAATATTATTTTGACAGTTATTAACAGCAGGATTGGACACATTGTTGAACTTGATGATTCAGATCTGTTGCAGAGAATGTTACTCATTTATAATTTCAAATTCATCCAATATGCGGGAAACTCACTAAAGTTATCATTTATGAACTTACGTAAATGGGTTGTCCTGTACAACTGTAATGTTTTGGTACGCGATTTCCAAATGTGATCTTGTTTCAGACGAACCTTTTGGCTATATTTTACTACTTCAAAATAAAGGAATAAATGTTTTTATTGTCTTTGTGACAAAAACATGGTTTAGACCTTTCAGATATTTAAATATAACGAAAGGCTTCTTAACTAACATCGCTGTGAGAACTTTGTTTACTGCTAGTGTTGGCATTCCGTCGCTAGGGGTGCTGCTATTGTCACCAGGAAACCAATAGGATAAAGTAGTTTTAGCCTCGTCTGAGAGAATGGTAATACGGATTTAGAAAACGATAGTATCGTTTTCCTGCTTGTAGGAAATGACGGTAAAATCTGGCGTTTTCTTGGGTAGAAAATTGGTAGCTATAAAATAAATTATAATATCGCACATTATATAGATACAAATTCAATTTGTGCTAATTTACATCGATTTCACAGATCTAAAAGTGTGTATTAGGTACTCTCGCTGCCTTAGATGTTGAGGTTGCGTGATATTTAATGCGTGATATATAATGCGAAGGAAACCATAGAACCCTTAGACGTCGCCTACATAGGATAGGCGAACATTTACCTTTGCACGAGTCTAATTCAGGGATCGAACCAGTGAAAGCAGGGACGAAAAAGTGAGTTTATGTCACTATGTTATCCAAACCCTAATACTCCATGTGGCGACCATGAGAAATGTTTTCATTGTATAAAATTACCAAAGATGTTCATTGATATATTGTAATGATTTAGGTATCAAAAGCCCATTAAGTGCATGCAAGAATATCTGCGATGGGACGTTGAGAGCAATTATTTCCAAATGTCGATGGATGCCGAATCATGTATAAATTCTACGACATCAAACATAGATGTATAATCTCTACTTTCTGATTGTTAATTTTTAAAAATGTCGAAATCAATACACGTTTTAAAATGGATAAAATCAAAAGCAAATTAAAAAGTTTGGGAATACTTTTCACAATTACGCTCTCACCGATTCATCTGGATATGTGCTTATATAATTGTTTATGACAGATCTCATAATTTACAATGCAAAATTCAAGATACAAATAATTAACATTTTAAAACTAGTTACCGAGACAACAAATTATCAGAAAACTAAAATGATATCGGCTCGTTTGAGAAGAATAGAAATTTGACAATAATATGGATCAAAGATGTCCGCATTTAACAGGTATCCTATGCTCAGGCTTCTTTCATTTACTTTTAAAATTGTCACAATGAAGTCCAAGAACTATTTCTTATTAGTGACACTACAGTTACAACTGTTTAAGAAATACAGAATCCAGATATTTAGTTAAAACAGTAAAAAGCAATAACTTCAGAAATTCAAGCCTCGGCCCTGATACAAATGTGTGGATGCACTTCTACAATTTATATATGTGCCTGGAGAGTTCGGACAGGATAGTTTTCTGATAGCCAAGTCGTTATTGGTGAGATCTGTATGAATGCGCTGAATTATTTAGTTTTAAGAATTATTTCATTAAATAAGGGATACATTGTGGGATTATGTAGTTTTTGCTGGATTACTCCATACTATCATTGCTGCTTTTCCATTGAAAGAATAGCTTTAACAAATCTGTATCCATGCTCATGTTTGCACTTTTTTCTTTGCACATTGTATCTTTTTAATATTTTTGTTTCTTCATGCTGTTAAATACATAAAAATATGTTATTATTTAAATTTTCATTTTTCTTCTTCCATTTCTCTCCTTATAAACACACACACACACACACACACATACTTTATTCCATACAAGTGCATGCTCGAGAACAATAGACCAGCTAAAGGAACACACATTTCTGTAATACATATTTTAAATAGATGACATTTTTTTTCTCAATAAATTGTTCTATTTGTTTGGGATTTTTTTTTTTTTTTTTTTTTGGTCATTTTTAATTTATGAATCCCAAAAACTATTAAATGAATTATCGATTCATTTAGAACGTATGACTCACCTAGTGTTCATCATACTGTGCGGGCACTTGCCGACAGCATCCAGCCAGGGAAGGCAAACATCGAAATTACGCGTGACATTCACTTTACCGCTGTATGTTCCCTCTGCTCCTTGGTTGACATAGTTGAGCATAAAGTCTAAAAAGGAATAAAAAAATATATTTTTTCAAGCTATGCAGAAGAACGGCTACTTACGTTAGACGACAGAATTTGGACTTTCTTAAGTGACAGTAATTTTTCTTTTGATTCTGACTTGGTACCTGCGATTCATTCCCTTTGTCACTGTATATAATTGGGTTATTTAACTTAGATGTTTGTAGAAACACGAGGCAAGATCGTGAGCTCGAAAACGAAGCCTGGAAACCCTGGGTTTTTCTCAGTTGTTCACTGCAATGTTGGAGCTCATCGTGTATGATCGTTATAAATGATCAGGAGCAGCGGTGGCCCATGGGTTAGCGTGCTGGACTGGTACTCTTGGCAATAAATGGCATTCTAATGTTGTTGTGCTGTTTGAAACCAAACTCAGACTACTCATGCATAATCAATAAATTATCAATTGCTATACTCGTACATGAACAATTACTAAAAACATACATAATTCATGAAATCTACACTAAAGGAGTTATATTTCAAAGATAAGGAAAAGCTATACCCTATAACTAGGTGCGATTTTAACTAATAGTTCCGTAAAATGTGACTGTGGAAAAGCAAATTGTTCAATTGCTATTATTATTATCATTATTATTATTATTATGTTGTTGTTGTTGTTGTTGTTAATGAAATGCTTTCCTCTCATATATTATGCTCTTTTATTTTGTTTTACTTTATATTGTAATACTGAATTTACTTACCAGTTATGACATCAACTGTTGCATTGAAACCTGTCGCTACATTGTTTAAGTCCGTTGTTAGCGTCAAAATAAGGTAGTTCGTCTCTGTTATGAGAGTTTCTCTGTATGCATTACCACATATCCTACAATAAAAAGTCAGCATCGCTACCTTAGTTTTCACAATACAGTTTCTATGGGAAATGTGTTACAACCGCGATGTTAACTTTCACGGTACAGTTCCTATGGGAAACATGTAACAACCGCGACCTGAGGTTTCACGATACAGTTCCAATGGGAGACATGTTATAACCGCGACCAAAGGTTTCACAATAACTCTTGGATACAAGCTTCTATTAAGCTTACTGGCTGTAACTGTGTAAACAAAAGTGTTTTCAGCAGTTGTTCTTTATGCACTTGTCCGGTTGTGGCGTGCTTAAAATGTATTGTGGGGAACTTTATTCGTCCTCTTGGTAAAATATAAATGCATTCTGGCTTTCACTTAATATTCTGTCAGGTTGCGAGAGATTTTAATGCATTTTAATACTGATGCTGAACAATAAAGTTCTTTTCGGTGTTATTACTCTCTGACGATAATGTAAAGAGAGAGAGGTAGGGAGAGAGAGAAATATGTGTGTTGAAATATAAGAGAATAATATCTACTTTTCCACTTCTCTGAGAAAACACACACATGCATACATCTGACTGTTCTTTCAGTTCAAAGCAAAAGGTCAAGAAAGAAAAAAAATAATGATTATCGGCTTGGTTTTGCATACTGTCGGTTTAGAAAGACGAACGGATGCACGTATAAATGCATCGAATATACGTTGATTGTGTAAATGTGATTATGGTCGGGGGGGGGGGTTGTTTTTTTATAATAAATTTATTTTTAGCGGCACTTTCAGCACAATATTGGCTATATCATGTCGAGGAAATGTGAGCTAAGTGCTTACAACTCAGGATGGCCTGGGTTGGTATCGAACCCGTAAATGTGATTATAAATAATGTTACAAGTAGAATTATAATTCACCAAAATTAAATTTCTACAATATGCAACTTGATAGGTTTTATTAGAATTGCGTCGTGTTTTCAATAATATAATTATTCCTTTCAGTTGTTTTATTTATCAGTGATTGATTGAACAATTGTTTTCATCAATTATTATAGTTTTAATAAAATTATTGAGTGATCCGCCATTAAAACATCTGAAATTTTCAAATAAAACCACTAAGATTGTATATATGGCCGACTGCATATCTTTACTTTGTACATGTTGAATGTGACTACCAGAAAGGGTGGTTTTTGATTCATTTTAGCGCGGAAACTGTTTGACTTAATAGGAGGTTTTGACAACGATGCATTTTATGTCCAATATTACACGTGGTATTTGGAATCGCTACGAGTTGTAATATGGTCTCAAGAGTCACCTCCCTTAGAATAATAGTATACATCAGGCAGCAGTTGCATGTTAACTTGTAAAGCAAACTTCAAAAGTTCAGATGTTTTTTTCAAACCCGATCACTTCCATTTAGGCATTATAGGATTGCGGACTACATGCAAGAACTACTTACCTCCCTAAACTGAAGAGTTTGACAACGTGCACGAACTACTTAACTCCGAAGAGTTTGACAACGGAAGTACTCCAATGAGCATTAACAAGTTAACAGTTTACACAAGAAAAAAAACACGTTAACACATATTTACGAAGAATTTTACTTTGTTCAAAATACATTAAAGACATATATCAGATTGACTTGAGCAAGTCATCACAACAAAGAAAGGAAAGGAGTCAAGTGTGTGGAACTATTTTGTTAGACTCTAAACATACATGTGTGTTCTCCAATGTGGTCGGCGTAGAGATAAAATAAAAAATTGTATAGTAAATCGCCAGATAGCAGAGGCACTTACTTAGCGGCGATAGTGCACAGTGCTTATTCAGTAAAAGAATAATCTAAAAAGACTATAATCTGTTGATATGAAAATTCAGTTTGTCAAGTTTCCTCAAAGCCTATTCGAGAAACAAACCATCGATGCTCTCTTATTTATAAATATTGCCATACCTACCTAGCCCAAAATTTTGTTTCACTATTTTATTAACAATGATTATAAAATCAAGTTGGGGTATTTGTTCTTCTATTATTGTCTGTGTTAGGTTTAGCAGTTTTTACCCACTGTCTACGTAGGTTAAGTCTACTTGGCTCAACGTAGCACTAGTGACCTCATATTTGCTGCAGCAAAGCTTTTTGCCATGGTCAGAGGTAAAAGCGAGTGGAAGCTGCAAGTGCATGTTTGTATTTGTAGAATGGTCTTCTCAAAAGTGAAAAGAGATGACCAAGCATATAGACACTTAAACATTTTATCAATATGATTTTGTGAAATAAAATGCACATTATATGATGTACATGTTCATGAGTACTAATTTATATGATCATAATTCTTTTGCGAAAAAGAAGAATTAATGTTTGACCAGTCAATATTTTCTAGGTTCGATTATCAGTAGGGTGTGTCTAAAGCACTGTCACTCTATTACCAGGTTATGAGTAAGATGGCTTGTTTTCTATACAGGCCAGTTCCAGATGCACAGTTAAACAATTCTGTGTGCATAAGTTCAAAATGGCTGTGTTAGAAAATGGATTCACCTTGATTTTACATAGAGCACACTTTGACATGTGGAGTTGGAAGATAAGACAAATTCCAATTCTCTTCTGTGGTTACGTTTAGAAATAAATTTAATTAAGTGATTATGGGGATTAGAGCAATCATGGTGGTATAAACATTTGCTGAAGTTAGTGGATTTTAACAAAAGTTCAAAAACTGGGTTGTGATTTGAACAAAAACAAAAATATACTTATCTTAATTTAAGATATTAAATGAATTGTTGATATTTTACCTAAACCCTCTATGACCCGGAAGTGAATGTCGTATCTCTAGCAGATCTTCACATGACCCATCTGAAGTTGTCTTAATGTCCAATGTATTAAAATTAAGGCGAAGCTTGGTTCCCACAGGGCCCTGAAAGTCGTAAATTCAAGACAGTCATTTTACATGATAACCTCGTTTATAACTGGTTTGACGAGCACAATTTTGTGATATAACTGTACTCTAACATCCGAAAATACTGTTTAAGTGCAGTTTTCGTGTGTAAGCTAAAACGTTCCTGCTCATATATTTGTGATATATCATTTATATAATTAGTAAATATAAAAGTTAGAATATCAATCACACACGGTTTTTTTTTTTTTTTTGCAAACGTTCGCCAGAGCAAGCGCGAAAAACTCTGAACTCTCAGGTTAGTCTCTCGATCTCTGGCGCACATTTGTATACAGCAAACTGTCTATAATCCCGATATATTAGTTTTTAGGTAAAAGGAACACTACTTTATATAGATTCCAAATACGGTATCATAGCAACGTGCACAATACTGAAAATAACAAATGTACGTAAATTTGACAACGAAAATATCGTTCAAGAAATATGTGTTTGTAAAAACGAGTTTCCCAGATTGGCAGAGGTATGGGGGTAGGGAGAGGGTAGTTTTACTTAAGCTACAAGAGCACCATATTCAAACGAGGTTGTAATTGCAACAGTATCATCTTCAAGTCTTTAAGTATTTTTCAAAGCGGGAATAAATTACTAAGCTACATAAGTAAGCCACTGGTGAACAAGCAGGTTCCTTGGATTGTATCTTCAACAAATGTGATGTCGGAAGCTTTTTGGGAATGGAGAGAGGAAAATGTAAAATAGGTGGGGCAATAATGTGTAATGGCTAGTTTTTAACTAGCCTAAACGCTTTCGACTCTCGTTGTGTCTTTTTCAAATGCAAACACAAAACAGAGACAAGACAAACAATAAACACAAAAAAGCGTTGAAATTACAAAAGTTTACATAACTATTTCTATGGGAATTACAGCTTGAAAATGCTTGATGTGTCGTCTAGTTTGCTTCAACTCAACTGCCGATGCTGCAAATTAGTTGGTGTTTACGTACAAATGGATAAGAAATATCGCCGTCTGTTTTTTAATGTAAATTGGTGTAACCGCAGATGAAATCCCGGATAGTTCATTGTTTCCGTGAGGCGCCTAATGATCATAGCAATATAAAAGGGTAGTAATTATAGGTGAGTGAGTGACTGATGAGCAAAATTAATGAATTATTTAATTGAAAATGTGGTGGCTGTAAATAGATGACGAGTTTATTTGCGTGTGGTTGTCTTTTTTCTAGTCTTGATAGTTTGGTTTCAGTGTTCTAAGGCGGCGTATCCAGTAAGATTCTTGATCGCTTGGTTTCAGTGTTCTAAGGCGGCATATTCAGTAAGATTCTTTCTTTTTTTTCCTGGTTTTGGAACTTCAGTTGGGGTTGTGAGCAACTGCAGTCAGTGTTACGTCACTGAAAGTGTGGCCAGGGGAAGAGAAGTGTTCTGGAATTGGACTTCTGTCCAGTATCTTTGTCTTCATAGATCTGATTAGATGACAAAGAAGCTGGACAGAAGTCCAGAAGTCTTCATTTCGACAAACACATGATTTTACCATACTTCGCCATTCCAAAAACAATTATTTTACGTACAAATGACCGGTAATGAGGCTTTTCATGACACACATATGGAAATAATTTAACAGCAACATTTGTTGAAACAAACAAGTTTTCTGCGCAACGCGTAGTTTCCCTAATTAACGGCGTTACGATGATGTAGCTTCCTGTTTTTTTTTCCGGAGAGCCAGGAACTCCTAGCATATCAAGGTACAAACTTTTGACACATGGTAACATTATCACATTTTCAGATGATTAATGGGTCAGAAAATATTTGACGATCAAAATATTTAACACAAAACATTAGTAGTGTTGATGACGCCGTCGCCGGAAAAGTCATACCTGTCTCTCGTCATTCAAAAGCGAGAGAAAAATCGAAACACTGTGACCATCAAACCGAATAACATTTTGACCTGATTATTTCAGCAAACTTTGAAACTTTCATTAGGTCCATTGATGTTCTATTACAATGCAATCTTCACATTTTATATTAATGAAAATCTATAGATCTTAAGAATTATATATCCAAATATGTTCAAACATCTACCATGTCCTCTGCACAATGATATAAAATTAGAACAAAACTTGATACCTTTCGCTTTAGTTGATATAGTGAAGATGAATAGAAACATACATACATACATACATACATACATACATACATACATACACAGATAGAAAACTCACCTTTAACAACCAAGTACATCTCTTGGAATTGCCATAATTTTGTGGATGGTTTGGCGATGTGACAATGATAGGCTTGCCAATCAACACGTTGTATATTCCACCGCATGCTGAATGAAGATTAAAATGACAGGTTTTATCATTCCATCTCAGATATATATCTGACGTTATAATTGTTTTGGAAAAATGGCGAGGTGATATCGTAAATTCCTATATCATTGTTTACGAGAACATTTGCAAAATCGTTTTGACTTTGAAGTAAAACTGATGTATCCACCTTTTGGCAAAATCTGGTCAATTTAATATTTTAGACCAAGGAACGCCATATGACGTAAACGCAAACATTTTTGCACACGTTGTTAATGGTCAGTTAGTGCATGTACCAAACCAGCAATTCAAATCTAATCATTCTGGAGACAATTTTCAACTACAGTGTAACAACAATATGACATTGCAAATATTTTATAAGCATGAGTTGTAAAATAAATATAGGACAGAAAATAACGCCCATCTAAGATACTATTATTCTAAACTGACTTACAATGTAAACGATGCTCATCAAATATACCCTATCTCTAAATTGAGTTATGATTTAAATTACGCTCATCTAATATACCTTACTCTAAGCTGAGTTACAATTTAAATGACGTTCATCTAATATACCTTACTCTAAACTGAGTTACAATTTAAATGACGTTCATCTAATATACCTTACTCTAAACTGAGTTACAATTTAAATGACACTCATCTAATATACCTTACTCTAAACTGAGTTACAATTTAAATGACGTTCATCTAATATACCTTACTCTAAACTGAGTTACAATTTAAATGACACTCATCTAATATACCTTACTCTAAACTGAGTTACAATTTAAATGACGTTCATCTAAGATACCCTTACTCTCAACTGAGTTATAAATTAACAGACCTTCATAAAAAAAAAAAAAAGGTTCAAGAGGTATTGCTGTATTAAACACAATTAAATAATACCATCCCAACGTCTGGAAAAATACAGCGGTATATTCATATAGTTTAAAAAAGTAGTACTTTACTTGCAATTGTCTCACATATCAGACTTTGAAGAAAAATGCATTCTAGAGTCTGGCAAGGGACAGCAAATATATGGTACATAAAACTCCTTACCAGGTAGTCGCAACCATGTCTGGGCACAATAATTGAAGACATGCACAAAAACTTAAATTTCAATACCATATTTAAAGTCTCTGAATATACACCTAATCTTATATGTACGTGTGTGGCGTAAGTAATAGTGAGGTAAAATAAACATGAAACAGTTTCATCTTACCATAATCCAGTGGATAATAGAAGCAAAAGTAGATATTCCACAAACGTGAAAATGCACCACTATAGACATAAATATAAGGTTACGAGCCCATCCTACTCGTGATGGTCGAATTATCCGTGTTGTAAAATTGGTAGCGTTCTTCCATAACGCGCATTCCTGAAAAAGAGGTGGACAACGTTAGCTACCTTCCGTTGAAGAAATCGAATGAAAAATCGTTGTACAACCATTACAAACAATTCAGATCCAAAGATTTGTCCTAAAGAATAATGTAGCCCAGTTACATCCATAATAATTTGCAGCTTAGTAGTATACGTAATAGTAATGATATAATATCAATCTCAAAATTAAGAAATATATCTCAATTGTGGCGAGTATATAAGCAATAATGTTACGATGACATCATAAGCTAGATTCAAAGTAATGTAGTAAAGTTATATAAAATTCGATGCAAAAATATTCGGCGGGGGTGGGGCTGTTAAACTGTATTAATTCTATTAACTTACATAGTGGTAAAGTTTAGTCCAATCTATATATACAAAACGAAGCTTCTCTCTCTCTCTCTCTCTCTGGATACATGTAATTTTGTCTACCTGTCTGTCTCTCTATACACACCTTTCACCGCTTGACATGAACCACTACTTCCTACATACAACGTGAATGGCATGGATCTCGGAAGTTCCATTGGTATGGTTGATGCCCCATCATTTCGACAGCAGAATTCAAACTTTGTGCCAGTCACATAGTTTCCATCTGGAAGTTCACCCGAGATGGTTGTACTTCCTCCGGTTTCAAAGTCATCGAACTGGATAGCTCCTGCCTCAAATGCTGATTTAAAAGGCACATGGTATAATAAAATGTATCCCGTTATATCGATTCATTTCCAAGACCCTATATAACACACTGTTTCTTTTGCTTATTGAATGCAAGTATTATGCATTTCATCTATCCTAACGATATCGCGTGCCAAATAAAATCTTAAGATGTGAATATTATATATACATAGAAAAGCCTTTCATTAAAACTTTCAAATTCTGCCGCCAAATAAAAAGAATGAATACGAAACATGAGCTAAATGAAACATTTACTCATAATATTCACATCCTTTGTGGGAATGTAACCGTCGACAAAACTACGAATAAATTAGAAATTTCTATACTTATGCAGCTTATATATGATAAGCAATTACATGATCTACTAAAGATTTAGAAGTCATTTTCGATTTAAATTAAGTAATGCTATCTTCAACACTTACCGTGTTCGTGGCTAGTATTTTAAAATGCACGATCCTTAGAGGAATAATATTGAAAGAAAAGTATAATGCATTAGTTATACAAGTCAAGGTAACCATATTGGGTGTATATTTTGGTAAATTATATATATATATATATATATATATATATATATATATATATATATATATATATATATATATATATAAAATAAAGGATGTACATAACTGATATCCTGTTGAAGTTACAAATGTATTTCTAATTTCTTTATATCAACCCGGCACGTGGACCTATTCACTTTGTTGTCATACATATATATATATATATATATATATATATATATATATATATATATATATATATATATATATATATATACATGGTGTGTGTCTCAATACCAATCTACGAAACATTCTGCATAAAGATCAAAACCAGATTTAAATATTTTTAAAAGTAGAATGGCCAGAGATTGGGTAAATGCAGTCACAAGAACCCCAAATCTTTCAATAAATGGGGTTATGATTCATGATTCATTAACTGGGCTTATTTATTGGCACTAATAATTGAGCCACACGCAGCTGGCATAGTGGCTGAATTGACTTTGTACATGCCGTTTGAGATTTATGCAGGTGCTTTATAGATCGTGGAGCAGAGTGATACCTGGTGGACACCTCCCACCCTTTCGAAGTATACAGTAGCTCCCCGGACCCCATTTGATTGGGTTTGTTTGACTGCCTGTGAATTTTTCGTTTTTGACACAAAATTCCTCTTTAATATAGGCAGAGTTCGTGTATTCTCCGGCGGCATGAAAATCACTCGTCACTCCGCTCGAATAACCAGCGGGATCCTCATAGCGCTTCACGGACCCAGACATGAATCCATTTGGGCATCCTTGGATGGGTTTAAGAAAGGCAAAGGAACCTTCGGGCCAGGACAAATTTTGAACTGAAAAAGAATGGTGAGCCCTTTCCTCATGATATGGTTACTACATCAGACATATAAACATTTTCAACACGAAACTCCAGCTAAAGCTTTAAATCCTGAATCCCAACAAATCACTCTGAGTTCATCTGTCTTTGAAATTTAGTAATAAAGAAAATTCTATATTTATTATTTTGCTAATTTAATTCTATTTAAATCTAAACTACATCAATATTTATGTATTTGACCTTTACCTTTGGCTTCATAATTTTAAAGTTTTAAAAACATGCGTCCTTGTTATCATAACTAAAATGTGTTTGGTTTACAAAATAATCCATTTTGTGTGAATACACAGATCTGGAAATTACGTCTGGTCGGTCGAAAGTAAAAGGCAAATATAAGTTGTATTCATTATCAATTCAACACTGTATGCTTTAACTTTCTGCAGGATATTCTTCACATTATAAATTCAAGACATGTTATTTAATTTCTAAAGAATAATCGTAGAGTCAGCCTAAATAAACATTGCA